>OY829913.1:57798869-58998869 GCA_963691935.1 Nephrotoma guestfalica | reverse complement strand
CCAATTTATTGTTAATATCACATGAAAATCACATTTTCATTTCGAGGTGCTGCACATGGTCAATCAAACTATTACACGCGAGCTGAATTGTGGTGAATGATTTTATTGTTTAGGAATTAATTTGGGATAATTACTGTGACACTATTGAGGAGTATGTTACATATTATTACTCCTCAATGGAAAATCGGAAAATGGAATAACATTTGTTTAATCAGTCTAAATAAAATTTCCATAGATTTAAAGTAATCGGCCAATTCGTATATTTAAATGAATTCGTTCTAATTTTTAAGTGGATTCGTTCGTAATTTGCAAAACGAAATGAGATAGTTTCGAAGATAATCGAATAATTTCAGAAAGTTGCAAAATCTTGAAGTTTCTTCCAAATTTCTTAAAACATGCCAATTTGTGTTTTGCACTTTTGGTGGTCACAATGCATATGTACAAAAGATTTTCCCGCTTTCAACTAGCCAGAGGGCCAATTAAAGGAATCATTTGAATGTAGATACAATTATTTTTCAGAAAATTCGAAAGTATTCTTTGAAATTGAAAACATATACACTTTCTTCTTGAAGGATCTAGAGAAGGGAACTTTGCAATTTAAATTTAAGTAACTGACTGAATTTTATAATTTGATAATGTCCATCGATTAGTCCATTACACTAGGTACCTAAAAAGAACGAAGAGTGGCGCGATTTTGGAGATTACCGAGCGTTTAACAATGGACCAGTACTATAGATCGTTATCAAATTCCATACATAATGAATTGTTTACACCAGAGGGATGTTCAGTCTTCACTACGGCAGATTTTATTCGGGCTTACCATCAGATCTCGATTGAATAAGAGGATATTAAGAAAACACCATCGCTACATCAATTAAGAACTCGTAGTCATCCGGAGTTTCAGTCTTCGTAATGTTCATGTGATGTGAGGTGCTTGCAGTTGATGGCTATTTTGAGGAGCTGGTAGGTTCTGTTAATAGTGTAACGAAGATATTAAACATCGCTGAGGGAAAGTGTAGCTGAAAGAGGACTATGCTGATAAACATGGATATTTTGCCCAATTTTTTGTGTTTTCTTTGGCAGGTCCAGTACTTCTGGGATCACTCTACTTCTCTCAGTTATAATGCTTCTCAGCCTAGGGCTTCGGCTGCCACTGAGTACACCTAAGTAGTCGCATCCGTGTTGCGGGGTTTGGGTACTGCTGCGGCAGTAGCAAAGTACTACCAAGGGCCAAACACCACTGGTATAACGTTCTGAACGAAATTGACGAATTGAGTGAGGAAGCAAATTATTTGAATTTTATTGGCAAGGATAAACATTTACCGATACATTTAATAAGTTGCAACAAGGTACAAAAAAGGAAAACAAAGAAATCATTAGGGGAATACTAAAAACACTTCAATCGGATACTTTAGGAAAATTGGATGTAGCTGAGACATAGAATGCCTAAGAATGATAATGCTTGTAGTTCGGTATTAGCGTATGTATCCGCCTAAAAAATGATAACATGGCCAACTGAAGAACTACCGTTGCTTGGGATAGATATTGATTAGGCAGTCCCGTTGATGATACGTCTTAGTGATAGTAAATTCGAAAACTAAATGGGTGAAAGCATATATAACGAACCCTCTACCTAGTTTTACTATGGCAAAATTATCGGACTACTTCGCTCTCGCGAATGGACCTGGGATCCCAGATCACCTAGCGACGAAAGAACACAGTTTATTGCTAATTAAATGCCCCATTAAATTTTTTTTTGATCGTCTCGTTCTAGAAAAAGCATTAGGCGCTTCCGCTACACCGAGGACCAACACCGAAATTAGAACGCTAACCAAGATCTATTGACATACAAATAATTTTAAACTCATCATGGCCTAATTAAACGCCCCATTCAAAAAACCACTCGTTCTTGACCAAATTTTAGGTCGTTTAACTAGTCAAAATTCAACTTTATTCATCAACATAGTTTCCTTCAAGAGTGATAGATTCTTTTCCAACGATTCTCTAACATTTCCTGCCTAACATGTCTTTTTTCTAGAACGATTTATCTTTGGCCTCAAAATAGACGTTTGACCTAAATTTTTTTAACTAGTAGTCGCTGGGAGTCAGATCCAGATAAGTGGTGGATGGGGAAGGCATTTGTACGATTTTTGCTATCGTAGCCAACGACATGTGATACGGTGCATCGTCTTGGTGAAAAGCACATTTACTTTTACAATTGGAACCGTATTTTTGCAATTTCTTCCTTCAAACGAACAAATTACGCCATGTAATATTCGCTGTTGATAGTCTTTCGAATATGGAGGCCAAAACTTTATCAGCCGATATTTTCACTTTTGGTCAATTTTGGCGGCTTTCACTGGCTGGTGTGTACTCAGCTGACTGACGTTTCGATTCCGGAGTGTAGATATGAATTCATGTTTTATTCATTGTCACATACCGACGCAAAAAATCCTGTTTATTACGGTTAAACAGATCGAAACCGCTCTCTGAATTATCGACGCATTGCTGTCTTTGATCCAATGTGAGCAAGCCCGGACCCACTTTGAACAGAACTTTATCATGGACAAATGTTCTTGCAAAATAATGTTTACACTTCCTTTTGATATCTTTAAGGTATCAGCTATCTCATGCAACTTCACTTTACGGTCTTTCAAAACAATTTTGTCTACTTTTTTATCTTTTCTGGAATAACTGCTGAATTCCATCGGCCGCTCGCGTTCAGTATCGTCGATGTTTGTGCTGCCAAGTTTAAACTTAGAAAACCATTGTTCGATGGTTGCATACTTATCAAGCCATTGCTTTGCTTGAACGGTATTTTTTCCCAACAAATAGCAGTGTTTATTCAACACGCAGGAAATTAATTGGTTTCCATGGTTTTGAAAATAACAAACATACTGTTACTGAAACAACTGTAACTTGTAAACTATTGGTCGGATTTTCAAAATTTGTTGACACAAATTCTTTGAAAATTGGTAATTTCTACAAACTATATATATTTTTCATTAGACGCGCCATCTATGTGTAAGCCTCGGGACTTATTGAACGACAGATAAAATCGAAATTAGAACGCAAAACAAGATCAATTGACATACAAATAATTATGGGCTCAATATGCTATAGCTATGAAGTGGAAAAGCCTAATGCTCTTTCTCGAACGAACGGGCCAAAACAATTTTAATGGGATATTTAATTAACCTAAAATTATTCTCTAACTTTCCAATTACCTTTAAATCACTTATTGATATGAGTTCTGCTAACTATTTCTAAAGCTAGCAGAACCCATTGTTTTAGTTGAAACGGACGGAGCCCAAAAATTTTTAATAGAAAATGTTGTTAGCCTATAATTATCCATAGTATATTGTAATGTTCTGTTGGATGAGTTTTGCTACCTTTAGTTACGTAAACTATCCCGGGTGGGAAAACGCAAGAATTGTTAGAGTAATATAATATAGGTATGTGAGCTCCAAAGCGATAGGTGGCGGGCCATTAGAGGTATTTAGGTAAGTAAATGACTCGGAGTTAAATTTTCCATAAAAGTGTGTTAATAATTACAGAGAAACAGTAATGTATTATAGATATAAGCCATTTGGACAGTAAGCAATAATACGACCATGCGGCGGCCACTCACTAGTTAACTCAATTATTAATGATATGGTTTGGAAAGTCATGTTAAATGGAATGAGTTTTTTTTAAGGGTAAAGGCACTAAATTAAAATACGTAAATTCTGACTGTCAGCCCCATCTCAAAAATACTTACTAAATAACTGACATTTTTTGTCAACTAAGTTTACTATGGATTAATATGGTGTTAGTGTGTTGCTTCGTAATTTAAAAATATGGAAACTAAGCACCAAAATGTTGAAGTTGTGTAAAAATAATAAAAAATTTTAAAAAGTACGGACCGTTTAAGAAATTGTTGGTCAGTAGCGTGCAACCGAAAACCCTAAAAATAAATCTGAAGACTAAGCCGAACATGTTTTTCTTTTCTGTAAACTCCTGTGAATCACCGACTGCTAAATCAACCGCTGAAATATTGTTTTTGGTCTGTATTTGATTAGAAATTTCCATCGAATGTAGGTAGAATTACGGTTTTTACTTCTACAAAGGGACCAGAATTGGCAAATTAAACTGGATTTTTCAAAATGGAGCTTTTCAAAAAGGCGTAGGGTTGTAAAAGTGTACAGTATCTTAAAGGTAATTTTCTAATGTACGAGCCCTTACTAGTCGACATTCCAGCTAGGTGTTGTCATACCTTGTATACCTAATATTGTTAGGTTAGCTAATTTAAATATACCAAAATTTAACAGTAACTAAATATGTGACGAACTTACAGTTCCAATGCCTGATCGATAATGTAAAAGTAGCTCGAAAATTCTAGTACCTGATCAGCTCATTCTATAGGGAGTTAGTATAAGGTAGTTCTTAACATACTGGATAATAAAAGTAAATCCCTTTACTGTGGAAATCAAGGGAGAAGGATTTCTGAAATTATTCGTTAAACGCATATCTTGAAAAATCCATAGACAGTGTTAGAAGCCAAGTTCACAGCATCAGGCATGATTCGAATTTCTGACCAAAACTAGACACCGAATTTTTAAATGCAGGATCTGTAACCAAAACCCAGCAAGCTAGAAATCAGAAACAAGTTTTGAACTTTTTAATCAAAGTGAAGGATTTACCATTCCACTCATGAGAAACTGAATAAAACAAAAGCTGCCTCTGGACTTAAAACCAACACCTCATGCGAAACAACTTCTCATGGTAGGCTCCCAAATGCCTTAATTATGATTAGAAATGGAAATGATGGCTAACCTATCGAGCATGAATGGACTGCATCACAAGTCTTATTTATTTTCGAAAAGTGTACCAAGAGTTAAACCTGAGTCCTAACTAAAAAAATACATAAATTTAGGAGAAGTAACTTTGATAAGCAGGAATCAGTACAACGACAGGGTTAGTCTAGATCACAATCACATCTGTGGTGAACATTAATCCTCTGTTTTGGTACATACAATCCTGCAATAATATTTTGGACCCTAATTAGAAAACTGTTTTTCAAAAACAACGAACCAGGAACACAATATGTTTGTAATTAAAAACATCTAGTTTCAAATGGTTAAAGTCTAAAAATTTAACGCAAAACATTCCCATTTTGATCCCACATACCAAATTTTATCCACAGCGATTAAAAAACAATCTAGTTCACCATATTTCAAAATCATTTCATAATTATACCATTTTGTTCCCATGTACTTACTGATTTTTTTTTTTAAATCGGCTATGAAACAGCCTAGTTCCACGAAGTCGGCCATATGTAGAAACAATACCACTAAGATATGTCTATGGTTCATTGAGTTCTTGTATATTAAATTTCGTCAAAATTGGCTGAAAAGTGGCTTAGTTTCATCCCTTTAAGGACTTAACCTAAAATTATAAAACCTTCTCGATCTCACATATTTAGTTTCAGCATAATAAATAAGCTTTCTCTGCCTTCCGCATTACGACATTGTACATATATTACATAGTTTTGAAAATCTCTTTTTGAAAAATGTCGTTTCGGCGGCCATTATAGAGACAACAACCAATAAGAATAGAAGTCAATTTTAGCAAAAAAAAATTTATAACGTTCTAACGCTCGAAAAACAAACAACAAAATTTTGAGTCAAAAATTGGCATCTGACACATAAAAACAAAACTACTACGTATTATACGAATAAATAAAACTTTTCTCCTAAAAGTAAGCTAAAATCAAGTTTAAATTAAACAGATCGTCTAAAAACACATGTATCCGCTAAGAGATTACTGTGAAATTTTTATTTACACGGAACGTTTATAAATAAAACGTTTACGCCTAAAAGAATGTTATGTAAAGATTTAAACACTCTGGTTATAGTTCACACTTTTACACTTTTACATGAAATTCATTTAAACGTCGGTATGCAATTTGTTTGTAAAATTGATTTTAGAACATTATTTTAGCGGCTATGCACGTAACGCACGTCTAAAGTTGATTTTGCAAATATTTCAAATGTTCAAATACTCCAGCCTATTGAACGAACGTATACCTACCTACCAATGTTGGAAACGTGAAATTTTGATTTGTTTTCGCCATTTGTTTGTTTGGCTATACGACTTTTAAATTGGACAAATCACCAATATTGGCCAACATTTGTCATTTATCTGGCCGGGCCTTTATTTATAATACAAACTAAAATAATTTGAATGTTAAGCTCGATGATAGAATGATAAGATTTCGCCTTATGAAGGTATAAAATGCATCTAGCGGTCTTTTATTCCATATATTACTTATTAATCCGTGAAATATGACACAAACGTAAAAGATCTGTGGTACAGATCTGTAGGATGGAATTTGTCTTGAGAGTTTAATGTTCCCCTTTTATGTTTGACATTTTTATATCAGTAACGCCGAAACACTTGGGTGCAAGTTAAATGTAGGTTTAGCGGTTGGTTTTGCTTTTTGTGTAAAACATCATCCCAATTTTTTGGCCCGTAGAGCAAAATCTCTTATCAATTACAAGAAAATAATGAACAACTCAATTGAAAGTTACAACGGAATGGGCTCCGTTGTCCCTATCCCAACTAAACGGTTGAAACAAAATAAAATTCAATCATGAAAAACACCAGAATTGGAATTTTTGTATTGTAGTCAACTATATACTATATAGGTAATATTATTACTTAAGATGTCACTAAAAGGTATGGTGGAGGAGGTCACAGGTAAACGAATTGTGCTACGATCTCTAAAACGTCGTAGATGACGATGACACTAACGACTTCATTCTAAATATTATCTAGACCCGATGTTTGACAAATAAAGAAACCTATCTATGTACTTTCCTAGTGGTATTATGACACTGAACTGACTAATTTTGAGCGTCTGAACATCCAAATGAAGTGAGAAAAATAAATTTTGTATCAAAAGAGAGCAAAAAAGTCGCCCAACGAGCATCTCTAGCAGTTTAGGATTATGTTGCGATACTTTTTGTTTGACATCTCCATTTTTTTTATAAATTACAGGCAAAACGAATATTTTTAAGTGAATTCAACAAAAATATTTTGTTGTAAAACTATTTGAAGTGATTTGATAACGGTTTCAAACACTTTGTAACATTTTTATTGGTACACAAAATGTTTGTTTACCTACAAAATGTAAAGGCCTTTTGAAAAATTCTCTCTTTTGTTGTTTCTGTCCTAGTCACCGTTTACTTTTTTTATTGCACTTTTTTCAAGCCAGTGTCATAATACCAAGGACTGGAAATCCACATCTTAAAAACTACTTAAGCGTCAGGCATGTCCCGAAACGTAAATTAGTCTAAAACAAAAGAACACTTCGATGACTTCTGGTAGGCCAGATAAGTATATAGTGGGCCACTGGGTGATTCAGATACTAATTAAGCAAATAAAATTTTCATCCCTAAAATTATTGTGAACTCTATATTGTTTTAAAGGGGAACCCAAAAAACACAAAAACAACACAAACTTTAACAAAAAATTATTTGCCCTTTTTTTGTTATACATAATATTCCATCATAAAATATTTACGATGTCATATAACTAAAAAGTGGAAGTGCGCAGAGCACAACATTTTTTGTTCGTTCAATAATTTTTTGGGTGTATTTGTGATATATGTAAAGGGATAAGATTTGGATATACAAAGGGGTTGTTTGTAATGGAATCTCACTCCGGTAATCAAAACATTAAATATATATGCAACACAAAAGAATGTAACACAAATTTGGATCCCTTTGTATAGCTTAAGCAACTAAGAAAACTATATGTACAGTGGTATATGTGCATTCTCGTGACACCTCCGCATAATTAATTGTGCCGATAGGGGTATAGAACTAATATACAAATTTTTATGAATGCAAACGCGTCTATCAGCTGTAAGGAATAAAATAGTTTTCACCCCGTACCATCTTTAATTTATATAGATAGGCAGGGGGAAGAATTCTCCAAATGTTTCATTTAATTCCTTCCTCAGATCGCATATATACATAAATTTGGCAAGGGGTATACTACGAGATATCCGAAATAAATTTTCGGTTTCTTGTTTCCAATTTCGCATTGAGGAAAAATTAATTTGGAAACATGTGCGTTTTACACGCAAAGCACAATATACACAGAGCGGTGGTAAATTAATATTACTTATTGTACTGTGAAGTCGCACATTGTCATCTACATATTTTGTTATTAAAAATTTTAATTATACATTGGAATTTGTTCTGCACAGTGAAGGCCATGGGAGCCAACGTTCTTAAGAAGAAGAGTTATGTAATCATTTTGAATGAGATATAAAATAGCGAATAATTTTACTTATTCACGGCAGAATATTTCTCGAGTGGATTAATTAAATACTTGTAATGCTTAGGAAACCACGTTGGGAGCAAGTAAAGGGGGTTTTATGTGGACCCCACGATTAGTGTAATCCTATTTAAGCTTAAACTATGGGACGACGTTTACTGAGATGTTTCGAACAAAGTTTGTCTATATCATTAAAACAGAATTATTATTTTTTCTAAATCCGGCAGGGTTAATACGAAATAATCGTACACCTTCGTTAGACGTTATGTCGTTAGAATTGGCTTTCGAAGGCTATTTACGTGGCTATCACTAAATTGAAAGAACCTCTCTTAAAACTGTTCTTGTCGGGACAAACAGGCTTAAATTCCAAAATCTGTTATGACCAACTTTCCATGTGTCAGAAGTTAATTATTTTGACCCGTCGAAAATATCACAAAAGCAGTTCTTAGATTTAGCGTTTAGTTAAAAATTTCTAGGAAATCAAAAATTTAAAAACTTCAAAAATTTATCTAGGCTAGATTTCTTGATTCCAATACCTAGTTAAGATAGTCGAGTCTTCGGTGCGGATTTACAAAAACCAACCTGGATTTCGCCGGTTCAAGGCAAAGTTTCCTGATGAATGATATTTTCACCCAATCTATTGTGTAAAGTGGCACTTATTAACTTATTACTACGAAATTGTATGTCAAAATTGGTTTCATCACTGAATTCTAAATACAACGAAGACTCTTTAGATTCGCCTAGAATTATATGGATCCATTCATCTAGCATGTTGCTTATAAATGATTGCCAGTATCCATGTCTATAGATACATATCACGATCGTTAAAAATATTAGCCCAAGTGACCAATTTCGCCTAGTCATATTTTTCCAATACACACGATCATAACAATATTTCATTCAATTTAGTCTTTATTTATTTAATTTTAAGCTGCAAAATCAGGGACTCCAGATACGATGACCAAGTGTATGGATATCGATAGGTGGTCCGGTTTTACGAGCAAATGCACCAACCGTCTCAGTTTAGGTGAGTTTTTGAATTACATTGTTACGAAAGATGACCGTAATTGGTCACTTGGGCTAAACGTGTCAAATCTAGAATGCACCCTCTGTATATAAATAAAGGAAATCAACGATGAACTCAATGAAGTTAGTAATTTAGGAGGTTCAGTACGCGAGCAAAAGTGAGAGAAGTGAGCAGTACGAAACGAACCAACGAACGTTGATATAGCGAAAGGTAAATCTGTAAAAATTTCGAGGCTGAAAAGGGGTACCGCATTGGTTTTGTCCCCGAAAGCCCATTTTTGCTTTCGTTACGTTATTTAGATAGATTAGTGGAAACTTACAACCAGCCAACGGATTCAAGTTACATACAACTATACTGAAGACCGTACGCCTATAAAGGAATTGAAATAAACAATTCGGGATATTAGTTTCAAACACGAATGGTCATCGGTATTGTAATTGAGGTTATTTTATAAAATAACTTATGAGAATGAGTGACTTCGTATTGGATGCAGAACGGGAATCCTGCGTGACACAAATAAAATAACCATCAGACAAACCATAATTAATCATCGGGATTAGTTGCCACCAAATAGTAAAATAATTAATTGGGGAAGATTCGAGGGTGATTCTGGGTCACCTAGGTTGTAAGTTGTGGAAGCCAATGGTACGGCCAGAACAAGAAAGTAGTTTTAGTTGTACCAAATAACATCGTTAGAGCTCCAATTAAAGCTCTCAATCTCTCGGGCAACTCAAAAACAATAAAGAAAGACACGATCGTCGCGAAGAGATATCTAATGAAGCGCAGCGATTACTGGAACGGCATATTTTTATTTGATGCAGTATCCTTGAAAATAACGAAGAGAGCGCCACCGATTCGTAAAGCACCTATAAGATTGCACTTAGTATGAGATTCCGTATTGTAGAAGTTCAAGAGCTGATTTTATGGCAATTTAATGTAATCCCATTTGAATTATGTAATGTCTCAACGACTTCTGAACGATTAACGGGGGGGCGGGGGCACCTGCCCCTGAGTGCGTGAGAAATTTAGCAGAAGTCTGTGAGTGAATAAAATCCGCTGCGTTACAATTAGTTCACTATTTAGATCCGAAGTAAAATATTTCTGGCACAAGGCAATCGCCAATGACATTCACACACCTGAAGCAAAAAACGCAACGATAAAGAAATGGCCAATACCCTAAAATTTGCATGACTTATTAAGCTTCCTTGGATTGCGCACTTACTATAAATGGTTCGTGTCAGGATTCGTCAATGATGGAAATGAAAGCAATGAAGACTGAGGACGAATGGAAGGAAAGGAGGGCATGAAATCAGGGCTGCAATTGAAGAGCAGCTTGGAATTAATAAAACACTCACAGAAATTTGTCACCGATATTATTAGTCCAGATTAGTAATAATGGAGTGCTTCAACAAATGGTCGGAGATGAGTTACAGGCAGAAACATTTAGCAAAGCTTGTGAAGAAAAATCAGTGCGATTGGGATTGACAAATAAATTATTATTGTTCGTAGTTTCATTATGTGCGTTGTAGTATGAAGATTATATCGATAGAATGAGAGAAGAACTTGTTGAGGTAAACAAATTTGTACGAAAAAATTTCGGTTAGCAAGCGATCGAATGGAGGGAAATATAACGTACATGGAAACATTAAAACTATCCTATCGAAGAAGGACAACAGGTTTGGGTCTATAATCCGCAACGAAGAAACAAGTTTTCATTGTACCTCCAAGAAGCCATATTCTGTCATATGAGAGATAGATAAACTACGCAGTATACAGCATAAAGATAGGGAAACAAGGAAAACCAAAGATGACCAACCCTGAAACCGTTAACACTATTTGGCCACTTGCACAAATGGCAATTAAATTGGCCTGACATATACATAATTATGGAAATTTTTGTTAATGTGTTTTAAGTGTGTGCTAAATAGATATTTGAAAATAAGACATTACTTTCAGTATTTCCAAGAATTTTCCGGGAGCGGTGTAAACTGAAGAATTGTTGTTGTAAGCGTCAAGTTTATAGTGGTGTTCTCAATCCGTTGATAAGAATGGAGACTCTTCGCTTATCATTGAATGGCGTATGTAAAAGTTAAATTATTTCCCCATATTTCAAGGACAATGAGAGTACCCACCCCGTCTGTCTTCGACATTAGAATTCTACCACACCATTCGATGTAAAAGTTTATTGTACACCAAAGATATTTTTCCCAAACCAGATGTGATGATTGATCGAGTGTTAGGAGGTCGAACTTATAGAGTGATGCCTGTTCGATTGTTGGAACTGCGATTTAAGCATATCCAATGTTTTATAAAATTGTATTGCGACCGGTGTCGTTGGAGGCATTTAAAATTTATCCGGGGGGTTATGTTGATAGTTTCATTAGTTCAGAAGTGTGTTAAGACACCGAGTACGGATGAGTTTTGGTTTTATTTTAATACATTGGAAAGTTCAGAGAGGCGGAATTAGTTTTGAAATCAGGAATCAGCCATTTCTAAAATATTTATTTCATCTCAACCAACGAAATTAGATGTTAACGGCCATTCAATTTAAGAACCTAATAAATCATAAACATTTTGATTTTCTTTGTTAGCAAGTTTGCAGACAATAATCCCAATCAAGATGCTCAACTTGAAGTGTGTAAAATTATCCAGTAAGATTGTATCCCGAAGTGTTGAGATTGGCGCTGGCGTCAGGTTCTGCCTGAATCAGTAGAGAACGTAGATGACGTTTTATATTTCTAGGAGTCATTAATTTAAATTCGACGGCCTTATTTCAAAATAATTGGTCATACTATATCGATTTCTAATAGCTTATTGGCAAAGGTGATTATTTGAGTCTGGAACCAGATTCCAATGGTAAGGACCATCTATCCTCCTGTTTCATTAGGTTCAAAAGGACATTTTTAATTGTTGCATATTCCTTGGGCAAACCTATGAAACGAAATTACATTATTTCAAGCATTATTCAGTTAATTTAAAAAGATCTAGACAAGAAAGCTCGTTGATATCAACAGTGGAAATCAAACAAAAAAATTACTTCTAGTACCCCTCGAGAACTAAAGGGACACGTAAGAGAAATTAGTGTGGGGAAATCCGTGCAATGCATCTTCCCCCTTGAGGATAAACCGACTTTAAGAAGGTGCATTTACCAATTTAAAACCCTATTACAGTCACTAAAATTCAGTTCATAGCCAAAAGAAACATCAAAATGATATCATAAGCTTTTAAAAATGTATCAACTTAACGTAAAAATCAATAAACAGTGAAAAACATTATACACCACCCCCTATTTCCCACCTCAAAGTCTACAGAACTAGTCGTTCATCGTTACATGTTTTGTATACAGACAAGAGAATACTGTAGTGCGATTCCATTACCCAACCCCTTGATACCAAGTGAAGAAAAATTATACGTCTGCGCATTGATATAAATGATAAAAAATTTAATAGAATCGAACGATTACAACCCCATCCTTATCAATGTAATAAATATAAGTACCAACCAACTACCAACATAATTTTAATCAATTAGGTAATCGAATTTACAAAACAATATTGTTTATACATATTTTCCCCAATTCGAACATTTTCACAAGTCGAGGTTGTTTCTCCGCATCATATTTTATTCCGAATTATGTTTCGGAATAAAGTTGGGACTCAAACCCAATTTTTTTTTTATTTGTTTTGTCTCAAAATTAAACGAATAGATTAATTATTTGCAGACAATTTTCAAAATATATATAACTAACAAATTTAAAAATTATTATTTTATAATCTTTGTGAAAATAAGTCCCTTGTAACAAAATAATTATAAACTAATTTTCCCCATTGTGAATTCATTTACTTGTGTTCCCCTCCATTTTGTAAACGCAATTCCGAAAACACGATTCGAACGACACACAAAAAAAAAATTTTATGCTCATTCGGCTCATTCCTTGTTTAGAAAAAACATCAAAGCGTCTCAACATCAACACGCATCTCGCATAGTGTTTTTTTGTAATATTTATTGTATTTATATTAACGTAGTTAAATTCGTAATTACAAGTGAATGTTGTGGGTTTTAAAGTGAATAAAAATTCGTGATATATTTTATCGGAACGGAAATCATTTTTGTTTGGATTTTTTATCAAAAGAAAAAATAGTGGGAGTGTTGTGTTCATACGAAACGAAAAAATCCAACAACTACAAGAAAAAAAAAACATAAAATAATGGTAGAAAGAGAAAAAATATGTTATTGTTTATAAAACGTTAAAAAGAGATGGGGAATTTGTTCAATTGATATAAAAAAAAATTTACTTTTTATTGGAAAATAAAAATAAATGTAATTAAAATTTATTGTTTTATGCATAAAATAGTTTACTCGATATTTATATCGATATTGTGCTAAATATATACCGTAAAAATATGTGCAGCCGAATTTACAAAGCATTTTAGGAATTTGATCGATTTTTTTTGTGTGTTGAAAAAGTTGGAGAGGAGAATTTTTTTTTCTTGTATGTAGAGCAAAACCTAACCTCACAAAAACGTAATTCTCCATTAAAAAATTTGACAGACTGTGAGTGTAAAACAAATCGTAATCGAGAAACGAAAAAACGATATGAAAATGTATGGAAAATTCTGTAAAATCAATGTGGGGTAATAATTCTCGTTTTTATGTGTTATTATTATTATTATTTGAAAATATGTGCTGTTTAGTTTTATAAAAGTGAGAAAAAATACGAACAAAATTAAATAAATTTAGTGTTAGTGAAATGGCGGGATATCGTTGTGTCAATTATCATGAATTGTGCCGTTTGTGTACGAACAGTAATGGCACAAAGGTGAATATATATTCCGACGAAGGAAAGAAAATGAAGCTCTTTGATAAGATAACCGAATCACTTCCTGTAATGGTACGTTGTTTTTAAAAATCTTTTCTGAAATTCCAAATAAATACATTTCTTTATATCGGTAGATGAGCGAGTCGGATAAACTGCCTAAAATTGTTTGCCAATCATGCATCCAACAAGTGGAAACAATAACGGCATTTCGGCAAACTTGTATTAATGCCCAAACTATGCTGGAGAGTTGTTTGAATACGCCGAAGTTGCGGAATGGTGGAAAGGTTTATATTAAAGATGTTACAAAGAAGATTCCAGCGTCTACAACGATTACGAAAACTGTGGCAGGACCAACAGCAAGCGTCGGAACATCGACACAAGGATCTGATTTTTTGAGTAGTATTATCCAAGCGGTTGGAATTCATGTAAGTATTTTAGATTCCGTTTTAGCTTACACAATTTTCTGTTTTGGTGAGAGCTGATTTAACATTTATAATTTTCCTGGACAATAATTCAACTGGGCAATTACAAAGGGCTACTTACAAAGAGCTATTAAAGAAAATAAATCCTATCAAACAATTTCCATCTGAAGCAGTATTATTTCCTCTGAAAATTTGTTTAGAATGAAGCGGCAGTCGTAAAACTGTTTAGCGTTTTACAAGGCAAACAAATAGTTATTAACATGCCCATTAGAAATTATTAATTTTACCATAACACTGCAAAACAGAAAATCGTGGACACTTATGAGAAGAGTGAGTACTCTATCTTCAAACTAGCAATCTGAAATCGTACTTATGTCGATTGCTGCTTGTAAAATACATAGTATTATTGAGTGCTGTACTTTTATTGGTTGAGATCGTTTACGGGGTACCAATGGTTGTCTTGATCGTCTCACTGGTGATTATAAGCTCGTAGTGCCGCGGTTTAGTAATATCATCATTATAAGGAAATTGTAAGCTCAGTCTCCTTAACCTTATGATTTTAGCTGATTTCTACGCTATAGAGGATTGCTGCTAAACACTCCCTTACATTTTGATATTCCCAAAGACTGCCTTTCTAGAATTAACTTGTCATTCATTCTTTTTTCGCCTCAGCCCGTTTGCTAAACAGAGTTGGGTACGCTAAACATACACCGTATTTAACTGGATGTAAGACATACAACTTGGCAACGCTAGGAAATAGGCGCGAATGGCTAAAAAGTACATTTATTGGTAATCTATTAGGCCTAATCGAGGCTCCGGATGTACTAAATTCAATTTAAATAAAAATTCCTAGTAGACAACTAAGAGATCGTGACTTCCTCCACTTGACACAGAACCAGCTATGGCGAGAATGAACCAGTGAAGATGGTGTGTAAGAGTTTCAATAAAATTAACTAATTATTTGATTTCTGTTGATTTGATTTGATAATTTTAAAAGTAGAGTAAGCCAATTTTATGAACCCCAGTGATTTTATTATTGTTGCTTGTTACTTTACTTTTAAATTTTCAAATCTAAAGTGCCAACCCAATTTTACATTAATATTTTTCAAGTCAAATTATTCAATCTCCCGTGACTATTCAAATCTAAACCTACCTCGACTTGATCATCAGTATTTTCTATTATCTGATATCCGATATATGTCTCTTCTTTGTTAACGAGTCCCGGTTTGGTTGACTCTCATGCGGCGCTTAGCCGTGCTTCTCTGAATCCCCGTAATGTTTCAATGGACAAATTCTATTAAATCCGACTATGTCATGAGGAGACATGACGGTATTCTTGTTAGATACATTAAACTAGTTGTCCTTTCAGTAAGCTAACTTCCTAGCCTTTTCACAACAATATTTGTTGAAAACGGCATATGTTCAAACATCTTGGGACTGTCATTTCTACATTGGAATTCCGCCATATTTGTGAAGTAGTAATTTTTAAAGCATTTTCTGAATTTAGTAATCTCCAAATTTACAACCCCGCCCGAAAATAAGTGTCGATTTGTTGACCAAGTGTTGATCATTGCAATCGGTCAGCCTCGGCAGCCACAGACTTTCTAAATATTTGGACGTATATTTTCCTCCTTACAGTTACTAAAGCTGGCGTATAGCTACTGATCTGTTCGGCATATTTAGGCCGTGCAGGTTCTACAAAATAAACGTATAAATATGAAACAACTTCTAAATCAGATTTATTAAATCGCAGAATGCCTAGGCTGTTACTTTTAGTAATCAAAGCAGTCCAAAGATAAAAAGTTGAAAAGTTATCTGGGCAATAGGATCAACTTGAAGTACTCCTGATAGTATTTGAAGGGAGTCCTAATGTCTTAAATTTGAAGTACATTTTGAGCCACTCATCATAATTTGCACATAAATATGTGTTTTTGAAAAAATTCCTAGAAGGACAGAATAGTCTATGTCTATGAACAACTGTGTACTTTTGGCAACTTTTATCCTATATAGTTCTCAGGCTGATGGCCTATTTTCGACAAACAAAATGATTAGCCATTATGTTCATTAAGGCCAATCAATATTCCACTATTCTCATAACTAGCAACCTGTAAATTGACATGATCGATGTGTTGACGCCGAGTTCCGCACAACATCAAGGGGCCATAGCTGAAAATTCCTATTGGGATTCAAATCTAGCACTTCTCGATCCAAGTGGCGAAATTTTAATGATTGATGATTATTGATCTGTTTAAAGAAGATCCTCATTGGTATTTGCTCCAGATTCGCCGCTGTTGTAAATCAAGTTTGATAGTTATTACAATTTGGTCGGTTTATTTTTTTAGTGGGTAAATCAAAGCCTTATTTCACTCTTATTCAATTCAAGTACATATACAAGTTAATAAATCGTACTTTTCATCTGTGAAATCCCATCAGGCACTTCATCGTACGATGTCGTTGACGTTCAAAACGACGCATTTAACTCAAAATGCTTTCAAGTTGCAAAATTAATTCTTTGTTCGGACAAAACTTCAAAATGTACCACCAAAACATAAAAGTGTAGGCCTCCTAATTAATTAGTAGCATTGGGACCAGAATTAAAATCATTTTTCGAATTTAATTTCTTGAATGATAGCGAGATTGAGGTCGAAAAAGTGTGTTGCCTACAACGGAGGTATGAGGTTGATGAGGTTTCGCGAACTTTTAAAAATTTGCAAATAGACATCTCAAAATAAGTCTCTTCAAATTCCTTCTCAACCTAGAATTCTAATATTTTAATTTTAATTTAATTTAGATGTTATTTTATCTGTAGTTGCAGTTCAACAAAATAAATTCATTTTGAATTTATAGGAGTTCTAGACCGCTTAGTTTTTGGCCGCCATCCAGGATTAAGGAATTCAATTTCTTTGTTACTTTGGGTATTAATCCACAAATGCTATTATGACTAAAAAAAACCATTATGACTGATGATTTATTTTAGATAAATCATCAGTCATAATGGTTTTTTAGTCATAGTAGCATTTGTGGATTAATACCCAAACTAACAAAGAAATTGAATTCCTTAATCCTTACTCGATGGTTATGTCTCTTGGCGAATAATCAACCAAGCTTGTTGGATTCAAATACCACTTAGATCGACCGTGTCATTGTCTATGGGGAGCTTGCATATAAATACTTAATTTAAATATTAATTCAGGTTGTTCACTACTAAGGGTAAATATCCTACAAGCACGTTGCAATAATTATTCACACTAATTATGATTTTCGTGTCGACGCCGATCAACAAGCGACTTCCATCCCTTATCGAACTAGTTAATTATTAGATGTGTTAGGAAACACCAATCTCTAATCCAGCAAAAGTTTGATGCCTCACATAAAACCATTTGATAACATTAAATACACTAATGCAACTATTATAAACCAAATATAAAATTAAATGATTATTTTGTTGATATTTCAGAATGTCGAAGATGTAGAAATTCAACCTCCACCACTGCAGCAGACCCAGCAAACACCACAATACACCTTTACATTTGATGGACAAACGATTAAAACGAATCAAATTCAGTATAAAATTGATGAGCCACCAACAATTACTCTGTCGGAAATACAAGAATCAAAACCGTAAGTATTGAACATTTCGCAACTATGGTCCGATTATCAATAAATCAAATCCATATTTTACAGCTCTCAACAGTCTCTTGTTCAATCAGTTAATGAATTTTTGAAAATGAAGAAAACAGTTGTAAAGGAGCCACCGAAAAACTTCAAAATCAACACCAATCAAATTAATATTAAAAAAGTTACAACAAAAACACCAGAAAAACCACAACCACCGTCGCAGCCCCAACAGCAACAGCAACAGCAACCGAATATAAATATTGTACTGGCTTCGCCAAAGCAGGCGAAAATGGCTACACCACAAATTACAACCCAACCCCAGCAGCATCATATCATGCTACCGATACAGTTCAAGGACGAAAGCCAATTGATGACCACGCAATTGGATCAGAAAAATTTTGTCATGCCCACAACGTATCTGCAAATGAAGCTTCCACCCCAATTTACTACGGTAGACGGGCAGCGTGTAGTACATTTAACACCTGCTAATATACAACTTCAACCGGTGCAATCGGTGCAACAATCTCAAACCACAAGCCCACAGCAAATTACATACACCACGTCGCGAAACTCATTTAGCACAAACACAACCAATATTACACCAAGTTTTCGTATCACGACAAATTCTCAAGCGCAGGCGACACCATCATCTCAAATTTCCACGGTCACTATTCCGGCTAGTGGTTTACATTTATCCACAATACCGGCACAATCGACCCCGATGAAAACTATTCCTGGCACTATACAATTCCAAACAATTAAAACAGAACCACCACCACCACCATCGCCTGTGTCTACGCCTCAAGTTACAATAAAGCGACATATTCCTGCTGGGGCGACCCAAGCAAAGAAAAAAATGGTTACATCCACAAGTCAGGCATCTATGAATAAGGATCATAAAGATAAAACGATTATTATAAAATCTGAGTGTGTAATGCCTCCACTGACGCCGACTAAACCTGTTACGATTCCGGTGCCGATTCCCATTCCAGCGCCTATAAAAATTGAAGAGCCTTCTACTCCATCGCCCGGTAAAATAAACGATGCTGTAAATAATAATGTGGGTAATCCGGTGTCGTGCGAAACTTGTGGTAAACAATTTAAACGCAAGGAGCACTTATTCCAGCACATGAAACTACATACCGGGCTGCGACCGTTCAAGTGTAACGAGGTCGGATGTAATAAAGCGTTTAGTCGCAAGGAACATTTAATGCGACATTTGGTGTCGCACACCGGTAAAAAATTATTTAGCTGTGACCTTTGCCACAAACTGTTCTCTCGTAAGGATAATTTAAATAAGCATAAGAGGTGAGTACTAGGCGAGGAATATTGATGGTTCTTGAATTGAAATATTTTTTGTTCTTTAGAATTCATCCGGAATATTTACAAGTCATAAATAATAAATCAAAGGCCAATTCGCTGACGACAACAACTGCAGCAGCCGTAGCAATGAAATGTACTACATCAGCATCTGCGAATGTACCAAAACAGGAGGTTTCAACTGTAACGACAACGGCAACCATATCAACAAATGCCCACGTGACAGCAACTGAGAGTGTTAAAACAACGTCTGCGTCTGCAGCTGCGGTGGCCACTGGGAAATCAATAACGGAAAAAATCTTGGCCGATGGAAGGATAAGTAATTATGTATGTGATGTTTGTGATAAAGTTTTTGCAGTCAAACAATATTATATGGATCACAGAAGGTCCCATGATAGTGAGGCTAATGGTGTTCGAGAACTGGGCGGTGGTCGAAAAGTAAGTTTAATGTGAACAATGGTGACGCGACGCCGCAAAACCCTCTCACATATATATATACAACAGCAAACATTGTTCACAAAATATTATCTTCTATCTGTTATCATCTATTTTGTACCTTTTATATATATTTATATAAAATGTGGGGCTCAGCATTAGCGGGGGTATTTTGGTGTGCGTGATGTCGTTCATCGCCATATATTTAACCATGTTACTATTTGCTTGTGAGTTTAGTCTTAATAATTCAATTTTATTTCTTCAATCACAAAACTAACATAATTTAATTTAAGCGTAATTATTTACATATTATTAAATAACAAAATATAGTTTAAATTAACTCGAACACCTTCGAGAGAGAGAGGAGAGGGTATGGGCGAATAAATTATTTTGGTGGCTGGGCGCTTCTTCAATGTATTTGATCTATTATATTCGCCGCGTCACTCTGCATGTCTTGATTAGCCGGGGCACACTAACCAACTAATCCATATAAATTATTGTCTCAGCTTATCGGTGCGGCAAGCCTACCTATCTAAAATATTCGGATCTATTAAAGAAATCATATTGTAGTATTCTAGAATTACGTACATTAATTTATTCCGTGCCACAAAAATATTAGATTAATAATTTTATTACAGTCGAAACGAGGAAAGGTGCCTGCGAAAAAACAACAAACGAATCAAACAGCAACAACAACCGCCGCATCATCAAATAGCGAAGCGAATCAAATGATGGTGACGACTATGGCCCAACAAGATGATCAGCAAATGCAGCAGCAACAACCACAAGTTGTACAAATTCATTTAACACCGGCCATGCATACAACCGGTGCGAATACAAAAACACATGACACAACCGTTCTAACATTGCCGTCTAGTATTGCCAATATCGTATCGATAAATTCGGCCGGATTTATCACCACTAACGACATGATGGGAAATTATAAAATTGATTTATAAAATTTTTTTAACTCTTAGATTTAAGCATATAATATATTGATTAATTAAGAAACAATTTGTAAATATCGTGGTACATATATATTAAATATATTTTTAAATAAAAAAAAACTAATAATATATAGTACGTGCTAATGTGATTTTAAAATTAAACGAAATTTTAATTATAAAAAAGAAAATTGAAATTAATAAACATAAAAAATGACCAAAGTTCAAAAAAATTCATTGAAAATTTAAAAAAAAAAAAATTTAAATAATTGTAAATAAATATAAAATAATTACTTAATTTATGTAGAAGCATAATATGATATATAATTTTCCCGAATTGTGTTAATTAATTATAATTTATTATATTTTTATTGTCTAGTCATGTTCCTTATATTTTTTATATTTGTTTTTTATGTTTATAACGAAATTACGCTACAATTTGTAAATCTCATCGGAATTCGGTTCTTATCAATTACTATAATAAATAATATAAATATAATATAATTAAAGTGCAATTAATTAATTATAAAATATAAATAAATTTTTTAAATTGTGGCAAGACTCATAAAATTTAATTGCTTGAGGAATCTCTTGTTTAATATTATTACATATTTTATTATTATCGATCCGTATTCCCTGATTAGTTTTTACTATAACTATTATTTTTTGGTATTGAATTTAATTTAATGACGTATAAATAAATATATTAATTTAATAATATAATGTTTAATTAAAACTAAAACAGCAAAAATAAATTTAGTGTTAGGCTTTTTTTGTGTTCTTGTTATAAAGAAATAATAATTTAAAATTGTAATGTATGTTTTATTTTTTAATAGTTGTGTAAGACAAAATTTGTAAATAGTTTACATATATTTCATTAATATAAAAATTTTAATTAAAATGTACTGTTACAGTAATTATTATTATTATTATTATTATTAATTATAAGCTAATATGGATAAATAATACATAGATAAAATGAATAAATATGGAATATAAAATGTATTTCTATTGGTTTATTGGCAGGTGTCCTATGATGTTTTATAGTTTGTTTTGCAGACATAAAGACTTGCATGGGGTCTGGGGCAATGGCTTTGGCCCTAAGGGATCTCTATTCTAAGCCAGAATTTCTTCCCAGAAAAATAAAAAATATCGAGTAACACTAAAACTGCAATGTATCCCACCCCAAAATTGAATATGGTAATTTCGTTCAATCTCGAAATTTTATTCTAGTCCAGAAAGTGAATTAAAATTCAAATCAAAAGTAAAAAATATGGAAAAATAATAAAAGTTTAAATTAAATGAACTGAATTGAAATAAGGCCATTGACCGAATGTATTCTATTCGACACTAGGGCCTTTTTGATAAGCTCTAACGGATTGAATTATATTCAAACCAAGGTTACACTAACTATTTTCATGTTGTGAACACGCTCTGTTGGTTTCGGCCAGTGTGGTATCGATGTTCTTTAATATGCAGAGAGATTCGGCTTGGTATATCGTGTTGTATTGGTGGCCAGTACGAAGTGTTCGCTTATATATGAAGTCAAATTGTCTAGCTCTAGTTTTAACCTCAAAATGATTTTCAAGTTGTGAACAGAGCTATGATGGTTTGGGTCAATTAGGGATCGAGTTTATATAATTTCCAAAAGGGCTAGGTCTGGTATGTCATGTTATAACAGAGGCCAGAAACCGAATGTATTCTATTCGATACGAAATCGCATTCTTGAAGCAAGCTTGAAGTAAATTTTGTGAATAAAATTAAATATTGTTTGTGGAACCGAACTTTATTCAAACCATTTAGAACCAGAATTATTTATTGACTCATCAATTTTGTACCAATTTATTTTGTTCGCGGAATCTAGTTTGAATCCATTTGGATATTATGTAGACTCGATATTACACTCATCCAACCAGTCATAGCTAAACAGTACGACCCCGTGTCTAAAATAATACATTCGTTTACTGGCCTCCGGTAAATCAAGCCATGCCAGAATCCCTTTGAATGTTATATAATCTCGATGCAATACTTACCCAAACCATCATAGCTCTGTTCATAAAATGCCCACTAGATTGAAAATAAAACTGAAGCCAATCAATACGACTTCATGTCTATTAGAATACATTTCGTTACTGGTCACCGATCCACCAAAACATACCAGACCGAATCCCTATTGATATTACAGGGTGGCTGACATCTTGAATTTTCGAGTCCTGTTGAAATGTCCAGGCTCTGCGGCCGAAGTGTTTTGTGCCCAAGACTTCAACGCTCTCTCCCTCACGTGATCCCGATAAATTCGAACATTTATCTTGATGCCACGGTCCAAAAAAACGAGCGGTGAACGGCTTTCGGACGTTACGGCGGCCCAAACCATCATCATCGGCGGCTCTTGGTTTAGAGTGGCAATCCCCGTTGGTCCAAATTTTCAGTAGAACGACCGGGCAAGTAAATCCGGCCGTTTTGCTTGTTCACATATTGCTCAATAACGAACGGTGACTCATCGGAGAAAACCAAATTCGGCAAATCGCCACTTTCGTGCAAGCGTAACAACTCCTTAGCTCTTTCCACTCTAATTTTTTTTGAGAATCGGTGAGACCATGCGTTTTATGGAATTTCAATGCCTTTTCAATTTTTCTGCCGCTACGGCGCGGATTCCGAGCCAATTTGGCCTTCACCTTCCTAATGATATCCGGCGTTTCGGTCCACCACCATGGCGTTTTGCAATGCTACCAGTATCGTTATAACGATTTATGGTACGATACACGAACATTTTTTTTTTTTTTTTTACTTAAGCCTTAACCTATGTTAGTACTTAATATTAGTATGCATTATTATTTTTAAATTATTATTAATTACTTAATTTAAGTGTGTTAGGTGAACAGTGTGTTAGGCCAACATGCGTGTCATTATTAAATATTTCAGTTGATTAAATCTAGAGGATCTGCTCTGCGAATCCGTTTGTATTTCGGTTGCCTTAGTAGTTCTCTAGCTAATTCGTTAGGGTGTGATTCCAGTTTCAGATGGTATTTTAGACTGCATGATTTTATTGTCTCTTTAACCGTTTTAATTCCTAGGTCTCTATGGATGTTGCTGTTTCGAATATACCAGAGCGCATTTGTGATGCTACGAAGTATCTTTGCTTGCGTTTTTTGTACAATATCTATATTTGAGGCACTAGTTGAGCCCCATAGTTGGATACCATATGTCCATATGGCTTTGTATAGTAGAACCTTGCAGTCTAGAGAGAGTTTCGATTTTCTTCCGATCAATCAGTACATTTTAGAAAATTTTATTTTTAGTTGATTACGTTTTGTTTCAATGTGCTTTTTCCATGTCAATCTTCTATCGAGATGAAGACCGAGATATTTGACGTTTGTTTGTTGAGGAATTGTGATATTGTTTAATTTTACTGCCGGACATGTGCGTTTATTCAGGGTGAATGTTACATGTGTTGATTTACATTCATTCGTCCTTATCCGCCAAGTTTTTAACCAATCTTCTATTTTGCGCAGATGTTCTTGTAATTCTCTCGATGCTGTTTGAGGATTTTTGTGTGAAAACAATATAGCTGTGTCATCAGCAAAAGTTGAAGTGATTATGTTTTCAGTTATTGGTAAGTCAGCTGTGAACAACAAGTATAGCTCAGGTCTCAATACACTACCTTGCGGTACTCCTGCCTTTATCTCGGTTAAATCAGTAGTGGTCGTACTTTGTTTCACCTGGAACATCCTTTGGGCTAAGTAGTTTTCAAGAATTGCATGAAATTGTCTAGGCAGAAGAGTTTTAATTTTGTAACTTAATCCTTCATGCCATACTTTGTCGAAAACTTGCGCAATATCCAAGAAAACTGCCGAGCAATATTTCTTTTCTTCTAAGGAGAGCTTAATTCTGTACACCTGTTCTATTGTGCCGTGCTGCTCTCTAAATCCAAATTGGTGATCTGGTATAATGCGACCTATACAGTTAATATAGGTATTAGTTCTTCTAGTAGCATCTTTTCAAAGAGCTTTGAAATTATCGGAAGTAGACTTATTGGCCTGTACGATGAGACTTGGGTTTCGTCTTTACCTGGCTTAGGAATCATGATAATTTGAGATATTTTCCATTTTTGGGGAAAGTATCCACATCTCATAATCGCATTAAAAATATATGTTATATATTTTATGCATCTATCGGGTAATTCTTTGATCATTTTTCCAGTTATTAGATCATGGCCTGGAGCTTTCTTAGGATTTATCCTGTTTTTGATAACCGTTTTGACGCATTTCCATTTAAATTTTACTGGATTTGGGTTCGACTCGTCTCTCGTAAACTGTGGTAGTACGCAGTCATAATTTTTTTCGTTTGGAGTGAACACTTTTTGTAGATGGTTAGAGAAAGCGATAGCCTTTTCTAAATCACTTCTGGCCCAATGACCATCTGGTTTCCTTACCGGTGGGTTCGATAGCTCTGGCCTTTTTAAATATCTTGCTGCCTTCCACAGTGAGTAATCTGTTTTCTCTGTTGCTGTGAGCTCACTTAGGTAATTCTGCATTCCAAGATTGTGTTCTTCCTGTATTGCTTCTCTTAGAGCTTTAATAGCTCTATTTAATTTCCATTTATGAAAAGGAGATTGGCGCAGCTGCCATAGCCGCCGAGTCGCCCACTTATCTGCCAATAACTTTTGAATGTTACTTGAAAGCTTACTATTTTTTTCCGAATTTTTGTACTCCGGAGTAGCTTTTTTGCAGCCATTCCCATTATTTGTCTTAAATTTTCTATCGCGGCATTGATATCTGCTGGTGTTTGCAGTGGGACATCTGGATGACAATTTACGTCTACTATGTTTTTATACAGAACCCATTTCGTTAGTTTGTTTGTTAAACGTTGGGGTGGTTCAGTTTTTAATGCTTGCGTACTTAGTGTTACGATTATTGGTGAGTGGTCTGATGATAAATCATTGCAGTCAACGACTTGAGCATTGGTGCGTGCTATTCCTCGTATTACACAGAAATCTATTAAATCAGGAATTTTCTTTCTATCGGTAGGCCAATAAGTGGGATGTCCAGATGATAAATAATCTAGGTTTTTCTCGTTTATTGCTTCGTAGAGTTGCTTGCCCTTGGGTGACGTCAACCTCGAACCCCATTGTACATGTTTAGCGTTGTAATCACCTACTGCTAGAAATTGGATTCCGAACTGGTTAAAGTAGTCGATAAATTGCTGTTTTTTAATTGTATGTTTCGGTGGACAGTAAACAGCCGATATTACAAATTTCCCAAACCATTCGTCCAAACAAATAGTTGTAGCTTGGATGTGATCTTTAGCATATTTCTGGAGCTCGTAGTGCTTTAACCTTCTTTTTATCAAGACTGCGGTGCCGCCGTGTGCTTTTCCATCCGGATGTTTGGTGTCATAAACGGAAGAGCCGGTAATATTAAAAAAAATTGTGTTTGGTGAAGTGTGTTTCAGATATTAACATGATGTCTATATTTTGTTCGATAAGAAAGGTGTGTACCTCAGCTTTATGTTGCGTAAGCCCGTTCGCATTCCAAATAGCTATTTTTAGAACTATCATTTTTGATTTTTAACTATTATTTGCATAAGCGTATTCATATTTTGCATCATCATGCTCATTTGCCTTTCCATCATCATCATGAAGCTTTGGATGGTCTCGGTTAATTTATTTAACGTGGTATGAATATTTAGGTCCTCTTCATTAAAACGAACTTTGGGTTTCGGTTTGTTACCTTTTAGGATGTTTGCATAAGAAACACCTGGCTGTGCAAAACTGCTGTCAAACGTCTCCAAGTTATCATTTTGTGTGTTTGCACTCGCAGGTTTGGTGACTATTGTATTTTTTGGTAACATGGCCCTCTGATTAAATTGCATATTGAGCATTCGTTGCTCAGCTCTCATTTTAGGGTTTATTTTCCGTTTTAAGTCCAGATACACTGCACATCCCCTGTAATTTGCAGTATGATTTTCACCGCAGTTACTGCAACGTTTCACAGATGGGTCATTGCGAGATTTGTCACACTGTTTGGAGTCGTGAAGTTCACCACAAATAACACAAACATCATTTAAGGTGCAGTATGCTTTCGTATGTCCGTATTCTTGGCACTTTATGCATTGAACTGGTCCTGACCTCTTCCTAGGTGCTTCAATTACTATTTTGCGATGTAGCAAATATTTTAGGTTGTAAATCTTGTGAACTCCTTTCGACTTTTCTTACTTTGGCTCTAGTTCCAAACGGAACATTGGTTGGGGTACCTTCTCACGGTTTACTATATAACCAATAGATTTGACATGGAAACCTTCCGCAGCAAGTGCAGCTTGTATGTCGCTAGCATCTACGCAGCTTTCAATTCCTTTTAGCACGACAGTGAGCCCTTTTTGACTTTTTAGCTGGTATGTGTAATATTTTTTACCAACTTCGTCAAAATGTTTGACTAGGGCTCTGAAGCCATCGATTTCGAAGGTTTGAATCTTTGTTTCGTTTATATATTACCCTTTTTGAGCTGGGCAATATAAAATTTAGAGTCTGTTAATGATGCGATTTTATTAACCAGTTCATTGTTAGATGCTTCCCTTAAATAAATTGGAGGCGGTTTCTCAGGTTTCGATTTCGGCGCTGTATTGAGGTCACCGACCTCTAAACTAGAGAATCGGTTGTTAAGCGGTATTTGGTTAACACCTAGTTCAATCCGTGTCACTTTGCCCGTGCCAGCAAACTGAGCAGATCTCGGGCTACGTTCTCTTTTAGATTGAACAGTGATATACCTATCCAATCCCGTTTGCACTAGATTATTTTCAAACTGACCACGGTCACTAGAGTTCGTCGCACTGAGTTCATTCTTATTGTTTTCGTTTAGCATTGCATTTGCTGATGAATTAATTTTTTCTTCGCTGTTTTGATTTATAATTTTAAACGGCGGTATAACTAATTCTGTCGAAGAAGCACTTTTAATCACTTGTATAGGTGTGTTCTTTGGACTATGTTGAACTTTACCCACTTGATTTACACTTGTACTTGCAATATTTAAATTTTCTACATGAAGCTGGTTCAAGTTTGATGTAAATTGTGTTCGGCTTTCGCTGTTCGAGGAAGTCGTTTTTGGGGAAAAAAGGGCCTTCATGTTCACATTATCACTCACTAAATTACAATTTTATATTATATATTATAACAAAATAAAAAGCACTAACACTGCACTTTTCGTTTGTTTTATTTTACGTCCGATGTTAGTGAAATCAATTTTGCGACTCGCTGCATTTTATTCACATGCAGATGTTTTAACTGGTTAACAATCGGCGGCTGTGGTTTTCCAGACAAATATAGAGCAATCACACTATTACGCTTGAATTCCATTACGGATAACTTTTTTTCTGAATACTTCCCACTAAAATGCATTTGTGCTCGCTTGTAAACAATGGAATGAACTGTCATTAGTGTAAATTTGAGCACTCTGTCATCACTGGTTTGACAGCAATGACAGTCTGAAGTTCGTGTCAGTCACCCAGAATAGAAAATCAATACCAGACTGACCCAAACCAACTTAGCTCTGTTCACAATATGCAAATCAGTTTTAAAATTAAAATTAGAGCTAAACAGTTCGAACCCTTATCGACAAATATACACTTCGTTACTGCTCTCTGATACAGCAAGACATGCCAGGTCGAACCCCTTTAGATATTATATAATTTCGATACCACACTGACTCAAACCGTCATAGCTCTGTTCACAAAATGCAAATCGGTTTGAAATTAAAACTAGAGCTCGTTAGTGGAGCCTTGTTTTGAATAGAATACATTCCGTTACTGGCTTTCGATATATCTGGACAGACCAGGCCGGTTCTTTTTGATTCCCTTACCAAACTAGAGCTTATCAATACGACCCATTGTCGAATATAATTTTTTTACTTATTACCGATATTTAGCGAGCTGACCCACTTTGCTACACAGTGCCAAATCAATTCAGTTCGTTTAATTTAAACTTTTATTATTTTTTCATAGTTTTTAATTTTGATTTGAATTGTTTAAATTTTAATTCAATCTCTGGGCTAGAATAAAATTTCGAGATTGAACGAAATTACGCCTCTGGTTAAGATTGGAACAAATATTTTTTTAGTTTTGACTCAAAACCTATGGTCAAGTGTTAAAACCGCAAAATAAGCTCGAAAGATCTAATCTTCAAACTGATTAGGATCATTTTTGGAATTACCAAAAATAAACTAACATTACATACATAACGTTTAACACGTTTACTGCTACCATAGGAAAAAAACAAATATTAGAAGAATGCGGCTCAATAAATAACGGTTAAATGTAATCCTAAATAAAATTTACAATCAGGCCAATGCGATGCTAATCCAGCACTATGTTTAGAGTGTATCAGTCAAGTGCCGAAAAAATATTTTACTTTAAAAACATACGCATGTGACCCGGTGGGTCACATGGCAGTAAACGTGTTAAGATCCGATCACTGAATCTGTTATGGATAAGTTTCTTTTAGCAGATCAATTGCTTATCTGGCCAGGCTAATCACTTCCAATAAGGATATGGCTGAGCTTCTTCTACCTGTCCATGCGGTAGGATTTTGCGGGTTGAATTCTGGTTTTGGTTTCCGCTCATCCAGACGTTCTGGTAGATTCGACTATACTCATACATTCGAACCGAAAGGCATTTTGACCTATTAGTTTATCGTCTACCTTTCTTACAGCCCTCGAAAGTAAGAATGTTTATCCATCTCTCTAAAAGTCTTGTTCAACTATCCTACATGAACTTGTCTGTAGGACAAAGAGTTTATTCTTTGCAACTTTCTAGATATTGGTGGTGCATTTCATAGTATTTCCTTTTCTATACTATTCCAAATTACTACTGGAAAATTGATACTATGGTGACTGGACAGCCATCATTCAGTTTCCGTTGGACAGCCATCATTCATTTTCGGTCAAAATATCCAAGGGTGCGCTCTTTCCTCTATTTGGTTTCTTCTTAAATCTTAGATATCTGGAGTTGTTGTTAAGAGTTACGCTGAATGCTTATTTAAACATTGGATCCGTTTTAATGCAATGTACGCTACATATTTCAGAGATAAGGTGCTTTGCAAGTGAACGTTTCGAAGATCATTCTATTCCTTAAATATGCCGAATTCTTTTTAAACAAAATTTTTCTTTCAGATCAAAACAAATCGATTGTCAATGCAATACATTTGCATCAAGTTTAATTTAAAAATATCGCAATGACACTGAATTTTTTGATCTGAGAGCAAATTTTTCTATGAAAATAATTTTCCATTAGCCTTCATCAGGCATGAAAATACTGATCGATTATCCGTTCTTCCCTAGTTTTAACAGACAATTATTTCTGACACCGAATTTGGTTGGAAGCCTCACTTCAAGGCATAGAAGAGCATTTGGAAACTCATGGGGTCCGTCACCAAACTTTTAGGCCTTTATGGATAAATGCAATGTTTGCTGGGTAGCTAACGGAGATGTGTTTTCTCTCTATCTCCTTTCTAGTCCTTCATTCTAGGCACAGCATATTCGGCTGCGTTTCGACTACCTCTTACTTGAAATTTGATGCAGGAGTTGGGATCTACAGACCACGTTGGAAGTAACATTCTCTGGTAGTCTAAATTGTTATTGTGCGTTTTAGGCTCAATTTATAACTTTGACCTAAACTCGCTAAGTTGCGGGGTCTTGTGAGCTTTTAAAGCTTATCAAGGACTCCTGGCTCCTTGTCCAAGATCTGTTCGCAAGTGGAGCGTATTGGATATGAACCACCAGCTTCATTAACCTGTGATCACGTAGCGCAGAAACACGACTTACTTGGCACGAACATATCGTTGATTATAAGCGCCTTGGATAAACGCTTTGTCAAAGCAACAAAACTAACAAACACGAATTTGGAGTTGATTTTCTAATAAACAACCAATATCGTCAATTCGTGACTGACTTCATACTTGTGAATAATCTGTTTACTCAGGTTTCGCGGGCGTTATTTGAACATTTTGTTGGCAAACATTACGCTTTCATTGATGATAGTTCCGGACAAACAATAGATGCTTTCTACGACGACCGTGAAAGTATTCTGAGCAAAAGTCCACAGCATGATGTCAAAATCATTTAGGGTGATTTTAATGCCCAAATTGGCTGCACTAGCAAAATACACATGGTACCAGCGGCCCCGACTCCTCACATTTTATTTGAAACAACAACGGATCGAACAGCTGCGCCGATTTAGGTTTACAGCATTATTTGTCACCCCAAGAAATTGGCGAGATCGTATAACAACCTCAAAACAAGACACGATTTGCAAATACACTTTTCGTTTATCAACAACATACGACCGAACTTTCCAGCGAACCCGTGTTGGCGCAACTATGAGAATACCCTAATAGAAATTCTCAAAAAATGGAATATTTTAAAAACTGTGCGGAAACAGAAGCATCGCCATCAACGATTGGTCAAACTACACTAGAAATGTTGGTTGGACGAAGATTGCTTTTATATAGAGAGGGATGTAGTGAAATAAGTCTACTATGTTTCTTGAGAGGTTTGTTTGTGCTTAATGATAAGCACTCTTCCGTGAATGCTTCCTGCTGGATATTTTCGACTAGATGTACTAGTGCGTACTCATTGAAGACTTCGAAGATATTCATCGCTCTATCTCTGCCAAAAATCCTGTTTTAGTTTTTCTAGTAGCTGCCATCTTAACAGCCTGTGAACATTTGAAGTTGTTGAGGAAGGGGTCTAGAATTTAACACTGCCTCTATTTGGTTTAACACTGTGTGTTGTTCCCATACAATCTTCTTTAGATGGTTTTAACTGACTTTACGCCAGCTTCACATAACTCACCATAATTAGACCACGCTGGAGATTTTAAGTGCCGTGTTATCCCATCCGCATCTTTTGACTGAAATTCATTGGATTGTGAACTATTGTCACTGTACATGTCACTGCGCAATCCTCGTCTTGAGCTAAGTCTTTTGAAGGTGGCAAAGAATGCTTCTACGGATCTGTTACTCGCTCTTCGTGGATTGCTTTGGCGGAAAGCTGAAGATCGCCCTATAACTTTTATAAGTTTTATATCCTCTACCTTTGCTCGTTTTTATTTGAAGAGGACATGCGCAGTCAACGCCAGTATGAATGATCAGAATGAATGAGATGGTAGGTTCCCATCAGCTGGTTACACCCTTGACTAGCCCTAAATTTGTGACAAATGGTACATTTTAAACCACCGTAGATCGCACCCATCTATGTTTTCTTTTTTCTTTTTCGATGAAGTTGTTCACGGTTTTCTTCGATCCATTTTAATTTTATACAATTTATTTTTTTTTGCTATTAAGTGCAAGAATCTGTCTTTTTGAAATGCCATGCTTCAATTCAGCTATTCCTCAGATTCTTTGTATGCCCCGTCCATATCGAATGATAATTTTGGTTGTCTTTCAACCATTGCGATCCAGTTCACCAGGTATTGCAATTTTATGAGTTCCTTTATTATTATTCCTCGACTCGCGCAATCAACTGTGTTATCATTTGATTTAATGTCGTGCCGTTGATGTGGCTCAGTCAAGTTTCAGTTTTCTGATACTCTGTTGGCTATACGTAAGATGTGAACTTTTGAGTAACATAACTTGGTGACTATATTGTATGTCTAGTGATTGCCTTACTTCTCGCAGTAGTTTCGCAACTAGGAGAGTTTCGTGTAACACTAAGCATGGTAGTGATACGTTTTATTTTGTTAGCGCCACAAGCTGCTTATGCTTATTCCAATGCGTCACTAAATCCATGAACTCCGAATGATTCACATATGGAACCGCGCATCTTGGGATTTTCAAATCATTAAGGAAGATAATTTTATGTAGATTAAACATTTTTGAGAAAATTCTTTTGAGACGGGTTCGTTTCAATTGAGCCCTAGAAACCAGAGTTTCTATGCAGCATAATTTTTGGAGTGAGTATTACTGGTGCTAGTAGCCATACTTCATTCTGTATGTGACTGTTTTTATTGATATACCTCAAATTTCTCGGCTGATGAATTACGCCAAAGTATGTGTTGGAAATGTCTGTTCAATTTCTTCGGCAACTCATATTTGTGTTATGTCTATGCAGACAGTATCCGACCACTAGTTGTTTTTGCGGAGACATCAAACATAACTCATAACTCATCTTTATTGCGGTGCTTGACGGCATGATGCGGCGTATAGTATGAGATTCCGCCGTTGAAGCGTTAGTTAGTGACATTGTGCATATGCCCGAGTTGTTTATATTATTCCATGAACTTTTTGTATTTGGCTGGTAGGTCGTCGTTCTTTATGAGTTGTTTTTCCAGCTGGAGGAATCTTTCCATTGCATTCTTTTTCGAATCACCTAATTTAGTATCATTGCTGTTTAGTGGGATTTTTACAATGCACCTGCCCGGTTGATACTATTTTGGAACAGCTGTTCATACTTTTCTTCTTCTTCAGTGGTTTGTTATTGCGTAAATCTTTAATTTCCCAAAATTTTTTGAGGGTTTCTTCAATTTCCTCTAGAGAGTTTTTCTTCCTGCAGTTGTGCTTGTCAAATGTTATTTGGCTTGCTTGTTTCAATGGGTTTATCTGAATTATCTATCCTAGCCCGGAGCGATGAGCAATTGGTTGTAATAAGTTTATCGGTGCTGGTGTATGATAATTACGATCAGCCCTGCGATCTTGTAATTTAGAGTTGAATTACGGCATTATGATAGTGCGGCTGGGCTTTTAATAAGTTCGGATTGGTCTCCGCCAAGTTCCCGTAATATTAATTTCGGTTTCGTTTGATTTTATTTTTAAGCTACTGGTAACACTCGAAGCGGATAGCAAAGTCCTAGATTCATACCTCCTCGCGGTGCTCTCTGGATAACTCTAATTCTGCGCACATAACATTGGAAATAACTATCATCATACTCGTTACCGAACTCAAAACCAATCAAATTTCGTGAAATGCTTTACGCCCCTCCTACTAGTTGCATACTTGATTTCAAATATTTTTCACTTTGTATTGAGCAAAAGCAATAGTAACTAGCATCAGTACGATAATACGGTATTTTTTCGAACTAACTCACAATGTCATGTACGCACATTAATCACAATACTACATTAGCGTCTGTTTTCCAGGTAACAACTCCAGGCATAAAAACAACTCAATTTTGAACCCTACACAAAGGCCCCGGATTACCATATCGGAATCATCACAAACACGACTTCGGAAATTGTACACGGAGAACGCCTTAACAATGGGTACATGGGACGTGTTTAGCTTCTTAAGATATGGAGATCTCCGAAACCTTTCGAACCAGGCAAAAGTTATATTTACTTGCAATACAAGAGCTTAGATGAACTGGGAGTGGGATCCATGACACCACCAATGGTTACACTCTTTATTACAGCGGCCATAAGAGTGGAGGAGAATTTATAGCTAGCTTTCTCATAAATCGGCGCATGAGGGAGCATATCATCAACTTCCACCAAATTAATATGCTGATATGCCCCGGTCCGCACTGAAAGAAAGTTCCGCAAAGAAATTTAAAATTACTATCGTTATTGCACATGCACCCACCGAAGATAAATCAGATGACGTCAAAGATTTGTTCTTTGTCGAGTTAGAGGAAGTCAGCAAAGTATATCCCGCAACACAACATTAACATCGGTTTAAAGGCTTAGGAGCGCGGAAAATATATTACACAGCAGTGGCAAGCTATCAAGTCACCTATAACTGCAGCAGCGGTAAATACAATTATCACAACAATAGGAACTCTCGCAGAATATCTCTGCACCAGGAAAGCCACATCCAAATCCTCCGACAAAAGAAGTGCTAATTTCTGAGGGAATGCATCGAAAACATCAGCTTGAAAGCATAAAACGGAAACTCAAGAGACAGTTTTGCAAACGGTAGAAATCTTACTCAAGACTTCCATCCAAATCCATAGCCATCATAAACATGCAGAACTGAGAACAAACGTGGCTGATATTCACATGACAAGCCTACTTTCAAAATCTATTAAATCAGACTGATGAAGTGACCTCTATTCGAGATGTTACTCCACCAGGCTAGGAAGTATTTGTTCCATATCCCACAGTAATCAAAGTAGACGCAGCTATTCGTAGATTAAAAAATGGACGGATACTTGTGGTCTCAACGGAATCCCAACAAAATTATTAAAACACGGAGGAGCTACTCTTGCATCTTATCTTTGTGATCTCAACCTTGATGATCTAGGACCAGGAGGAGCTCGAGAAATATTGGGAACACCATATTACCGTTCACCAACTCTACATAGACTTTCAATTGGCATTTGATCGCATCAAACAGCTGGCTCAATGTGTAGAATCGTAGTGGAAACATCTGGTGTACGACAGGGTGAACCACTTGCGTGGTTAGAGACCAAATGATATCAACGACAGTTTAATAGTTTAATACCGCTTGAAAATCAACAGCAGTAAAACAAAATTGTTATCTACTCCATGGAACCACCATTTAATCCCTATGGCAAATCTAGGAAGAAACGACAACTTTGACACCGTGGAGGATTTTAAATATCTCGGGTCAATTATAACGTCAACGAACGAAATCTAGCCGGCGTCGAGTCTTTTATGCACAATCAAAGTTGTTTCGATCAAAATATATTTCACAGTCGTATAATCTCGCACTTTATAAAGCACTAATAAGGGCTGTGCTTGCTACTATCTACTGTTGAAAAAAGGTCATTCGATCTATTTATATGGTCCCATAAGGTTGCGAACCTTGAAGACTGCGATAGTATGGGATTCATTAAATCGAATCGAGTTAAATAGCTGGAGACTAGGACCACTGCGCAGGCGGCAAAATCCCTTCATGGGATGTGAAAGCTAGAGTGCCATACACTGGAATGTTATTCATTTATACCTTAGTTGACTTTAAAAATTGTTTTCAAAATGTTACCTACCTTGCTAATCATTCTTACTCGTATACGTACCTCAGAAAATTAAAACAATTGGAATTCTTTATATTTTAATAATTAATTTAATACTTTTGTCACTATTACATAATTTTGTTATTTGCATTTTTACAATAAAAATTCTTTTGTGAGTGCATTATGTGTGTACGAGTATGTAAACATTTCAAGCAACACTGACTTAGACATTCCGTTATAGCGGCCATTAAACACGTCCGTTCATTACAAACAATAAACAGGTAAGAATTTGTGTTTTAAGTTCCAGATTTAGATAATAAATGCGCGGCAATATGGTGCACGTTCTAAATTATATAAGGCACAGTTTAACAATTCTTTCTTGTTACTTCGGACATTGTTCTTATAACAAAATTGGGACGAGTTGTTAATAAATTTGTTGTTGTATTAAATTTTGTTTTAAGACAATAAATAAATAACAAATTACAATAAATAAAATCTAAATTTAATAGTAATAATCTATTTACAATAAAATGTTTATTAATCACTTAACTAATTTTTAGTTATATAACGCAGAGGGGCAGTACAGCAGTGTTATCTGCGTAACACTGCGCCTGCCGTGGCTACGCATTTTGAATTACTTTGGAAATTCTGTGTACATTTTGTTTAATCCTAAACAGCGTAAACAATTTTGAAATTAATAATTTCGGTCGTATGCGAATTTAACCGATTTCATAAAGTCCAGATCGTCCCACACTTCAACCGTTCGTATTTTACTTAAATCTAGCGGTGTCTCGAACGAGTAATGGAAACCCGTCTGTGTATACACGAATATGTTAAAATCTTGGAATATAAATTCAACGTTAAAATGGTCCCCGGGCCCATTACACCATGTCATCGATTCGCTCCGTTCCTCGCCCCATTCGTAGTGTTTATAATTGTGTACGACTGTTTTTGAATCGAATAACGTTTTAAAATGGTAGGCGACTAGAGTGGGCTTGGGACCACAGTCTTGAATGAAATTTATCGATAATCTGAAATTAAAAACAAAAAATAAAAACGTTAATATTATATTATTGGCTTGGTCGTGATAAGAATAACTTAAACAATTTTTAGATCGTAAACATTAATCATAAAAAAAATCGAATACTCATGTTTGTGTTAACCTATAATGAAGTGTACGATAAGCGTTCGATAAGAAAATGAACAATATTTCTTTGAAACAAATCAGGGGTTGGTGCATTGTTTGCTATTAAATTGCGAGTGTACGTTTCGAAGGCTGTGAATCACACATTAACAGCTTAACATTCTACGCGTTATTGAACTATCGTTTCCTTTTCGGAGAACCTATTTGAATTCTATAACATGCTGATGACTAGACTGACTTGATTATCGAGCTATAATATAATTCCAGTTGCGTACATCTTGCCGAGTAAAACAATTGAAACTTTCTTTTAATCCGGGTTTGATTGATTGATTGTGAGTGCACGAGCAGCTTATTAGGCAAGATCTCCGGGCTCCACCGTACACCGTTTTTACATTTAACGAAACCGAAGGAATAGGAAAAGTAAGTTAGTCATGACTCACTTATGAATCATAAAAATGACGAAGTGAATATGTTGTGGCCAAAACTGACTGACTTTCTTTTGTACATAGATCTCGAATACACCACTCATCAAAAATCGGTAAACTTTCCTCGAATATTTTAGTTCTTTGTCGTATTTTGTAAATGCTACATTTTTTAATACCATTGCAAAAATTGAAAAAGCTCTCTTGGAAGCTGCCACTTCCAGTAACAGATTTCTACCAAATTTCTCAAGGATTTCCCAATTAATATAGAAAAAACCGGCAGTCCCGGTAAAATTTAAAAAATTATCTAAACCAATTTTATTTGGAAATTAATTTGGAATATTTTTGTTTCAACCGTTCTTTTATCAACCAACAATCCTTATAGGCTGTACAGAAACACAAACTGATCTGGACCGGTACTGTTAGAAAATGAAGTTAGAATCTGTTTGTTCATAACGTTTCTCTCGTAAATGATATACTTTTCTTTGTATTGTTGTAAATTTTATTTAGAATCTTTTAGTACATAATCATTCTTCTCGCAAATGAGATACTTTTCAAACTATGTACAAAAATCTCCTTTGGAAGCTGCCACTTCCGGTGGACCGAAATCACTGGTGTTTCAAAATTATTGAAAAAAGCTTAAGTATGAAGGTTCTGTAGAGAGATACACACACTCACGTAAATCTTTGGTCAATTGTTGTGAGCACGCCCGTGAATTTTTCTGACTTGGTACAATCAGGGCTGGATCCCGGGCAAGAGAGAGGCTCCACTATATTTTGCTTTTTAAATTAGTGGCATGCTAGAATATACGAGGTCCGTACCCTGGATCAAGGAAACCCTTCTTATAATATAAAAATAATTTTGCATAGGTATTTTATATCAAAATGGCAGTTATGTAATATTTTTGAAGCGGTCGGGCTCTGGGTCTAGGTGCTCTCATATAATTTTTTACCAAAAATATCTGTTTGCTCCGAATGGGAATTTAAGCCGCTCAATGAAATGAAATTGTTATGAAATCTTTACCATGTATGTTACATGTCCAGAACCAACCATACTATATTTTTAAAGGGTTTGGACCCCGGGATCTAGGGGTCCCGGTACAAATTTTTTCTAAGATTTCATTTTTTAAATGTTTTCACGGAAATGAGGTTAGGAAAGAGATTATATGGAATTAGGTAGATTTCCCTACCTGTAACATCTTTTCATAATACAGAGGACGGCATCTTTTTGTACGTTTAAAAATATATAAACAAATGAAACAAATATTTTTAAACAATTAGTATATACTTTATTTTCGAGAGTACATCTTCTGATCAATAATGGAATACTATTTCATTAAAATCGCTGCCTTTACTGGATCTGCGTACCCCATTCTGTCACACGTAACAATAGTCACTTTCATTGCGTTTTTCAAAGCCTCAATAGTCTTGAATTTTTAGCATCACATTTATTTTTGACGGCTCCCCACAAATAGTTGTCCATCGGAGTCAAATCGCAGCTCCTAAACGATCAGTTAACATCGCTATTTCGGCTAATAGCGTGATTTTCATAGATAGGGTACCAAACATCGATTATATCGTTGGTTGTGTGGAGAGTTGCGCCGTCCTGTTGAAACCAAATATCAGCCAAGTCTTTCTCTTCAATCGTAGGGAAAACAAAGTTTCTTAATATGACACGATAATGGTCGCCATTGACTATTAGTGCGGCACCTTGCTCATTTTCAAAGAATAATGTCTTTGGAGTATATTCGACACCTATCAGTCACTCGACTTGATTATCTGTGCCCCAAATACGGCAATTTTGTTTGTTCACATAACCGCCGAGGTGAAAATGAGTTTCGTTGGAAAAGATGATTTATTGGTAAAAAATTTCATCTTCATCCAACCGAGAGTAGGTTCATTCAGCGAAGTGAAAACGCAATGAGTGGTCAACCGCCTTCAATTCTTGAACCAATTCGACGTTGTAAGCCTTCGTATCCAGGTATTTGTGTAAAATTCTTCGCAACTTGATGGCGGACTGAGGTGCTCGGATGTTAACACACACTTTTAGCTGCAATAGCAATATTTTCCGTCGAACGAGCTGGACGGCGTGTACCAGTCGAACAAACTTTATTAGCAGCAAGTTTTAGCAACTGACTCACTACTTTGGAAATAAGTTTTCAATAATTCCCAACGCTGGTCAAGCGCATATCGACTCTTTTCGTTCACCGGAAATATAATACTGTATTTGTCACTTGACAGATGACATAAGAACCATGGCGGCGAAATAACCGCTAATTCAAAAACGAACCAAAACATGTCGCACTCTTCATTTGGCAAATTCTGAAAATTTGTTTTCATTGTTAAATATTTGTAGATTATGCATCAAAGGAGTAAACTAGGAGATTATTGCTCGAGTGAAGAAATTACCACCCAGGATCGAAAGCCAAGGGTGGCAGAAACTTGCACGGCCTCGGGTTAACCCTAGGACCTAGGAAGTAGTCCGACGTTCGGGTCGGGTCGGGCCGAATATTAATTATTATGTTTGGGTTAAGACCAATATTAAAATGCCAATATTATCCCTCAGGGCATCTGTGAATCTTAATTTACACACCAAAAATGAAAACATTTTCCGAACATCAGCACAAACCAATTGTTGAAAATAAAACAATTAAGTATGGCGCCTGAGCTGATAAATTTACCTTATTATTTTTATGAAAGTCGTTACAAATCGCACTAAATCTAATTTAGTTAGTTCCCGGTTGGGCCGGGCTCAAGTAAACATTATTTTAAAAGGATCGGGTTCTGGCCGAGTCGAAACCATAATAAGATCTAGTCTAAGACCCGTCTACTTTAGTCTCTAAGGAGTAAAGTACATGGTTATAGACTTACAGTTTGTGCCACATGCATTTCACTTTCACTTTTTGAATACATAAAGTACTGATTTTAGCCGAAGGAATAGAAAAACAAATTTTACTTACCACTTTCCGGGTTAACTGAGAAACGCCTTTTCAAAACCACAAAAACACAAAGAAACAGAGCAAGTAAATATTTGTTTTCGGAGAAAGGCGCATCTGAGCTCTTTGCTCGCTCCGATGTAGTAAAAAACACTACAAATAATGAAAAACGGGTTGAAATCTTTATTTAACTAAGACAAGCTTAATTATTGTTTCACATCGGAACGGAATGGATTGTAAAATATTCCATGTTATCTGAAAAGAAAAATAACTGGCCTTAGGGCCGATATGTTCGACCTTGCTTTGAATTAATTCATTATAGAATTTGGGGGAAATATTAAATAATAGGTTAAAGGTCCTTAAGACCAACCGAGTCATATTTCGTACGGTACGTTTAATGTTCCTTTTAAATAAAAAACGGGCACATGAAAAATCTGTAACTCGCTTAAACGTCTGCCCTTCACACCGGTTCTATAATCTAGAAAGTTTAGCCAAAAATCCCAAAGTACACATCACAAAAATGACGCCTTCAATAATAAGGATGTTCAGTTCATCAATAATTAAGAGTTAGCAAGATACCGTCTCAGTAGATACAATTTGGACATGCTTAAATTGTCGGATTTCGTAGCTTTCTGAAACATCTTCATTCTTCTCTTTATTCACTAATGACAACTTTCTGGATTTGACCCATAGAAACACAAACATAATGTACATCGGCTAAACGTAACCGGCGACCCCGACAGGAAAAGATACGTAAAATGGGAAAGCTTCACTGTTTGAAATAGTATCGGCTGAAAATCGTTTGGCGTTCTTTGGCAAGGTATTCAAGTTGACCAGGTACTATGAAAGAGGAGTTTATCAGAATCCGTCTGATTAATTAGATTTTCGAAGAAGGAGTTAAATGCAACCTATATCGTCTTCAAAAACTCGACATTATTTTACCGATTGAGTACTAAGAGTGGGGAGCACTCATCGCCGCAGTCAAACGTCCCAACGGTCGCAAACGTTTATGTGCCGACTATTCAACCGGAATGAATTCATGCATCAAGACCGACGCACATTTACTTCCTGAGCAAATGTTCGCACAACTCAGATGTCAGATGTTGACCTACAAATCGAAGTTGACGACTAATCAAAGCGATTCCTAATGATCAACGCACACAAGGGACTCTTCACGTTGAATCGTTTACCTTTCGTTATGCTGGTCGGCCTTGATGAATCCATTGTTTATTTCGACGATATTCTTGTACACTCCAAGGACGAGCCGGGTCACAAACCAGTCTTAGAACGACTTTTTCAACAACTGTAGGAATATGGTTTCCGCCAAATGTAATTTTTCTCGCAATAAAGTCAATTATTTGGGCATGATCGTAAATAGCCAATTGCTGCAAAAACTTTGATGCAGACTCCTGAAAATGTCACACAACTTCGATCGTTTTTAGGAGCAATAAACTTCTAAGGAAAGTTTGTGCGACAAATGCATGAGTTGCGATCTCCATTGGACCGACTGTTGAACGCAAATGTCTAATGGGAATGGTTAAGTGAATGTGAACAATCATTTGACAAATTCAAATGTATTCTCACATCCGAATTTCTCCTCACTCATTATGGATCACGAACTCTAACAATAGCTGAGAAAAATTATGGTCAAGTGAAGAAAGAAGGTCTTGTGTACGCAGTCAAAAAGTTCCAGGGTCCTCGAATATGTCGCAAATCGATTTCAACGGTGGGGATTAAAATTACCGATTTTGCAATGGCCATCGCATCAATCCGAGTTGACAACGAAGAGTACGTGGTTACCTGTCTCCACATCGAAAAAGAAATAAACGATCAGACCGAGGAAACGATCGATGTCTTACCCATCACCATGAAAATTACCAAAACTGAAACGAAACGCGATCGTACTCGTAGAGTAATCGTTAATTATTTTAAAGCTGACTGGAGAAATTCGAACGCAGAACTTCTAGACGACGAATTGGCACAGTTTTACAACCGACGTGGACCACTGCAACCGCTTCCGATTGTGTTATGTTTGGCGACAGACTCGTCATTCCGCGGTGATACTGAAAGCTGACATTACAACAACTACATAAGGCACATTTGGACACCGAGGCAATGAAAATACTCACTCGAGCATATGTGTACTGGCCTAAAACGATGACGACATCACAGATGTCGGGCACTTTTGCAGTCAATGCATCGATTACACCACATCGCCGACATCGCAGGACGACTTAACGGAAAATGATACCTGGTCAGTGTTGATTCCCATTTAATGTTTCTCGTCGTTCACGAATCCACTAACATCACGTACATGACTTGCTTGAGGATTTAATCACATCTTAACGCCAATCGATCTGTCGACACGAGCACTTTATAAAGACGAAGGGTAAATCAACAAGGAAATGCTCATCAAATTCCTCCATGCGCATATCGATCAACACCAAACTGAAATGTACAACAAACTAAGTCTCCAGCAGAACAGGCCCATTGTAGTTTCTCTCCAGGCGAAAATGTGTCGCATGTCACGTTATTCTGTCAATCAATTAAGACTTCGCTACACCGAGAATAATAATACCTTTAAATTACAACGGACAGTTCATCATCCGATTTCGCGGAATTTCAAGATTGTCTACAAGGCCACCAAGCTCGACCACGTCTGCGAATAACGAGAAAGATGTTGAACGAGGGAATCGTAATTCAACTTACTAGGTAAAATAATTTTTGGTTTTAGGACAGATTTATGAAAATGTTAACGCACATCTGAAATGCTTTAAAAGAGAAGAGGTAAAGGTGTGAATTTCATTATTTTCCATCTCATGAGTTTATGAATGGTTTCACGTTACACTTTACCTATGATAACGACATCACAGATCTCGTGATTACATCAAATCACCTATAAAGACACGTTTGCAGTGGCGTGCAGTGCATACCGAGATCGCAGGATGACTTATCGGATAATGACACCTGGTCGGCGTTGATTCCCATTTAATATTTCTCGACGTTCACGAATGTATACTAACGTCATGTCTATGACTTGCTCGAGGACTTAATTACATCTTAACGCCGTCCTAACACCCGATGTCGAACGTGCGAGCTGAATGATTTGTCAAGACGAGCACTAAAAAGGCGGAGAGTAAACCAACAAGGAAGGTGATAGCTTGGCAGAATAAAAGCGAAAGATGCATTGGCACAACTTTTTTTATAGAAACTAAATTAACATTTTAAATGTACGCCAGATAAAAGCAGTGTTTCGATTGACTGGTATCGAACGTGGGATTATAAGTTTACGTTTCTCGTAATTAATTCATTGCGTTTAGCACATTTCATTATCATTAAAAATTAGTTATGACATAGAATTATGATGATGATATCATTTTTATGTAAAATTTCAATGCCAATCCAAATCATACCAGAGATTTTTTATTAACCAATTTGCATTCATCAATTTGAGTTGTGCAGGTCTAGCTTATTGTGAAACTACGTCATTTCTGTTTTCAATTTTTCACCATCACACAAAAATAACACAAATTGATTCGCACGCCTAAAACGTCTAAATATTGCTAGTCATTAGAAAATGTTAGTCAGTGTTCTCTAATCGTCACTTTAAATCTAATTCATTTAACAACAAAAACTTTAATGCTAATGTGGATTTGGATTTATACACAGAGACAGAGCGCCGCGCACATGTTTTACAAATTAAGTCATGACTCAAAATAATTCTATTAAGACTTTGATTTAGCAATTTGGATAAATTATTTGATCTGGTATTTTGTATAGTATGTAGTAGTTAGATGAGTAGTTTTGTTACATTATTAAATTTAATGGAGTATGTCTAAGGTAAAGTTAATTTTTGTATATATGAGCATGATGTCAGAATATTTTTTTCGGTAACATTGATTTATTCTATGGATCATTGACATGCAGATAATCTCATAAAAATATTATCTCAAATTACCAGTGTGCAAAATGTGTCTGGGATTGTTCAAAACCATTAATTATAATTCAAAACAAAAAAAATCTGTATTCCAGCTAAAACACATTGATGTAATAGCCTCCAATTATACAACTGGCCTCAGCGGTTACCCAACAATGTGCAACCAATAAATATGGAGGAAATCATGTTAGCTATCCCGGGTCTATATAAAGATGGAGACCTCATCAATTGAGTGCTGAATAAATTAAAACTTATGGCCTTCCTTAATTACTCTTACATTACCATAAACGGAAATCTAAGCAACGTAAATTGGGATTGTAAAAAACAGTTACGTAATATGTTCTGTTACAAAAAAGTGGGTTGGAATTTGAAAATCATGCGAAATATGCTAGAAAAATTTCCTAAATAGGCAAAATCGAGCAATTGGGTATTCCTATTTGGTTAGAGAGGTAGGTTCTATTTAGTTTAAGATTATTTTCACACTTGCAAATGCCCGACATTATTGTTCAGGTGTCACCATCTACTTCCAGGATATTTCCAGTTCCTATCCATAGAAACTCCTTTAAAAATAACTTCAATTAACAAATGATGGCTGCAACTAAATGCATGGATAATCGCGCGCAAACTTAAACCATCTTCCATCTTTGTAGAAGACGTTCGTCAGCATAGCTCCCATAGTTCAGTAGCAATGCGTTCCCACTTTAAATGTACTCCGAAAGAACTTAATTTGCAGGTTGGTGTTGGGCTTTGAAGATTTCTATTAACTTGTTTTTGCCGCTGGTTGTTTTTTAATTTCGAAGGACCAATGATGTTTTGGAAGAAAAACAAGACAAGCAAGCTATGCAATTCGCCATGCATTATATGCAGCGTGTTGAAAATAAAATAATTGATAGGCACGAAGAGCTTTGTGTCGAGGCCTCAGACAATGAACAAGAGAGACTGGGGTACCTCGGAAGATTGGCAATCAAATTGGCCACTGCGATGGAGTGGCCAGAATAACAAATGCAAACGAAACCTGGGCCTAACAACCTAGAGCATGCACATTCAAATTATAATATACGAGTATAGCAGGCTCCATAGACATGTTCATAATCCGCTCCAAGGATTATTATCTAAAGATTGTATTAGGTGATATAATAAAAAGAAGTCCAGAACAACCAATAGTGCAAAAAATCGTGTTCGGAAAATTTAAAGGTCTGAGTGCTTAACATCACCACCTAAAATCAATGATTGAGTTAAAAAGAGCCTGAAAATTGAGATTCTACGTAGAACGAGAATTGAACACAGTGATGAACATAGGCGCGAAGAACACTTTGAAAACAACTACAAAATGGTAATGGTACATACCAGGTTGCATTACCATTTATCAAGAAAAAAAAACTGCATACATCACGCGTTCTTCAAGGGGAAACAACTACAAAGTGGCTGACACGAAGTGTTACCAAAACAAAACGCCACAGAATTTTTATTTTTTGATGAATTTTATTGAATCAAAGTAAAAAATGTTCACAAATATTTAAATTTTTCGATTTGGCCATCCTTAGCCGCGATTATGGCCTTCAAACGGCCGACAAAGCTATTGCATGCAGCACGAAAGTAGCTCTGCGGTATTTTGGCCCATTCCTGGCGAAGCGCTTGCTTGAGATGATCGACACTATGGTATTTTTTTGTCCCAACCTTGCTCTTCAAAATACCCCAAACCGAGAAATCTAGCGAATTTGCATCCGGTGAATTTGGTGGCCATTGAGCAGTGGAAATGAACCGCAGGACGTTGTTTCTCAGCCAATCTTGATTGACGTGCGCTTTATGACTCGGCGCCGAGTCTTGTTGAAATGTCCAGGCTCTGCGGCCGAAATGTTTTTGTGCCCAAGGCTTCAACGCTCCCTCCAACACATGATCCCGATAAATTTGAGCATTTATCTTGATGCCACGGTCCAAAAAAAATGAGCGGTGAGCGGCTTTCGGCCGTTACGGCGGCCCAAACCATCACCATTGGTGGCGCTTGGTTTCGAGTGGCAATCCGTTGGTCCAAATTTTCAGTAGAACGGCCGGGCAAGTAACTCCGGCCGTTTTTCTTGTTCATATATTGCTCAATAACGAACGGTGACTCATCGGAGAAAACCAAATTCGGAAAATCACCACTTTCGTGCAACCGTGACAACTCCTTTGCTTTTTCCACTCTAATTTTTTTTTTCAGCATCGGTGAGACCATGCGTTTTATGGAATTTCAAGGCCTTTAGTCCAAGATGACCTTTCAATATGTGCTGCATCCGTTCGAGCGAAATGTTCGCCTCACGAGCCATTTTTCTGTCGCTACGGCGTGGATTCCGAGCCAATTTGGCCTTCACCTTCCGAATGATATCCGGCGATGTAGCAGTGCGTTTCGGTCTACCACCATGGCGTTTTGCAATGCTGCCAATATCGTTATAACGATTTATGGTGCGATACACAAACATTTTATTCACATACAGTTGTTTTAGCTGGTTAACATTCTGCGGCTGTGGTTTTCCAGCCAAATATAGAGCATTCACGTTATTACGCTTGAATTCCATTGCGGATAACTTTTTTCTAAATATTTCCCACTAAAATGCTTTTGTACGCCTGTAAACAATGGAATGAACTGTCATTAGTGTAAATTTGAGCGCTCTGACATCACTGGTTTGACAGCAATGACATTCTGAAGTTGGTAACACTTCGTGTCAGGCACCCGGTAATATCTGGAGCAGATACGATTAAACAAACTATCGCAATGCAAGAACAGTTGGGCAAACTCTTAAAGCAACGTGGTTTCAATCTAAGAAAATGAAGCAACAATATCGTGCTTCTGTCCGAAAATTTCAAATTATTTGATCATATAGGATGGCTGACCCAGTCAACACAGGCGAATTACACGGGTTTTGCGATGCATCGGAAGACGCATATGCTGCAGTAATTTAGTATAACTCGAATACTACAACCAACCAAGGCAAAGTAATTTTAGTCACTGCAAAAAAAAGGTCGCACCGTAACGCGCCGAATATTAAAACATTTGGATGGATAGATTCAATGATAACGTAGATCAAAAAATTCGCCGTTTAAATCCAATCCAAATTATCTTCATTCATGGATTGTGCATCGAGAGGTTTAGAGCCTATCAGCTTGATAGCACATACTCTCTGGTGGAATGGCCCAAGCTGAGTGAAAGCAAAGATGAAAACGTCATACTGAAACTAATGGAGCAGTTTTCATCGTTCACAAAAGCAGTACGAGGTCTTGGTCACGTTCTTAGGTTTACAAAACAAACAGCTAAATCTTCACCAAGCTACGAGTATGTGACAACCAGGGAAATCCAGGACAGCTTGGGAAACAAAACGAAATAAACCTTCGTACACTTAATCCGATAATAGGCAACGGTGGAAGGCTGTCTAACGATGACTCTACACGGAACCAAAACCCTCATTCTAGCTTTCATCCGGCAAAAGTATTTGCTACAAAAAACAAGCACAGATTCTGAACCAATTATGCATGGTATTCGCCTGGATGAGGTACCAAAAGCTATAAAGGTTATTTAGCAGTGTCCATCTGTTTCGCAATACAGCCGTTCTGTTATAGAAATAGTAAGCAATTTGTCATCCGAAGCTTTTCTAGCGATGTTTAAACGGGTCACAGCACATCGAGGTCATTGTTTAGACCTCACAGCGATTGTGGTTCCAACTTTATAAGGGCTTCAAAACTTAATGCATTATCTACGCAGAATAATTGGAAAACAAAATCTAAAATTTGAAGAGATAACAACAATATTTTTGAGACCATTAGAACTCCAGTTTAATGTAACGAACAGATATTGGCCTCCAGGTAAGCTTGAGATTGCTAGAGAAGAATTTGAATGATCAATGGCACAAGGCATGTGATGGCCTAGTAGTAGTCGGTGGTCTAGTCCCATACATCTTGTTAACAAACGGTGAGTGATTACATTGTGTTGATTGTCAAGCACTCAATTGAGTAACAATTCCGAATAGGTATTTAATTCCACATTTACAGGATTTTTCATACCAGCATTTGGTCCACGAAATGCAGCACAATCATTCCAGTGTCCAATGAATTGCATTCTTAAAGGCCTGGAATGATTATGAGAAATCCTGTAAATGTGGAATTAGATACCTATCCGGAATTGCTGCATCAAAATAATTGATTCAGATAAATGTATTTTTGCACAATCTGAAATAAATTTTCTATGTCGTAATGTTTCATTACGAGGCATTTTGCCTGAAGCCATTCAGGATTTTGAACAACCACAAGATTTAACTAGATGCTGCAGCAGATCAGCTATTATTAAATTAATTTTTTAAAGGATATAAAAAACATTCCAAACATCCAATTAACCGGGCTCAACAATCGATTATCGCGTTCAATAATTGCAAAGGTAAATTAGGACATGCTGCACGTTTAGCTATTATGGTAGATGCATCGGACGTTGCTATTGGAACAATTGTTGCAACAATTCATTGCACATGACCATGAACAATCTTTAACACTTTTCACGTTAAAACTTACAGATACACAGCGCAGATGCAGGTTACAAACATTTATGACTGACATTTCAGTTTATGACTGTCATTCAGCACATTCAAGAGTTAATAATGTTGTAGCTGACACATTAACAAGAATAGACCAAATTAATTTACCCGAAAGCATTGATCATGAAAAAATTGCCGAAAATCTCAGTTATCCGATGAGGAATTGCAGGAGTTATTAAATTGTGACTCTGCAAATTTAAAATTAGAACAACTTCTGTTAACATTATATTGTGATAAATCGACAGGTAAATTGAGACAAAATATTCCATTGGAGTTCCGTAAAAAGTTGATGAAGTATTTTGTAACGAAACGACCGATGGTTGGGCGACTATGGTGACCAAAATATTCACGAGTTGCGCGAGAAGTCTTTATAATTAAAAACTTTAACATCGAATACGACTCCATAGTGATAAATGGCAAATATTTAACTAACAAAATGACATGAAATGACAGAAAACAAACATGTCGTACCGACCAAATGGCACAGTCATGATCCGTGATTTAAAGGAACACAACTACGACCCCCTAGATGGTAACGTAAATAGGACCTATAACCGTACGTAAGGCATAACTGCGTAAAGTAGAACGGGAAAAACAAACCACGAGAGAGTTGGGAGTGGTTCGGCCCCTCAACAAATTGCAGAGATTAAAAAAACACATGTCGTTTTTGCAAAATTAGTTTTGAATTTCCTACGTCTTATTTGGGCAACCCCAAAATGAGTAGTTTTAGAAACCAAGCACACCAAGTCTTCATTAGAAAATTATCCTTTAGTCTCTTACAGATTTTCAGAGATTCATTTAGAACTTGATGAGGCCTTTACCAGTTTCAGATAATTATCGTTAAGGTATTCCGGTTCCAGATACAATCGTAACTGCCATTTATTCTACATCAATCAGTAGATTTGGAGTTCTAACGTCAATCATTATTGACCAGGGGACACAATTTAAATCACATTTGTTTGAAGAGCTATCAAAATTGCTGGGTTTCGGAAGGAAAAGAACAACCAGCGACAATCCTAATTGTAACGGAATGTTTGAATGCTGGTATCGCATATTAAAAGCGTGTTCACGAGCCCTAACACCTGGAAGCCGCATAGTTGGAATGGTGCGATCTATATGCTATTCTATAGAACCCTTAAACATTTTCTGGGTTTTCCATTTGAAACATGCAGATTATATCAGAAACTATGACCCAAATTGAACATCCGATTGGCGTTTTTCAAATTTGTTACGTGTAGTTTGCATTTAATAATTTTTCAAACGAGAAAAATCTCAGCGTATTTTAAAAGCATTCCTAAAAATGACCAAATAGGTCAAAATATTAGAGATCTCGTAAATCCATTTTTAAGACAAACAACCGCATATCTAAATTTCAAATCTTAAAATAAAAAAAATGCTAATTAGATAAATTTTTAATTAGATTCATCTCTCTTCTAACCGGATCCGTGTCGATTACCTAATGCGAATTAAATTTCTTCGAAACAAAATTCCCACAATTAATTTGTATTCGACTGTTTATTACCAAATCGATCAAAACACTTCTTGCGTGTAAGACGTGACACTTACGCCCATAAATAAGGTGTCAATCACACAATAATTTTTATACGTGACTCGAATAGTTTTGAATATATCCGAGCGCTTAATATGCATCATAATCTAAATTTAGGTGTGATACACGAGTTACGTAGAAATTTTAGGGCGGCTCGATTAAGTGATCGCGGTACGACAAAAAATTCCGTCATGTTATCATGTTCGATTAAATAATGCGATAATAAAAGTGGGGAATTTTTTAATGAATTGTGTCGGGTTTGATCTCGTTTTGAACACGTTTTCTATTGAGTCAACTCTAAAATGAGATAATTTTTATTTTGACAAAAAATGAAAAATGTTGTTTGAACACAATAGAAATGGTCAACGTATACTCGCACATACGTAAATACTCGTATATGTAATATATCAAAGAGTCTAAATGATAAATAATCGATATTGTTTACCGAAATTTATGGCTAGACGGTGTGTCGCCAGGACATACAAAATTATTCATTTTAATTTTAGTTTAAGCTGGGCAGGTGGCAAATTAATTGTAAAAATAAACTCTTTATGTGATTGAGAAATATAAGCACCGGATCTGCTGTAGACGCAGCAGACGATATGGACGAGCTTAGCGACACTATGAAACGATTTTGAGTCCCCCAACTTTTCACGCAAAACATACAAAATTGAGCACCATGTGTGGCAAGTTGCACGGACTTATTGGAACCACACGTGTTTCGCATCAATATCAATACGTGCATAGTACATCGGAGTGAAATTTATGCCAACATAACAAAATATACACTGTGACCTATAAGTACTTAGAATTAAAAAAAATACTCAAAAATTGAACTTTCATTTCTGTACAATAAGTAGAAAATATTTAATTTTTGTGAAAAGTTTTGAGTGAATTTTATCATAAGAAATTTTTACAACAAAACACACTACGAATCTCGCAGCGGTGATCGTAGTGGTTCTGAAGTAGTACTTGATGTAAGAAAATAATCTTATTTAGCCACATGTTCGGAAATTTCAAAGATTTTTGTTATTCGACAGAGAACTCCATTTTCATATTACACTCAATGGTGTTCTCTGCCGAATAACAAAAATCTCAGAGATTTCCGAACATGTAGATAAATAAGCTTTGTTTTTTACATCAAATACTACTTCAGAACCACTTCGATCATCTCTCTGCGATTTGTAAGCACCGAGTTAAATAATTCCAAATGTTTAAGAATTTTCGTATTACACTCAATGGTGTTCTCTGACGAAGTTCAATTTTTGAGTGTTTTTTAAATTCTAAGTATTTACAGTGAATATTTTGTTATTTTGGCATAAACTTCACTCCGATGCATAGTACTCCCTATTGACTATTACAATTCGACCTTCATCGCTTTCAAAAATGTAATGCCCAATGATTATTCTCCCTCCTTATGATTAGGCTCTCTTCACTATTTATATGTCAAAAACTTAATAAATAAAAATTTTATGAACCCTTTTAAAAAATTTCAAAAATGGTGATAAAAGTTTGCGTACGGAATTCTGTAAATAAAACTAGACACGTCATTCAAAACATGTACAACATTCTGGGCCCCTGAATTAGTCATATAGGATGTTTTTTTGGTTTACATCTTTAAGTTGGCAACACTGTTTTGTTTGACAACCGATTTGACAGCTGACATTTGCTTCGTCTTTAGTTTGATTTGCCATTTCACAATGAATAGACTCACACCAGCGCAACCCTTGTACATTAGTGAAATTTTTTATCAAAATAATGGCTCTGTTTGCGAAACTCATCGTGCATTACGTCCATTTTACGGTCATCATAATCGTCCATCAGATCGGATATTTCGGTTAACTATAGATCCTTTTCACACCACGTATACTCTAAATGATAATACGCATCCAGTAAGAGGTCATACAGTGCGTACCGAACAAGCCATATACGCTATATTGAGGAAGACCCAAATCAATCAATTCGACGTCGTTCTCAGCAACTATAGCGATGTGTCCATCCACTTTATGGAAGATTTTATCTAAGGATCTTGGTTTACTTGCTTACAAAACTCAACTTGTGCAGGAATTAAAGCCATCCTTCCATCGCACCCGCCGCCAATTCGGCCAATGGGCTGAAGCACAAATTGATATTGATGTTGATTTTCCAAATAAAATGTTGTTCAGCGATGAAGCTCTTTGGTTCTTCCAATAAACAGAATTGTCGGATTTGGAGCAAATGTAATCCACAAGCCTTTGCCGAAACACCATTACATCCAGATAAAATCACTGTTTGGTGCGCTTTATGGGCCGGCGGAATCATTGGTCCATATGTTGTTCAAAACAATGATGGGCGGAATGTTCCAGCCAACGGTGATCGGTATAGAGGCATGATTTCTAACTTCTTTGTGTCCCAATTGGCTGGCATAAATCTTGCTGATATATGGTTCCAACAGGACGGTGCCACATGCCACACAGCGCGGGATACAATTAATTTACTCAAAGAAACATTTGATGACAGACTAATTTCACGTAATGGTCCTGTTAATTGGCCACTGAGATCGTGTGATCTAACTCCGTTCGATTATTTTCTTTGGGAATATGTTAAGTCACTGCTCTACGCTGATAAACCAGAGACGATTGAACACTTGGAACACAACATTCGGCGAGTTATTAACGATATACGGCCGCAATTGCTTATTTGAATTTAAAACGAGTTCAGATGTCCATAGAAGCCAAGAAATATTTGTTGGCCCAACTAGCGGTGCACATCGTTTGATAGGTGACTATTTAAGGAGCACGTACGTTTTTTAGAATTTTTCTATGTCTAGGAGTTGAGATATAGTCCATACAATTCAGGAAATATTCGTTGGCCCAACTAGCGGTGCACATTTAATAGGTGTACGTTTAGAAAGTTGTTTGATAGGTGAACGTTTATGGAGCACGTACGATTATTTTAGAATTTTCCTATGTCTAGGAGTTGAGATATAGTCCATAGAAGTCAGGAACTATTCGTTAAGGCTAAAGAATAGTTCCTGACTTCTATGGACTATATCTCAACTCCTAGACATAGAAAAATTCTAAAAAAATCGTACGTGCTCTTTAAACAGTCACCTATCAAACGATAGACTCCGCACAAAAAAATCCCTACATTTTTACTCTTAACCCCGAAAATGTCGATTGTCATGACAGTTTTTAACTTAGAGTTAGCTTAGAGTAAAAATGTGGTGATTTTTTGGACTGAGAGTATAAAATGTCATGATAGCAATAATTAGTGTTGCCATCGCATTTTCGGAGATGGAATTTGGCCTATCTTTATATACATGACAGATACAGAGAGTTAGAAATGTACCTCATCAGAAAAGAAAACTGTCCATGAAAAATCAGCATTAGCTCCACAATTAAATTATGTAAATGCGTTGAGCGGTGGTTAAGAGGGAGATTTGACAAAAAGTATTGTTCCACACTGACACTTTGCAAGCATGTTGTCAATACAGCTGTTGCATTTATAATGCACGATTAAACGATTGAACTGAAATTATTTTTATATAGTTAACAAATTAATTAATTCGAATTTCATTTACTTGGGTCAACCCTAACAATTACCCTCCTCTTTCAATACGTTTAACTCTAGGAGACGCCCATTCAAGTGCGTTGAAATTGAATAGATTCCGAAACCGATTGCTTCAATGATTTAATTTGAGAAAATGACATCATTGTCCTGAACGTCCTAAGTCGACATTTATCCCGGTCCGATTAGAATTGGCTGGGTTCCATTCAAATTGAAAATTTTATATAATACGGGATTGCTCCATACTGATTCACTGATTGCTATGAACGGCTTAGCTTCATTCAAATGGAAAAATTCAATAAAGAAGCAAGAAAATAAACATCATGCAACAAAAATAAATTGGGAAACTAACGAAAGGAACCGAGGCCACCTAAACGAGTTTTCATCAAAATAGATTGAGTCCGTTTCGAAATTTAAAAATATTAATAAATGGCCCTGTACCGTCACAGTTCACCATATTAGGGAACTTCCTCAAAAATCATCCCATATGCGAGCACAACAATGAATAAATTCCGTGATTAAATTTTTAATTTTCGTTTCATGTTAAAGTTAATTTGCCAACAACTCTGGCCATTTTAAATTTTTTAGATACCCAATTTCATCTTGATCGGTTAAATACTTTAGTTTCGTCCCAGTTGGCCCTGTTCTAGAAATTCCTCCAAAAACCTGTGCTACAATTTAACCTTAGAATCGTGTACCGTGGTGAATTGAATTCCCCAGTATTAAAAACAGATGGAGGAATTCATTTTCTGATTATATATCTGTATTGAAGAGCCTGGCGTTGTTCGGGCTCGTATATCCAATGGTGGATCAAAAGGGTGGTGGACCTGGTGTTGATGGGTCTGGTGTGAATGGGCCTTGTCTGGTTTGCGCGTCTTCATCACCAGAAAATTCTTCGTCGGAATGATGCTCCTTGAACTACCGCATGAAATACGGTTTGCGAACCCGATCATAGTGCTTAGCGCACGTTGGTCTGACAAATAAATCACAGACGACAGTTATTTTTGTTCTCTGACCATCGTCTGGAATCTTTTATAATGCTCACATCTGCGCGAAGGATTGTTTAGCTGCCTTGGTGGAGAGGCCTTCATTGATTAGTTACCTGCATTTGTGGGAATAGTAGCTTAGGGATGGATTTAAATGTGTAGCCCACCAAGTTCATATCAGTTTCTGAATCAAATCCAGCGCCAATTCTTTTAGAATAATTTTTGCTTTTTCGAATTTATTCCAAGCCGGATGACAGAGTTCGAACAATCGGTAAGCTACAAGTTCAGCCACGTGAAGCGTATTATAGAATATGACCATTAATTAGCCATCGATAACTTTTTATTTTGCAGGGTAACCGCGCATCATTTTGTCGAATGTGTCGACGCCGCCTTTGTGTTCCGCGCAACCATAGATAATAATTGGTTTTTTCTGTGCCTTCATTTATCTCGGTTGCAGTGTAGCGACATCTTATCCGAGAGGCAGAAAACGGAAGCAAATGGACCTCTTTTCTTAGCTTCTCCAGCCAATGCGAACATTCAGGGTATTACGCGTTTATTTGATCTTGTGAAGTTCTAGTGGATCATCGTTTGGTTGGGTACCCAAATAAATGGATGGAACAAAAGACAAATTTAAATTCATTTTGAAGAGAGTTTAAATATGGCGAATTGGAGACAACTTATCTTCTCGCAATCGATCCACATGAGTTTTTGAATCGTCGAAACGCAAAAATCGCTTTTCAGTAAATGTCTCAGCGCTACAGGGAATGAAGTTCAATATCTTCCTTTTCAAGTCATCAGTTCCCGGTTTCTCCGCAGCAGAAGGCATCGATCACCAAATAGTCTTGCCATTTTTGCCTTGACCCGTGTATTTCTGACCACGATTTGCCCCGATTGCTGCTTGTGCCTGTTCCTCTGACTCTTCTTCGTTAGCACTACCATCAATATTTTCCATACGCTAAACAAGGTCTACAAAATGAATATCTTGAAGCGGTTCATCATTTGCATATGGCCATCCAAACCGGAATCGTCGGAATCCGGTTCATAATCAGCGTCGTTATATGTTTGGAGTGAGTTTGACGAGGTTATATTGGTGAAATGTTCCAATTTCCATTGTTTCGACGATAAAACTGTTCACCTAGCGAGATTTTGCCAAATAACCATTGTAAACTAAAAATCAATTTATTTTCCCCATGTTTTGTCGATAAAATCATTCATGATGAACAATAAACAGACGACTGACGATAAACAGAAGAAGGGAAAAATAAAAATTTCTCCCCTATAACCCCATCAGACTGATCTCTAACCTATAATCAAAATCTACCTATGGTCTTGGGCTATCGAATCGCCCTAGTCAGAATGGTGTCAACGTGACAAAATCTCGAATGATGGACGATTTTATCGTCAGAAGAAGGGAAAAATAAAAATTTCACCCCTATAACCTCATCTGACTCACCCCTAACCTGTAATAAAAATCTGCCTATGATCATGGGCTATCGAATCGGTTATAGTCAGATTGGTGTCTATCTGATTAAATCTCGAATGATGGACGATTTTATTGACGAAACAAGGGAAAAATCACAATTTCACCCCTAAAACCTCATTAGAAACCATTATTAAAACCTATATTTAAAATGTTGCCCATCCAATTGACGTAGTCAGGTCGGTGTATGTCTGGTATAGTCTTGAATTGCAAACCACTTGAACGACAATTATAAACCATTTAATGCTTAATAATTTTTAAACTTCTTTAACGGAAATTTTCGGCTGTATCGTTGTTTGTTATGATACTTATGTTTTTGGCTGATTTTGTAGGTTAGTTACTTTCGGCTAGGATATTTCAATTTAATATACAGTTTGTTAAACTTTCGACTGAAGTAGTCAAGACACTATCTGCATTATCGACCTTTTCACTTTCGGCTAACTTTAACAATGTACCATGGTTGATTATACATTACTGAAGTCACGTACATCTAGAATATTTTGTGGTTTCAAATTAACGAATTTAGAATTTTTTGAAACGATAAATAACTATAAAAGTATGTGTAATCGCAACATATTGCGTTAATCCATTTGATTTTAATTGATACGTTTATCACACTCTGCGTCATGATCATTCTTAGAAAATATCTTAAAAACTTAATTTGCATTCCGCATGCACAGTTTTGAGTAGTGTTTGCGAATTAACAATTCGCCTCGAATTCTTAAGATGGTTATATCATAGCTATGTAGTTGCGTGTGTTTGTACATATTTAGAAATTACTAAATTCAAATTTTATTAAACATTTATGTATTTACTTATCTTTCATCGATATACATTTATCGTTTATATGAGAGAGCGCTGATTATTTATTGATGTGCAGTTTCTATGTGTATTTCCACCAAATAAATTGGCCTCGTGCCATAGCGCGGATAATTTAATTTGATCGACGAATCATGTGGTAAATCACTTGAAACGAATAAAATTTTCTAATTAGTAGCATACCAAAGGAGCTACAGGCAAGTGTTGCGATGGCGCAGATTTAACTAATAAAATTGACAGAATAAGCGTTCTCGAAATGAATGAAGCTCTGGACGCTCAACATGAAGAAATAAAAAGTGTTTGTACTTCCAGATCATTTTAAAGTGCCAACCGAGGGCCACAAACTATAACAATCAATATCCCAAGTTGAATAGCTAGAAAACAATCTCAGTGGACAAAGTAAGAATTAGATATATTTCTTATCGAGTTCAGAAGAAAAAAGAACGCATAAGGTGCTTTAAACTGTATAGGAATGGACTTGGCCGATCAAAACTTTGAATAAAATAAGATGAAGAGAGAAAGAACCGAAATGCATGCTTTAGGACATAACTTGTAATGTTTAAATGTCTACCAAACGGGGGCCACTGCAAAAGAACAAGACAAAAAGTAACTGAAATCAATCTTAATTACTGTAAGCTACTCAATGTCACTTAAAGCAGTCAGGACAAGAAGTTGAACAAGTCGTTACAATTGTATATGTACATGCTGGTTTCTAATGATTCATACGTAATGAAAAAAAGTCGTAATGCGTTTTTCATAACTGATGACTTTAATACATGCTACAGCGGCGAAGTCAACTAATAAATGACAGAGGTATACCCTTTGTCTCTGTTAATCTAGCAGTGGTTTTTACCGTTGTTATTTTGTACATGGCAGCTACGTCTTTGCTACGATATGGTAAATCTTGGCTCGGTTTGAGGTTGTCAAATATTTGTCTGGTCTAAAACCTTCCGGCAGGTTGATCTAGTACGCCAAATAGTTCGTTGGCTATTGTGCAAATGAAGCCAAAAGGAGACCTTTTATGACCGGATTTTTCATTTCTTCCGGGTGTGTTCAGCAGTTCGTTTTGCTCTCTTAGGTCGATGTAGAGGTTTCGCATTTGGGATCAAATTAGATCACAAAGAATTGTGTGTATATACGTAGTACTAGAATGTAAGCTATTAATTTCCATTCACCATTAATCAACATGCTTTGGCCAATTCTATCGAAGTAAATGCCTGGATGTGATGAGAAATTTGAGATGTTGTACTTGGATGATGTTTCTGACGTCACCATTCCAAATATGCAGAAAATCGAGAGCATGTAAAGCAAGAGATTAGATTTCGTGCTTACTCTTGTCACTCGTTTTTGTTGTGAGTTGTCCGTGTTGTTCGGAGTTGTTTCACCTTCGATTGTCTCTTGCGGCTTCTATACTGGTAAAACGGATATTTTAGTAATTGCTCTTTGCGTATTGAGATTACGCACACTAATCCGCCGGTTCCCGGGTGTGTTTCTGTAATTCTTTGCGCTAATACCAGTAATACTCCTAATCTTCGGATGGTGCATGCTCAGAAAAATGAAGCTTCTAATACATACACCAGCGGCTTTACGCCTGCCACCACTCTCCCAGGACGGTGAGGTCTGTATCCTGTATGCATAAAGAATATCAGCGAAAGACAATCATGGAGGCCCCGAATATGTTGAAGATCAACACGGGCATACAATACAACATTTCTTAAACTGTTCCCACAGTTAGAATTTACTGTTCATGCGGCTTAATTATTTTCGCCCACGGATTGAAGATGATTTATTAATTTTGCTGCTTGACCTCCAGTGTAGGTCTTCAAGTAGCACATCTTATGTGTGTTGTTTAGTGCGTGACTTTTGTGTACTAATTGTTCAAATACATTTTTAAATACCATCTATTTCATATGTTCTCCGCCGAAGTGTGGTAATTGAACTGTTGGCAGTTTAATCTCTGCTGGTAGATTGCTTCCGACATTGTACGATTTGTTTGCTGTTTTTACTTGAACCACCATGTCATCATAGGTTTTGCGTATTTCGTCGTAATAATCGTCTAGGAAATCTGTTATTTGGTAAATCATTCTCTCCATGTGAGTTAATGACAAATTTAGAGATGCTTCAGGTGCTCCGTTGTCGAATTTTTGCTGTGTGGATCTTATCTCCTTGTATAAGTTCCTAATTTTCACATCTTGTTCTTTTAATGTGCGACTCAAAGTTGTTCCCGTTCGACTGTTGGTTGAGCTTGATTCACCCCTGGTTGTTTAGAAGTTCACGCATTTCTTCAACGAATTTATTGAATAATGTGGAAGTCGTGATCCTGGTTTTTCGATACTCATGTTCTTTGTTGAGCGCTGGACTATGATTGAGTATTTGTTCATCTATTTTCGTGAATTCTGCATACAACGTTTTTAGTTGTTCGATTTTCTTTCCCAAATATGTTTTGGTTTTGCGGCTATCTCCATCTTTTGTGTAGTTCCTATGTAGGGTGTTTATCTGTTCTACTGATTCGACATGCTTGGTGAGAAGATCTTCCATTGCAGATGATTATCAGTGGTTCTTGATGGCCCCGATTGACTGGTGTAGATGATCGATAGCCCGTATTGGATTTTGCCGCCGGTTGATGGTGATGGCTCGACGGACCAAGGTTAATCTAGCAAACCACTTTTTAGTTTGTAAGACTAAGATTTGTTAGATTAGCGGTGTGATCTAATTATATAAGTTACCACTGGTGAGGCTTAATTAGATGTTAGAATACAAACTAAGTTGATTGTAGTCAATTTTATTCTGATTTTATTTACAAAATTCACGAGTTTATATACAAAACTATTGCTAGTAAGCAATTCTTAAAAACTAAATACACAGATTTTGATATGTCTAGGCAATCGAATATTCTAACTTTAGGAACAGTTTAAGAAATGTTGTATTATATGCCAATGTTGATCTTCAACAATCTCCAATTGGAGACGTATGAGGGTGAGTAACTGACTTGACTGTAAAGGAAATGTGTAGCGAAGCCTAAGATGCAGCAATGCTCAGAATAATGGAGCATCCCAGAAAGTCTATCTTCTGATCTGTAAAAAAGATCTTCGTAGCTTCCATGAAGGCATTTCATCAAGCGAATTTTGTAAAAACAAAAGTTGGGTTTAATTGGTCACTATTTGGTCACAATTGGTTAGTTACTTCCAGTAATTGGTCGCGATAGTCAACTAAAAATAACCCCAAGCAAGAAAAAACGCAGTAGCTAAACGCAATAATTGGTTAGGTCGGCAAATACATTAAAACAGTTTAAAAACATTAATAATGCTGCGCCTTACGTAACATGTTACACAGAGGGTTTCTGTTATATGTAGAGATGCTCTTGCAACACAAATACAATATTCTCAAGTTTTTATTTTCGTTCATAGCAATAGAGACCGATAATTAGTTAGTTAATACCAGTAAATGGTTTGAAATGCTTATTAAACTGTTCCACAACATGTTTCTGTTCAGTATTGCATGTGAGCATGTTTGTGAAAATGTCACGCAACTTCTGTTACAGAGTATGCCATGCAACAAAATATGTTGGTAGCTCATATAGCAAACCTATATTTCTAATTATTCGGTGTAGCATTTTCGCTTTAATTCAAATTTTTTAACGCTCAACTGGGTTATTTCAACCGAAATTCGGAGATAATTTGAATAAAGATGCTGGGTCTTGGTCAGGCATTTTGATTCATTATAAATAATTTGTCAGCCATTGTAAATAAAATATTTAATTTAAAAGGTGTATCATTCTCGGCAGTATTTTAAACATTTTGATATTAGCGCTTTGGTTTATTCAAATACCGAAGTTTAGTATAAACATTTTTGAAATAATAAAAACAAGATGATGACCAGTCTTCTGGTTATGCCGTAGTGATACACGCAAGTTCGACTGCTCGTATCAGTCCGATGGTTCAATTGCGGATACCGCAAAGGCTTGCCATTTGCGGAAACAATGACAAATTATCGACGCTACAAAATGTTCTTCAGGACCTCGTTACCAGAGTTGCATCGGCATCTCATTGAACAGGGTTTCTGTCGCCCTTCCTATTCCATACATCGCAAAACACATCGCAATTGCAGAATTGGTTGTTAACGGCTATTGATTCAGCTGGTGTGGATACGGGCATTCGAATATCCTTGTCCCAACAACTATTTATTCTATTTATCCTTAATCTCCGAAGTGGTTATCTAGTCAGGTACCGTATACATTGCCGAGTTTTCTTACATCTCATATCAGATAATTACGAGTCCCAAACTGTTTATCGTCATCAATCATATAGAGTTTGGGCCTCCGGGACCATGGTGAAAGAAATCGTCAGACATCCAGATCAAAAGCCACTGCATGATTGGTGAAGCTCAAGCTCAATTAAACACCAATGGCTAAGCGTCGGTATATCTGGCTGTACAATACCGCATCCAGCATTCAAGGTAAGGCCAGGGCTTTAGATAGTAGTTCCATCCAGGATGGTTATCCTTGACAACAACTACCATATTATAATCATTCGTGAAACTTGCTCCACATCCAGCTTTAATTCTGAAGAATACTTCTCATCCAACTACATCGTATACAAGAAGGATTTATACAAGGTTGAAAGGACTCGTTAGGTGGTGTGCTTATTGCCTTGAAGTGTTCAGTGCCTAGTGAACTGATTCCTTGTCATGCACTTTACGAAGCTATGGCCGTTCGTGTGAAAATGGCTTCACATTCTGTAAATATTACATCGCCTGAAAAGTTCCCGGCCTGACCCATAGATGGTGCCACAAATTTAAAACCCATATGATTTTTCAATTCTACCAACCTCCAAACGATATGTGTCAAAATTGCATTACATTCCGTCCATTCCATACATTGAAAAAAAAAGAATTTCGGGTGTTGATGGGGAAAAATACCGTTCAAGCAAAGCAGTGATTTGATAAGTATTATCCGGACTCTGTACCAGGAAAACCAACCATTATTGACTGGTATGCTGAATTTAAACGTGGACGCCCAAATGAGGCTGTGACTCCAGAAATTATAAAAAAATCCACGAAATAGTTTTGAAAGATCGTAAAGTGAAGTTGCGTGAGATAGTTGACATTGTAAACGTGTTGGTCAAGACAATTATGCACCATATCGCCAAGCCAATTATCCACAAGTCGATCGCAACAATGACAAAATTGTACGAATTGCACATTGAATTGTTTCCGCATCCACCATTTTTGTCAGATTTGGCCCCCGGCGATTATTACTTATTTTCAGACCTCAAAAAAATGCTCCACAGAAAGAGATTTGGATCCAATGAAGAAGTGATTGACGAAACTAAAGCTTATTTTGAAGACACAGATAAATCGTTCTACAAAAAAGTCATCGAAATGTTAAAGGGGCGTTGGACTGATTGTATAGCTCTAGAAGGAAATTATGTTGATGAATAAAATTATGTTTCCCCAAAAAATTGTGTTTTCTTTACGGTTTGGAACTCAAGTTTGGGCTGCTATGTGGAGGTAACGAAATTGATCGAATCTGCGGGGATCACGAATTCTCGTGCTGAAGAACAACTTATCATTGTCGGTGAGTTTAATCTTCGGGATGGGGCCTGGTTTGAAGATGGCATATTTCTCTATTCCTCTACCGATGACGACCGGTATGATTCGGCCTGCAATAATTTTACCAGTTTTAATGAGTCTTTTTCTATTGGATATTATTTTAATAATCAGTTGGTTAACCTGGATTGTGGTATTCTTCAACGAGGTGGCAACTTTAATGAGGTTGTTACTTAATTACTCGTTACTCTTGAAAAACATCGAACAAGCCTCATTCTTTAAATAGAATACTAGGTGACCGGTTCTATTCTAGTTTCAGCGTGGCTCGTAAGGAGTTCCATGGCCTGAATAATTTTTTATAGTACAATTATGTTTTGCAGATTAAAGAGGACATGTCTTGTCATCGATTTCAAAATTTGTTTGTAAGTTCTTTAACTCCAATCGACAAGGTAGTGGTTTTCCCTCTCAAATGACATAAGTGGATTGTTCGGTGTCTCAACTTTCTGTTGTCTGTAATTCATTTGCCAAATATTTTATGCAGTGTATGAACCTCCTTTTCTCTCGCTCAATTTACTAAGCCTCTTCGAGGATGAGATTCACACTTTTTTGGTCCGTTTGAATGACAGGAAGAGTGCTACAAATGATACAATTCCATCGATTCTTATGAAGAGATGCACTAAAGGCCGAATTTGTACTCTTACGTTTATATTTAATGAAAGCTTTCGTACTGGCTTTCTTCCAGACCCCTGAAAAAGCTCCTTCAATCATCCAATTTTTCAGTCAGGTAAAAGGTTGCATCAGCAACTACCGCGAAATTACTATACTCTCGGCTATCCCGAAATTATTTGAGATCTAAGTCCACCGATTGCTGTTCTTTCAATTGAATTTGATTTTTTTCTGCGGTCATCTGTTCCATATTGTTACTTCCCATCGTCAGCTCGATTTCAATTCTGGTTTGTAAGCTTGAGAAGTTGAACCTCCCGTCTCCTCTTGTCAGATAGTTGAAATTATATCTGTCTAATCGCTGGCAATATGTAAAAATGCATGGCTCATCTTCTTTTAGATTCTGGGTCACTTCAAGTGTTCCGCAGGGTAGTCACATTGAACCTATTTTGTTCTTGATTATCATTAGCGATATAATAAATTACTTTGTAGTAACGTATCCTTTTGGAATTTAACATAGTCAGATAAAGTATTATCTGACTGTATTAGATTCCAAAAGAATATCGACGCGTTTTGTGTGTAGTCGACTTGCAACAAGTGATCTTCACGCCACCATCTACTCTCCGAAGATTTGGTGGGATACGATACGCTATCCAACGTTATTAAGATGGTTGCGCTTTACTTGAATTGTTTAGGACGTTCACTGGGTCGAGTAGATTGTGCGGGAATCCTCGCTAGACTAAATATTTACGCTCCTGAGCTTCGGTTCCTTACAGATACATCGTGGTACTAGTAATGTTCAGTGTTCCGAGTCAGCACTAAATGCGTCGCGTCTCTTCAACAAATATTTTGTTATATTTAATTTCTGTCTGACCAGGGATTTGCTCAGGTATACACTACGCTGCTCAGCTAATCACGCATTTTAGTTTATTTTATGTAATTTCTTTGTATCTAAGAATCATTTCTTACATTTGTATTTTTTTATTGCCGATCGCAGTATGCTGTTAAAGTTAATAAATAAAAAAATTAAATATTTATTTACTAAGCCTGACCAATCATCCTTGAAGCTCGACCAAATACCAGCATCTACTGCGGAATTAACTCTACACTTTGAATTATTAAGATAAACAAGTTGAGTTCCAAAATATTTGAAATCGTAGCGAGAATACTATACCGAATAATTCGAAATGTAGGTTTGCTAGACCGGTTGGTTAGCAATATGTTTTGTTACAAACAAACATGCTCACGCGCAACATCAAAGCATGCCAAACATTTTACTCGTATTAACTAACAATAATTATCAGTGTCTGTTGCTAGGCCAAATTTAGAATCCAATATAATCTAATAAAGACTTAAATTTAGTACCATAAATAGAAATAAACGCTTGAGAAAATTGTATTTGTGTTGCATGCACAACTCTACATATAACAAAAACTTTGTGTGTGACATTTTATCAAACCTGCGCATTTTTTACTGTTTTAATCAGACTGTTTTTGCATACACCTGACCAATTATTGGGTTTAACTGACCAATTAGAGTTACGAGCTTAATCGATGACATTTAAGCGTTATTTGATGTCCCTTACTAGGGATGCTAAAATTTTTAGTTGACCAACGAATAACTTAGTTTTACAAAATTCAGCCTCATGGAGGTATGGTAAAATGACTCGCCTAAGGGCTGATGAATTTAATGCGTAATTTCATCACAACTCCCCATATGACACACATTTTCTGTAAATCACAAAGAAAATAAGTCCAAATCCAAAATAAAATTGTATTTGTGTAATCTTATCAAAAGCCTGACTAATATAAAGAAAACATAGTCGTGTAAATATTAATGAACTTTTAATCAATCGATCAACTATTATTGTGATTATTGTGTGTGTGAATTTTAGAATGCTTTGTGGAAAAATTTAAACTCACAATTCAAGAGCAACGTTCCAAAACTTGGTATTTATGTAAAAATTGTGTGCACATCAATCAATTTGAATTCATTGAACTCTCCGTGTGGGGAAATACATGTATCGTGACTAACTAGCAATATAAGTCTATAAGAGTAGGCGGAAGTACCTAATTCAACCAATACCAAACTTCCCAGAAAATCCATAAGAAAATTGTACGGAACGGGGAGTAAAGGTGAACGTAAGCAATTGATTTTATATTTATCATGCGAATTCCAATTTTCTAAACGAATGCACGAGTTGCGCTAATTTTCTATTTTGCATGTGTCTAAATAAAAAGAAAATTTTCTTGGAAAATGAAAATAAAATAAAGCGTGAACGTAAGAAAGTATGTAAATCGACTCGCATATCGTTAACCTTATTTTTAGAAATTTACTTCTTTCTCCAGGAATTTGTTTTTTATTGTTAGAATTTCCCGCGTGTTGCCACAAATTAAATTCATGAAGTGTTTGTGGAAAATCTGGGTAATGTGTGTACTGAATGTGTTATGCATTGCGGTTTAAAATGTAATCAATCTAAAGCTATTGGTATCAGATCCATCGTTCGTACTGGTGTACAACAACCAGACAACTTGCAAATCGAAATTTTATGTATTTGAGTGTATTTTTCAGTCATCGGTAGAATTCGTATAGGTAGACCAAATGGTAAATTGTGGTTAAAAATAAACTTGGCTCGCGTGTCATAGTACTGCAGCACTGCAATTTAAATCGTATTGTAATTTTCACTTTGTGTTTATAATATTTTCCACAAGTACAGCATTTTTTCCAAATAATTTAAAACGAATTAAATTTAATTTTGAATTTAATTACAGCTTTTGATTTATGCATGTAAATTATAAATTTGTATTTGTAAAGTGAGGAAACTAACTCAAGATAATTGAGGTGTGTAGTATTGCGAAGTAAAAATTCGATTTAATCTTTTGTGACGTCTCTCCAGATTATGTTTATAAACTTAGACATTAACTTAACTAGGTAGGTTTTGTGCTGCAAATATTTGGAAAACGAGTAAATAATATTTTTGCAAATAGAATTTAAATTTACCTCGAGTATACTGCGTGCTAACACTAACATTTTTTAATTGATGGAGACCACACATATTTCAAATGCCAACTTGTTCTAAAGACCAAGCTTTTTAACGGTTACATAACGGCGAGTGTATAGTGTGGAAAAGTGGTAAACTAGTAGCTCAGGAACTATTTCGCGAAATTTTGAAGCGCTCTCAGAAGGTTATCTAATTCTTGCTGTAGTTGTACGGGAGGTAATAGTAAGAGGTGCATGATGTGTTTCTTAAACCCGTTGAGTACTTGCAGCAAGCCTCCTTGGGTATCCCCGACATGCCTCATGGCAAATGCTAATGTCAAGGAGAGAAATAATAACAGCTAAAAACTTATCCAGATAAATATGGTACTCATTCAGTCTAAGCCAGATTCCAGTTGGTATTGTTCATCCATTAAATAGCTTCACTGTATCACAGAGACATGGTATACTATTATCAAGAATCTTACTTTCTCAAAAACTCGAGTTCGAATTTAATCAATCATCATTTAATTCTAATCTTTTTGACTACATTTGGACATTATTATATTTGATTTAAGAAAGTTATGATCAAAAAAAATTTATAAATGTCAGACAACCGATGTTGATACAATTTTTATTTTTCAGTTTATATTTGCTTTCTTGTTTTTAGAATTATTCGCTCTAAATATATTCTGAACGCGTGAACTTAATTCTCAAGTTTATATTTTCTTTTCTTGTTTTGAGAATTGTTTGCTTTGAAAGTATTCTTGAATCAAACACTTAAATCTCAAGTTTATATATCCTCCTTTTTGTTTTGCGAACAGTTAGCTTTGAAAAAGTGGTGAACTTAATAATCAAGTTCATAATTTATTTTCTTGATTTGAGAATTACATCAAGGTGAGATGACCAAAACGTTTGGCAGTTTGACAGACTCAATGTAAAACATATATCTAGCCATCACCCAGAATACCTCAAAATTTCATAGAGAAATGGAGTCAACAAATGCGTAGCAAAACATAATAATTCGCTAAGGCATTGTGATTATAACTTGAATATAAGCTCAAAGTATTTTAAATAGTTGAAAGTCGCTTCAGGTGATGAGACGACCGAATTTTTAATTTAAAGAATCAAAATTTTCCAACTTTGAAACCAAACTGTCAAACCTCTTGGTAACTTCACTTTGATGTAAAATAAATATCTGGCCATCACCCATAATAACCCAAACTTTCGATTTACGAAGTGTTCGCTTTGAAGTATTTCGCTTTGAAAATATTCTGGAATCGTGCCCTGTTTACTCAAACTTGTATTATATTTTCTTGTTTTGAGAAATCTTAGTTTTGGAAGTTTTCTTAAAGTCTCAAAGGGAGCTTTAGTCACTCAAGTCAGCAACACTCAAAATAAATTCGGAAGGCATCGTCGTTACAGGAGCTAATCTAGTCTTCTTACCCTCCCATCTTAATCTCCTTTTGTTATGAACAAGGAAGTGCTAATGCCACTTCAGCCTCACCACCACGACTTAATTTTCGTAAAGCTGACTTTGGGAAACTCTATGACCTATTATCGGAGCGAAGTTCATGCCAAACTAACAAAATATTCTCTGTGACCTATAAGTAATTAGGATTGAAAAAACACTCAAAAACTGAACTTTCATTATAATATTTGAAATTTTTTAATAAACACAAAGTTTATATTTCTACTGAATAATTTTAAGTGGATCTAAGTGGTTTTAAACTAGTTTTTGATGTAAGACACCAATCTTATTTAGCCACATGCTCGAAAGTCTCTGAGATTTTTGTTATTTGAGAGCACAACATTGAGTGAAATACGAAAATTCTTAAACATTTGAAATTATTTAACCTGGCCCCTACGGATCGCACAGAGGTGATCGGACTGGTTCTGAACTAGTATTTGATGTAAGAAACCAATCTTATTTATCCACATGAGAGAAAACATCATTGAGTTTTATTTGAGAGAGAACATCATTGAGTGAAATACGAAAATTCTTAAACATTTGAAATTATTTAACTCGGCCCCTACGGATCGCACAGAGATGATCGGACTGGTTCTGAACTAGTATTTGATGTAAGAAACCAATCTTATTTATCCACATGAGAGAGAACATCATGGAGTGTAATACGAAAATTTTTAAACATTTGAAATTATTTAATTCGGCCCCTACGGGGACCGTACAGAGGTGATCGGACTGGTTTAGAACTAGTATTTGATGTAAGAAACCAATCTTATTTATCCACATGCTTGGAAATCTCTGAAATTTTTGTTATTTGAGAGAGAATATTATTGAGTGTATTATAAAATTTCTAAATATTTTAATTATTTACCTCAGATGATTAATGACCAGATGTTGTATTGCACTCAGCGTTATTCCCTCTCAAATAACTAAAATCTCAGAGATTTCCGAGCATGTGGATAAATAAAATTTGTTTCTTACATCAAAAACTAGTTTAGAACCACTTCGATCACTTCTGTGAGATTCGAAATGTGTTTTTCTTTAGAAAATTTCATTTTATAAAATCCACTCAAAATTATTCAGTAGAAATGAAAAATTTGTGTTTATTAAAAATTTTCAAATATTATAATTAAAGTTCAATTTTTGAGTGTTTTTTCAATAGTAATTACTTATAGGAAGGACACAGTGTATATTTTGTTATTTTGGCATAAACTTCACTACGATTGACCTATTGACTAGCATTGATTTCAGCGTCATTCTGGTTGCGTCGACTCAGAAATTTTTTAATGTGTTGAACAATCAGTACCTTAGACTCGCCAAAAGATCTTCTGTCCATGTTCTCCGTGGTACAATAAAGAAGTAAGAAGGTAGCGCAACCTCAGAAATAAACATTGGCAAGAATTTCTGAAATTTGATGTGCATCCTGTCTCATTAAAGTAGAATAGTTATTCTTCAAATGATCCAAGAGATATTACCAACCAGTCCGCTAAATTCTTTAGTTCAGCTTTCTCGAATGAGGATTCGGATCAGGACGTTGACTATTTCAAGTATATGAATAACAGCGTTAAATCTTCTTTGGTTTCCATTCAGATTGGTTACGACTCTGTGGTTGGGAAAATTACAAACTTAAAAGATTTCATGCGGTACTGAAGGTTTACCCTCAGTGGCAGCATGGCTAGGCCATTTACGGCTCCTTCTTTCGGAATTCTTCCGACCATCTGGAAAACTCTTTTATTGTACTTATCCATAAGAAAGGCTGAAAATCGGACATTAGTAATCATAGGCCAATTACAAAATTATCCTGCATTCCAAAATTAGTCGAAATCAATATCTTTAAATACGGTTATCTGAAAGGTCTTCTGAATGTCTTGGAAGCAGAGAATGAAGTAGATACAGTTACCAGAGATTTTAGTAAGACATTCGGCAGTGTTTCTCACAAAATTATTATATTTAAGCTAAGAAAATAAAAAGTATCGGGTGATCTTCAGATCATCAATATCATCTGCTATCACTGCCACATCTGGAGTGCCCCAGGGTAGCGATTTGCTGCTGATATTATTAAGAATTCGTCCATACGCCGACGATACGATAATTTGTAGATCCGAATCTGAAGTTGAATCAATTTTGTACTTTCGTAAGCGTATAAGTTCCCAATTACGAAACTATTATACCAACAACAATGCCGTAGCTGGAGTTACTTCAGTTCGAGATTTGGATGTTATTTGTGACAATTAAATGAATTTTAGGAATCACATTGTTAATGTTATCATCCGAGCAATCTTTGCGCTTTTGTTAAGCGCTGGCCTAAAGCATTTCATGATCCTTTTGTTACGAAGGCTACACTACCTTTGTTCGCCTCCTCCTGGAGAACGCCAGTCAGGTGCGGTCCCCTTATCAGATATAAATAATAGAGGCAGTTACGCTGGGTCCATGTGTTCAACTTACCCCATACATGGAGCAGCTAAAGCTAATCAATTTACAAATACTCGGTAAGCGCCGAAGTTTTGCTGACATTGTATTTGTTCATTAACTGTCATCTGGCGGTATCGACCTGTCTGTTCTGCTTGGTAAGATTAGTTTAAAGATCAATTCGCTTGAGCTAAGAACAGTACCTGCCTTCAGAATCACACGTCACAGAAAAGGCTAAGGAAAAAATGGACCTATTACTCGAATGCTCCGCGAAACTTAACAAAACGTTCAGTTTTTTTTACTTTAACATTTAAAAAAACTTCTTTACAGTACTTAAGCGGTGATCTTTGTCATCTTTGATTCATTTTTTTAAATATTTTTTCATTGTTTAAAATTTAAATTTTAACTTTTGTTCTTAGAATTATGTATTCCATACATTTCCCATTTTCCAATCTGCTTGCACTAAGTAGGCCCAACTCACATTGACTCTATTCGTCTTTTATAGATCACTTGATACGGAACCACGCGTGACTGGCATATTCTACCAAGGGTCTATCGAAGGTCATGTCGGGGGGGAAGAGGAGAGGGGTTTCGAGCACTACGTTGACCTAAGGCGTCATAATGCTATCTGAAAGTTAGAGTTCTATCACATACGATACGTAAGTCCCGCATGAATGACACACTGAAAACTGGATTACCATTTGATCAAATTGAAGACGTGCATCCGTAGTGGATGAAATTTCCCTGAAGATCTTCCTCAACATAGATAGAAATATCCTTATGTCCTAATAAGTGATCACCATCATTAATAGCCAATATGAAGTTTAAAATTGTTACCGTGTGGTATACCAGATGTCGCGAAGAACAGCTCAAAAGTTGATGATCCAACCTTTACATGGTATTTGCGATGTTGAAGATAAAACTCAAGCCAAAGCAGGAAGCAAGTTGGAAACCCCACAGATCGAAGCTTGAACAACATTACATTGGTGAGAATTTATCGAAGGCCTTGCTGAAGTCCGTTGCAATCAATCAAAGGACCTTTTCAGAACATTAGTATACAATATGATATAAATTCAATTAAGTTGGTTGTAGTTGATTTACCTTTTTAAAAGCCATATTGTTTGGATAAGAAAAGCGGTTTACAATGGAAGACCAAGGCATCAGTAACAATGATTTCAAATAGTTGTGGAATGCAGGCAAGTTTAGCGTCTATAGCTGGAAATATCCGCTAATAATCGGTTCAGCCAGGGTAGCAGACAAATAAAGTCTGTGAGCAATTACACATAAATATTCAGCAAACGGGTTGGTTATGATTCCAGGATCATCAAACCACACCGACCACAACAAGAAACCATAATGAGCTCTTGTTAGTTTCAGAAACACCTTGTAATGTATACACACTACGTATATTATTCAACGTACGTACGCGTTCATCATCCACGAAGATTTTCCAATTTCGCAAACGATTGTCGATTACACTTGTTTATAAAACAAATAAAACTGAAAGTATTTTTCTTTTGTTTATCTAAATAATAAATACAAAATGCTTAAATCGATTTTGAAAATAAATTCGCGCTTAGTAATAGCCCAAGGTGATTAGTAAAATCAATGAACTTCTACATGTATTCTAAATACCATATTGCGTAGACCAAGACACGACTTTCTCCAAATTTATAGTCGAAAATTCTTTAAATACGCTACCTTGCTTGTTTTAATTATTTTGATTAGGTTCGTCATTGTAAATTTCCATAGAAAAAATTTGTGGGTTTTTCCTTATTATTTTTATCTAGGGCATGGGCAATTTTATAGTACTAAGATAATTTTTGAAGGCTTTTCCAGTTTTTGGCTTTTTGTAGAGACTCGTAAGTTCGTAAATATTTACTATCCATTTACTGTAGGGCTTCATGCAGCAAAATGTTCATAAATATCAAAGTAGCAAACCACTAAAATTTTTATAATTTTAATTAGATCCAAGTGACTTTTCCATTTGTAAAGAGTTCTATTTTTAAACATATAGTGGGTAGGTCTGATGGCAGGTATATAGTGGTATATTATGAGATTTCGTACGATTAATTCGATACGGAATTGTTTGTGTTTCGTGAGCATGCTTTTAATACAATTTATTCGTTATTTTTATGGTGGTGGAAAATTTCTTATTTAATAATTTATGTGCTAATGATGGGCGGTTTTAACAACTTGTAAATAACAAAACATTGTTTGAACGTCACGTGAAATTGTTGTATGCCGTATTGTTACATAAAGTGGGAATCATGTAAAATTTTATTATAATCTTCGAATTCTCTAATTAGGCTGTGTGCCAAACTTAAGGTAAATCGTTTACTACGATAAAACCCGGTTTTAGAGCAGATTTTTCGATTAGTTTGCCGAAAAAATAATTGAATTTAACGAAAAGTTTACTTAAAACTGACTGTTACCCGACTATTGGCCCGCAGCCGCAATATAACAGAGTTAGGTAATAATTCATATGTTAATTTTTATTCATAGAACTTTCCTTTTTAATCGATTCGCATTATCATTTAGTTAAATGCCAGCTATACGGGCGTAGAAAATATTAAAAATATTTCGTTCTCTAGAAGAGTAGCGCCAAATTTTTTATATGAGAACTAAAATTTTAAAATAAAGAAGAATACAGAAGAATAATATTAATCAATAAAGTTATTTGTTCTCAATAGTCTAAAGACCCTACCCCAAGGTCACCTTTAAATATTTCAATAAATACATTAGTGAATTTTACATGGTCCTTCGAGCCAGCCAGCTGCGCCACCTCGAAATAACAACAAAATTGAACGCCAAAGCCAACGCACTCCAATGACATGATGAAACAGGTGGTAAAATAATTCAAATGAAAATAAATTACTACAAAGACAATTAGTCCAAATTCTATCCCCGGAAAGATCCCAAAGACATTTTCTACTCTCTTAGCCCAAATCGCCAAATATTTACTCTCAGCCTCGAAAATACTTGCTATCACGATAGTTAACAACTGTCATGACAGTCGAAATTTTCTAGGCTGAGAGTAAAACTAATAATTATAAAAACATGTACATATGTGAAGTAGGCCTAACTTTCATCACCGAAAAATGAGATGGCATCAACAATTACTACTATCGTGACAATTTTTTCTATCAGCCCCGCAAATCGCCATGTTTTCACTCTCAGCGCTGAAAATTTCAATATCATGTAATATAAAACTATCAAGACATTTAAAATGTTCGGGGCTGATAGTAAAACTATGACGTTTTTGGGACTAAGAATGTTCCACTGAAAACTGTTGTTATCAATTTTAAAGCGATTGTAAAAGCTGTTGAACAACTATACAATTTCTTGATTGTTCGAGACGCAAAAGTACTGCAGTGAGATGCAGTAACCATTATCTTTTATAATAAATAATGAAAACTGAGTAATGAATACAAATTTTAGTTGTTCTTCGAACTAATATACTATATTTTAAAAGTAGAAGTGCAAAATGAATTAGATGAATCTTTTAAAATGAAACCATCGAAACGATAAATTCCGAAAACATGGACCGTAATCAGCTTAAATCGCATAAAAAACCTCCAAAAACCCTTTGAACTTGCAAGCTTGATCTTCTAACACTGCAGAAATCAATGTTGGTTTGCGAAAACTTTATCGATTACAGCCGTCACGGATTCCCACTCTGTAAAAGTAATAATATCGACAAGCACGAATTTGAATTAACCGTATTTGCGTAATCAGGTTTCATGGGCGTTACTTTAATATTTAATTTGTAATTATCCATGCCTTAATGAGGCGCTTACGGGATACATCATCGCACTATCGGTCAGAACTCTACAAGCTTTGTTTGTAAACAACAATGGGACAAGAACTGAGCTAGCCATACTCTACAGTTTGGTGGTTGTAACCACAAATTTCCCATATAAACGCTTTCTTAAATTTAAATGGAAATCAAATGGCAGTGTAGCGGTCAATCGAATTGACCATGTTCTTGTGTTGCAACGAAATTTCTCTCGCATTAATGGTATCAGTACAAACGGTAGACCCAACGGCATTATAAAATCCCATTTTAAAAAATCATTTAAGAATCCCCTTTCCATCCATATACCCAACCCCATTAAAATTGGTTTAGAAATGGCCGAATACCGTCCGAGGTGGACATATTATAGAACTTCTTCCAAAAATCATTTTCATCCAACATACCAACAAATACCATCATAATAGGCTAAGAAATGGCTGAATTCCGTCCCAAGATAGAATTTTGTCCAAATATCATTTAAGAATCCCAATTCGTTCCAACATACCCAATCCCACCATAATCGATTAAGAAATGGCCAAATTCGGTTCCGGCCTTATTCCAGAACTTGCTCTAGTTATCATTTTATAATCCCATTTTCATCCACTCCCATTTTCATCCAATCTCATCATGATCGGTTAAGAAATGGCCGAGTTCTGTGCCATATTTAGAAACACAGAGAGAGAAGAGAGTAGAGATTAGAAACACAGTTCCATCCAACTAATTGGGCGAATTCAATAAAATTTCATAAACCTAAGTTACTTTAATTTGGTACGGCTGCGTACCAATAGTCGAGTAAATCGTTTGCTACGGTAAAAATCGACTTTAGTACAGATTTTTCGATCAGTTTACCATAGAATTTTTCAAAAATAATTGAATTTACCGAAAAATTAACTTAAAATTGATTTTTACCCGACTATTGATACGCAGCCACGGTCAATTTTGCAAACTACGATACACTGTCATATATACGATAAATTGTCCTCACGATAAATGGTGCCCACGGTAAACTGTGTCCAAGATAAACTGTTCTACGGTCAAATTGAAACACTATGGCTGCGTACCAATAGTCGGGTAAAAGTCAAGTTTAAGTAAATTTTTCGGTAAATTCATTTATTTTTCAAAAACTCTATGACAAACTGATCGAAAAATCTGTTCTAAATCCAATTTTTTACCGTAGTAATCGATTTACCCGACTATTGGTACGCAGCCTATAAATTATTTACGATAATTCGACCGACACCCCTTGCGAGTTTCCGTTTTCCGCTTGGAAGCTTGTGATTTCGATGCATTTCCTCATATATTTGCACATCTTTTGTCGGAGTAATTTGGTTGTGACTTTCTTGGTGCAAACATATGCTGTCTGAGAGCTGCTTGTATTACAATCCAAGCATTTCTCACGCAGCTTTCGTTCATTTTCGATGAATTTACGGCACGGATCGTCGTACTAATCATTACGTGATCTTGGTGGTCATCTTCCAATTGCGTTTTAAGCTGCAGCAGTTATAAAAGACTGAGAAGCTTACCACTCCTCCTGGATGTTTGATTAGGGTTCTTGGTATTTATTGTGCCAGTCTAAGATTTTAGTGACAGCTGACTGGTAGCGCCACGCGGTGTTAAAATTCGTTAGTACATCAATATTCTAGCATAGGGTCTTCTTTGCTTGCTTATTAAATTTAAACGATACGAGTATTTGAAAATAATAAGCATAAGATCACTGTCAATATAAGCATCTCTATATGATCTAACATCCGTTATAGTGGTGGAATGTCTCTTGGAGATCATGGCGTAATCAATTTAATTTTCCGTCCTCCGATCATTCGATCGCGACGTAACCTTATGGTTTTATGTTGAAAGAACTAACTCGAAACTACTACAAGTTATACATTATGGCAAGTTCGACGACGTGTTGGATGTCATGTTGCGGGACGTTACTGAGCATGTCTTCTAGCTCAAGAAAGAACAAATTTCTCGTTTATATTTCGTTTGTTCCCCTATGACGGGATGCGAATTCACAAAACAAAATTGTCAGTTTCATGTGATTGTTACAATAAATGTCAGCTAACTTCAATAATTAGGCTGTGTGCCACACTTAAGGTAAAAGTCAATTTTAAGTAAATTTTTCGGTAAATTCCTGTCCTAAAACCGGTTTTTACTGTAGTAAACGATTTACCTTAAGTTTGGCTCACAGCCTTAGTACGGTAAATTATTGCTGAAAAATTTGAAGCAGTTAACACAAAGTCGACTGTAGTGACAAAACAGCCATTAGTGGTTGTTACTGTGCCATGGTACTAATATATAATGCAAATATAATCACCACTCAGGTTATATGCGTTAATTTACAATTTATGATACCAACGATATATACACGCAGACATAAACAAACCAATATTTGTTTATAAACAATTATTTGCTGTGATTGCGATATTTTTATCAACTCCCATTGATTTGATGACAAATGACAAAGTTATTTATACCAATCTTGACCAAAAATTCTAACCAATTTGTATCTTTATAGTTTAGAAACCGCACTCTAAAATTTACTATACCAAACTAAAATGTTGATTAATTTTTAAGACAATAAGTCTATTATCTTGTTTATAAAACTGTAGCGGAATTCAGTTACAACAATAAATTGTAATATTTTGTATTTACACACGTTTTAAGGTCGCTTAAAAAATGTGCTAATGATGATGTTCGTATAAATATATTTAAATTAGTATATAAACCTCCACAAAAATGTAAAGCTCTTAGTTACTTACATTTTAGCATCATCCCTTATTTTCCCTTCCAGTATCACTTTATCGTTCGGCTCCATCGGTTGCGGCAGAAAAGCAGCGAAAGGCCTTAGTGTTGACATTGTATTATTAACGATGATACACACTAAATTTTTATCACTAATATTTTATGACACTTGATCAAATTGATTTTAATAAATTAAATTACACCTAAGGTTAAAACTTTGCACTATATCGATGATGTTTGGTGTAGGCACGAAATTATTCAGCGAACGAAATTTAACAAAAAATCACCTTACACACTTCACCACCTATTTTTAGTTTATTTCTTTTTTTTTACTTCACTTGTTAAAGATAATTTGCATATTAATTTATTTTATATAATATTTTAGTGTACACACAATTTTATTAAAATAGATTTTTCATTAATTTTTTTTTTTGGCGAACGAAATAAACCAAAATCGTTTTTCGTTAACTCGTCTCAAGTACGACAAAAACTACACTAAATAAAATTCGACTTCTTGATACAAAAATTCGCTTTTTTATTCAATTCCGATTTCTCTCACTTAAAATAGCTCTCTTACGTAATGATAAAAGCATTATTTTTTAATTATTTAGTAAATTAGTATAGTGCAGGGTATGTAGCCGATTTACGACCCAAACCCCTTTCGCGCATGCAAAGAAAATTTCAAAGTTGTTACGAAAAAATAAAATCGTTCGTTGCGTGCATGCAGCCAGGTAAATTTGCATACTACGGGTGAGCGACACTGCAATTATTACAAAATAATAAAAAATTGTTTACGGAAATTTTGATGAGAAGGAGAGAGGTTACACGCTGCAAGAGAAATCACGTGGAAATTGAGCTCATGTATAACGATTAACGAATACGATTATACGACTCAACTCACACAGTGAATCTTATCGATTACATTTTTATGACATCATTCTCATACCCAAACAAAACTGTAAGTATGTGAGGTCGTATAATATAAGTAGGAAAGACTTGTCGTGTGTAGGCGGGCGCTTCTTAAAATATTCAGTTATACACAATTATTTGTCACGTTGTTTTCGTTTATCGATCGCGTAGCGCGAGTTATTTGTTTCCGAAAATAAGCTTTTAAGACAGTGTTTCTTAACGTTTGATTAACCTCGTTCAGCTTTATTCGTTCGTTTTTACAAACAACAGGGTGAACTTTGAAGAAGACAAAACGAAACGGCGTTTAAGCGTGTATGTATATGTACGGCTGTTTTCCTGGCCGTGTTGTATAATCGCGAATAGTTGGGAATTTCGCTATTTTTGATCTTAATGATTTGCGCTACTAGGGATCTTAATGATTTGCGATTCAAATTAAGTACTCCGTCTAGGTTTTCGATGTTGGAACTAAGGAGATTTTAAGTTTATCTCATCCATCCTAAGTCATATTTCCTAACCTGCTTCGAAGGCGTTATATTCCCAATTCATAATTCTTCTATTTAAGTGGCTCTAGGAATATGTGATCCTGGATTTGGAGGTAGTGAAAGTGCTATATCTGTCCCTTTTTTACGTTTAGAAGGCAATGGAAGCTTTAAGTGAGCTTAGAAGTGAACGTGGGACTAGTATTTGCAGAATGCTATTGCGATTTGCTTATGAAATACTGTTAGGGATTTAAGAGACATTGACTATGAATTGTTGTCAGTAAATTTTTAAATCCTGAATGAGAATTATGTCTAATAATGGGGAATATAAAAGATAATTCCCATAAGATTTTATTAGAACGAGAATAACCGCAAACTCTGTTATGCCGATCACATTAATTGTCAGTGGCACTTTTGTCTTCATTGCAACGTTACCTTGTTCTTGTTGATGATGATGTTGAGGCTCATGCATTAGGTGGGTTTCATTAACTTTTGCTTTCGACAACTTCCCAACTTCTTTCGACAACTTCCCCGGTAAGAATTCTGGTCATCGTTTTCTCATAAGCCTTTTCTGCATTTTAAGCTTCCAATCAGTTTCTCTTGCAAGGTCCTCATCATTTGTATGAAATTCAGCGTTAATACAGTAATTGTACTGTTTTCATTATAACTAGTAAGAGAATTTCCAGAACTTCCATCTGTCGGCTTTTCCTTAGTTCCTCTTTTTCAGTTTATATGGTGTGAAATACATGTATTTTGCTTTGTGATCAGAATTGTGACTCATGTCTATATTTTTAATTGTTCTGCCTCACAGTAGGCTGCGATACATAGAAGAAAACAAATCTAACAATCGCAATGAACATAGGTTCATGTGATTTTTTACTTTATTTTTATTTTGACGTAGTACCATTGAGTTATCAATCAAAATGGAGGAAAATATTATAGAAAAATTCTGCTTGTCAAAAAAGACGCTCATGTAAAAATTGAAATTCTGACGGCAGCGCTGCCAGTAGAAAATCTGTGCATGTGTTTCCAGCATTAGAAAATCAAACTATTTTACGTAAAATCATTGCTTTACAATTTATAAAAGCAAGGATAGTTCACGTAGAAACACGCCCTAAAGTCATCTTTAATCGAGTCCGAAAATCTATATTAATAAAATAAAGACTATTTCAAGTAAAATCGTTAGTTTTCGTTTCAAACCCCGAAACTGTAATACTAAATAAAGCTACATACATAATACCCGTTGTCTGTATGTATATTATAGATGTAACGCAGAAAAAATGTTATTTCGTTTTAGTATGACGTAATTGATACTTAAGTCATTGTTTTCGAATGTCAAAAATAAAGACTTAAACGTAAACGTATTACTTTCAAATTTATAAAATCGAGGCGATTTTGCGTAATAGCATAATTTGTTTATCAAAAAATTATTATGTTTGCTTTTGCATAAGAAAATATGTAGAATTGAAAAAAAAATCTGTCACGTTTGACGGATCACCACTATATAATGTATCGTTCAGTGCCTTTTTACTTGTGAGTATAATTAGTATATTTTCGTGTAATTTTTTAAAACATCAAATTACTTTTCAGATCAGATTGACGAAAAATCCAATTGAAAAGAGGCGACGATTGAGCAGGGAAAAGCAGCAGACGAAGCGTGATTGACAAACGCAAGAAACTTTGAAGAGATTAAGTTGCTGAAAAAATCGCTAATCGGCGTCGAAATCAAACTGCAGAAGCTACACAAGTCGACGTATGTCAAACGCACCCTTAGACATCCATCGTAACTTAATTCCTAATCCTTCCTTCCTTCCTTAATGTGCTGCAAATGCATTTTCTGATAAGCAATTCAGTATGAAGCTGCAACTTCTTCCATTAATGTTTGTTTCAATGAGTGCGATGATAGTTGAATCTGCATCAAACTTATCATAACACATCACATCTGTCTCCTCCAAAGGAGTGCCAGTTATTTTGGATCTAATCGATTGCTTTTTTCGTCCACAAAACCGTCACGGTCTCATGGCTTCAAAGCCATGAAGATAACCGAACAGTACCCATCGTTAACATGGTGTTACGAGAACGACAGTTAGGTCTTAGGCGATATAACACTCCAACATCCAATCCGCTTACAAGATTTTTGTAAATGATGACGGCGGCCTCCATTTCTCCGAAATATTCATAATTATGCACGTAATTCTGAAAAATCAGAGCAATAGTTTGAGGACAAGTTTTGATCCCATGACTTACGCGATTCTCAATCTTTACGAAACAGCAGGGTATCAGTCGTTGTCAATTCTGTTAGCTGTGATGAATACGAAAATACTCGACAACGTATTTAAAATAACATTTGATCTGTACCAAGAATTCAAAGTACAACAAAACTTATCATAACGAATCCATAAAGATGTTTGCATGAACAAACGCGTTGATAGTCCTGTCTTGGTAGTCTAATATTCTCGTGGAAAAGTTTGATAGATAACCAATCATCGTTCATTCTTGAAACTATGCCGCGAATAAAATGGCAGTACGGCATATTCAAACCGGTGTGAAGTTCTTAACACATTTTTTAATTATACGAAAGGGTGCGGTCAATTATTAACAGCGTAATTAAACTATGAATGGAATTATTAATAAATCTTATAAAATAACTGAAATTTCGGAGATGTGTAAATATAACCACTAGTATGAATAGGCAGGGAACACTCAGGCCTATCTAAACTGGTATATGAAGAGATTTTTAGTTATTGGTGTGAATTTATACGATTTCTAGAAAGTCCTCAGACGAGCTCAACCCTTTTTTTGGATAACGCATACAAAATTCGAAAGGTCTGAGTGTCCCCTGTCTAAATATCACACATGCCACATATGCCATATGCCATATTTCTTTATCTTATTATAATAAATTCCATTAACAGTTTATTTACACTGTTAATATTTGAACGTACACTATGGTAAATTTAAAACTTGTTAGAAAACTTAAAAATTGTGTTAAGAACTTCGCACACTGGTATCTAATGTATTTCGGATTATTGATTGATTGGTGAATCGTAACTAGATCGCCATTTTACATTTTATTTCTGTGCTATTCCGATGCGGCCACCCAAATTTGCACTAATTATATGCCATGCGTCCCATAAGTAAAATCACACGCCCTAGTTAAACTACAACTTTGGTGGATCAAAATACCAAGTGTATCCAAAAACGACATGTTAATCGGAAGAAGCCAATATTCCGTCTTGACTGAAATTATTTAAAATCTGCTATCGAATCTGCCACTCTGGTTCAAAACTCGATTTTTTTTTGTTTATTTCAGATTTGGGCTAGTAAAGCAGAACATGATGAATAAAGCTACTTCAGGCGAATAATACACTTACGTTGAAGATCGTACGTAACAAATATTAGATGGCAGTTTGTACTTCATATCAACACAGTAAACTAAATCAAAAACGGCAAATTTACCTGCATTCACCCTAAATCGACAATACATCAAAAGTAGCAAACGCAGAAACTCGCCAGTTGGAAAACCATATGTAGCGGTTTTGTATGTTTAGTTGTTAAACCAGTTCATCCTGAAGCCGTGACTCTGAAACGATCTATCAAGATGAGCAATTCCAGGAGAATGTAATTAGATAGTTTGATGATGGATATACGACGAATAGGCAAGATCTTCCGGAAGGCTGGATTCCCCACCATTTACACCCGTTTAACATTTAAGAAACGTAAGGATAGGAAAGGAAAGTTAGTATTGGTAGACATGACCGAGTTGCAGACCTCTAATTACATCCTTTTCTATTTATGTACATCTATTGTGGGGTACAGTTAACCTATCGCGTGAAATGAGGATTTTTTTCGTTTAATATTTGCCACTAGTAATCTTAATGATCGATAGACGTTGGCTTATTTTATAGTACGGGAAATTTGTATCTGTCAAGGAATTTGATGTCACAGAATCTACAGCGATTCGAAGATTCGAAGTAATTGATTTAATCTCGGCTGATATCAAAGAACACAATGGTATGAAACTGCGTTAAATTTTGCATTTCCACGCGTAAACTTAGTTTATTGATTTGCTCTCGAGTATTTATTGGTAATGGTGATCAAATGAAATACCTTACTTCCTTACTGTCAGCGCTACATCCCACACATTGGCCGCCTCAACGATATTTCTCAGTTTGTAACAAGAGGACGACAGACCACAGTCAAACGATGGCTGTAACAATATAATTTATAAAATTATAAAATTTATTTATTCATAACAACTAAATTCTGCTTAGTGATTTAGATTTGATAACTTATTGTTATTTCCGAGTTGAAAGATTCAATAAATAAGTAAAATTGTAAAAAAAATAATTGTTTCGATCTCGCCTACTGGTTTGATGGGCCGTTTTTAATAAATTCAGCATGGGCGAGAATACATGATCTTTTACATTTATGAACAAGCAACTCCGTAAAGCTCTCGTTTAAAATTACGGTTGAACAAGTATAGGTTAAAGATATTTAACACGTTTCCACAAGCATTAAAACATGACATTTCACGAAGAATTCACACCTATTCATCTTAATTATAAAAACATAAAATGTGATCTTTCCTATTTCTATTTTAATCGGTCGTTACTAAACGGCACCTGTTGTAAAAATTTAAGAATTAAATGCAATATCACTCGATCGATGTCAAGTTAATTCGTATACACACTACATGCGCAAAATTTTTCTAAATAACAGTGATATCCAAACTTTTAACCGCGAAACAGTTCTACTCTGATTGTTTATTAGTGTCGTTAAGAATGAATTACATATTTAAGTTCGTTTTCATTATTAATTTAAGCAAAGATGATTCCAACACTTATTGATTAACTTCTACACTTTAATGAAACGTGAACGGTTTAATTTCCAACTTTGTTAATAGAACAAAAAAGCGCTTGGCCTATTATTTGGATATCCCAGGTTTCATTCCATGGGTGTTTTGCATGTGTATCGTGTTCTTATCTTTAGCTTTTATATTTAGGTTTACTTATTGGCGAGAACCAGATGTTAAATTCTTCGTAAAGGGTGCAAGTCTCTTATTGAATTACATATTCATCATGAGCATGATACACACACACAGCACTTCTAACTATGTTGATTAAAGGTTAGAGAATTTCTTCCTCTGAAGACAATCCACTTAATCTTTGTTCGGACTAATATAAAATTTTGAGTTCGAATCAGGTGAGGTCATAAAACAAATTTCAGCGACTTTTATCGGCTCAGGTTCCGCACATCTTATTCTTATTATTATTTGTTACAATTACGTCCTTTGTGAAATACAATTATTTCCTTTGTTGGAGTATAACTCCTCCGGGGCGTGAAGAAAAGGCGTCCTCGCCCTTTAGTTTACTGGAAGCTTCTTTTATGAGAATTGATAATTGCTTTGTTTGGTTGGTTCCCGTAACTCTGAGATGTTTGGTTTCGTTATTTTGATAATAATTATTGTTATCGATTATAGATCCAGTTTTTGTGGCTGATTTGTTCCAGGTATTCTTGTAAGTTGTAGAGTGCTCCCTGCGTTTCTTGTGCTTCGATTGTTATGTCGTAGGATTGAAATTCTTTATTTTGACTTGCTATAGTACAGCTTGAAAATGTTATTATGAAGTTCTCGTATAATGTCCGATTGTTGGGTTCACGAATGATATGGTAATGGAACGAATTCTCCTTTTCTAGTTTTGGTATTTGAAGTATGTACAGCAATGTTTCGCCATTAACAGCTATTTTTGGTGTAACGTACTTCAATGCTTCATCCGGTAATGTGATATTGATTCCTTGGTTCCGAGTTTCGTTTATTGTTAGCATTTTTCCGTTAAAATTCCAAATTGTGCGAAGTATTTTGTTGAGAGCAATAATTGCGTCTAACAAGTGTTTTGGTTCAATTTGAATCATCTGCAGATGTTAATCACTGATAAGCAATTTGTTATGCTGCTACTAAAGATGTCTATGTGTATCCTTTCTAGTACATATTCATGGCCGGTCTAGGCGATATTTTTATATTGTAAGTATTCCTGTCATACTAGTATATATGCCATATGTTGCAGGCGTTAATATGGCTTCTGATCTTATTTACCATATTTGGGAAGAGATAGGAACATATAAATTCATTTTCTTCTTCGTTTATCCCTCTATGTGCTCGATCATGGTCTTCCACTATGATGACGTTTTGACGATGCTTGTTTGTCACATATGTATTCGATCATTGTTGCGGCAAAAACAATATTAAGAGTTTTGAGAAGTTTTCCCTGAATACTTCCTGAATTTTTTGGTACAGAGCCTCTAGTGCTAGTATAGCTGACTGTTTACCATTGTTGGATTTCTTCAAATAATTAAGGATATTTTGCTTCTCTTGGAATACGGAAGTGATAATTTGATTAAAATTTTGAAATTTTTGTTCCGTGATTACTGTTTCTAATTTAGATATTTTAAATATGAACTGATTTCTATAGTAATTTACAGGGCGTTCCGAGGACTGAATGAAATAACTGTCTGAGCGCTTTCGGATTCACGTACAGTGTTTTCCACGCCTTCATTGGGGTTGGCCTCATTTATAATGGATATTTGACTCATTGTGTTTGCTTCGACGTTAGTCTTTCGCTCCTTATACACGACATCAAAGTCGTAAACTTCTTTTCAGAGGTTTTCATAATTGTTAAGGAGTGGTCAGTTACTGACTTAAATATGTTACAGTAAAGTTAAGGCTGGTATTTTTAACGGTCCAAATGATGGCTAGTGGCTCTTTTTTCTTCGTAATGTACTTTGATTCTGTTCTGGAGGTAATTGCAATAGGTCTTTCGGCCCCATCCTGAATCTGCGAAAAATATAATTAATCTAATACTTGAGTAAGTGAAGCCCAGCTCGGTATTAATAAAATAAATATGCGTGAACGATTATTGGTCCGTATGTAGACTCTCGGCATTGGAGTGGTGTTAAAAATGTGATCAATGTGCAGCAATGAGAGAATATGTAAGATAAAGCCGAGAATCAATGCAACAGTACAACATCGGCGCACCATTCGAGAGAATTGCCATAGATGCGGCGGGACCCTTCCATATTACGGAAAGCAATAATTGACTATTTCAGCAAATGGTCGGAGCAAATATTAAAACTTTCCCAGAAGGAATACTGGTTTGGATCTACAATCCGCTGGATGGGAGGGGCGATAAACTGACATCACTAAGATAAATGATGGATATTATAAAATAAAGAAAGGGCTGCAAGAGAAACCCACGGTAGTGCATGTGGAACGGTTGGCACTATAAAGGGGAGGTAGTTTGGATTCTGTTCGGAACAAACAGAGTTATGTGGTGGATAATGATACGATCGCGCATATTGGTTTGGGTGGCATAAATTCCGAATGGATTGGTTATTTGGGCGAGACATTTCAAGAATTGATATTTATAAAATTTAGTGACATTGAGGTTTAAGTAGTAAACCACTATTGCAGATTACAGCAGCGCGGTATCTAAATACGAATGTGATGAACACAATGAGTTAGTCAATCAGGAGATTCGGTAAGCGAAAGGTCAAAAACTTTGTGGATAGTGAATTAATAATGCATAATAGTGAAAATTATTTGTTGTTCTGTTTTTAAGTGGTAAGTATTTGGAAAATTATTCTGTTTTTTCAGTTTTTCAGGAATATTCCGGAAGCGATGTAAATTACGAGAATTGATCGTATAATTGGTCTGATAATGACATCTAAGTTTGAATAGTACTCGAGGGTGATATCTGACTTTCTGAAATTGATCACTTGGGCTAATACTTATTGATGAAGGTGATGACATCTAGCGTTAAATAGTACTCGAGTGTGTTTTTAATGTAAAGCAAATTGGTATGAAAAAAACGTACCAAAATGAGGCAAATTTCGTAGTTTTGTACGCTAAAGCGCTAAAATGAGGCATTTATACAAGAAACGCAAACAATTCACAATATCTTGAAATAAAACCCGATAAGCGATTGGAGCGACATCTTCAAATTTTCCATTGAACTTGGTTACAAATAAGCACACTGTTACTTGAGATATTAAAATGGTTTTTAAAATAAACAACAAAATATGCAAAATTTAGTTAACAGTCATATGGAAGCGAAATTGAATTAGAGAACTTAAAAAACCGATTGGTTTAAAAATTTACAAATTTAATATTTTTTAAGTAAATCCTATATAACAGCCTTACAAATCAAGCTGAAAGTGAAAGAATGCGCTTCGAAATTGAAGTGAATTATCTACTTTTGAGTAACCCACTTCCCAATTTTAGTTTTAAGAAGCGAGACATGAAGTGCGATAAAATGTCGAAATAGTGATGTAACGTCCGCGTTCACTCGGGTGTTTGACATAAATTATTACAATGTAAAAGTAAGAGTCTTAAATTTATGATAATATATTTTAATACTGTTGCCAGATGAAAGAAGTTCCAAATCCAAATTAATAATTTAATTTGGTATAGAAAAAATTAGACGCGGCCGCATTTATAAATAATTTGGACAGCGCTGATTAATGGAATGCAAGATATTTATCATTTCGCACGATTACTATCGAGCGCCTCGCATGTTTAAAATACCTGGAACATAATACAATTTTGTTGTTGTTAAGGTCATAAATTACGTCATTTCAATATCGATTACATTACAAGTGACCATGACGTAATTTAAATTTTTTGTCGACCATAAAAATTGAAAAATTATTTTCACATATTAAGTTTTTAATTGTACATATAATTATTATGTTGGCAGTACGAAAATATTTTGTATTTAGTAGCGCTATGCTATGACAGATGTCTCTATGAAATATTTTGCCCAATCAACCAGATATAAAACTTTGTTTATTTTATAAATATTTATTATTTGTAAAGTGTTGAACGACATAAATAAATAGTTTTGTGTAAAAATAATAGTTTTGTATGTGTAAAATAAGAACCGGTCTAAATGTAAACGTTAAATAACAAAATGAGTACGTCCATTTACAACACCGACTCGATGTAAATTTCACCTGATACATAAACTGTTGCACGGGCACCAAATCTGTCAATATAGCTTTTGTTACCGTCACAAAACGAAAGAGTGAAGTTTTTATTTTGTAAATTTTATTTTTACTTGATTAATTATTTTGAAATAATAAAAAATTTACAAAACTTTCAATTTGAACATATATTAATTAATAAAATGTGTGTGCGTGTTTATTAAAATATTTATTTAGCTATGAAAAATGAAATAAATTTTATTGAAGAAAAAAGTGATGTGCGCTATTCTTAAAACCATTTCTTGGAATCTAAACAAAAAATGATTCAGTCAAAAAAATAATTCCAAGAATTTTTTGTTGTGTGTTGTGTTTTTTTTATTGTTTTGTGTTTAATTTGTGTATACCTTAATGTTTTTTTGTTTTGTTGCGATACACAAAAATTAATATTCTTAATATTTAAGAAAAATATCTTGTCGAAATCAATTACATTAGAAGAATAATATAAGAGTGAATTAAGAAAAAAATATTGGTATTCCCTCCCCTGGATATTACATCGCAGCAAATTAATCAGAAACAAGTAAGTTTTTCATTGTTTCTATAGAAAAATACAATTTTCTTAAGAATCTAATAATACATATATGTCGAAGATACAGTACACCGCCTTAATAATTTCACAAATATTTTGTTTTAAATTCTGTTAGCGAAATGAAACGAAAAAAGAAAACTTTTCATTCATTCCATTCATTGATAAAAAAGGCGACATTCAACAAGTGACGTGAAAATTGATAAGAAGTACAAAAGAAAAATTTTTTTCTTGTCTATCATTTACTTTTGATAAAAGGGAAATTCTGATAAAGTTTTTTTTACATTTGCCCATGTACGTTTGTGTATCGACTCCGAATAGGCAGCTCTAACCATTTCCTAGCCATTGTTGTCTTATCAATTCTGAATACCAAATGAAAGTCGTATGCTTGTGCTCCATTTATTTTCATTTTGGGGCGAATGAAGTCATGGATCGATTTTTTATTTTGTCTTCATAGGGATTGTTTCTGTTGTTTTTCAGAAAAATTGTTTTAGAACATTTCGTCGACTTTAGTATAGTGAAAGTGATCCCCAAATTATAGTTCTTAAACGTAATCATCTTGTGCGCAAAAGCGATAAATCTTTCTAGGAATCATTACGCGAAAACTTATGTATTAGTGAATGCGTTGTTTATGTTGTGCAATTTTCAGCAGGTTATTAAAAAAGGTTTTCATTCGCTTATGGCTTGTTTATTTAGTTTCTAAGTTATTCCATGTGACATTTTTACTGTTTTAGCTAACCTATTTAAATTCCCAGTTGTAATGGCCTAATGAAGTAAATATTTTGTCGTGCAAGGCCTGGAGTAAGCGTAATACCTTCGAATAGTATCGGAAAGTTGGGTGGTCATCTTTGCTCAAGTCGTCCCAGGAGTGTTCAAAGCTGGGTAAGAACCGTTAAGGTTGAATTTTTTTTAGCTTATTATGAGTATCAGAGTTGAAACAATGATTGGTGTTATCAATATACACTAACCTTATCTTAACATCATCTTTTTTGGAGTTTGGTTGCCGGTAATCAAACAGTAAGAGTTTGGCAGCCCAATATTTTAAAAAACTTTTTCTTAAAATTTGATGCGACTTAGGTAAGTAATCGAAATAATTTACATTCCAGAGGTGCTCGCTTTTTAACAGTCATGTATTTGTTGCGACTTCTTAGGGAATCAATTTTAGCCCGGCCCCAAATTAGACTGACGACTATAATGTTGCGTCATCTGAACACTGAAAAGGTTTAACAGTGCTTTTTTTTTTTTTTATTATCGCTGCAATCTGTTCTGGGGCCAAGGCTCTCCCAACTCTTTCGCGGTTAGCTTTTGCCGTCCTTACTTTTACGCCAGTGTGTAGGCCAATTCGAGGACGTACGGTCATAGGTCCGATTTTGTTACCATCTGCACATTGCATAGCTCCATGCCAGCCTATACTGGCATGGAAGATGGGTCGGCCCATGAGTTTTGCACTCCGACAGGGGGTCATAGATGTGTTCCATTTCATCACAGATCGTAATCTGTTGATGAAAATTCCTTTTGCATCCTGCCCTATCGGGATTCGAACCCGGTACCTCCCGATCCAAACGCCAAAGCTTTAACCACTGTGCCATTTGGTCGGTTTTAACAGTGCTTTCTAGCAAATCATTTTTGCATAAGATAAAATGTCTGCGTTCTTTTATTTAACACGAACCTGATCTTTCTCAATGGAATAAATAGTCAAGATTTAGATTTAACGAAATTAATGTCGAAAAACTTCCAAAATCAAACTGGAGTTTTGTTATCGAAAATGGTTAATATTACTTACGAAAAAGTACTTTCTGGAGTGGAACTCGAACTGGGCTATTTAGTAAACGATAACATAATTTGTATGATGTGCCTAATTTTAATTTTAAAATAAAATTTGGTTAAAAAAAGAAACTTCGGGGTGTATTTTAACTAACAGTCATCATTAGTTCTAGTTTCCATGACTACATGACTACGAGTAACCGACTGGAGATTGGATTGTTTACTGTTATAATCTCATTTAAATAAGAAAAGGCCATTTCTTTTCTGTATCATTACTTTCATTCCTTGTGCCTTGTTGTATTGTTGATTTGAAAAGTCTTAGCGATCATGGCATAATTCCATGGTATTGCCTTTCTTATTCACTCTTTAATTTGAGTAAAATTTTAAATAAACTTAAGACATTTGAATTCCGTTAGAATATTCAATACTATTCAGCTGTCACAGATGTTAGTTAGATTTGATTCCAATTTTAAGCGGTGCCAATGCACGAAGCAATTTATGAAAAAAATATCGGTTTCTATTTCAGTTGAGAAATCTTCATATCACCGCAACTTTCGAAGTCCATCTTGTTTTTACGTCGATAAGAAGGTTCATTTTTTTGCTTTTCGAGAATATCTGCGTTCAGCTTCAATATATAAGACTCACTCGATCCAGTTTGTAATGCCCTTCTCTTTTCGAACGTTTGAATAAAATCAATCATCACATATAGCATTGTTACCGTGTATTAATATAATAATTTGGTCAGGGTCGTGTGTTAAATAAATCAATTTCAAAAGCGTTTTGCTTTAAAGTTATGAAATTAACCGAGTATTCAATACTCGATTGAATGTTCTCATTCCACTATATAAACCACACGTGAAACATGTTACGTTAAATGATTTGGACATGGCAGCATGGCTGGTTGATTGTTCCATCCAACACGTTCAACTTAATCCGCCCGACCAAATTGGATCGTCTGTAGCGCTCTTTATGTGATAATAAAGGAATTCTGAAATGAATTTTTTATAAAGTTACCATTTCCGATCGCATTTCGATTAAATAGGCTAGATAATCGAAATTCTGAAATGAACATAGCAAGGAACGGGTGGCTGATTGCTGAATAAAACTAAGCAATTTCTTAACCGAATCATTGATTTTTGGAAGTTGCTGTAATAGGGACCTGGTCAAATATTCACTTGTTTCGATCAAATTAGTTTTTATCATGCTGAAAAGTTTTAGTCATACTTCGGGCGTTTCATTCAATTTGGTTGGATCGGATACAAAATTGGATGGTGTTTAGACAACTTTATCGACAAAATTAAGTTGGACGTGTTGGATTGAAATTTCACCCAATCAACCAACCAACCAAATTGGATGGTTTGTAATAATGTCGGCCAATATTTCGACACTCAAGTAAAAAATTGCATAGAAAACAAAACAAATTAGGAACAAACAAAAAAAAACAAAAGTCAGGGAAATTCAATGGTAAACTTGAATAGTGTGTAGACAACATCTAATTTGGTTGAACCGATAGTTGATCCAACAAGTTGGATCGCCTTTAGCGCTCATAAACTAAATTAGAATAAAATTCAGGATTTCAATTTTTGTTGGTGTTTATAAATGATACCACTAGAGTGCCGTTGGTTGGACAAACATTAAACTTTTTACTGTCGCCAGAATTTTGTTTTTCAATGATTAAAGGTCGCTCAAATGCTTAACTTTCATAAAATTCATTTAAAATGTAATCTTTTTCCTCCACCTGTAGAAAAACTAGTTTTAGGATTCAGACTTACAATATTTAACACCACAATTAATTTAGCACCATCAGACATTATGCGAAAATTAATTTAAACTCAATATTTTTAAAAAATTCTTAGGTAAAAATAATGAAAATAATCACTTTCATCGTCCCGTAATATTCCCGAATATTTTAAATTATTTAAATTACTGTTCTTAAAAAATTTAATAAAAATTGCTTATGGGTATCAGAAAACTAAAAAGAAAAATTCAAAAATATAATAAGTTAATAATATATAAGATGATCGAATCCTAGAGATTTAGCTCCCCATATCTATTCGAATTGTCAGGATGCCTCATCTTGACCCGTTTATTGTGTTTAACTATACTAGTAATAAAAAATAGGAAAATGCAATTTCTGTGGATCGTTTCTCAGATCTATGTGAAGCGTCATGGTGAAATCTAAATTTCTAAGAATCTCTGGAAAAATTACTTTCCGTTATTGATCCGCCCTTGCGTTAGACCATAAATCGTGTCACGTAACGCTGAATAGATCTTAATGATTTATTAAATCAATTTAATCAAATTCACTATTTGTAACTGAATTCCATAAAGCAGGCGGTAAATATTGCCTTTGCTGAACGAAATTTGTTTATCAACCGTGGGCATATCCGGGTTGTGAGATATAATTTGGATTCTGATATCTTGGAACTAGGCTTAACGATTCATATCTTGTTGACCGTTAAAATATCAGCAACTAAACTTCCAGTATAACTTAAAATGCAGTGTGGTTGCACCCTGATAAGTCTGCTCTTATTCCTACTTAGGTATTAAAGTAAATTTGGATGTGGCGCCGCATCGGCGAGTATTTTTTCCAATCCAAACTATATTTGAGCCTACCATAGCAACAATTATGTTTTTTGTCAAATTCCGTTTTATTTTTCAACATAGTCTCGAACGATTCTTAACCTTTTTAGCGCTTTTAAATATTAGTTGGTCCAACAAATAAGCATTTCTGGTTGCGGCAAGCACCTCGTTTGACAAAAATATCCTTCCTCTGAGTCAACTAAGGAAATAAGAAGCAGTCGCTGTGCCACCGGATCTGATGAAGCACTAGATGTGTGAGCCGCTGGACTGTTTTATGGAACGGCACTTGTTCTCTTCTAAATGATATCCGTTTTTCAGCAGTTGGTGTCTTAAATTGGCCTAATAACAATGCACAGTATGATTTCATTATTGTTTTACCTTCTTAGCGGTCTATGAAGAATATTCCTGATATACCGAAAAATAGCCGCCATACCTCTCCGGCGTGGGCGCATGGCAGAGAGAGACAATGAAATAACAACTACATCAACTAGGTCAAGCAACCGTTGCTTTCGTGAAATGAAATGAAACGAGATCATTCCCCCCGGGCATCCCGGTATGTCTCATCCAGCAGCGGTCTACCCCTTCCAGCAGTCCTGGAAACCTGGCTAGGATTCAATGGACCAATCACACATTAATCAGAAAATAACATGATTGTGTAATCTCATTAATTAGGCGGCCAAATCCCTCTATGGGATGTAACGCCAGCAAAATAAATAAAATACCTTTACGGTATCGAATCTTCATGTTAAAGCTCAATATTTAAAATATTCCCTTCGTGAATAATTTTTTCACAGAACCTTATCTTCATCTCTTGGATATCTAGGGGCCCACGGATCCAAAATTTGGAACCAATCTTTCTTTATTTGCCTTTTTTATAACGATAATTTCTCTATCAAACAGAACGTATCCATCAACAACGTTCAGTTAAATTTAAACTAAAAGTTAATTGTGTATCAAGCGGTAAGCAAGTCCTCAATTATTTTACGTGCTATTATACGTGCTCAAATGTTTCAATAACTAAAGACTTAATTTTTGAAGTTTATAATGTGTTATTCTTTTCGTTTCTTCTTCTTTTAACGTAATGACATCGTAAATAACGGCTGATGTTCTTATTTTGTAAATTTTCTACAAGGTACTCGTATAAAGATTTTACTCCTCAGAAACTTGAATTCAAATTAGTTATGATTAATGATTGTAGTAATCTCGGGCCTTTTTACCAATTCCGGAATTTATTCTGCACAGATGATAGAAGGAAGAGGCACGGAAGATTTTGAGGCCAAATTTCGTTTTCTTTATTCGTTTTATCTTAACCATTTTAGAAATTGGTTTTAAATATTTTGGTCGAACTTTTTTCGATTTAGATCTAAATTTCACAAAAATAGGAATTTTAATTCTAGAAAAATTAATGGAGATCGGTTTTCTAAAGAAAAGGAGAAATTCAGTGCTGAATACAGTATTGAAAATTCGATCGAGTGTTACGATGTTTATTACCTCCACCTGTCTATGACCAATTATAATTGTACTTCATTTACGATCGGATCCCAACAATTACTAGAAAAGCATGGTTAAGCTGTTCCATTTTACAGGCACTACGGAGATTCAAAAGCCGATGGGAAAACATAATTATGGGCTCTCGAAATCCGCAAACGAAAAATTTTCGCCCATTAGGCAAGATTGAAATAAATGTTATGGGGTGGGGGACTCAGTCAACATTGACTCAGCCTCTTGTCACTATAAACGGAATATTTTGAATGCTTTAATTTTTATTGTAAAATTAAAATTTAATTGAATATAACTGAGCTCACGAAATAGGCACAGTTTGGTGTTTGAGTTGCTACCACCAATTTCTTAAGTACAACAAGAATTTTTTTCTAAAGTAACAAATTTTAAATATTTCGATATCAGATATGTTATAATTTGTGGATTTATGAGCTGACATTGAAATCTTTAATTGTTTTCAATTTTAAAACAAATTGTCGTTTAAACATATACACATGCAAAAAAATTTGCAACAGTTTCATTATGCGAACTAATTTAAGGTATATTTTTGATTTTAAGGATGAGCTTAAACATCCAAGTTCGGGGGGTGGGGGGAGGGGTACTAGGATGTACATACTCGTATGTAATGTGTGTGAAGTTCAAACTAATTTAACACTAAACCAATAACAACCGAGTTGTCCTTGTTTTTGTATTGGGTGTGTGAATATGTATCCGCCCTTTCGCAATCGGTGTTAGTAGTACTGCTTATGTAATACTGGTATTTTATAGTACTTGATGTCAGCTACCAAACACAGTATGCGATATTTGGCTGAAGTGTAAACTAGTATTTTTAACTCCTTGAAAATGTCGAATGTATTATTCCAAATAAACATCATTTATTCAAAGTGCAGCAGAAACTTGTCGTTTGCTTGTGGAAGTTTACGGTGAGCACGTTGAACATTGAAAATAAAGAGCATGGAAAACCACCCGAAAAAACTGAAAATGCTAAATTGAAAACGTTATTGGCTGAAGATTCTTCTCAAACACAATCAGAATTGACTGTAGCATTAAATGTTGATCGACCAACTGTTGTAAAACATTTACAAACAATCGGAATGGTTCAAAAAGCTAGCAACTCGGTTGGTTCCACATGAATTATAAGAAAGAGACCTCAAACGTCGAAAATTATTTGTGAAATACTGCTTCAAAGACAACAAAGAAAAGGTTTTTTTACATCGAATAGTTACTGGAGATGAACAACGTTTGAATCAGAATGGGTGAATATACACGACAAATTAATTTTTCAGCACGACAATACAAAATAGGACTGGGAAGCTTTACCCCACTCGCCGTATTCACCAGACATAGATCCTTCCTTGCGCACTAGGATTTATTCAAAGAGGGAATCTGTAAATTGCCTGAAAGAAGAGGGAAAGTTGTAACTGTAGATGGAGCATACTTTCGATAAATAATTCTTTCATTTTCTAAACAAGCAAATGTGCTTTGTTTTAATAAAAAAGAGTGGAGTCATATTCACACACCCAATATACAAGCATACATTTGGGCGGATGATGATTCTAAATGAAGTTTACTAAATTATTCATAGAACAACAAAACAATTTGCAAATCAAATAAAATCGAATTTTTAAAATTATCTAAATACAAAATTCAATAAATTTCAGTTGGCAACAAAACTCTTATGATAACCACAAAGTCGTCAAACGTATTAAGTTTGAGCAAAAAAATTGTCGAAAAATGTATGAGTTTTGGCGAAAGAAGCTACAAAATGGTTTTTACTATAAATCTAATTTTTTAGATCAACTTGTTGACTTTGCCAGTGTCAATCTATTCGAAATTCTAATAGGATTCGTTTGGCAAGCAAATATTGAGTTGTGCAATTCGATAGTTGGGAATAATAAAGTAAAATTGTATAAGTCGGCATCTTGAATTTAATTTTTAGGTTAGGTTCAAGAATAATTTTAAAAATTTGATTAGATTTTGTCTGATTTGTAAATTGTGTTATTCTTCTAAGAATAATTTAGTAACAACTTCATTTAGATTCAACAGTCGCCTAAATCTATGATTTTATACAAAAACACGCACAACTCGGTTGTTGTTGTTGTTGGTTTAGTTTTAACAGATTATATGTAAGTACATGCACTTAGAAAACATGGTTAGTTCAACCCAAGCTATATTCCACGTATATTTACTCTACACAATTTCCAAGAATACTTAACCCAATGGCACTTACATAAATTGCAAGACCTTATTTATATCGGGGACTTCACGAATCGTCTTATCAAAATTGCTATGAAGCGTCAACATTCCTCGTTTGATTAGAACAATTTTCCCGGGAAATTTAATTTTATATAGAAACCAAACCAATAACAAACAAAAACTACACCATTACCTTCTAAGAAATTTATTTATTTAATTTGTGCAGACAATCTTATCATAAGGGTATTACATAAACCTTTGTGGAATAATGCATTTTGGGTATGCTATTCCGTCTTTACGGGGACTTTATGTAATTCCTCAAAAACTATAATTACAGGTATTCATGTGATATCATAACATTTACCACGAATGCTCCGTTAATAATATTCAGAGTTCAATTACTCAAAGAAATTTATCGTAGTAATCATTCGTATTGTGTACGAGTTGAATTAATACTGCCCACTTTATCTACCGTTTTATCTTATACGGTAAGCATTTAATCACGCCGTGCAAGTCGATCGACTACTGTATATCTAAGTATGTATATTGTAGTTTTCTACTGAATTCATCGCCAAACGGTGAATGAACTCGGTCGTCTTTTGTAATTTCTTTTGTGTTTAATACAACAAATTGTTTATATCTAGCGATATCTATCAGTTTTCTTTAGATATAGAATATTTTATTCAAATTATATTCACAAGATTAAATTCGTTGTATAACAAAACAGAAGCTAGACTCGGAACGAAAACAACAAGAAAAAGGAAGAAGATCGAAAAAATAAGAAATTTTATTTGAGGTAAACATATAATCTTAGGATTAAATAATTAGCACAACATTGTAAAATAAATAGGAGGGCTCGTCGGCTCACCTAGCCTAAGCTATAATATTCAATTTGGCTAAATTAGAAGTTATATAATCCGACATTGGTTTGTTAAATTATATGGTGTTGGGTAAATGACATTTAGGCCGCTATGTTAGATTAAACCACAAAAATTAATAATAAAAAAAATTTCACAAGATCCAATAATTATCATCACTTCACCAAACCACAAAGCACGCACCCAATTATATAAAACGAAAATTAGAGGAAAATAATTACTAATTTCCATACCACGCGCGCTTCGCAACAATCTCTAAGTAGTTATCCATTCCGCGCGCACATATTTGTTGTTGTGTTCCTTATTTATTTCAAACAACTCGAATTGTTTTTTGTTATCATGAATTTAATTTAATCACGACTGAATAACTTACAGAACAACAATAAACAAGTGACTTATTTACTTATTCATTACATTAAAAACGAATCATTTTTTTATGTTTTATTTTGGTGTGCTGTGTGCTACTTACATTTCTCCCCCACAATTTTCACATTTCAATTATATCCGCGGAAAAGCAAATACACGACAGACAACAATACAAAGTGCTATTAATTAAATTATGTTATCATTGTGTTGTGTGACGATTTAAATATTTATGTATACAAAGGCATATGTATGTATGTACGAAAGTTGTCATAAGCCTTTTTGTATTTTCCCGCGATTCCAATATTTCACAAAACAGGAATTTTTTTGCTTGCTGTAAATAAATATTTAAATTTAATTTTAATTAGAAAATTTTGTTTAGAATACTTACTCACTCCGCGGGCGCATTTTTTTGTGATTTTACGTTTTCCAATTTGGCCCATGCGGAATTCGAAACAATTTGGCGTCGACGTCAGTCTCAAGTCCACAAAACATAAAATTTTATTTTTTATTGTTTGCCTTTTTGGCATGAATTATTTAAAATTCAAGCGAATTCTATATACGATATATATATACCTAGCGCCCCCTCCGTTTCTCCCTCTCTCGTATATATATAACGTACATATTTTTAGTATTCTTGGAATACAATAAAACATTGGAAGAAAATTTTAAGAAAATTGTCTCATTCCAGTCGTTTTTTAATTTTTGTAATTTTCTTTCTGGATTGTTTCCAATTTTTATTTTTATTTTTTAACTTTCTGAGATTATTTCGTATACACACAAAAAAAAATAATAATTTATAAAATGAATTTTATAAAAATCCTAAAGTAAATTTTCCCGTCATTTTCCTGTTTTTTGTGTTGCTCTTGTTATTGTAATCATTTTAGTGTTCGCCTTTTTTTTGGATGTTAGAGTTAATATCATGACATTTTATTTCTTCTTCGTTTGCTTTTAATAAATTACCGGTGGAATTTTTATTAGAGGTAGGAGTAGGTAAGAGGCAAGAGGCGTTTTTTATGGCACGTTAAGAATCATTAGCATTTTGCGACAGCTAATGATAAATTAATTTACTAAAATAAATATTTAAAACGATTTTCCTCTTATTTCTGTTTTTGTACGTTTTAATTGGGGGTAATTGAAAGTTAACAGATCAACTAATCGATGTTTATCTAATTTCTCTCACTAATTATATTGACCTAAAGCAAGATTAGGATATTCAACATTTTAGCTAATAAATAACTTAATTATGAATTAAATATCCGGGTCCTGGAACAATTTTCGTCTTAAACGTTGGAATGAGATTTCGATTTCTGGCATTTGTAGTGTAATATTATCGATATGTATAATAACTGGACCAGATCTGTTACTTTTGTGCCGTCAGCCGTCTTATTCAAAGACATAAAGTTTTCGAGTTTTCGTTTTTGTGAAACACTCGGTATTCATTGTTGAACGAAACGATTTCAATATGAATATTAAATGCAAATTAACGATTAATCAAACCATTTGTAAGACCTTATTATGTGATGATACACATCTCTTGGAATCTGACTAACCGCTGACAGGGTGACCGGCTTTCGACTGCATCATACCAGATCATTTGGAGTCAGTGGCGTTACTTATCGTTAAACTCAGGTAAAAGCAATATACCTTTAAACGGATCAAGATAGAAGATAACCAGTTTGACGTAAAATAAAGTTTATTATCAGTTAAATAAGTCTAATTAGGTACTCTCCATTAAAATATTTTTCTAAGTAATAGTTTAGTAATTGTGTGATTTGTTTCTGAACTAAATTGTTTAAATTCCTGTAACTGAAAGGATATCAAAAATTGATCTTTTTTCCGGTTGATGTTTTTTTCAGCATGGAGGTTCACTTTAACAGGTGGCATCCCAAATCCGGACACCCTGTATATAAAATGGTTTAACCTGATTTACAAAGATTTCAGAAGTTCATTTGCATCTTAAGTAGCAAAGAATATAATATTATTTGCCATTTTTCTTAAAGACCTAGAGAAAATAAATTGTTTAGTCAATCTGAAAGATTTTAAAGATTCGGAGTTGAAACTAGAAGTTCGAGAAAAATTGGCAAATCAACACTTGCCGAGTATTTTATAGCCCAATTAGAGATAAAGAAGTATATTACATTTTTTAAAATACCAAAGATTCAAAAAATTGATTAACAAATACTCGTATGTTATAAATTTAGTGCCAAATTTCTAAAATAAAACATATTAAATGTTTATTTTGATTTTTTTATTATTCTATAACCTACTTACATATCTTCTTCATTATTTGGAAATTTCTTATTACAATCTTGCACGTTAACATTATTTACGGCTTTTACTTGATTGAAAATTATCATGCATAGTTTTGAAATTCTCATCCTGAGGCCACATATTTTTCTTCAAATTTTTTTTCGAAATCTTGAACCATTTAAAAACGCGACTGCTTGATGTACAATAGTTCGTGCTAGATACATTATTCTAGACATGGCTTAGTTCCTCCAAAGTTATTCTCATTTCTCAGAGTCATATCCGCAACTCGTTTTGGAATGGGTTAGGCTCATTCATTCTCATTATGAATGACTTAGTTCAATCTTACAACATTGCGAAGACACGGCGTGAAACACGTGACTGAGCATGGCGCAACACAATAAAATATGTCGCAATATGTCGCAATATTCCATAAAAGCATATCAATTTTTATTAAAATTGATTAACTTGTAATAACTTTTCAAATTGCGATTTCAGCACTTTTCCCGAAATTATGACACATTGCCATCACATCCAGACATCCGAAAAACTCCTCACCAATTATTTGTGGAACTCGAACTTCTCAATTGGGTCTAATCAATTTTTCGCAAATCAAGGCACAGTGCAATCGATTCCTGGTGGGCACGTACTCGAAAATTCCTTTCAGAAATTTTCATCATAATCTTTTGAGCTTGAAAAAAGGAACTCGGACCCTACCGAATGTCACCTTTCTAAACGAATTTTCTGAAAATCAAGGTCCATCGCAATTGATTCGTAGTATTTGATTTCAGAATATCGTCAAGGTCGTCTGAAGAACCCGGGCCACCACGTAAGACTCCCTAAATGAATATCCCGACATCATGGCCCATCACAATCGATTGTGGATTGGAAAACAATGAAAAAAGGTGTTATGTAGGACCCTCTTAACGGATTTGTGCGAGAAAAGTCCCTATCGCAATCGATTCCTGATACTTGAAAAAACCCTTTTCAACGATTTTCATCAAGGTAGTTTAAGATGAGAAACAGTACCCTCTAATCGAATTTTCGCGAAACCGGAACCTATCGTACTTGATTTCTGTTGCTTAAAGATTTCCTTTCTACTGATCGAATTGCACAGCGGTTAAAGTTTTGGCGTTTGGATCAGGAGATATCGAGTTTGAATCGGTGAGGAAAATTAACACTACTGTGACTCCTTCTCGGAGTACTGAACTCATGAGTCAACCCATTTTCCATGTCTGAACTATAGCCTGGCCCGTTCTACGTAAATCGGACCTATAGTCGTACGTCCTCGATTTGGCTACTGCCTAGGTAGGGCGTGAAAATCGAATAGCAAAAGCGTTGGAAGTTTCTTTTCAATTTTCATCAATGTCGTTTGAGCTGCGAAAAAAAGTAAAACAGAACTCGAGCCCCATCTGATGACCTCTAAACGATTTTTCCCGAAATCAGCGCACATCGAAATTAATTCCTGGTACTCGAAAACCTCATTCTAGCAATTTTTGTGAAAGTCATTTGAGCTGAAGGCAAAAATTAAAAATAGAACATATTTTCGGGCCCTAACGGGTCTGACAATTTTTTTCAACTTTGGGGAAATCCGCTTAGGGGTTATCCCAAAAAATTTCACTTTTCAATGATGCCTCCTGGTGCTTGAACAACCTCTCACCAATTTTCGCCTAAAGGCAGTAACCAGATAAATTATTCCATGAAAAATTAGTTTGTCAATTTTCTTAAAATTTTAACGTTAAATTTTGTCAAAATATTTTTTATGTAAGTTTGTTTAACAGCAAATCGAGTTGATTGGTGTTTCAAGTGATTATAACCATCTGCTATTTGTATGAAAAATTAGGCAGTTGCAATAAGTGACTTTAGACGAAAAAAACTTATCATTTGTGAAGTTTTGACGTGACTAGAAAAAACATAAATTACGCCAATTGTCGTTTAAAGTGACTACGATAGTAAACATATAAATTTTTTTCATAAGACAGCTGACTACGGTTACATACTAAATGAGTCACTTGAAACGATAAACGGCACGACTACCGTGATCGGGGTGTTAGCTTACGTTTATTGTGCCTGTAGGTAAAATTGCAGTGAAAACTTTGTAGAGTGCAACAGAGACATGTATATTCTAATACGACAAATATCAATCTCACTATAGCTAAAACCGCATACTGCAAAATAAAATTCAGCTGTGTTAATTTTCATTTTCGTTTTACCTTGTGTAATTTTTATATGTAAAATTTAATTTCACTTCAGCTGCGTACTATAGCCATAAGTTCTATAAGCTGAGGAAAACATTAATAAGGTCATATATAGGGTCATATATATCCTTAATAAGGTTCTCCAGTACGAGTCGCAACTGAATTAAGTTGCTATGTTATCGAAGTCGGAAAAAGTGATTTTCGAACACGTGCATGTCAGGCTGTCTGTGGTTCTGTCCTTCCTACAGTTCAGATGGATTATCCAATTTTCATGAAAATTCATTGCTAAGCTTGTTAAGTCCCAGAGAAAATTGGGTGGAAATCGCTCTACTGGAAGTAGTGGTTTTCATAAGACCATATTCGTTATCAACGTATAGGTTAAAAGTCAAGGATTTTTAAAAAATCGATTAAGAACAAACGGATAATGGCAATTTTTTTAAAAATAAAACTTCTTTTTTCGCAAACAACGAGAAGTTCTCATCTAACTAATTATGGAAAAAGTTTAAGTATGAGATTTCATGCTGGAGGGTTATGTATTCCGAAGCGATAGCGGTGTTATTATAGTTCAAAAATTCGTGTCGATATATACTCGTATAAGGCCGACTATTGAGCTATTGAGTCATAAATAATTTACGAATTCCTCGAATAATCAGACCAAACAGGTTCAGAAAAACACTGACGAAACGGCACAATGGTTAAAGCTCTTGCGTTTGGATTGGAAGATACTGAGTTCGCATCTCGATAGGGGTAGGATGCAAAAGGGAATTTACATCAACTGACTACGATCTATGATGAAATAGAACACAACTATGACTCCCTGTCGGAGTGTAAAATTCATGGGCCGACTCATCTTCCATGCCAATGTAGGGTGGCATGGTGCTATGCAATGTACACATGGTGATAAAATCGGGCCTAACCGTACGCCTTCGATTTGGCACTCGACTGCGTAAAGTAAGGACGTGAAAAGCGAACTGCGAAAGAGTTGGGAGTGGTTCGGCCCCAGAACAAATTGCAAAGCTTAAATAATTGTTTTTGTCATCATTTTCGCTTAAATGTTGTGTTGGAAATATGTCGGGTATACGCTGTTGTATATTTTAAGTTGTCTATGTATGCAATAAACACGTACTTAATGCTCGACTTTGCTAATTTTCTATTTATTTTTTAATGGAAATATTTCACGATTTTTTAAAATAGTTCGAATACTTGTAACAGAATATTGAAAGAAAGTTATTTGAAGTTTCGAAGAGAATCCTTTTCTATTGATATCCCTCATGTTCAAATTATAAAATGAAAATATCCTTGTATCAAAATTTTTCCCGCTCAAATTAAATAAGTGAAAATCAGTTTTTAAGCATCCCTGTTTGGAATAACAGTTCTAATAAGCTTTAACTTTTCATTTGTAAGGGATTTCCGGTTGCTATCTGAAATCTAAATCTTTCGTCATCTGTCTGAACAGTATTGGAGCATTAAATTTTTCAACTAATTATCCAAATTCTATAGGACTTGTTTGAATGTGAGTGCCTTTCGAAAGGTTTGCTTATGTTAATTTGCTCATAAGTGTTCCTGAAATTGAAATGATTGGTAATATTCGATGTTGACTTTCAAGTAGTTCTTCAAAATAAGCTTCGCTGTTTGAACAGTGTGTTGCAAATATTTTTGTCAAAACCTATATTACGTTGATCGGCTTTATTGCTAAACCGTTGTTGCTATCTTGAAAGGTAACTTTATCATTTCTTGAGTTATAATTGGTTTTTAAACATTATTTCTTTGTAAAATGCAAATCATTTCTTTACTTGGCAACTAGTGATAGAATATAAATATGATTTCGTGACAAATTGCGAGTTCTACGATATTTTCAATATGTGCAATTTCCGCCGGAATTTTTCTGTACTCTGTATGCAACAATTAAAAATATGTCATCAGATCCAGTAGCTGCGCATATCGATTTTGATATAAATTTTTAAGCTTTGTATTTGAGTTTGTAAATAACTTTTTCCGCATCAACCGTATTACTGTTACCTCAATTTTTGTTAGTTTTTCTTCGCATTTTTAGTAGTATTTACGCATAATGCCACGTTTCTAGTAACGTTTTAGTACTCCAACATCGGAGCTATTGTTGTCATTTGTTTTACGTCCTCGAATGCTTTGTCATGCTCTACGTCCTACCAAATTCTATTTTTTATTGTATGTTTCCTTAAAAACTTCGTTATTTCTGTGTACGACCAAGCCTAAAAGAATTTTTCTGATATTTGTAAAATACACATTATCGGTCGAAGATGAGTGGGCACTTAGCGTTTTGCAGTCCATTATGTGAATCTATCACATATACTAAATTTAAAGCACTTTTCACTTCCTTCCGATAAGGCTATTTGCAGAAACTTTTTTATAGTCCAGCGTGGTTGCTATAAATTCTGAAACGATATTAGAATTTGGAAATAAGGTACGAATTTCACATTTAAATATTCGATTCCTGAGATATTGCAAAATTTTGCTCATTTTGTGTAAAACTGGAAGGTATGGTTTTTCCTATAATTTCTTAAACTTATGTAGGCATCCCGGCCAACCGTGGTACAAGAAGCTCTCACAAACTATCAGTAAGTATTTAAAATGTAAAGTTTCTAGCTTGAAGCATAATGGATCTTAATACGAAAGTTGGTGATTTTGTTAATTTCGTATTCGTGTTATCCATAGCAAACATTCTTATTTAACTAGCTAAATGCGTTTTATCCATTTTTATTCCATTATTAATAAAATTAGGATAATTTTCATTTAGTGATCATTTTTTTCCCCAGGTTTTGACCAGTTCCACTCTCTAGGTTGTCATTTTGAAATTTGTGAATTCAATGGTTTATGTTACAAAATTTGATTGACACTAGGTATTATGAGTTTCTCATTAAATCAGCTTTTTGATAATTTCCATTTAAATCTCAATTTTCAGGAATATTTTCACTACTACTAGACAATTCTCAATAAGAAAAAAAATCTTGTATAAAAATTATGCATCTAGGATATATGCATCTTGAATTATAATCTCATTCATTTTGTAAATTTTTCATCAATTTAAACTGTAGAGTTCTTATTAGCCTACTCCATATAAATTGATTGTCCATTTACGATATGATAACCTTATTCTGGTTTTGCCAGGAAACGTTCAATTAATATGTTTTCCAGTTGGCGGAAGTACTGGGAAGTAAATTGTTCTTATAAATTCCATTTTCATGAAATTTAAAACAAAATCCCAGGAATTGAAGGCACAGGCTAATCAAAAGGTTTTTACTAGAATCAAACCATTAAATATGCAACTTTTTCGTGTTTTGGTTTTCCTTGGAACGATTTTATGATGCTAAATTTAAATATCAAAATTTGATACTTTAAATGTTTAAATTAATTTTAAACTTTTCGAGCTTGGGGATTTTTGTTGTTAATATTTTTAAGAATTGATATTTTATGAGATTTTAAATGGAAAGTTGTGTCGTTGTTTTACCTAATATACTCGTACTATGTTTTGTGATAAATAGAGAAAAAATAGTTTTAACAATTTTCTTTTAATAAAAATTTGACTTGTCTATACTGTGAGTAAATTTTTAATTTTTCAGTTCAGTTTTTTATAGTTTTCTTAAAACTGGATGTTAATTTTCTTTATTATTAAATATGTGTGTTCAAGAAATTTATGGTGAGGTTATTCTAAATAAAATAAATTTTATCTGGCGATTTCTAAAAGTTTAGAATTTCAACAGATTGAACCTGAATTCAATTGGTAACGTCCATTTGGTCGACTACATACAAACTAAATATTCGTTTAATTGGAAGATAGTTCTTTCAATATTTTCATGACTGACAAGAACTGGCTTAATCTATTTTCTTTTGGCGCTATTCCAACACTTCACCAGAAAAACATATTAGAATTCCGTTTGTTATTTAATTCACCGAAAATTCGCTAATTTCTGTCCTAGTTCGCCATATTCCACAACTCCACCTAAATTCATTATGCATAATAAGTGAGTTAAGTCATAATATTTTGTCCGCAATTAGTTCAATTTTGCCCACCAAGTTTAACTTCCTAAAGCTATTTGTAAATTTAAAGTACGAATATTTCGTGAAAGCATTTGTGTGATGAAATTACAAATATTGTAATGTTAACCTTCTATCTGAAATGACTGATTATTGATTTAAATTTGTATTTAAAGATACCTCACAGGTTTCTGTTGCTCGATGTTACACCGCAATGCCGTTATATTGTGTCATGTAGGGATGTTGCATTGCGGTTATGCAGAAGTACGTCATATTTCTCCATTGTGTATCATGATGCACTAAGTTATATTATGGTGCATTGTGTTGCGCCATGTGTTGTGTGTTAATTGATTGGCGTTGTAATTGTGCCTAAGAAAAGCCATTCTCTCGCAAATTTAAATTTCAAAAATTTCAACAACTCACTCACACATTACCGCATTAAGTTAATCAATTTCGGTCCGAATGTTGTTTTTCAGCTGCGCAATTGTTGTTGGTTTATTCACATAAACTTTACTTTTCAAGAAACTGTTTGTTTTAATTTTTGTGTTAATTGAATTTTTTAAGGATGCAAATGCAAATCCTTATGTAAAATTCGCCAAACAGAATGCTTTATTCCTAAAAACGTCGTGATATCGATGTTGAAGGTTCCTCCGCCACACTTTTGACCACAGCAGCAATGTTCTCACTAGAACGTCCAATTTTTGGTGTGCCAGACCTTTTTCGATCCTCGACAGAACCAGTCTCCTCAAATTTTTTCATTCACCTTTGAATTGTTGACTCATTTGAACGATTATTTACAGCAAAAAAATCACAAATTTTACGATACGTATTTTTTAAAGATCAAAGATTTTCAAAATAAGTTTGAATAACTTTAATGCGTCCTTCTAGCGTGTAACTATCCATAGTTAAAATTGTACATCTGTCTATTTCACAAATGTCAAAGATGACATAAAAAATAGGTTGCGTTTAGAAATTATTTACTACTGACATCTAGGCGTGACTTTTGAAAGGCTCTTTAAGCGCGAAACAGAACAAGAGCGACAACGACGAGCGTCGACGAATAAATAAAAAATATCGCTGTAGCTGACCGAATAAGAGGCGATAAAAAACAACCACAAACGACATTAACCACCACACATTTTATCTATGTCAAAATGGATTCTTAAAGTAAGCATAGTCAAATAATAAAAATTTCAAAATTATAAAAATTGTTTATCTTTTTTGTTTCTGGCACATGACGTTGAGGCGTTATACCAACTTAAATAAATAAAAAAAACAGTTGGCAATATTGTTGCGCCGGCGATGAAAATAGTCGCCAGCGTCGATGGTTGTGTTTGTATTGCATGTTTTCGGTGTTTTGTAATATGAAAGGCGATTTCGCTCGCCACCTTCGCTCTTGTTTTGTTTTGAGCTTTATATTGGTAAATTTTACTATAATTTGTTTATATAATGAACATTATTATTTTCTCAAGTGGGGAGATATTATTTTTACTGACAAATGTCATGTGTTTCGTGTAATATTTTAAATATCTGTAATTTAGATTTACATCTGAAAACTGTATTATAAGTTTTCTTGCAACTTGCATGCAGGTGTCTTATTTTGAGGACCGTTTTCTTAAATTTCTCATAAATATTGCACTATGTTGCGTGATGTTGGGAGATGTTGCAATGTTGGTGGTTCACTATGATATGCCATCATAGTGGTGCAACACAACTCAACATGACGCACAATGGAGCAAAATGTGTGTTACATTCCACCGTGTCGCGTTGTGTCGTATTTTGTGTTATTTGACGGTATGTTGCATCATGTTGGTCCATGTAAAATTATGATTTTTCCTAATAAAATCATTCAAAGATGGCCAAATATGCGTTTAATTTGAATTTAGAGGTGGCTCACATGTTTTTACTTTAACACAAATAGATTTGACGAACATTTTAATAATTCATTTTATCGGTGGACAAAATCGTAGTACGTGGTGATTAGTTGATTCTTCGTACCATTGAAGTGTTCTGTGCTTACATAATCAAATTTTTAAGTGAAATGATATAGAAATAAAGAGGTTTTATAGCATCGCTCACAAATTTAAGGAAAATAAGAAATTCCTCGATAGTTTTTATACATTTTTTGAACATTCCTAGAAACAACATGTGCAGAATTTTCCAATAATTTTATTAATTTGACTGACCTTAATACGACTTTTCTTAGAATTTTGTAAAATGTTTAACATGAAAACAAACTAACACCTTTAAATTTTAGTAATCCCAATATTTTGCCGTCAGCCGCCAATTCTCCTTCACTTTACGGTCTCCTTTATGGTCTAGCTAAACTATAAATGGCCTAAAGAACATAAGTTATTGACCCGTCTTCATGGAGATGTAAAATATTCTTATAATCGGTATTTATCTTATTTTATTCCTCCTTTCCCTTCCTGATTTTTGTGTTTTTTGTATTATTTGATTTGCTTAAGATTTATCATTTCTTAAGAATTTTTTTCTTAGAATAACATGAAAATATTTTCTTTGGAAAACATCCGATTTATATATTTTATTTTTTTGTACATTTGAAGAAATAAGAAAAATTAAGAAATACAATACCAAGAAGAAATAATAAAATTTATATTTAATTTTAAATAAATTGTTATGTCTTATTCCTACTAATAAAATATCTAATTCTTGAGATTTTTAAATTACATTAAATACGGGGAAATTGCAAGACAAACTTTTCCTCCAAGCTGTTTGTTGAAATTATAAAGCAAAACACAGGTCGTTTGATTTTAATTGATTGTGACCCGGCTTTGTTTGCACAGTACTTCTAGACACCATCAACAGACTACACAGGTTAAAAAAAATTGATTTCCAGGAAATTTCAATTTATATTATTTATTGTATGAAGAATTATTGCACTGACAATTCTAAGAATTTTCCAAAAAATATTATCAGCGTTCACTTTGATTAGCAGAAGTGTCGATGTGTAAAGCTTATCGCAACCATAAAACATTTTGATTAAAATTGATATCATTCACATTAATGTTAATCATAACGTAGAAACATTAATCACTACAGCAAGTACATGTAAGTCATAAATTTATATTAGGTTATGTGTAGACACGTTGAAACTTTTAATATTTTCTTCCTAATACTTTGGTATTACTTCCGAGGTGTCTTATCAATAAAACAAATATTTAATGAGTAATTTTTGCCGAGTATTTAGCACAATTCCAGTGAATATAGACTTGCGAAATTATTTGCTATAGGTAGTAAGATAAAAAATGCGTGTGACGGTGGGTTGTCAGTCTATTAAGCTTAGTCCGGCAAAAATTCTCTGTTTGTGAAAGAATTAAGAAAATTGAGGACTGATTTTCAGCTACGAAATGTATTTTTTAACTCTTGCTTATGATTTGATCATTTGGTTTATTTGTTTATTTAAACATAAAATTAATTCTTATTGTATGATAAGTACCGCATGTTATTGATGTAATAAATATCTTTAATGTGGTGAATATATAATTTTCTCTAATTTTAGTAGTTATTTATTAAGCTAAGAAATGGTATTGATTTAAAGAAATCAGTTTCTTAAAAGTATGCAGGTATATAATTTCTTTTGACACAAATTATTTTCCTTCTTATGTTTTTCTTGAAATAATAAATATAGAAATAATTTATATATTTGAAATCTGTAATATAAATTTTCTAGCTTACAGGTTTCTTCTTAAAGAACAGTCTCATTTCTGACTTCTCAGAGTGCTGTGAGCCGATTGCACCGAGCTCTCAAAACAGTTTGTGAAAAATTGGTAATATTGAACCTTGCGTTTTTTTTGGTATATGTTGCACGAAGTTGCATCGCGATGTTGCATCATGTTGCATGTTGTTGTGAAATGTTACTTCCTGTTGCGCTGTTGGTAATGCACTATAGTGCGTCATGTAACTACATTGTGCAGCATTTGAGTCTTGTCGCATTATGTTGTATCGTATGTTTTGGGTTAAATGAAGTTTGTGAAGTTATCCCAGAATGGCCTCCCAGAAAAAATAAAAATGTTTGTCAGGCAAAATTATTTATATCCATTCCATCAATATTTGCTGTCTCCTATTTCAATATATTGGTTAAGATTATTCAAATAAGATTTTAACTAGGCTGCGGGCTGGCTGGAAAATCCGAACTTGAAAATATATTCCAAAGTTTTGCAGTGACTAACGGTGTTCAAAGCTTTTGCAAAGTCGGTGTATGTTACATCAACTTGTGCAAATTCTTTGTCGATACTGATCTTTTGGGCAAGAAACTATGTTGGTATTGCGACATATAGCGCGGAAGCACTGCTTTGAATTAGTTGCATATTACCAGTTCCAATAACTTAGGTATAACAGATATAGATGCTATTCCTCTGTAGCAAGAAACATGATTTCTAGATTCGGTTTTGAAATTAGGCGACACTCTAATTTTCCACTTTTGTGGGAAAGTTGCCTATTTTAATGACTGATTAAACAAGATGCTTAGAGGAATTGCCAAATTTCCAGAATTTTTCCAAAATGAAGCATAAGGAATACCATCAGGAATCAATTCTGGCTGGATGTCTTCTGATTCGATATGTGGAGTAAATATGAATGTACGATATTCACTAGCGGTTGGGTCTTTATAATTATTAATGTCTTCTGCTTATAACCAGCCTGGTAAGATGAAAATTTAACCTTAAAACAAGTTCAAATCATTTGTTCTTCTATTTGCCTTGAATATATAAAATTTCGTTTTCTTTAACCATCTTTTCAATTTATACAGTTTTTCCTATAAAAAATTTAAAATATTTATCATTTTGAATATTTTAAGTATTCAAATTTTAAGTTAAACTGGAATTGTAATAAAATGTGGTTTAGAGCTTGTCATTTTTCACCTCTCAAATGATGTATAAATAGTTTAACGATTATTTGTATTACAAAAAGTTGAACATTGCATCCTTTTTTCAAATTTGAAGTCGTCTAGTGGCTTAATTAAGCCGACAACAAAATAATTGAAAGGTTGGTTTATAAAGTATCCTATTTCTAAAAAACGGGCATTTGGTAGCAAACCTGTTTATTATAACACCTAAATATAACAGCAATATAGACAATTGAAATAAAGGCACTTAAAAGAACTGAAATCATTAAATTTCTTTTAGCGGCGGAGTAACCCATGTTTTGTAGAGCTTGAAAAATGTCGTTTCCGTTTTCTTTCATAATACGATTATTTTTATGACCGAAACCCTGTTTTTAGATTTAAAATAGTAAGAGCACGGAATTAAAAAAAAAATCTAATCACAAAACGTGAAGTGTGTGAACTTAATATTTCTAAAACTGCCGTTAAATCCCTTTCGCTTGAGTCAAATTAAAAATTTTGCAAAATCTTAAAGACGGCCTGTCATTGTTCAAAAGTACGGGCCGAAAAACAAACAAAAATCTTGTTTCGTATTTAATTAAGTTTTTAAAAATTAAAAAGGAGACGAGGGCACAATCCGGTTGTGTTCATGTGTAATTCCTGATAATATCAACGTTTAATTTTTCAGGTCCATCTTATCAAAATTGGCAGTTGGTTTAGAAGCAAACAGAAGAAAATAGAGTAGCACGGAAATAACTGTATATTTAAAATCTTACAGGTCTGGGACTGCCTTTATTACATTATTCTTATGATTGTACGAGTATATTATGTATCAATGGTGTAAAATAGGAGATTATTTGCTCGAGTGCAGAAATTGCCACTCAAGACCGAAAATATTTATATTGCTATCGAGGTTTCATTGAAAATTCGTCTTTTAAAAAACAGTTTTGTATGGAAATTATTCGATTTTTATTCGATTTGATTTCTACTAACCTATCTACTTTAGTCCCTAGGGAGTAAAATTGTACATCATTATTTACTTACGTTTGTTCTATGATATGTATAATGATGAATTTTACTTTCGAGTTTTAAACAAATAAAATGAAGTTCAGGCGCAGGAGTAAAAACAGAACTTTTCATAAATCGGGCCTCCAATATGCCTCCCGGGACTGCCCTGTCTTTTCCGTCTCTCGCGAAAATTATTTTATTGGTTATAAAACGAATACATCAGTTTTACAGTTTTTAATTTGTTTACCGACCGTACATTCTCACTCCTTTTAAATGCAATGTAATTATATTTATTGCTTCGGTCATAATTTCGCAGGCTGGATGAACACACAAATCAATATATATCCAATAATGCAGTCCTCAGGCATCTAAATCTGAAACAAAACATCAAAGCTTTGTGAACATTAATTTTTTATTATTCAAATAAATGTCATAATTAAAATGGAGTACGTCGGGTATCAATTGAATTTTTAGAAAATACATAATTAATATTTACACTCAACAAAATGATTGTTTACCAATTTCATTTATATATATTTCGACGAAATGTATAAGGGGGTTATGTACTCGTACATATTTGAGTATGTAATTAACATTAAATGTAACCATATACAATATGCACACGTATAATAAATCTTCGAAACGATCTTGACCCCGCACGACCGATCTTTTGTTATTAATCTCATCGATGTTTAATTATTTATGATGTTATGCCCAAAAGATGTTCCCATAAATCAAGTATTTTCTCTTTAGAGTGCTTCAAAAACGTTATCAAATTTCAGTTCGAATGTTTGGAATGCGTATAAAATTTGCTAGATCGCATCAATCAAATCATCTCAAATTTAAAAACTCTTTGAGATGTTAAATAGACAGCCTCAAGTGTTTTTACCACATATTTTCTGTTAATTAAATTCTTTTGAGAAATTTATGAATGTATACGGCACCACTTAGAAACGATATACATATAGATTTAGTTTGTTGTTGCTTTTATTACAACGGATTGTGAAAGAAGAAAATTCTAAGAATTAACGAAGAAATATTTTCTTCGATTAAAAATATACAAAATTCGTCTTAATTTTGTGGTTTATTAGTATTCTAACTAAATTAGGTTTGATTATTATTTTGTGTTCTATGTTGATTAAAATGATGGTTACGTTGCTGGTTTTAATGTTTTTGCGAATGACAATTTCATTTTCAAGCCTCCCATTCTTAGGAAATCTGTGCCGTCGAGGTCTTATAATTTTGTATAAAAGTGCTTTGAACTTTAAAATTTTTATAGAGCTGTCGTTTTGTTGTGTAGGCTACATTATATGCGCCATTTAAAATGTATTATTTTGTAATTATTATTAACCAAACAATTTAATTATGAATTAATTAATTGTTGACTAAAATTTTAATGAATTTTTTTCTGTTTTATTTTAGGTAAGTAAATCCGTACTTGATTGAATGGAAATCGATTACAAAGAAATTAATGTTCAGGCGTCCGTATATTGGTAAGCTAATTAATGTTAAGATTAGGAGGTTTACATCAGAAAATGTCGGAAAGTTTATCATTTCGGTTCACCATTTAAGGATAACATTCCTAAGCTCGAACGTAACACTAAAATGCTCTCACTTGTTGTATATCACGTAATACCGCTTTGCTCAAAATAGAAATATGAAACGTGACAAAATAAATAAAAATTATAATTAAATAAAGTTGGGCCTCCATCGGACAAAACATCAAAAAATGTATCGAATATTAATTGTACGCTAATATTGATTGATTGATTGATTTTGAATGTACGACCAAGTTCTTAGGCTTGAGTTCCCGGATGACGCCGGGTCCACCGTACACCCTTTTTTACACATAACAAAACCGAAGGATTGGATAGGTTAGTTAAGTGGGACAGAATCGGCCCGGTTACAGACACCTAGGTATAGCCGATAGTTAGTAACACAAAGACAACACAATTCTAATCTACTAGATGAAGGATAAAGGCTTAATAGGTTAATGGATAACGATGGTATTGGTCTTCAACAATTGCTTCTTTAAAACGGCAACCTAAGAAAAAATATTATTATTTCACATGCATCTGGAATTTTCCTGAAATTTAATTCTATTAATACTTTTCGGCTTCCTAACCAAAATTGGTTGACTCGACCCGTTACAGACACCTATGTAAAGTCGTTAGTAATAAAATGACAACACAATTCTAAACTACACAATCAGCAATTACAATGAAGCATTAATTCGCAAGCATCTGTAAATTTCCTGAAATTTAATTCTAAATTCATATTTTCCGGCTTCCTAAATAATTGAAACATTTATTAATTTAATCATTCTGCAACTCCGCTACTTACAGTCGAATTTCCTGAAACCAAAGTTATTTGAACTATATTCAAAATAACTCTAAAATTCATTAGTATATTTAGGACAATATATATGCAATATAATAAAATTATACTTGAATAAAATAAATGTAAAGTAACGATTAGTATTAACTAAATTAATTTGGTTCTCATAAAACAAATAAAATAAATCGAATCCAGGAAAGGCACGCACGGCCTTCCTAACTTCTAAGTCTGTTGATTTGATGGATTTATTTATAAAAAAATATTTATGAAAGTCACTTGTCCTTGTCATCCCTAATCTAATACAAATATGTTTATTTATAAAAATAGAAAATGACCAAACGAAAACTGGTTCCAAAAATAGCTAATCTGGAAACTGTAAGGTAATGTATTAATAATGAATGTTTTTCACAGCTTTAGAATCCCCAATACCTAAACAAATTCAACCAAAATTAAATAAAACTATTAAAGTAATCAGGAATCTGCAAGATAACAGAATTAATAATAAGTAGCTAGCACATCTGTAGGATCCATGATAACCAAATAACCCAATTATATGGTTCAATGCTTTAATTATAAAATAAATAAATCAGAAAAAAATTACATACATACATATATATATACATACACACACACACATACACACACACACATATACATACACACACACATATATATATATATCTACAACAGCATTAAATAAATTATAAATTATATAATCGACATACGTCGATAATTATTTATCCAACCTAGAACAAGTTATAAAGTTAAGCCAACAATTCCAATTCGATCACAGCCGCCTACCTCTACATGTCCTAAACTAGAGTTCCAAAATTCGTTAAATTATTATTTTCACGTTCAAAACAAGAATAATAAGAAATTTAAGAAATTTAATTTAATTTTACACTAAAACCTAAAATTCAAATTAATAAATTATTAATTTATACTTCTACAAGGATCTGTATATATGAATGCGATAATACGTTTTCCGCGGAACCAATCTACCGTGTAAATCGGAGGATGGGTGTATATGAATGAATGAATTCATCTGTATATGAATGAATGAATCTTAGATATGTCAGGAGGAGAAAACGAAAAGTACAGAATAACCACGATCATGCTTGTTTAGTTTCTATCCAATTTCGTCATATATTTATCCCCTCAAAATTTTGTTTTATGTATTTTATTTGTCTATTTCCTGTTTATTCTTTTTTAGTTGAAACTTGGAAGGGATAAATTATAAAACACTAAGCATGATCATAATAATCTATTCTCAGTTCTCACTCACGCAACAAGCGCAAAAACAAAAAATAGAAATGTATGTAACGTATGAATGTAAATGTATGTATAAATATATTTAATATACTAAACCAAAACATATAAATGAAATGGTATTTTATTTTACGCTCCTCTCTTAACACGTTTACGCAAATAGAAACAGTTAAATACATATTTTATATAATTAAAATTTATTTCGGAAAAATATGAATTAAAATAATGAAAAACACTTATCTTAGGCATCCATTGGAATCAAAAGTCATACATATTGAAGATTTACATACACTGCGTACGTTGCGTTCAAGCAACGGTATCAAAATACATATAAACGAAAACGTTATGTACATATTTTATACCATCACAAGCGCACCGTACACAGATTAAAATAAATATACAATACGTATAACTATTCACTTCACTTATTAAATTCACGCAAATTATTATTGAAATTATTATTTATTAAAATTATCAACTATATCAATATTATACTTTTTATTAGTTAATTAAAATACATTTAAAATAAATTATTTATTTATTTAAAGGAGAGACAAAAACACGTCCTTCCTCTACGACGATCAATCGCCGACCCGAATATTAATTGTACGCTAATATGGAAGAAAATTAAGTAAGTTAGTAAATCGGAAAACTGTAGATCAGGATTTCTGCAAAGCGCTGACTGATTAGTTTAAGTAAATGTGGAGCTTATATGGTTTGTAATTTTGTGATCAGCATCTGTTTTCGGCAATGGGCTGGTGGTAAATGCGGATCCCAAAATTCAAATGTTCTTTTAAGGAAAAATATATCGCTGTCTTCCAGGAAATGATAAAATAAGAAGATAAACAGCAAGAAAGCAAAAAATAAAGGTTAAAGCCTACGGAGAACTACAAATAAAGCCCACAACTCTATAAAAACCTTTATGCACGGTGATAATACAGCACAACCTTCAGGTCCCACATGGCACATGATTGCGGAGGCCGTCTGACGCTAATTGTGGCTAATCCAATATGGGTGTTAAAAACCAGGCTGTACAATACAACATTCACCAAACAATATTCATTCTACAATATTTAGATAGGGCGGTAAATTTTTAACCCGATTCAAAAAATTATCACGGCATGTTTGATGCTTTCGTGAAAATTTATTGAACGACAAGTTATGTCCGGTTTATATCGTGGCTTGATTCTTGGAACGTTTGACGTTTCTCATGGCGCACTTCAATTTATGACCTACGAAGAAATGAAAACCCGATTAATTACGCAAGTTACTCATTGACACAAAACTGGCAAGTGAATCTAAATTTAATGTATCTAACATTCCAGAGTACAACTGATTATTTAACTTTTGCTGCAATCTCAAAATTAATAGACAAACAATGAAAATGAAATGTCTGAATTGCATTTTTAATAAAAAAAATGGAATTCCTAATATTTGCTGGCCAAATTAGTTAATTTATTTTTATGATGTTTAATTACAAACCAGAAATTAAACGTCAAAATGATTGAGTTGAGGTTTGTAAAAGTTGTTGTTCTACAGTTTTTTTTCTAGATTTCTCTATATTTTATCGCAGGCTCAGTGATAAACAACTAATGCTCACTCTATTTTTATTAAGAATTAGTAAGTTCATTTGAAATTACGGCGAGAACTGAAATTGCGTGGAAACATTGGAGTGGAACAAGTGGAAGGCATTGCTTATCAACGATCTAGTGATAATTGTTCGAAACTGCTGTGCTTTTATCGCATTATCCTTGTACGTATATCCCAATGTTACATATATTTTAGATGGGGTTGCCTCATTCCAATTTTAATTATTTATAAACAACAATTAAGTGACGTACCATTTTTCCAGAACAGTCTTCATGAAGTTTTATAGTTTTCTATTATTGTAAGTACTGAAATTGGATTTAGAATGCTCGAAATGTGAGAGATTCGAGATTATCGTTTCCGAGGTTTAGATTTCTGGGATTAACATTTTCAGAGCTGTGTTTTCCGGGATTTAGATTTTGAGATTCAAAATTTTGGTTTCCGGGGTTTAAATTTTCGGAATTTTGGTTCTTTGGATTTTGGTTTTCGGCATTTTGAATTTTGAAACTAGATTTCAAGCGTAGTTAATTTTTATTGGTTTTAAAATAGAAAGAATTCTAGTTTTTAAATTTTTGGTTAATAAAAATCTTAAACTTTGATTAAACTTGGTACGTGTTATTATATAACGACATTGTCTATGATTTTGATATTTTTCTTTGTTGATTGAAATTCTGCAGGTTTGACATTTTAATTCTTTTATGCGATTAGGATACTAAAATTGTTTTTAGTCGAATTTCTGGAATATGACCTTGCTGTATGTTACTTGGTGTTTTTTTATCCAAATTTGATCGGATTTCTTTTACGATTATTATTTAAATTTTGGTAATTTTTTGGCGCCCTAGTAGAACTCGACTATTTGGCCAAGTCCGATTTGTGTAGGGCAGGATTGATACCATACATAAATTTTTGGATGAAGCATTCTTTTTTTTAACATTTTAATTTCTTATATTTAAGATGAAGTTCGGGATGTTGATGGAACATGTTTTTTTCTTAACCGATTTTGGTAAAATTCGATTTAGATGATGGGTTTGGGATTTTAACATCAAGTTATAAACTATCTAATGTGAAATTCTGTTTTAAAGTAAAATTGAATGGAACTCGTTCATCGGTTTGAACATGATTTTTTAGAAAATTTCTATAATTTGTTCTTGTGTAAACTGAAAAATATTTTCACTAGATTCAAATGGAGAATGAATGTTTCTCTCGAAATTTTCTCATATTTCTTAAAAGCGGGAAAGCAACAGTGATCCGAATAGTTTGTCCATATATTCTGGCTGCATATACTCTATATGCCGCCAAGAATTGTCTTGATTACCGGATTGTATGTTCTTGGAGTGGCAGGGGATGCGGAGGCGCTATAATTATCACTTAATGACATATATTATCATAATGGAATTAAAATTTTAAATAGATCTACCGTCATCTAATTGGAATTCGTCAATTTTTTGATTGGTTAAATCATATTCGGAGATTTTTGATAGCTTTTTCAAGTGGATTTAAGAGAACATGTCTGAGTTAGATTTTATTGGGAAATGTAATAACCGAAACATAGAATTTACGCTTTTGCATCATTAGTGGTATTAAGATGCAAGTTCATATAATCGATTGGTTATGTTTCTTTCTTTCTGTTTAGAAGGAAAATGTAGCAAACCTAAACTGGCTGAGCCTCAAGTTAAAGCTAAACGATTCTAAAGTAAGTATGTAAATTGTTGCTAGATTACCTTCATTACTGTCATAGCTACCAACAGATCATTACATTGGTTATTAAGTTTGACAGAATGCCAAAACATCTGGTTGAAATCAAAGCAAGTCATCCTCAATTGTAATAATAAAAGACATGAAATTTGTTTACCTAAAGAAGTGAATTACTAACCTTTTTTGGTGCCTAAAAACCGATTAAACCGTCACATGGTGCAAGTTTGTAAGATCGGTTTGCAAAATGTGAGATCTTGATGGTTTCCACGACTGTTAGCTACGGTGTCGATCTGTAAGAGTTGAGAGGCTACAATTGGCTCGATAATTGACATGCAATTTTGGCATTCGAGTTTTAAAAGTTAGAATTCTTAAAAAATTACGAAATATAATTAAGAGTTATGGACCCTAAATGTCCACTTATTATGCCACTATGGACATTAGACGTTCCATTAGCTAGGATATCGTATCGTATAGATCAAAATTTGGTTGAAATTTTAAACGATTGTAATGTCAGCTCTAATGGCAACAGATAAATATTCTAATTTCCTGGGTTAGTCCGCGGATTACTTATAAAAAAAATTGACTTTTTCGAAAATTTAAATGTGCGGAATATATAATTGGTTGTAATGACTAATATTGTGTGACAACGTATGCGGATTATACATGAATTTTGTTTTATGTATAAAACCGGTAATTAGGATATGTCAATTTTGACGTTGATTTTAAGTTAAAATCTTTCGTAGTAGTGGGATGGAAGCGAATGATTTATAAATACTTCTTCTGGATCATTGCTGTTTTAAGTAATCCTTTATTTGGCGTGTTGAGTTTTTTAACACTGTTGCAATTAATAATAATAATTCCCATCAACCAATTACTCATTCTTGACCCCCCGTGGGTAGTTTTTCTATGGCTTCCCTTTTTTGATAAATAAATTTAGCTTTTCTAAGCAGAACCCAAAATACTGACCGAACGCAAAAATTTATGAGCCATTTAATTAGACTAAGGGTGTTTTCCAAACACCGAATTATTACAGACTTATTTGACGCCATGTTGAATAAGTCGGTCAAGCCATATGGAAGAAAAAAATTTCTTGACATGTTGGTTGTTGCCAGTAGATTTAATACTAAAAACTGCATGTATTACATTTAGTAAAGGCACATTTTTGGAGACATTTCTGTGTAGACGTATCTCCTCGCGAGGTGTCCACAAATAAGTCGGTGTTTGGAAAACAGCCCAAGGCCTTTATTTGTATGTCACTAGATCTTGTTTTTGGTTCTAGAACGGCGTTCGACCCGTCTTTTCGGCTCTGCTTGCTTTACAATATAAATCAAAAATCGACCAAAAACGAGTTCAAAAACAAGTGGAGCTCAACATTTTAATTAAATGGGTCATTTAATTAACCTTTGATTTTCCCTCTGGTTTTACATCTTTTGTTATTCTAGGTTCTCGCTACTTTTCTAAAGTATCAGATCTCACTTTTTAGTTGGAATGAATGGAACCTTAAGTTTTTTTAAAAGCGCATTTAATTAGCTTAACAAACTTTTAATTTTCCATAGTATCATGTAATATTTTGCTGATTAGGTTCCTCTTACTTTAGGAACGTCAGAATTCTAGTATCCAACGATGGACCAAGCATAGCATTTCCACTTTATATGTAATCGGATAGTTCAAAACACCCATCGAGTGCGGAGTAATAATTGCCAGCTAGTGTTCAACCTTTTTAGTATTTTTATGTAAAATAAAAGCAAAATCGACATTTTGTTAAAAAATTCGTCAAGTTTTGCAAAGCCTAGTTTTAACTTCGAGAAATCTCTAGTTTTGCAACCGAGTTCCAAAATGTTATTCTGATTGGGTGTAAAATCAGAGAAATTAAATCAGCGTTGATAAAAGCATGGCAAATCGTTTACTGTATAGTAGCAAAAAATATTTTGGATGACCGTTGGATTTAGGGGTAGAACACTGTTTTAGAAGTCACTATTCAAATTAGTTCTCATTAGTGCATGTGTTGCAAAGGGAGAAGCACTTAACATTTTTTCCTTATTTTCACATTTGTTTTAATAATTTAAATGGTAATTATAAAATGAAAAATGGCCCTAATTATTTGTTGGGCATTTTTCATTTTAATAATTTATGGCAAGTTTTCATAAAAAAAATGAAATTTGGCCCAATTTTTAGGTAATTTTTTATTTTTAGTTTTTGGGCCATTTTTCGTATGGCAATGGTGAGGGGAAGTGCGACATAATAGCGGAAAATTATAGGCGGAATGGGTCTAATTAAATAGTGAAGAGTAGGGGAGGCGAGAAGTGAGCTTGGTTTCGATGCCATAGAGAGGAGATGCCTCAATAAATATGGCGATGTGGGAGGAGCATGGTGTAGATCTGGCCCCACATAATATATTTATTAATATTAAGCCACACATCCCCTCGTTATTGACAGTTGTGTTCAATAACTCAATAGGTTTGATGAAGAATTCATATTGAAATTATATTTTCTATCAATTATTCTGTTGTGACGAATTTTAAATTACTATTTCTTCTGTTAATAGAGAGTATGGGAACTAAAGTGTTATTCTCTTTTTAGAAAACAGATACAAATGATACAGTGAAAAATAATCTTAAAATGAAATTTAGTGAATGAAATTTTCGGGTAATTTTATGCAAACCGCCAAAACTGAATATATCGTATTGTAGGTTATCGCTAGCTAGGCAAATAACTAAACTATGAACCGCAACATTTACATCTGTTGAGATTATCTTATCGAACGCCTTTTGTTGAGCATGGGGTCGAGTATCAAATGATATGGTCATGGCCATCAAAATAGGGGTAAATACTTATGTTTCGTTCGTTGCTAACACTTCCAAATATTAACTTGATCAAAGCAGCTACGTTATAAAATACTCATCACTTATATCCATCGAATATCGATGACCCATGGTATTCGGATTTCATATGTTCATCATCGAACTTTCCTTTTTCTCGAACTATATTAATGGGAAAACAACGCTTGCGATTAGCTTTTGCCAAATCATGATTACGAACGGATTTTATACTCACTTCTGGGAATTTAATTCTAGTAATTAATTTAAGTAGAAATACTAGCAAATTCGCTGTTGCTCAATTTCGATGTAATTTGTGATTTGATCTACTTGCACTTTTATGAATATATATGATATGCTGTAATAAAAATCTTGGATAACATAATTTCCGGAACATGATGTTTACATCACAAAAAAATATTTAATTCCAATGATATATTTCAAAATATGCCACATAAATGTTTCAACTCGTACAATCTCATTTTCTAAGAAAATCAATTTAAAATCCCATTAATGAGTCACAAATCGATTTATTTATAAATTTTTTATCTCTAATTAAAAAAGAAAAGAAAAAAACCTCCATTAGGAAACAATTTAGAGAGTTATCTTTCCAAAAAAATAAAAAATGTTATGGTAACGCAGAGTAACAAAAAAATATGTCGTGTCGATTTACAAACTGACAAGAAGAAATCTTTTTATGTATATATATTTAAAATGTGCTCTCAGTGTCTTTCTTTGGTAGTAAGATGTTTTCTAAGAATTATTTAATAATTTTTTTTGAAAGTTGTAATTTTTGTATTTCGTTATTTATTAATTTTTTTTTATTATTTAAATCTAATAAAATATATTAAAATAAATTTGTCCATGTATTCGTGAAAACGACGAAACGGAAAAAAAAATTCAATGATAAGGTAATCTGTTTCTTTCTCAGTTCTATATATTTCTTATCTTACTACAAACTGAAGACGAAAAAAAAAACAAAAAAAAAAAATAATGTGATACTTTTAAGAAAAATATACAAGAAATGGTTAATTTATTATATTGAAATATTTGCTAATGTACTAAACTACTTTTTAGCGTTGGTTGAGGCATTTAGGAGAGAGATCTTAAAATTTTATTGTTTCTTATTAAATTTCGTAATGAACAAATAAACTCGACATGCGTATATACAAAGCACGGGACTAAAATCTTGGAACTTGGAACATAATAAATCCATTTATGTAGGTGTTTTCAATCGCTTTACAGTCAATAAACTTTTACTACCCATAATTAGAAACTTTTATGTTAGTTTTTCGTGAAGACATGAAAAATAGATTATTTTTGTGTTCACCAAAATAAAAAGGAAATCAATATTATTAATGGTATAGAATTCTTAGAAAGCTTTTCATTTTATATTGCGTGTTGGAAATTTATGCGGTGGATATATATTGTCTGTATAAAACCATTTAATTGATCAGATTTTATTTATATAAATCGCGCAACGCGTGAGGTGAAGGGGGAGTACCAAACCGAGAAAATAAGAAGGCATGATTCTAATGACTTAAATATCTTGTCTAATATAACCTGAATGGTCATTCAGTCCAATTAGTAAATACAAGTATGTGTATCGTCTTAATATTTCAAAAAATCAAGTTTATTTTATAATTTCTTCTTGGAAACACATATGGCATTGTCATAATACTATTTAGAACCACACACAAAAATTGTATCTTCGTACGAGCCAACGCAACAACATTGTATATTATATTTAACAAAAAAAATATGTTTGTTTAAATTCTAAGAATTTGTTTAAAGCTTTTTAAATTTACTTAATGTGTATAACAGCAATTTTTAACCTTTTTGCTGTTCTTGGCGAATATAATAGTATTAAAGCGTAGTTTATTGGAAGACATTTAGTTACCCGTATATTGTCATATTGTACTTTGATCCAACTTCGCGATTCTTGCGTTTTCATATACTCTTAACACAAGCGAGAAGTTACTTCCATACGTTCATCAAAGTCGACTTCTAGATACCAGCTTTGACCATTATAATTTTGAACCTCTAAAGTTTACTCACAACACACAAGTTATCAAGTCTCGATGAATTGTTCTGGCTGTAGCATTTAAAAACACCTGAAACCTCTACTCAAGTGAATGGCGGGTATTCAGCAACAGTGGACGAATAATTTGTTGTAGTCTCATTCATAGTTTCTTGTGGTTGTTTCATCGGGTGGTTCGTCTGGCAGTAGAAAATTAAGTAATTGCAGACGAGTACCGTGTCACGTATCTGTGCAGATTTCATTTGTGTTCCGTACAATTTAACTACAAGTTTCCCACGTATTATTATTTTACGTAGCTATCATTCCGAGGCACAAAGTATTTTACTTTCAGTTCTAAAATTCTACTGTTGCTACTCTGCTGCAAATTGGAACAATATAGAAACTCTCAATTAAAGCTTATATTTTACCGCCCATAACCAGTCTCTTTCTTTCGCATTAGTTCTTTATATAACCTTAAAATCTCTTCTATCTCGGCCATTTTGATTAGCTGGACAGGTTTTTCAGTTAGCGAAAATGATGACAATGTTGAGTTCCTTGATCTTTTTAATGATCGCTTCGGTTGATTAGCTGGAATCTTTATCTCTTGTTGATTCGTTTTGTAGTTGTCCTGGTTTGCCGATTCTTTATGTTCTTGTCCTCAGTGTTTTCCAGAGCAGCCACGTGGAGGCACTCAATTGTAGAAGAATCTCGTAGTACTGTGATAGTCAGTTTGAAATCTTTAATCTATTTAAAAAAATGTTTGTTTTCGTAGTAAAACTACGGATTTTATTCGAAAACTGAAACTTGAGAATTGAGAGTTTTATTGCTGTTTCGTAAACTTACCACCTAGATGCATAAAATTAATTTTACTACTGTTTCTGAAGTAATCAAGCGCCTTTCTGAAATAACAGCAAAACTATCACCTCTCAAGTCGCGGTTTTCGAACAAAATTAGTATATTGGCATTGAATGAATGAGAAAACGGAGTATTAATTGATTCACTGTTGTTACAGCTCGATCATGAAAAAACAAAAAGGCTCCTAGTAGATTTCAACTTAAAATTTGTCACACAAATCAAAAATCGGGTCTTGTTTTTCTAGAAAAAATTTAATTCATTTTTACCCTTTGACTTGGAAGGTCATTATTTTAATTCGTTTGTCTCTTGACGTCATTCCTTATGCAGCTTAGCTTTTGCATAGAAAAGTTTCTTACCAACTAATTCGTTCATGACGGATTTGTTTCGTTAAATTTAAGTTATTTCAAACATTATCAAACTGTTTTAAGACCAGCTCCAAACGAGCCTCTATAATTCGCCTGTTAATTTATTCCTACACAGTCCAAGAATTAACAACTCTTCTCACAATTTGACCCCAATCAATTACCTTTCGCTTTGGCGAATCTCGGAGTTTCATTACTCGCGAATGGTCTACTGTGTCCAAATTTGTCCAAAAGCCATTTCCCCGTAGTCCTTATAAAGGGTGTTTTTTTAGGAGGTTTGTTTTTCCGATAGATGTCGTTTTATTTTATGACAGTTGTTTTGACAGCTCAAAGTGGCATTTCTACTCAGTATTGTTTGGCAAATCATTATGAATAGGTTAACTCCAGAACAACGTTTTCAAATCGTGGAAATTTATTTTCAAAATCAGTGTTCAATTAAAAATGTTTATAGAGCACTTCGTGAATTTTATGGTGCACATAATCGTCCGTCAGAGACCACCATAAAGAACGTAATTACCAAATTTCGGTCTACATTCACTCTTTTGGATGCCAAGCCACCGACAAGAATGAGAAGAGTTCGCACAGAAGAAAATATTGCTGTCGTTGAGGCCAGTGTCGAAGAAAACGACAATTTATCGATTCGTCGTCGTGCTCAGCAAATTGGACTTTGTCCATCGGCTTTATGGAAAATTTTACGTAAAGATTTGGGTTTGGTGCCATACAAAATTCAATTGGTGCAAGAATTAAAGCCACACGACCATCGTTTGCGCCGTGAATTCAGTGATTGGTCGTTAAATCAATTGAACGAAGATCCATTTTTTTACCGTAAAATTCTCTTCAGTGGTGAGGCGCATTTTTGGTTAAATGGATACGTCAACAAACAAAATTGTCGCATTTGGAGCAAAGATAATCCACACGCCGTTCAAGAATTACCAATGCATCCTGATAAATGTACTGTTTGGTGCGGTCTATGGGCTGGTGGGATCATCGGTCCATATTTCTTTAAAAATGAGGAAGGACGACGCGTTACCGTGAATGGAAATCGATACAGAACCATGTTAAATGAGTTTTTGTTGTCAAATCTTGAAGATATGGATATGGATGAAATGTGGTTTCAACAAGATGGTGCCACTTGCCATACAGCACGTGAAACAATCGACTTATTGAAAGAAACTTTCAACGACAACATTATTTCGAGAAATGGTCCGGTGAATTGGCCTCCGCGTTCGTGCGATTTGACGCCACTCGATTACTTTTTGTGGGGATACGTGAAGTCATTGGTTTATGTGGATAAACCTCAATCGATTGACGCTTTGGAAACCAATATTCAACGTGTCATTGCTGACATACGCCCTCAAATGCTTGAAAAAGTGCTGGAAAATTGGACCTCCAGAATGACATTTGTGAAAAATAGTCGTGGTAGCCATATGCCAGAAATTGTGTTTAAATGTTAAATGCCAAAAAATTATCTACCAAATAAAAAAAAATTTTGGTCATTTCATAATTTTATATGTGTTTTATTCAAAAAAAAAATCGGCAACCTCTTAAAAAAACACCCTTTAGATGCCCAACTTACTCGTACTCAACACTCCATCATCGAGTGAGCCAACGCTCCATTCAGAATTGTTAAGTAAATTTTGGAGTTTCTTGTTAGACGAAAATGTCGATAATTCAATTGATTGCCCTATCCACGTCAACGTTGTGAATACTAATTACAGTTTTGAATGTTTTCGATCATCCTGTTGTTATTCTGATTGTAGCGCACATGCCGCTAATGTGATTATTGAACGCGAAGATATTGAACATCTACTCTGTAATTTAAAGTCCAAATTCACTAATTTACAAACCAGGTCTACGTTTTTATAGATCATACTCATCAAGAGCCTTGGTGAAGACGGTGACAGTAAAGGTTTTGTTGAAATAACGACCAAATCAACAACAAATTATTTGAAACACGAATTAATTTATCGGAAAACAATTTTATAATGCTGAAGAAGTTAAATTAAGCTGATCCACAAACTTAGCCATATTGATATTCTGTCGCGGAGTTGAAATTTTCTGTAAGGCTCAGCCCAATAGATTAAATCTACCAAATGCACTAACAATATCAATATAAACCATAATAATGTTCCACCAATCTCTTTGTAGGCTTCGAGAAGAGGAGAAAAACGAGCCATTTAAACAGCCTAATCGGCTTGAAATTTGCTTAATGTTGCATTCAATTGATTGAAAATAATCGAGAGAAAAATTGAGGGAGACTGTCCATGATTCAAATCGAAAGCTAACCGATATTATCTTTTAAAATATCAGAGTGCTTATTGAAGGACACATCGAACTTCTGCGAAGTCATCAACTGGACAGTCGTTAAACGATATATGTATTAATGGTTGGGTCCAAAACAGCAATCATTTGTCTTTTGCGGTTTCGCGATCTTAGATAAATAATATTTCTAAAGTCATATTGATTGTATCCAATTTTGTTGTGTTGCTTCGTTAAGAATTACGTATGGTTCAAGAAAACCATTATTGTATGTCGGCTAAGGCCAACATTAATGTTTTTTTAGCCTTAACCCTAAAACACGTTCTAAAGAAGATCATCACTTGCAACGCTTCAGTATCGATCAGCCAAATTTTAAACCGTGACAAGTTGAGTTCTGACCGAATAACGTTAGTCTACATTAAAGAAAGCCGACACAAATTTTATAATGAAAACCTATCGCGTCGCCCGCTACAAATTGTATCCGAAAGATCGTTTTATTATTTAACAGCATGTAGATACAATTATCCACTATTATGTTATTTTGGTTGGTTTTATTCCGTGAATCCAACAATTGGGCCTCTCGAATACGTGCCACCAAACAAAGCCGCGGCGGACATATAAACAACGTTATATTCCTTACTTTGTTACTTTGCGACATCGTCGCTATTATAGGTTCATAGAAGGGTAGTTTACTTAATCGTGAATAGATGCAGAGATGGGGCGAATTGAGAAGATGTAGTGATCTTTGATTCTGTTGGGGCGTTCGCCATACCGTTGATAGTTCTAGAGTTTGTTGCTTCGTTCACTTCTGCCAATAAATATGCTGTGCTGTGAATTGGTGTGCACCTTTCGACTTAAGAAACGATTTCCAACATCGTTTGACTCTAATGACATAATATGGTTATCCAAGACCCAGGCAGTTGAAATAAAAGGGTTTTCAATTTGGACGGCTCGAGGTCAAAATGGAATAAAACAAGCTGTGTGTGAGGTATTAACGAAACCCTTTTTTTATTTGAAAGGCCCATGGATGTCATTATTTATGGAATATAATCGTTCAAATGTCCGCCGCTGCTTGTCGCGGTGGCACGGATCCGAGTGGTTCAATTTGAGCGATGGTATTGGTTATGTTGGCTTTAAGGATATCGGTCGATTGCTTATTGGCATAGACCGGCGAATTGAGGGAACCCCACAAGAAAAATCTAGTGGAGTCAAATCGTACGATCTTGGTGGCCAATTCACGTCATCTCTGAGAGAGATAACCCTATCCTTAAATCATTCATGCAGAATGTCCATCGTTGCGTCTGCTAAGTGGCACGTGGCGTCCTTCTGGAAACACATGTTTGTCGTGACGGCCTCACCAACGTCATTTTCAAAAGAGTATACACCAATGACGCCGCCGGCCCAAAATCCACACCAAACAGTATCTTTTTGTGGATGCATTGCCGCCTGGTGAACTTCGTTTGGATTGGCGTCGTTCCATATACGGCAATTTTGCTTGTTAACATAGCCATTCATTCAAAAATGCGCCTCGTCGCTAAAGATGATTTTTCGATCAAAATTGGGGTCCTCTTCCAAACGCTCCGAAGCCCAGTGAGCGAACAAACGGCGTTGCCTATGGTCATTAACTTTGAGCTCCTAGGTCAGTTGGATCTGGTAGGGGTGTAGACCCAAGTCCTGACGCAAAATTCGCCAAGTTGAAGTCTGTGAAAGGCTGTGCTCTCGTGCACGGCGAGAAATTGACTGCCTCGGGTTCTGCTGTACACTTGCACGGACCGCGGCAATGTTCTCGGCCGATCTGGCGTTCCTTTGTCGTACGATTGTTGACTGATTGTTTACCGAACCGGTTGGCTCGATTTGGCCACCGATCATTGGAGAGTCTACTTTGAAGGATCACGGTGTCTGCCGTAAAATAGCCACAACGCGCGTTTCGTATATACTAATGAACACTCATTTTGATAATAAAGCTTTATCATTTGGACGTGCTGCTCAATCGTGTAACTTGTCATGGTGATTTGGACATCGGTGACTGAAAAAAACACCAGATTAGACAGACACCACCAAAACAACATGGCCACCACAGGCTGCCAACATCTACCCGCTCAAATTGAAAAATCCTTTATCAGTTAATCATAATTAATTATTGTGGTAATTGCATAGGGTGGTGATTAATGATTGCAACTATCAATGTGTTGGTGTAGAGTGGAAGGTGGGTAGAATGACGAGTTTATGGTGAGATTGAATAGCATTTCGAAGTGTGGTTGAATCGCCACACATATGGTCAAAATATTGAAATAAGTACAAATTAAATTATTTGAGACCGATTGTTTTTGACTTTTTATGTTTGTTGATAGTACGAGGGCTGTTGACTGGAGTAGGGCCAGTGACTTTGGACTGAACATTTTTCTGATTTCCATATTCGATGCAAATTTTTTCCATCGAGCTAATTCTGTTCATATTACGAAAAAGAAAGAAACCACAACAAGGGAACAAATTTGGAGAATAATGTGGATTGAGAAGCAGTCCGTGTGAGCCGGGAGATGGTTATGGCGGAAGAGCATTTTTTGCATTGGGAACATAATGCTGTCTGTGATCGTTTTGAGACTGTACTGTGAACGTGTGACGTCATAAACTTAAGACCTGTAGAATAATATTTGAAATTTATTCAAATCCATGGAACTTCTAAGTCCCGTATGTTGGCACAGTAAATATCATCATAACATAGTCCCGATCGTTTCACCGTTAGAGTGTTGTCTAGGCTATCTTAAACGTCTTTAGAGCCAGCAGTAGAAACATTTGGCTCGCGTCCATCTCAAATGGGAAGTTTTCTGATCTTTAATGGTACCAATAGAGATTCGTAGGATATGAGTTAAAAATAAGTTAAAAATGTTTCAATTTCACTACAAGACAAATCCAATGGGACATTTTTTAGATTTAAGAGTGTAAATTGTTGGTATTATTTTTTGTAAGAATTTCACAATCATTTATGACAGTTTTATGCTTAAATTACTGATTGATTGATTGATTGGAGAACCAAGTACTGGACAAGTGTCCTGGATAACGTCGAGCCTATGCCTGAAGCCTGTTTACACATAACAATAGTAAGGATAGGAAAGGTTTTTTTTGGGACAGAACGACCCAGTTTCAGACACCTAGCGATCGTACTAGAGGAAGGATAAAGGCTTAATTGGTTTAATGGATAATGATGGTATTGGTCTTTAACAATTGCTTCTCTAAATCAGTAACCTGAGAACAAAATATTATTATTTCCTGAAATTTAATTCTGCATTAATAATTTCCGGCTTTCTAAAGAAAATTGATTGATTGAAATGGCAGTTTTATGCTTAAATCACTGATGAGACTTTTTTAATAAAACATAGTATCAGAGTGCTTATTGTTCTAGCCATGTATACTTAATATTTGCAAGTAATTGGATTAATTTTGTAGGTTTTTGTTGTTGGATAAAAGCCAAGGAACACCTAAACTAATTTTTGCTGTTTTCTTATAAACTTTTTTTAAAGTTGAAATTTAAAAACTGGCTATGCTATACTCTAAATGGTCATTCTAAATTCTTTTATTTTTTAGTTAATTTAATTTATTCCTCGAGATAGTCTCGTTTGCTTTCGCATGCCCAATTTTTTGGAGGATTTTTTGTATAGAGTCATTGAATACATAAAAAGGGACGATTCACCGATATTGCCCTTTTTCCGTGGATGCAAACAATCAGAAGTTCGTGTACTTTCTACAGCTATCAAAACAAAATTATTCCATCACTGTCAGAAATGTTGACACGAGCAGGTTTTGAGTACGTGGCGTTAACAGGGATACTTATCAAACAGGTGGTATGTGTTATCAGAAGAAAAGGTTCAATTTTGGTGTGAGATCAATTGGTTTTAGATTAATCTTCCAAGTAAAGGGTGTTTAATAGTCCGCTGCTGTTTGTGGATTGTAATATTTTCCACTCTAGTGTGAAATCTCTTTGCTTAATCCTTTAGTCTCTTTATATTAAAAAATTGTAGACCGCGTTAAGATTTAGTTTAATTTGAGCTGTACAATTTTAGCTAATCTACACTATCAATCTCCATTAAGAGTGACGCTTTAGTAAGTTGAACAATGTAACTAAAATATGTAAGTAGTTTTGCAAAAAATATCTACAATTGTAACAGCAAAATAATTTAATCTATTCGTGGCTTGAAAATTCCACCCACATTCATGCGATACAAGATAATCGCGAAACAAAAAAAAATTCGCGGCATTACATAATTTAATTTATATATCAAAAGCGTAATATGTAAACAAAAACAAACCGCGAATAGACGTCGTTTGTCGCGCGCTATTTTCGTATTTTAATATATAAATAAAAATATAAATTTTTTTTTTGCCCAATCACGAATAATATTAGGAAGAAGTATTTTTGGCGCCAGGAACGTGTGAGTATGTCTGTATTTTAAATTTAACGACCTCGAAGGTACATAAAATATTTTCATAAGATATTTAAAATTGTTTTCAAAGCAATAACAAATAATACGAAATTCTAATTTACTATGTCAAAAAAGGCATTCCAACAATGTTTTATGTACATAAAAATAAAACAAACCAGTTGTTGGTCCACGCGCCGTTGGCAACTAATGTTCTGCCCAAATACCCATTCCAGTTATGGTAGTAACGTTTTTAAAGCAGTAAACCAGAACACTTAAAATTAATTATAAACTTTTGTTTAAATTTCTTAGAATTTTTTACCGATAAATGCGCGCGCCCAATTAAACTGACTTTAAAATTGTAAAAATTTCCAATACATTTTTATGGTTTCTTATTGCAAAAATGCTTTCTCTTTAATTGGCGCGCACGATTTTTATTCGCGTTTTACGATTTGAGTGGCCAGAAAAGAATATTTATCGCGATAAATCTTATAAGTGTTATCGGTTATTTAAATATAACAGATGAGCCCTGCTTCATACACAAAAAAAAAACTTTTTCCAGCTCTCCATCAAATATTAAAAGGATAACAAAAAAAAACCTAAAATTACATTTTCCAAAAATAAACAAAAAAACAGCTCAAAGGAAAACATTTTTATTTATTTTTTTTTTATTATGTATTTGTTTTTCCGTAATGAATAAAATATTTTTCTTTTATATAATAATTTGAATTTAAATTATTTGGTAAATTTATAATAATGTTTTTTTTTATATGTATACGAGTATATTACATAAAGCAAATAAATAAAAGAAAATTTAATGGAAAATTTAAAAAATAAATAAATAAAGTTATTGATCTATGACCGAAAAATTGTATATTGTAAATGTTTAAAATGTTTTTATTGCTTTCAGTTTAAATTTAAGTGGAAAGTTTATTGCTATTTTTATGCTACGCGGGAATTTTAAGGCCACAATGTAAATATAATGGGGAAGTCTTTTTGGACTGGGAAGTATTATAGGATTATTTTAGGTTAAATTTGATTAAGTTAAGCGATTACACAATTTTGAATTTATATATACTTAAAATGCTTTATTTTGTAACCTGGCCGATATTAATCTTGGAAATCTTTCCACCATGAAGCTTTTGGATGTATTTCCTATTCTGCCATTTAAAATTATTCGATTTTTTATTGTGATGCAAAAAAAATAAAATAAGAGTGATAAACTGAAGATGTTTGCAGTTAATTGATGGCTAATTTGTGTTTTAAAGGTACAATATTAGTTAATACGATGAATTGCCTAATTGTCCTATTAAATAAAATAGTCTATGCCGGTTACTTACAAAATTTTAAAACTACAACATTTGTTCAAAATGTTTTTCATCGGGATGAAGGCGAACAAATGCTCTTTGTTGAATGGCTCTTGTAACTCCAATAGATGACAAAGCCTTCTATATTTGTATTGTTCATCAAATTTTTTTATTACGGTTGAATATACTAAAGGGTAGTCCGGAAAATAAAAAATAATTTTGCAAAGGCGCCATGTTTGTTTTCTGTCACCCCGTTTCATTTTGTTACTTAAATGTTTGTCATTTATCGGTATATGGTGTCGTATTCGATTAAAGATCGCTTTAAAGTTATTCAAGAGCACTACAAAAATGGTGATAAAATAAAAAACACGTTTCGCGCAATTCGTGAATATTATGGTCGCCATAACAACCCAAATGAAACAAACATCGGTCGTTTGGTTCGACTATTCGATGCTACGGGTTCTGTGGTGGATGTTCGCACACTAGATATTATCGCTGTTGTGAGGCAAAGTGTAAGAGATAATCCGAAACAATCAACAACGCCTCGATCACCTGAATTGGGCATTTCAAGGACCAGTTTGTTGATGGAATCGACTTGGGTATTTTCAACAAGACGGTGCGGTGCAACTTGTCATACTACGCGTAAGATTTTTGAAAAGCAAAGTGTATGTTGTTAATTCAGCCACCATCCAAGACCTAAAAAACAATTGACCAAAAAATTGAACAAAAAACTATTGGATAATGTCATCAAAAATTTTGACTACCGCATCGACGTGAAAAAATTTTCACTACCGCATTGATCGATAATTTCATTGTTCATACATAAATGGCATCGATCAATCTTCAATATAAAGTACCCAACAGCCTCGTGATCTTGCATGTACTTGAATTGTGCCGTTGCTTCCGTTGATTTGGGAATTTCAGACTTTAAAAATCTAATTCGAGAATGAATTTAATATTTAGCTTCATTTCGAAAAAAATACGGACCAAATGATTCCACCAGACTAAAAACCAAACCAAACTGTCAATTTAGGTGAATGTAATGGTTTTTCATGAATAATTTGTGGATTTTCTTCGCACCAGAATCGACAGTTTTGTTTATTTACCGCACCACTCAGATGAAAATGAGCCTCATCGGAGAAGATGATTTTCTTAAAAAAATCGTTATCGTTTTCAAGTTGTTCCAAGGCAAAATCAGCAAATTCACGACGTTTACGGTGGTCCAATGGCTTCAGTTCTTGAGTGAGAACAATTTTATACGGATGCAAACCCAAATCCTTTCTCAAAGTCCGCCAGGTTGTGGTTTGAGACAGTCCCAATTCTTGAGAACGTCTTGGGATCGACAAATTGCGGTCTTCAGCAACACTTGCCTGAACGGCAGCAATATTTGCATCACTTCGAGCGAATCTTTGTCTTATTGGCACTTCAACATCATGTAAAGAAAATGTACGCTCAAAATGTTCAACAATTCGACGAATAGCGAGCACACTTGGACGATTATTACGACTATAAAATGGCAAAAGCGCACGAAAAGTTGCAATTGGAGAACGATTATTTTGATAATAAAACTGAATAATTTGTAAACGTTGTTCTTGCGTATATCTCACCATGATGAAATTGTAAACATTACTGAATAAATGAAACAAAAAATGACAGATCATTACAAATGGCCGAAACGTCACTTAAAAATCATATCATTCCTATTGGAAAACCCTATAATTTTCAAAACTATTTTGTCCAGATTCGCTTGCTTTTCAAACAATGAAACGATTTATAAATTCATTAAATTATAATATTGCTATTTTAATTGACCGGCTGACATATCATGACTCGATCCAAACGTGAACTGAATGACAATCAATTTTCGAGAACAATCGATTATGAGTTATAAATAAGAGAGTTTGATGAATGAATAGTGTGTGCCGTGTCGATGCACAAACACAACATTCCTCCCTCCTTATTGTGATGAATTCCTCATTTATGATGATCAAATTTTACCACAATTCATCGAATTTTTGTTGAACGACGATGTGGTAATTCTTGGCCAGCTTCAGAGCCTGTTCAAAATTCCAGCGACAACGAACGGATCAGGATCAGGTATTCGAGCTCGTGTTTGGTTTTGATAATACCAAACCATTCTGTGTAACTATACTATACATCACCTTGCCAAGCACCTGCTTGAACTCTAACTCAATCCACTTCGCATCAGATGAGAAGTTTCGCACGGAAGCAAGCTAGCCCACAATGAACTTTTTTTACCTCTTCTTCGTTGAAGTTGAGTACTAATAAATGAGAAATAACAGAGTCCTTCGTTGCGGTCCATGTAGTTTTAGCAAAATTCGGTAACTGCTAACGAACATCATCATCGTGTGATCAGTACTATATCCATATCCCAATTGTTTCTTTATTACTGTTTTGAAAGATCTCACAAAACTTTCTGCCTCCCCATTTGACGAGGGATGAGGAGGTGCGGTTGTTAAATGATCAATATCATTGCGTCGACAGAACTCGCGAAAATCTACTGCGTTTACACTATCCCATTATCACTTACAATATTTTCTGGCAACCCATCGATTTGATTGTAATGTCTGGCATCTTCATGACGTATGTATATCGAGAAAAACTATCCACATTTAACCACTTATTCGGAGCAACCTCCTGGCATATTCGGAATTTCTTCACTATGGCTTCGATTTCGTTGTCGATGTTCGGCCACCAGCGGTGTCTACGGGCTAGCTGCTTCAATCGAACAATGCCCCAATGTTCAGTAAGCATAAGAGGACCAAAACGTTCTTCCGCAGACTGAAAAATTATAAATAGAGTACATGGAATTTCTTGACTGGACACTGGCTAGAACTACTGTCCCGAGGAAAATTCTAATATTTCTTGATACTCTTCGTTCACTTGACACACACACTTTCCACTTTGACGTCGGCGTGGTCATGCTTGTCGGTTGCCTTATACTTGATAGTGCACTGATTTGATATCCCATGAGAACTACAGCTCAACGTTGGAGACAGTTCGGTGTCTTCACTGGTCAACCTTTTTTTGGGTGAAACAGTGGTTCGAGGGGTGCTTATATCCCTCTTTTTACAGTCATAGACGATCGAAAGTGCTTCCTTCTCAGTCGGACTATATTTCTTCTGACAATCATCAATCGTCTTAGATGAAAAAGCTATCGAATACTCTTTTCCATTAGGGTAAATATGAGAAATCAATGCATTAAGAGGAGCTGCAAGCTACGAAAAATTGTTCATAAACCGGTTATAATAATTAACCTTACCAATGAAAGCTTCTAATTCTTTTAAGTTTGTTGGTCGGGCATCTTTTCATTCGCACGAATTTTTAAAATATACCCTAAATAACCCACTTTATTTTGAAAGAATTTGCGTACTTGCTTATATTAACTTACAAGTTGGCAGCAGCAGTCGTTTAAAAATATGTTCCAGATTTTTGAGATGTTCTTCTTCGGTTCGATCTGTTACAATTATGTCGTCCAAGTAATTTGTAACAAATTATGGCCTAGTCTGGCCTAACCGGAATGGAGATGGATCAAGTTCTGGAATAAGGCTAACTTGGATGGAACTATAATCCGTTTCCTTACCAAAAATATTGAAATTGTAATTGCAACTATTTCTTAATTCATTCTGATGAAATTAGGAATTGTGGATGGAAGTGGATTCTAAAATGATTTTTCAAGGAAGTCTTCAAATATGGCCTATCAGGTTGGAACTAAGCCATTTCTCAACTGATTATGATGAAATTCAGCACGGTCGTAGAAAATTGATTTCTAACTTGATTTTTGGAAGAAGTAGAAACAGTAGTTTAAGACCAAACCCATTTTTCCTCAATCATTGTAAATTTGATGCGATGAAAGGAAATAGGATTTTTAAATGATTTTTGAAATAACTTCAGAATTCAAAGACGAATCTAGGCCATCAATCGATTATGTTGAAATTTGGTATGATGAATGGAAATGAAATACTAAAATGATTTTTGGAAAAAATCTAAAATACGGCCAAACGTAATGAAACTAGGTCATTTTTAACAGATCAAATTATTTGAAATTATGGAACATAGCCAACTCGGATGGAACTAGACCATTTCTAAAGCTGATAACATTTTAAAGCAGTTCAAAACTATGGCCAGAAAAATGCACAATATTTTTGATATTGAGACGACAGGCAGAGAAGCCTCTTAGATTTGATTATCATGAATGCTTGAATAAAAGAGGTTTCCAGTAAGTAATCCCTAATAAGAAATCAATTATAGTAATAGACTTATTTTTACTTAACATATTTTTATTTAGTAGAAAGATAAAATTATGGATCATATTTTCTATTAATTTGTATTTGTTTTCTTCAACATAATCTTAAAGAAATTATACATTTAGAAAGTCCATAGTTTACGTAAAAAGGCATGAAATAATCGACCTCACGGCCGAAACGCAATTTACGATGTAAAGTTTGCAATTATAGATGTAAAAACAATTTTCAGGGAATTAATGGTAATAAAACATATATTTCTTGGTAAATCTTTCTTAGTGTTGCAGTCAATTTGCTTCTTCATTATGTATTCATTTAATATCTCCATAGTAAATATTGATATTATCCCAATATAAAACACGCTTTTCCATTTAGCCATATGATTTTGAGCAAGCGTTTGTGTTTCCTTGAAATTATCTTGGCTCTTTCCTCGATTTATTTGCAAGATTGTTTTGACATTCATGATTCTCGGATTTTTCAAACCAACTTTTCCGGGACTAGAAAAAATAAAATAATAAAAATTATGAATAAATTATAGTTGCAAGCAACTGTTGTATGCAGTTGTCAATTCTCGTTTTCTCACCAGAACTAATCCTGGTATAAGTCAATAATAAGTTCAAAAAAATTTACCGGAAAACATCACCCACGAATTATGACCATTTAACTAGTCGAAAGACTAATCATCGAAGAAAATATTTTCAATATATAAATGTACGAATAGTGTTCTACGAATTGCTTTTCACAATCTAATAGCTTTAAATATTTTTTTGATCCCATTACAATTGAAATGTGGAAACAAATTTAGTTGCGGCCACCTCCGTAGTTAAAATATTTATTTTATTCCAAATCGTTTTTGGGCGGCTTTGTAATAATATTTAGAGTTACACTTTGTCCGTACCGTTGTGTCTATATTCATTTCTTTGGATAGTTTCTCATAATCAAAGCGTTTTTAATGAGCGTTCTCTATTTTCGAACAACGATGGCCTAGTTCAAATATTTGTAATGCCTATTGGAAGAGGCGTATGGCTTAGCAACCAAAATGTTTTTCTTACAGACTCGGCACAAAAATATGCTGAATTCTTGTGAAAAATAATTTGAATAGTTTTTTTACATTTTTAGTTGTTGTACATATCAATTTCATTACATCCATATAATCAATACAATATAAAATATAAATATTTATTTCCAAGAAATTAACGATCGCTATCAACAAGTCGTCTAAGCTATGTACGTTCAAACATGTACATATAGTTGTACATAAATTTTTTAATTGACTTAAATTTCAAGGCACACGATTTAAAAATAATATATTGTGGCAATTTTGAATTAAATTTTAAAGGATGTGTAATAAAAAATCATTAATCCCTCCTGGGGTTTTGCGGTTTTGTGGCTGTACGCACTGTAACCCCTCAGATGGGAGTAGAAAAGTAATTAAACATTTTATTAGATAGAATTATATTTTTGTACTAAAGTTTTACAAATTTATTGAAATACCTGGAATTTTTTTATGTTGTCGCCATAAGATCATCACAACGTATCATGAAGACATCAATATATAAAACAGAAGAATTCATCAGAATTTGCCTATGCCATACCAATGTCTTCTATTTTTGGTACATGTTCGAGTAAATCTGTTAAATGCATTCGTAGAATCTAATACATATTGAAAAATTTTGTACAAAGGAAAATCTATTTCGTGGAAATTTTGTTATCACATTCTACTACAAACGAAACATTATATAGTTTCATATTTGCTCTCTCCCTATACGTGCTCGAAGAAATCATATTCCATGAATCAAAGTAATATATAAATTTACCAGTTGAGATGTTTACGATGGTACTGAATGCTCTTATCAAGTACGTGTCACTTCGATACCGATACCATTTATAAAACACTATATGGATTATTGTGCCCCCCCCCCCACTCTCCCCATTTCTTGGCAATTAAATTTTTATTGGCGCGCACGGCATTCTCTGCATCTATATCAAATGTTGACGTTAATTAATAATTAATCGGATACAAACATATACATATCTACGTTTATTTCGAATGTGGTACAGTCTATATGCGAGACAGGCAAATAAAAAACTTCGATTGTCAATTACAATAATGAACACGGATGTCAAAACATATCTATATTTATATAAAATAATTTTCCGGGAATTTTTGGTTTATCGCAACGATAGATAGCGTTTTATATAGGGTAGGATTGATAAATTATATCGCTCGGATTTGTTTTGATGAAATTTATAAAAGTATTTTAGACCACGATTTGGTTATTGCATATAACTAAAATTTATTAAATTATTTTATGAAGGTATATGCTCGCCCGAATGAGATAAAATTTAATGTGTGCAGAATGTCAGATACTAGCTAAAAATTCTAATTGAAATAAATCAAACCAAATTTAATTTTCGATCTTATCGGAATTTGCTGGAAAAACTTTCTGTTGATGTCCAGTTGCGTGGCTCGTTTTATATCTGCAGCTATATATTATTCTCGATAAAGGTTCGTATTTTAAGCCGACCGTTCAGTTGGTGATAGACGACCAGTAGATCGGCTACGAAATATGTATTGAGCCAATAATACTAACCGATTTTTTTTTTCAAAATCAGGCAATGACAAAAGCGTCCTTTTCATATGGATATGTGATTATTTTTTGTTAAAAGTGCATGCCAGTTGCTATCTAACAGTAAAGATGGGTCCGGGGCATATCTCTGTAATTTGACCAATTACCAAAAACCATAAAAATGTTTATCTTTCACAGGTATAATAACAAAGGCTTCCTTCTTACGATATGTATATGAAACTCTTTGTTACTAGAAGCCAGTGCCATTGGCTATCTAACTCTCCAAAACAGCGTAGGTGAGTCTCCAGAAATATGTCTGTGTATTGACTAATCTCCAAAATAGCGACTCTCAAATTACGTAAATTCGTAAAAGAGTTTGTCATTTAAGGTAATAACAAAAGCTTCCTTCCTTCCGTTTGGATAAGTGACTATTTTTTTTATTGAAATCCTATACCATTAGCTATCTAACAATATATAGATGAGACCCTGGAAACATATCTGTGCTTTTACCAATCTCCAGTACAGTAAACCTTTAAATTACGTAGACTCATAAAAATGTTTTTCATTCACAAGTAATAAGAACATCTGTCTTTCCGCATGGACGTGGAGTTTTTCTTTAATAAAAGTCCATGCCATTAGCTAACATGTAAGACCCGCGAACATCTATATGGTTTGGACTACGATATATAGTGACCTTCTAAATTACGCAAATTGATAAAAACATTTGTTATTCACAACCTGCAACCAAATAAGCTTGCTTCTTACTATTTGGATATGTTACTTTATTTTATTAAAAACCATTAGCCATCAGTATAACCTCAAAATTACCGAAATTATAAAAAGTTCACCATTGACATCGAATAACAGAAGCTTCCTTCTTACCGTATACATATGAGATTATTTGTTGCTAAAAGCATATACCAATAGTTATCTAATGTTATAAGTGAGACCCCGAGATCCTCTGTAATCTGGCCAATCTACAATAACGTGAACCTCAAATTACTTGACTTCATAAAAATGTTTGTCATTCACAGCTAATAATAAATGCCTCCTACCCGTGTGGATATTTGACTAGTTTTTATTAGAAGTAATATAGGACCTCGGCAAAATTTCTGTTATTTGGCCAATCTCCAATGCAAAGAACGTTGAAATTGCGAAATACAAAATGTTTTTATATAAATATATAATTATGTTGCTCGTATATTGCTAATTTTAATCAGTTGAATTATGAGTTTTATGAAATATTAGAAATTGCTTTTACCTTTTGCTATACTATTAAAGGGTATTTCAAGAAGGGCGGCCGACTTTTAAATGTAAATAAAACAAATTGTTTCGAATATCTACTCAACTTGATTTGAATTTTTTATTTGAAATAATACTTTATGGCATTAAGTATGGAATATATAATGTTCAAATGTCCGCCGCGGCTTTGCTTAGTGGCACGTATTCGGGAGGTTCAATTTTCGATGACTGTCGCATAAATCTGGCTGAATCTGCTGGATGGCGTTCCATATGCTGACTTTGAGTGGAAAGGAAGAAGTCTAAAGGCGTAAAATCACACGATGTCAATGGCCAGTTCACCGATATAACCAAGCCCTCAAATCTGCTCGCTCGTGCAGAATGTCCATTGTGGCATGCGTTGTGTGGCACGTAGTCCAGTTTAGAACACAAGAAGTTGCTTATCATCGATCTACTTACTGCACTCTTCAATTACGGTTATCGCAATGCCAGTTTTGTTTTGGAAAAAGTATGGACCATTGATTCCGCCAGACAATCCGCACCAAACAATGACTTTCTCGAGATGCATTTGGTGCTGGTGTTTCTCGTGTGGATTGGGATCGCCCCAAATCCGACAATTTTGCTTGTGCACATATCCATTTATCCTGAAATGGGTCTCGTCGCTGCTCCAGAGCCCAATCAGCGAACATACAGTGTCGTTTATGGTCGTTGATCTTAAGTTCCTGGGTTGGGTTTTATACGGGTGCATACCCAAGCCCCGACGCAAAATTCGCCGAGTTGAAATAGCAGAAAGGTCAAGTTCTTGTCAACGATGAGAAATTGGCTTTTCCCGGTCACTAATGCACACACAGCGGCGACGTTTTCAGCAGACCTTGCGTTTCGATGATGTACGAGTGTTGGCTGATTATTTATCGAATCGGTTGACTCGAATTTTTCCACCAATCATCGAATAGTCGACTCAGCAGGACGGTTGTGGCGAGGATATAAATCACGTAATGCGCGAACATTTCTCGAACGGAGCACTGATTTTGAAAATAAAATTGGATGATTTGCCACGTTGTTCAACGTTGTAATCTTCCACGGTGATTTGCAATACACTACTGAACAATTCACAACAAATTTGACAGTTGTTGCTTTAACAACATGGCTGCTATAATCTAACAAATTTCGAGCGTCCCTAGTGAAAGACTCCTTTACATACTTACTTTATTAGCTTAGACATTTCTTTCTTTTTTGGCCATTAAAAATAGATAATAATATTAGTCACTCTCACTTGAAAAAAATAAAAGCTTACTATTAAAGGTTTCGACTGCAGCTTATTCTAACTGAACAAGTGGCATAAGTAAATTTGAAACACCATCTTAAACATGACTAACGCCACTGAAATAATCCTCAAACTAAGCGTGTTTTCAAGATATTAATAGACACGTTAACTTTGAATTCACGTTATACACTGCCGTTCACTTGGATAGGAACGACCGTTTTTTTGGAATATTTTGAATCGGTTTGACTTTTTTGAGACTTTCTTTTACAGGATAAGCACTGGTGTTAGATTAAATTAACTATTTTGAAACAAGTTGGCATTTTAACGTAATAAAATAAAAAATGAGTCGAGGAGGGAAACTTTCTCTGGCAGAAATAGACCAAAGTTAAAGTACTACACAGTGAAAATTTTTCTCTTCAAGCAATTGTAGATAAAATTGGAAGAAATAATACTGCAATCTTCAATTTTTTAAGAAATTCAAATGAATATGGCTTAAACAATAAATCTGGCGGAAGTTTTGAGGCTACATCTGCAGCCGACAAGCGAGCGATACTATGGACATCATCCAATTGGGCACTACTTTCTGGAAAAATTAAAAGCGAGAGCTCTTAGATCATCTTATTCGAAGAAAGCACGACCTCTAAATCAGGAGAGGAAAAACAAACGGTTACATCTCGAAGCAATAGTGAATAGTGGAATCGTCGTATTTTCTGATGAAAAGAAATTTCATCTCGATGGTCTCGATGAATTTAATTATTTTAAATAAGTGCTCATCCTGTAAACGAAAATGTTGAAAAGGTAAAACCAATTTTGAAATATTCCAAAAAAAACGATCGTTCCTATTCAAGTGAACTGCTATTAGGTGTACAAGTAGAAACTCTGCTTTGTTAAACATAATATAATTGTCGAAATATGCGCCATTATCTATGGTATTTTGTCATTTATCATTGGCCTACCTTGGCCTGTAAATGGTCGTTTCTCCTCCAGAGCATCATTTAATTTGATCAATTAGGCCTGGTAACGTTCAACTGTAACAGTTTGACCAGGTTCCAGAAGCTCATAGTAAATGTCTTCTTTCCAATCCCACCAGACATACAGTAACACTTTCTTGGCATGAATATTAATTTTTTGCGACTGATGCTGATAGCTGGCCTTGATAAACCCATGGATTTCTGCGTTTGGAATTATCGTATAAAATTCACTTTTCATCACCCGTAATGATTTTGTGCAACTCTTCGGTCAGTTTATGAGGAACACATTTTCCTTCCTTCTGTATTTTTCCTCATGCAATCGAAGTGATATTGCTTGGCATGCAACTCCTAACTATTCCGCAAGCTCTTTTTGAGTTTGAATTGGGTTTTTCATCCAGAAAAGTTGTAGGTTCTTCGTCTTCAAATTGTTTTACTGCACCTGGACGTAAATCGTGCTCAAGACTAAAATTGCCATCACGAAATCTTGCAAACCACATTTTTATTATTATTGCTTTTCTGGTTGATGATGAACTGCATGAATATAAAACTTATTTTTCTAAAGGGTGTTTTTTTAGGAGGTTTGTTTTTCCGATAGATGTCGTTTTATTTTATGACAGTTGTTTTGACAGCTCAAAGTGGCATTTCTACTCAGTATTGTTTGGCAAATCATTATGAATAGGTTAACTCCAGAACAACGTTTTCAAATCGTGGAAATTTATTTTCAAAATCAGTGTTCAATTAAAAATGTTTATAGAGCACTTCGTGAATTTTATGGTGCACATAATCGTCCGTCAGAGACCACCATAAAGAACGTAATTACCAAATTTCGGTCTACATTCACTCTTTTGGATGCCAAGCCACCGACAAGAATGAGAAGAGTTCGTACAGAAGAAAATATTGCTGTCGTTGAGGCCAGTGTCGAAGAAAACGACAATTTATCGATTCGTCGTCGTGCTCAGCAAATTGGACTTTGTCCATCGACTTTATGGAAAATTTTACGTAAAGATTTGGGTTTGGTGCCATACAAAATTCAATTGGTGCAAGAATTAAACGACCAGTGATTGGTCGTTAAATCAATTGAACGAAGATCCATTTTTTTACCGTAAAATTCTCTTCAGTGGTGAGGCGCATTTTTGGTTAAATGGATACGTCAACAAACAAAATTGTCGCATTTGGAGCAAAGATAATCCACACGCCGTTCAAGAATTACCAATGCATCCTGATAAATGTACTGTTTGGTGCGGTCTATGGGCTGGTGGGATCATCGGTCCATATTTCTTTAAAAATGAGGAAGGACGACGCGTTACCGTGAATGGAAATCGATACAGAACCATGTTAAATGAGTTTTTGTTGTCAAATCTTGAAGATATGGATATGGATGAAATGTGGTTTCAACAAGATGGTGCCACTTGCCATACAGCACGTGAAACAATCGACTTATTGAAAGAAACTTTCAACGACAACATTATTTCGAGAAATGGTCCGGTGAATTGGCCTCCGCGTTCGTGCGATTTGACGCCACTCGATTACTTTTTGTGGGGATACGTGAAGTCATTGGTTTATGTGGATAAACCTCAATCGATTGACGCTTTGGAAACCAATATTCAACGTGTCATTGCTGACATACGCCCTCAAATGCTTGAAAAAGTGCTGGAAAATTGGACCTCCAGAATGACATTTGTGAAAAATAGTCGTGGTAGCCATATGCCAGAAATTGTGTTTAAATGTTAAATGCCAAAAAATTATCTACCAAATAAAAAAAAATTTTGGTCATTTCATAATTTTATATGTGTTTTATTCAAAAAAAAAATCGGCAACCTCTTAAAAAAACACCCTTTATAAAAAATTTGTTCGTTTTGCTTTGCTTGTATTCGTCGTGTCGCTCTTTAGTGTTCGTTTTGGTATACTCACTCGTCCTGTTTTTTCCCTTTGTCTTGTTGTTTGTTCATTTTTGTGAACATGTTGTTTATGGTGCTATTACAGTAGAAAACAGAAAATGTGAGAAAGACAAGAATAAAATTTACATTAGCGCGACTGAGATAAACCATTTTTATTTTATGGTTAACAAGTTGGAGAAATTTTGACATCAAGAAAAACTAACCTATAAATTATTTAAAATATATGAAAAATTTTTATGTTTGACAATAATTTTATATTCCGATGAAAAAAATATGCTGTTTGATTAATTATGTGAGGAGAAATTTTTGACAAGTTCATAATTAACCTGAAAAAATCATTCCGCGACAAATGAAATGTCAGATTTTTTTAACCTAAAAATATCCTAATAAAAACCAGTCCAGGCAAATATTTGTGTATCGTTCATTGAAACCAGACAATAACAGCAGTGATGTGGTAGTGGATGATTCGGATTCAGAAGAAAAGGATAATACGATTAATCATTTGAATGCTGTCGAACGGACAACTCTTAATCGAAATTTTGATAATGTTGAATAACGCCAATCGTATACAATTTGTGCTCAACTACCGATATATTTCTATTTAAATGTTTGTTTCTATTTGAATGTTTATGAATAGAAGTAGAATGGAAAATAGCAGAATCATTCCGACTGTAAGCAAATGTACCAAATTGGTATTTTATATGTTTACTTTCAGTGTGGTAAAGAGGTAAAATGGTAAAGTTTTTTACTAACAACAATTCCGTTTTACTTTTGAGTACTATATGTTGCCGTTCAACTTTCATCAAAACATTGTGGTTTAATCTCACTCATTTTGGCCAAAATGAATTTTCGTTTCCAATCTCGATGCTTCTAATTCCGTTGAGTACAACTCTGAAATAGCTGTGTTTGGGTTTGGAAACTGGGATTTAACTGTGACGATAGCAGTTCACAAGGCAGATACGGTGGTATGTAACGAGGCCCTCGACGATTTCAACCTATTCAAGATTTTACCCGCGAAGATATTGATTTGTTGGGCCACCATTACCGATATTTGGACGAATATTGGGTGCGAAAATTTTCTCGTTGAACTTCCATTGGCCGAGTTTATCTTATCGAAATTGGTCGATAAGCATTCGGATGTCGATATACATCAACTGGCATCACTGGATCCCTTATTGCATAGACATTTACTATCTATCAAAGCATATGAGGGCGATGTATCGGAATTAGGTTTATATATTACTGTTGTCTGTGATGATTTAGAAATAACGCGAGTTGAAGAGCTGCGACAAAACGGTTCTAATATAATGGTAATGATCGACTCTATATTAAATAAACAAATTAAAATAAATTTTAATAAAATATTTCGGATCTGAAAATCCTGTGTTTTTAATATTTAGTGTACAGCGCAATGTGATACCTAGGTAGAGTGGTTTTTGTAGTCGAAGGAACTATTTTGGCCTACTTAGTTGTTATAGTTCAAAGCAACGATATCAAAATACAGAGATGAAGGCGGGCAATGTGAGCAGCCGGTATTATTTTTAAATTTTGAATTGACAATGGAGAGAACCTATATTTTTATCTCGTTCTATTTTTCTGCAAATTAAAACGCGGTTACAGTGGATGAGGCCCAATATCAAGAATTCTGCTGAACATCATGCAAATGAACTATACGTTTTATATTTATATTTTATATTGTGTGTGTTATACACGTGGTAAAATAACCGGCTGGCTATTTAGGGTTGTGCCACTAATTGCGTTGAGATTACGAAATGTTACATTTGTGATATGCACGATTAGAATATTTGGTTGCAAATTCTGACCGCTATAATATAATAGTGTGCCCTCACCTTCTGGATGAAATTCAGGGTAACAGAGACCACTATCATATCGAAGTTAGGTTACCAAGAAACCAAATTATCAACGTTTTGGTAACCTCCCCTAGATTGAAATACGAAAAATGAAAATAATTGACTTTGTCGTTTTTAGTAAGTTTAAAAACGTTAACTTTAGCCAAAAAGCTATCTAAATACGTTTTCTAACTCCCTATACCCTGGAAAATTTTAGGCTATTCTCATCATCGTAATAATATGAAGAAAATCCTGTTCCATGTTACCTTGTCAGGATTCAAGTCGAATCAGATGATCAGTTGAAGCAGATGATTAGGGCGAAAATCACTCTAAATACGATTATAAAATAAGGCTACTTTTGGCTTATCCTGGATATTTTTCTAAGATAGGAATTCTAGATCGGAATTTTGTGGAAAATTGCAGATATTTAGTAACTAATTGGGGTTCTAACACAAATTTAAAGAAAAGCTTCCTTATATGTAATTAAAATGGGTTTCTGGAATCGGAATAGAATTTTAATATGAATATTGAAAATTTTAGATTAATTTAGAATATGAACGTGACCAACGGAATGGAACTTTTATATCGAAAACTTTAACCGATGTTGTTTTTTTGTTGATATAGAATTTTGTTTTTAAAATAACAAAATTTGAAAGTCTTACGTTAATCATAGGTCAATTTAAGGTCATTTAAGTCCAAACCTCTTAAAAATTAAAATAAATTTGATTTATGTTAAAGATAACAATTACACACTTAAATCTCAATTAAGTAAAATTTTTTTTATAAATTACTTTAAACATTTAACAAATGCGAATATATGAAGCCTAAAAATGTAACTACCCGTAGCTTAGCTAAATACCTGGCCAATAATAATATTTTTTTAGCGCTAAACCATTATAGTTTGCTAAGATCCAACACAAAATCCAGTAGCAACCAAAACCGTTTAGATGTGGATTGATCACGTGCTTCATCGGCTAATAATAATAATAATAATACAAATGCCACATAAATAACTTCTCTCGTCGTAATAAATTAAAAGTCAAATTCGAAATATTTTTATGTACGAATAAATAAAAATTCTACGAAATCTTATAGTATTCGATTATTGTATGTTCAAAGATTAAGACCATGAATATATTCTAACTATTATTTACTACTATCATTACTCTCGTATTACAATATTTCTTGTAGAAAACTTGTTTTCTTAGTATAATAATATATTATAGTTTCTGTTAAAGTTACCAACTATCAGAAACTTATTAATATTATACAATAAGAAGAGGGAACAACGGAGATTACGACTAAACAATTTTTATCGATTTTCAAATGAAAATGTAATAATTTAAATAAAAAATCTTTCAAGACAAGAATTAAATGAAATATTCATTACTTTTATAATACAGAGTAATATTGTAATTTTTATGTTTTGACCATATCGACCCATTGTACATGTAAGAGATCGAGATCAAGATAAGATTCTTATGAATTCAACGAAAATGAAACAAAAGCAATTTTTTTTTATAAATAAACTTCAGAATTGCAAATCATAGGTCAAATTCGTTCGTTATTTTTTATTTGATTAAAAGGCAAGTTCACCGCTGTAAATATTATAATGTGCAAAAGGCCTCCCATTAAAAATAAATCAAGAGGATTATTGTTTAAGGGGTAGAATGTGATATTTTTACGTATACGTAAAAACGAATTATTTGAAACATTATGCTTTGTACATAAATAATATTTGCTTTGTGAATTCTCTTATTCTCTATTATTAGCAGAACACGGCACCCCGGAAAGTACTTATATGTATAAATTGTATACTTTTGAATAATAAAGGGTCTTTCAAAAGTCACGCCTAGATGTCACTAGTAAATAATTCCTAAACGCAACCTTTTTTATGGCATCTTTGACATTTTTGAAGTAGACAGATGTATAATTTAACGATGGATACTTACACGCTAGAAGAACGCATTAAAGTCATTCAAACTTGTCATGAAAATCATCAATCTTTAAAAAATACGTATCGTAAAATTCATGATTTTTTTGATGTAAATAATCGTCTAAATGATTCAACAATTCAAAGGTTAGTGAAGAAACTTGAAGAGACTGGTTCTGTCGAGGATTGAAAAAGGTCTGGCAGACCAAAAATTGGACGTTCTAGTGAGAACATTACTGCTGTGGCCAAAAGTGTCGCGGAGGAATCTTCAACATCGATATCACGACGTTCTCACTAATTATGTATTCATTTATCGACTGTTTGGCGAATTTTACATAAGGATTTGCATTCGCTTCCTTACAAAATTCAATTAACACAAAAATTAAAACAAACAGACTATTAACAACGCAGAACATAAACTGGCCGCCTAGATCATGCGATTTAACGCCATTAGATTACCTCCTTTGGGGTTTCTTGAAATATAAAGTTTACGTGAATAAACCAACAACAATTGCACAGCTGAAAAACAACATTCGGACTGAAATTAATGAACTAAATGCGGTAATGTGTGAGTGAGTTCTTAAAAATTTTGATTTTCGTATAGAACCCTAGAGACCCGTGGTGGACATTTAAATGATGTCATTTTTCACATATAATTGTTAAAAGCTATATTTTTACAAAACATAAAAAACACCAGAAAAAATATAAGTATTTCCATGTTTTATTTTAAAAAAACATCTGCACGACTTTTGAAAGACCCTGTATCGTTTTCATACAGTACATTGTATAACCTTCCTAAATGGAACTAAACGAATTTCTTAAACGATGATAAAGAAATCGATTCAAGGATGGAATCGGAATTTAAAGTTTTTAATTTGGATAGCAAAATTCTGTAATATGCCTCATTCCCGCAAGGAATTACGATAAAGTTTGGTTTGCAGGAGGAATTTAAAAAACAAGTTTTGCTATTCTGAATGTAACTAGGTCATTCCTTGACTAATATTGATGAGATGCTGTGTACAAGATAGCTTGAAATTCCTAAAATTATTTTTGATTAGGGTTCTAGAATACGTACATCCTGAATGAAACAACAATCCATACAAACATTTAATTCCCAAACGAATTTTCACGGTTTGTTAGATATAATTACGATTTGAACACAGTTTTTTCATGTAGTTAATTTACCGCCTTTCTGGGGGAGTAGTCCATTCTTAAACATCAATCCAAAATCGAATTTTGCTGGATATTCTAGAGGAAGCTAGGATATTATAGAACTTGCTAGTTTATTTTACATTTTGGGATATAACTCATATGCTAAAGCTCATTAAATGCCATGTGAGACTATTTCGCCATGGAATAGTAAAATAACCTAAGGACAAAATCTCATTTTTAAATTTTTTAAATATTTTCCAACACAATGAGAAGCTTATTCAACCTTAATGCAGTTTGGATATGTCCGGATGGAAAACTGGAAGTTTTCTTTGATCAATTAAAAGATGAATTGGCACGATTAGCAAAAAAACCAAATTAGTGCTGTTTTACACGTTTTTCCTTGAAGCGAGACATTTTTGTAAAGTGTTTTTTTCAGTTACTTTTCCAATTCGTTACTTTTTCATTGCGACTCTAGGTGGAGATTGTAACCTTATTTGTGATTGTTGTTTAAAATGTAATTGTTCAACGATATCGTCTTCAAGTATTATTGCATAGTGACTAGATGTAGATCCTACTATAACATTCCATATGAGGGGAATATTCCACTACCTTAGTGATCACTTGTTCTGTAAGCACCAGTTTAGTAGAACAAATAGTTCAAACTTTAAAATAGTTAAATGACCAAGTAGAGTGACATAAGTTTATAAGTTTGGCTGTCCAAAATGGCCTAGTTATATTCCGAATGATCATATTATAGAATTTCATTTAATATTTGTTTTAGATTCCCAATTCAGATTAGAGTCCATATTTTAGCTAACAAATCGAATATTTTCATGGCCTGTTAAGAATTTTAATGGCCTAGTTCTATTCAGAATACCCATAAAAATTACTGGAATAATTTATTTAGAATTATAATCCCATCCTTCGACTCAATTTTCTCTAATATGATATTTACCAAATTTCTTTATGACTACTTTCGAATAATATATTCCAGCTAAATTCGTTAAGACATTCCAAACTGGGATGAACGAGCGGACAAAGGACCCTTCATCATGATCAGTTAAGAAAGTTCTTATTCTCTATTTATTACGTCTGCCAAAAATAAAAATCCCGAAAATGAAATTCGTGAAATACTGAAAAATGTAAATCTTAAACACAGGATCCCGAAAAACAATATAATCCCGAAACACGAGAAACTGGGTTTTAGTTTTAATATAAATAAATGTTTTAATAAATTTATTACGAAAATTTTTGTAATATATATTTTTATATAATTATTGTAATATCGAAAAAAAAATATTTATGTTTATATGAAATACTCGTATTCGTAATCCCTATACATTTATATAATAAACCATATACCTATATTATAGGGATCCAGGTTTTTCCGTATTTTCGGGATTTAATTTTTCGGGATTTCATTTTTCGGGATTTCATTTTTCGGGATTTCGATTTCGAGCTACCGTTTTTCGAGCTAGTAGCACCAGTAAAGGTTGGTCATATTCTAGAACGTCTGTTTTAACTCATATTAGATCACTATTTCATATCCTAAAAACGGGGCTCCATCATGATCGGTTAAAAATATCCTAGTTTCTTTCGGGTTAGCTAAATTCCGCAGTTTCCTTTCGGAAGTTCATTTTAAAACTTCAAGTCAGGTGCTGCCACGGAGCGAAGACTACAACATTTAAAATTAAGGGTTTGCCAAGCGATTAGGGGAGGTTTGCCAAGCGAATTAACCCTGCTGGCTCGCGATAAGACGGCCGGCAGGAAAGATGCGATCAACCAAATATTAGTCTTTCACGTCGTCCAAGTCCGGTTTGCAACCAAATGTGACAACTGTACTATTAGCAATCTGTAGGTGTTGGCATGAATTGTTACGATATATTTACTACCGCTCGGTATCCATCTGCTGCCCCACGTTCAAATATTTAAACTTTTCCATCTTCTTGAATTGTTGGCTTCCCAAAATTAAGTCTTCATGATTTGCTTCTTGCAATGACCTTATATTTGAATTTTGTTTAGTTGCTAATTCACATGGAGCTTCATTGACATAACAGCCGGCCTGATCAAAATTATGAGCAGTGTTGCTCGACAGTGTTGATCTGACGAAAGACAAACTCCAACTAAAAATTAAAAATGGTTTGGACCGTACTTCTGATGTTATTTGGAAAGCCTTAAAATATTTATCTTCGATTATAAGCTGAATTGTGAACCAACCATCAATAGTTTCCATATTGTGATAAATTCTAAGATAGGGCTTTTCTTAAAATGTTCTTTTGGATGATCTCTATTGATCTATGTCTTAAATATGCTGACTATATATTGATAATGTCGATTGGATTATATTAGGCAAAAACTTGTATTGCATTCAACGAAGCTATTGTGCCATAGTTACTATAGTTTCCTCTGTGGATCAAAATATTAATTAAAGATCTCTTTTTCTTTATAAATTATTCAAGTATTGTGTTTCTCCGAAACATTGACTGAAACGTGACTACGCGAATAAAGAATTGTTAGTCTTAACATTTTTGATGATACACAATCAATTTCTGCTTTTTTTCTTTTTCATAACTGATTTGACATTATTTACGCGATCTTGTAGTCGTTATGAAATTGCGTGTATTTTGAAATAAATAACACTTTGCGCGGTTCTTTCCCCGCTTTATCATTAAACAATAATCGTATTGTAGATATTGGATGCGTATTTTTCCAGATACGGTAGCCTCAAAGTTGACGGAAGTGAATTGGTAATCGAAAGTTTGTATAAGTAATAGCTTTCCAAGAATCCTGATCACTTAATAAATGATAATAAATCAACGATTATATTCAGATTAGCTAATAAAGTATATTGTTCTTGTGTTGACCACCTGCGAGAAGTTCGTTACATTCTCGATTCCCATTTGCGCAATCATAGTGTGTTAAGATGGAGCCTTCTTGGTTCTCTAAAGTTTCACTCATTTTGAAATCTATATCTGTCAAATATATCAAATTGCACACTCAGTTAAGAATTAGTGCTACTTCGACTGGGTTTGCCTTATTGTAAATCTTTACAGAAGTTTTGTAACCACTCAAAATTGCCTAATGATAGATGTAATTAAATTGGCTTTTACAGCCTCATTTTTATAGAAACATGATAAGTCAAGTTGTTCTCAATCTAGCAATGCTGTCACCTCATTTTATGCTACATTTTTTCAATAACTGCAGTAATTATACCTCCCTAAAAGTGGTAGGATGAGCATTTAGCAAATGTAATTGTTTTAGAAGCGGAGTGACCCATGTTTTGTAGAGCTTAAAATACTTATAATTAATTTTATTTAAATAATTTAATAAATAATTTAATTAATCTTAATTTTCTTTCATGTGGAACAGAAGTTACAAAAAATCAAATAGTAAAAAAACGAGAAGTATGAATTAGTTTTATTTTTTATTTGTTTGAGGAATATAAAACTTTCGAAAAAGATGTAAGTTGTTGCTGTCGAAAGTCCTGAAAATCAGCTTTTTTTAAAAACCGTCAATTCATCATTGGCACAAGCAATTAATAAAAAGTTAGAGTAATAAATATTTCTAAAAGTAAAGCTAAATCCTTTATATTTGACTCCTTAGTTTTTAATATCGTTTGGGTAGGTTTCGAAAAACGGGCCTTTAAAAATTATCGCTTTTGTGTAAACTTAAAAACGGCGTACGCCCCTGTTCAAAAGTACATTGGTGTTTCTTGAATATAAAGAACATCTCCCCCAAGTTTCATAAAAATCTAGGAGGACAGAATCCGGTCTTTTTTGTTTGAATTCGATCAATTTCAAATGTTTATGCTTAGATTCAGCAACCGGTAATCTTACATAAATTCAGCAAGTGGTAGTCACAGACGTTTTCAATAATGTGTTTGAACAAATCTTAAATTTTTTTACAAATTATTTGAAAGGAAAAAGTATAGTCCTTAAAATAATCCAAAAAATATTGGATAAACAATATAAAGAGACTTATATTCTTTATCCAATTTTAACAACTTTCACTGCAAAAGCCTAAACATTTTATTCTTTCTGATTTAATCAGACCGACAACAAAAATGAATGAGTTCTTGAAAGGTCACAATGTATCGGGCATATTGAAATTTTAGTAGCTGTGCCCTCCAGTCGCGAAACTTAGAACTTCTTGTATGTAACATCTAACAATAACAAACAGGTATAACAAAATAGTCACTAAAATTATTAAATCTCTTAAATGTATAAATGTATCTATTTAATAACGGGGTAACCCATGTTTGTAGAGTTTAAAAAATTTCGTAATATAACTAAATTTGTGATTGTTTGTGGAAAGAAACACATTTGTAAAAAATAATCCATGAATCATAAATATTGTTTATTTATACTGGGCAACCGCGGTAGTATCTCGATTTTTGCCGGTTGAAGCCGGTCTTATCAAATGTGTAACCATAAAATGTTTGTGAGTTAAGTTAGTCCGTCCATCTTAAAGGTAACGATGATTTTTACAGCAAACATATAATGATTATTTCAAGGTTAACTTAATATTATTCTAACGGACTTCGTGAACCTTTCTTCGAATTATGACCATTTTACGAATTTAGAGTGAAGAACATAAATGAAAAATTTTATTTATGGGATGTATTTGTTTATCTGAAAAATTAATTAAATAAACGTAATTGGATATGCATTTCCTTAGGCTAGCCCCTACAACGTACAGTAAAATGAAAAACGGTTGCGATGGTATCGCAAATCCGTTGATGGCGAGTCACCATAGTTTAGTTTGTGGAACCTATCTAATAAAGTAGACTGAACTCTTTAATATGCAAATATTAAAGCCATAAACACGTCACACCTACGACCCAAACCTCCTCTTAACAACTGTCACGAATCTACTGACAATTTCCTTCACTTAGCATCACATTTAAATTACATAAAATCGATTTTTTAGTTGTTAGTGTTGTTGTTTGTTATGTATACTCGAAAATATCTCTCAAATGATATTAGCATAAAAACATATATCCTACACACCACCACACCGCATTACTCATCTCATCATCATTAGCACATTGCCAGGCAACAGTTCATTTCACAAACAATACGCAACATCATATTGTTCGTTTCTGCCAGTGTATTTGATATATAAGAAAAAAGTATGTCTATCACTTGCCAAAAAGAAAAGAAAATGACAAACAGAAACACATAAGTAAATTACAATTACAAAAAAGGTTTATTCTTTTGTAATTCACTTAAATTAATTTTGTTTTTGTTTCTCTAAACATCACTCTGACAAATTGAATTTTAAATTTATAGCAAACAAAGTCTCTTAGAGTCAAATAATATAATAATAAAAAAATGGGAGCAGCAACAACACAACAGAAGCACCAAACAAATTATATTCAAATTTAAACTTTAGTCTTGCGAATAGCAAAATTGGCGGTTGAACGTTTTGTGGTCTGGTCTACCTACAGTACAATGTTCACTTTAAAGTGAATTAAATTGCTTTTAAGATGTATACATAAATATTTAAGACATTTTCCATAATGTAATCAAAATAAATCTGCCGTGATGGATGCGAACACACAAAATTTGAAATGTGATTCGAATACAAATTTAGATAAGTAGTTGGTGCACAACACAATCTCAGAGCTAATAAATATGACGGATTAAATATACTGAGTAGTAAAAAAAAAATTCCAAGAAAATTTTATAATAAAAAGAAAAATTTATTATAATTCTATATCAGTTTATTTGCGCACTGTTGTTGTTGTATTTTATGGAAAAATCCTTAATAAAATTTATAGCCAAGATTTTCTTTTTATTGTTAAATTATATGAAGTGTAAAATTGATGAAAATGAAATTTTTCTTTTTTTGAAATATTGATTTTTTTTATTATGACGTGATGAATATTATTAATATTGTTGTTTTGAAAAAATATTTTGTTTTTCCATTTTCTCACTATACGAGTTTTGTGATGTAAATTGGATAAAGAGAAATTTTCATTTTTATCACGTGTGTGGATTGATGTTTTTTTTGGTATTTTGGTTTTTCTATTTCGGGTTTTCTTTAAAATAATTTTTTAACATTCTGAATATAGAATGTGATTTGATTTAAAAAAATTATAAGCTACTGGTCTATTCTGTGCGGTGCCGCATGTTTTATAAGACATGAAAACTAGAGGTGCGTTTGATTTAAGTATGAACACCGTTACAAAGATTATAACTTAGTATCCTTTTGTTACAATTGTGGTGCAACGGACATCACCAAACCACAGCGAACAACGAACAACAATCGATACGAATTTTGACGGAAAAGACGTTCAAAATTTTATATAAAAACTCAAGTTTGGGCATTTAGTACTGTAGCTTCGAAATGAAAGCCAACGTATTTTCCATCAATCTAGGTGCAGTTGAAAAAATTATCGAGCAAACCATTTTTAAAAAGACACAATCATCACAATTTTTCTGAAAATCTTTCACCTCCTTTTTATATAAAACAAACTTGAGCCTAAGTTTAAAACACTTAAACTTGATGCAAATTATCAAAATAAGTCGTGAATCCCAGAAAACCAATCCAGCCGCCAGTTGGATAGCGCTGATTTAGAGTATATCGCAGAAGGCGCAGGAATAAAATAGACACGGAAAATATGTAAGAAGTTAATAATTTCTCAGAACTTTCAAACATAAAATAAACCCATGGGCTTCTTGGTATGACTGGGTGACACCGAAAGTTTTTATCCGACTATGCAAACATCGAATGTTGAAGATACCGTCACCGAGCAAGTGGTACGGTGGTTGCTTCGGCACTTGAACCAGGAAACTGAATATAATTAATATTTTCCCCCCCAAAAAACGGAGTCCTATACGTTGTCCTTTGATTCGTGTCATGAGCGCCAGGGATGTTTCAACGTCATGAGGTAAACAGGAGTGAAGTTCGTAACTACCGGGCTCTCTTCACTAGATATATCACAGCGCTAAAGTACAGCAAGAGAAATAATTGGAGAATTTTTTTCAAAAAAATGACAAGCCTCATCGTCTACATAAGGCCTTCTCCTTAGAATAACAATCAAGAAACCAAATGATGAATTGACTACCTCAAATGACTGTATTATTACTTACAAATTCTCAGGTGAAGTGGGGTGCACCCCATAAATCTTCGAGGTATATGTTCCAAGATGGTGGAGAGTCGATGGAGTAATTACCGAAAATGGAACAGGAAACTCCCCAAACGACATCTTATGATGTACGCCTATTAGCCTCACGCCATGTATTCTTAAAACCATGGTGGAAATACTGGATCACTGCATCAGTTCCAATAAACTCCAACGTTACTCCGTGAATTCCGGTCAACAAGCGAATCAGCCTGGAAAAACAGAGACCGCTATACACGAGCTCACGACGGAAATCTAAGATACACTTAGGAATAAAGAACGGTGGTTGATTGTGTACCTTTTATTGATATACAAGGCACTTTTGAAAATTCCAATGGTGAAGTAATTCAAGCACAAGCTAGAGCAAGAGGTCTTGATTCCTTCATTTTAGAAAAGATTATTAATATGTTGAAGATCAGGACGTTTCAATCCTCCTTCGGTGATAAAACCATCTCTATCGCTGGAACTAAATCCCGTCTCCATGTCTTGGTACTTTTTTGTTTGCTAATGATGGACCAACTACTCACCATCTTAAAAGTATGCTTATATAGATAAATTTTAGAGTACAATGGCGGAGCGTGTACAACATGCTCTTAGGCTAGTAAACGACGTGCAGGGAAGTTGATCTAAGTGTCAACCTAGAGAAAAAAATTTGCACCTTTTGTATAAACCACAGCCAAACTTAATTTTCCGTGCTTCAGTTTTCAAGCGTCATCCTGCAAATAAAGCCGGAAGTTAAATATCTGGGTGTGTTATGTTTTAGGAGCTATGAAAACGTGTTCCCTTATCCAAAACAACTATTGGAGCTGGAGTAATCGGGCCTAGGCTCACACTCCGCCTACTCTTACAAAAATCCCCAATCGTCACAAAAAGTGAGGTCTTGATAATCTCGGACAGGCAAGCAGCATTGCCCGTCTAATCCGGCTCGTTTTTTCTATACAAGTTTTCATGGATTTACTATTGCTTCTATAAATAATTAGGTAAGGAAAACAAAATTACTTTAATGTGTTCTACTCTGCGCGAAGGATAGTGTATATTACACATTCACTGGCTCCGAACTCAGCGTTGTCTATTCCAACAGCAATTTAAATAGAAGTATGGACTGGATAAAAAAACACTATCGATGCAGGTTGAGATGAGACAAATTATAAAGTTTCTTTGTTACAACATACGACATTTAGACGGTGGAACGCCGATTACTGAGGTCTATAGTGTGGTACAAAATCCCCATCGAGCCGCAGCAGGTTCTGTACCACAGCGAGAGAAACATCTGAACTGACTTCTCTAACTCCCCTCTTATTAAAAAAAGAATCTACTACATCTTGAAATAAATCCACGGAATTTTGTACTCCAAAACACTTTTAAGGATCTACCATTAAGGTTCTAAAAGCACGTTCACCAGGCCCCTTAGCGTGTGAATAGAGGTAGACTACTTTAATGTGTAATGCCATTGCTTCTTTTTCATATAATTGACACCATATCACAGAGTACATAAATTACCAAGCGCAGCAAACAGGACAGTTGTACATCAAAATATTCTTATTACAACTATGCCTTAGGAATACACTTGAGGAAATTCAAATTCTCGATACCAGTTCTCTAGTTATCTCAATAGAGTCCGGCCAAGCAAAAGCACACGGTGGAAATCGTAAATTAGTTGATAGAATAGATAAAATTAATCTTGTGCTAGAGAGCAACAACACAATGATATATTTTTATACAAATGTGATAAATGTTAAATCTAAATTCCTCCATCCTTGCTTGTGGCTGGCTGGAATGCGAAAGTAAATACGGGTCCAATCAATATGAAAACGACAGACGTTGTCTTAGTTCAAAACTGCTCCTCACCAAAAACTGAAACTTTATTAAAATTTCAAATATCTAAACAAAAATGTTTCGCTATGAATTCATTTTTTACCGTGTTTGATTTAAATCAATTGCTTTTAAATCTGAGTAAAATTATTGTTCTTATTGTCCAACATACCCTAATTAAGGTTCTAAAAAAGCAGTGTATGAGAATTAGGACATCCCGAAAATAAAATCTCGAAAAATCAAAATCCTAAGAAATAAATTACCGAAAAATGAAATCCTGTAACAGAAATCCCGAAAAATACTGGAAAATGTTGTTAATCAGCCTTTTAATGTTCTTCAAACACAAATTTAAGATAGCATTATAAACCGAAACAAATCCGAACTACGTAGAAAACCAAAAATCCAGAAAAAATATTTTCCAAAATACTGAAACAAAAAAATCTCGGATTTTAAAATACTAAAATTCCTGTAAAACAACAGCTTGCAAATTGACAACATAGTCAGTTCTATACAGGGTTATATATCCCCGCTCATACACGCCTCTCGAGATTAAAATAGAAAGCCACGCATGCTCTGCTCGTGAGAGCTACCGGACTCATCATTAGTTTAAACCAATTGTGTTTTGAGGAACTACACCAAAAAAAATTTCCATAAAAACACGGGAAAAATTATAAAAATAAATATCGAATATTTCTTCAGTTTCCTTAACTGAAGAAAACATTATAAAATATACGATCACTAAATACCCCGAATTCGATCCAGAACATTCACCAATCCAGCTTTGGGTTGGTATTAATTTACTGAAAATTAAAATACTGAAATAAAAAATCCTGAAAAACAATACTGAAACAATATATCCCGAAGCTTTGAAATTCTGAAATTGAAAATACTTAATAATAAAATCTTTAAAAATTCGAAATATTGAAAAATAGTGTTATAGATATTGCAATTAGAAATGGTTAAAATAATTTGTTATGAACTGAAATATAACAGTTTATTGTTCCACGAAGGTTGAAAAATGAGTTCTTGTGGAAATGTACTCGTAGGGGCAACCGCTTAGGTAGATATCATCAGCATGCCGGAGTCGTATAAAGATGCCGGGAATTGGCGAAATCATCAATTATATGAGCAAAACCAATTTTACTAATTGAAAGAGTTCATTAAATTTAACTAAAATTATGGTTTAGTATTGATACTCGTATACTGAAAAATGAAATCCTGAAATATAAATCCCCAAAAAATAAGTGTCGAAAATTTGAAATCCTGAAATTAAAAATACTTACTAGCCCTTAAGAATTTCGAAAAAATATCCGTAAGGTATTATAATTGAAAAAGGTTAAAGGGTACAAGAACTGGTTGTTACTAAGAAGAATGTGTAGAATTGTAGGGGCTAATGTTTTAGATAGCTCGCACGAAATAAGTCTCCTCCCCCGAGCGTAGGAGCGGGGGTCTATAAATATGTCTGGAATTTAGGTCTAGCGGTATTTCCAATTTAAGGGGCGAAACCCAAAATAACTTATTGAAAGAGTTTAATCAATTTAATAATGATTAGATTAAGAAACAATGAGCTGCTTCCAATATTTTGCAAACTATTTTTTTCAGTATTTTTAGTTTTCTTCGTTTTCGGGACTTAAGGTTTCGGGGTTTCAGTACGATTCCATTCAGCTTTCCAAAACTTTTGTTGGCCACTTCAGATGGTTTATTTTTAATAATTTTTATCGTAAATCCTATTCGAAAATATGAAATAGATACAAAAATATATTTCTAATTGTGATTTAATGTCTTGTGTTTCATAGAATCGTATACGGAATTATATATTCGGTGTTTTATATATTCATTCTGCAACTGCCAGAAAAACTAGGAATCTCTGTTTGAGTAAGTGCTTCTTTGAAATTTTTGTCAAATATCTGACAATTTTGGGATTTTTAGTTTCTGAATTTTAAAGTTTATGGATTTATTTTTCCCGAATTTCCTGTTTAAGTTTCATATTTCTCAATATTTCATGATGTTAGTTTTCAGGAAATCGTATTTTCCTTGTTCCATCATTTTGAGTTCCGTTCCCTTCAATGGAATCCACTGAATATTTAGTTTGGTTAAAATAAATTAAAATTATTATTTTTCTCTTCTCTTTATGTAAATCTATCGGCTATAAAAAATGTTGATCGTATTTCACTAAGTCGGCTATTTTTAAATTTGCTAGTTTTTTATTCATAAGTGCAATTTACTACCTTCATTATAAGTATAAAGGACCAGCCCACATCGCTAACAGTTTTTGTTTATGACTAAGTAGGTATTTTGATTTTGAACTCATGCCTTCAAGACTAATATATTTGAGTACAAACATTTCACCGTTTTTTCTTAGTGAATTTCGAAACATGCAGGTTGTATTGAAAAACAGTTCTTCATAACTGTATTTTCTAAAAGGCGTTTTCTGGTGATTGGGCAACTGGAACGACCAGTTCTAAGGTCTTGTGGAATTTGTATAATTAACGCTCATTCAATTTTAAACCTAAATTATTTGATCAAGTTGTGATTTCCAGCATCCAGATTTATTAGTAGAAAGCTGAAGGTAAACATTGTCTAATGAAAGCTGAATTTTATGTGTAAATTGTTTTGGGATCTCCCCAATTTGCAGCAAACAAAAATTTATATCGTACAAAAGACGATTTGACAAAGTTTTGAAAACTATACCGCCCGCATTAGATTTATAAATAATTGGAGACTGTATACTTAAGCTTAATATATTCCGAAGAAAATTAACATGTTGTTCAAAACAATATTCAGTATTAATTTAAGTAAACGGAAGCACTTAAATCATAAACGAAATCTATTTATATACTTAAAGAAATTGGGTGCCGAATATATGTCAACCCAAACAAATTACCCGAATTTCAAGAATTTTGAAGAAATCAAACCTTTCTACGTATATGTACAAATCGTCACATAGCAGCAAAGTCAGAAAAAAACAATTTACTGTATTCGTATATACCAATATGTCCAGATATACATCTCGTATCATTCTTAAGAAATGTTTATCTGCAGAGAGATTTGATCAGTACTTCCGAAGAATGTATTTTATATAATTTGTTGTATGCTGTATAAATGTTAAATCAGAAAGATTATTTAGTTTGAAGAAATTTGTAATTAAATTATTAATTTTGAGTAAACACAAACTTTTAATAAATTTTTAAGAAAAATACAGAATGCGTATCTACCCCTTTTCAAGAATTTCATTATTTCCAAATAACCAATTTAATTATAAATATTAAGAAGAATTCACAGATTGTAAGAGGAGAGAATTTTAAAATATCATTATAGCTCGAACAAAAAAATCAATAAAGATAATTTCTAGAATTTAAGAATTTGCTGTATGTACCTAATAAATAAAAAATAGACAATAATTCGATACGAGTAATTACTTAAATTGCTGATTCTGTAGCATTCCCTTTTAGTCTACAATTTGATTAACATTTTCTTTCGTTTGTTATCTACAAAAATGTTGCGCGTGCAGGATATCCGAACTCTAAAACCGTGCTCTTACACCAATTCTGTAGGGAGTCATGTTCGTTTTAGACCAAAATGTAATTTTCTATGAAAAAGGATACTACTTTTAGACTGACGTAGATGGTATAATCCATCAAATTAAATTCAGTTAAAATAAACTACCTACACATCCGAGGCAGTATCTCCATCAATTGTTTCTCCATATAACAAGAGTAGTAGTTGAAGACGTTCATAATTTTGAAGTCATTACTGACCTGCAAACTTTTGTCGGCTTTCCAATTTACTACAAGAGATGGTACACTATACAAAACAAAATTTAATTTATTTTATAAATATGGCGCCATTAGTGCCTCCTTTCCGTATATTTTTTCCCAAGGACACGTGTTTTTCGAGATATTTTGAGTTTTGTCAAGTTAAAATAATCACCTGATGGCCAGCAGCGAAAAAAAGGAAAACGTGGATTTGTGAATTAATATTCCGAAATTTGAAAATCTTTCACACGATACCACATTATCTTATCTGAATGGAAAGATGTACCATGGGATGTATCACTGAGCTAGATCCAAAACCAGTTTTCTAGCCTTTTTGAAGGTTCACCTAAGTTCTTAACACTACTGCTGTGGAGCTAGAGGCAGATACATTTTTTCTCGTTATCATTTGTTCGTGTGATATATCGTTTGAAGCTCTTGGACCCAATCCACTATTTTGGTATCAATCCATCCACAGTTTTGGTACTGAAGCAGATTAGTACTAAAAACTATCGCTAGGGTGCTGGAGGCAGATGCATTTTTTATTCTTCCGATATATTCAAGTGGCGTAAGGTTGAAAAGGTTTTAAAATCAGCACTTTAGTTCACAAATCCACCGTTTTGGCGCTGGTGGTAAGTTATATGTTGCTCCATGTCTCATATCATTGGAAAGTTCTTGAAGAATGTCATAACTTCGCTTAAGCACCTTAGTACTCAAAACTACCGCTACGGCGCCGAACGCACATACATATTTTTTTTAATTTCGATTTAAAAGGTTTTAAAATTCGGACCATTTTAACGCTGGTGGCAACTTATGAATTTATTATAGAATGTACGTATTGCATATCATTGAAAAGATCTTGGAACGTCTCATGAACTCAAGCACCTTACTACTCAATAAGACCAACAAGGCACTTCACACTGTATTTAACATTTCTTGTTCTCTCTAATAATCAAGAAGATTAACAGTACGAAACTTGTTTTCTCAATTGGTCTCGATGGTGTGCCCTAAATCGTATTAAAAAAATAGTAGTTTGGCCAAACCTTTTAGGGTTCTTTTTCAAAGCTCACACACTATCTACCGAAATATTTCCGACAATATGGAAAGATTCGTTTATACATTCGATTCGATTTGTAAGTCAGAAGTTACACATTTCAGACCAATAGATAAAATCAGCTGCATTTCGAAGCTCTGCAACTTTGTACTTTCATTGTAATCATTGTTTTCTCCCAGCCCGCATAGCTTTATCAAAGGACGCTCTTTGACTCCTAACCTTTCTTAGGTTAGACACAATATGTTAAAACCACAAACGCAGAACGTTTTAGGGTGCAATTTTCAAAGGCTGTGGATGTAATTACAGAATGGTACTGTGTTAATGACTGGCTGGGCAGTTTATCGATGGAGAAAGAAGCAATTTGTGTGATAGAACAAGTAAAACGAGTACATTCGAATGCTGGTTTTCGTATAAGAAGCTAGTCCAGCAATTCAAGGTATGTGATGCAACAGACCAGTGATGACTGCAAAAATTCCGGAAAACCCATATTTGACAAAGATTCAACCGGTCAGAAGGTATTGGGGCTTTGGTGGGGTTACCGAAATGATCACCTAAAATTCAAGTTCAACAAGGATCTTATTGTTCCGAAAATCGTTTATGGTACAAAGGTTCCAACCAAAACATAATTTTTGAGTAAGGTTATGTCAATGTTTGATCCATTGCGGTTGCTGCCAAATTTAACAATACAAGTGAAAATTGTTGTTCAGGAGATATGGTGCAATGGAATAGAATGGGATGAATCAATTAGTCAAGAATTCAAAAGCAAAAAAAAAGGTGAAAATGGTTAAATGAAGGAAGTCTATACCACGATGTTATGACAGTGGCCAGGTTTCAGTTGTATGTGTTCGTAGAATAAGGAGGCAAGATTAATGTTAACTCATTGCAGCAGTTTCATTTCCAAAATAGATTTGAGTTGGCTCAAATCTGATGCCCGGCAATAGTTTGTGGTATTCAGAATATCTGAGTGTTTGGAAAAGTCAACAAACAAACGAATTTCAAAATTGCATGTGGTTAACGTAGCGAATATTTATTTTTGGATATAAGAGGAAAAGAGGCAAAGAGGACTCAAGCATGGTTTAACCTTGCTGCAGCAACATAATGAATGTAGTTACAAACTGTGTAACTCGTAAATGTCTAATTCAAAGAAATTAGCGTATCATGATGAAGTACAAACTTCGTTCAGCAACTCAGACGGTTGGGTGAATAAAACGAGTAAACGCTACAAATGTTCACCGTATTTAGACGAAAATGATGTAATGAGAATTCGAGGATATATAAACAATGCTGACAGTATTGCAATGTGTGTTAAACGCTCAATTTTATTGCCTAGTGGTACGTGCATCAAAATGATGAGACGACAGCGAATGAAATACGAAAGTTGTATTGTATTGAACAGTTGAGATCGACGGTTCGGATGGTGGCACGTAAAAGCTAAACCTAGCCGATAATTGTAACATTCGCACGTCATAAATCAATTCAAGTTTTTACAGACAATGGTACGAATTTGAAATGTAGAACTTTCAAAATTGAATTGCAACGAGACACAGGAACGTTTTTCGGAGTTTAAGTGGGTTTATGACACTCGTATCACCCCATTCCGGAGGAGCCTGGGAACAAATGGTACGCAGTGTGGAACAAAATTTATTTAAAGCAATGCACAATAACCGATTAAATGATAAAATATTGCAAAGAGCATTTGCTGAAAATTTGAAAACATAATAAATAGACCGTTGAGCTACTTGCCCGTGACAGCTGAAGGAGAAGCATTAACACCAAACCATTTTTTACACGGTGCATCAGATGGATCCAAGCCGTATGCTGACATTGATTTGTCATATCATTCACTGTACCTCAATTGGATAATAATATATAAGGTGGGCGATGTGGTGATTATTGTGTCGGAGAGGAACAGTAGAGAACAATGGCTTAAAGGTGTCATTAAACAAATCAAAGGATGGACATGTGCACTCGACATCAGTAAAAACGGAGTTAGGAACTTACACAGTCGTAAAACTAGCAATACTGGACATTAAATAAAGTTTCAATTAAACTTTTCTTACGCCACCATTTTTAGTTAGATTAATCTGCTCTATCATTACATTTGTATTAGTAAAAGGGTGTGGCTAAAATGATGTAAAAGATAGAGTTATGTAAACTCATGTCACAAAAATTCTGGATTCAGTTTGTATCGAGCTTACGTTCCGGAAGTTACAAGGAGTTGTACGGCGTTATTTCTCACCGTTCGCGATCAAAACAGTTTAAAAAAGTTGGGTTCTCTTTATTCACCCGTGTGATAATCATGTCTGGTGGTCTTTGAAGAAGCTTACTGCTTGTTTTATATACGGCGTAAATTTCTACAAAATATTGCATATCTGATAGGGTTTTCAGTCCCGGGCATCGGATACCCGGTATGGTGCTAGCGTTATGGTTAAACGCGGAAAACTAGTCGGAATAGTAAGTCAGCTCTGCTACAATCATGCAATACTAAGGAATATTATATGAAGACGACGACATTGCAGATGAGGATGATGATGATAATGGAAGAGACGTTGACGTAGTAAATGAAAATTTCTACAACGATGAAAATTTTCTGTACGAATAAATATCGGAACATGAAACCTTTTCTCTAACTTCAAACATCAAGCCAGGCTTTAGATAAGATGCGATAAAAAATAAGATTTTTCAAGAAATCAGCAGTTCGAAGCGATATTTTATCAATGTATGTAGTGCAACAAGAGGGAAAAACCCTTAAACTACTTTTGGGCTGCAAAACCTGCTGGAATAAAATCATTTTTGCAGTTAATCGATTTTTAAAATTAATTAGCTGTATTAACTCAGCATTAAATGAATTGGGTTCGGAAAATTTACAGACGAGGAAACTCACGTTTCAAAGGGAGTTTCTTTAATATTGGAACCTTTAATGGTTGCAGTTGAAGAACTTAGTATAGAAAATGTCAATCTTATAAGTGCTGAGGGAACCCTTATATATGTATTCAAAAAACTAAAAGAAATTAATCACAGACACCTTTTCACAGGATATAATTGAACATTTACAAATTGAAGTTGAGGAACGACGACAAAAGACTTAATGACGTTATTATTATTCTCATTCATCATGGTAGGCCAAAAAATATCGATTTTTTAAGTTATTCATCAAAAACAACAAACTTGCTAAACAATTAATAAATAGACTAAATCCAGCTCCATTGATGACACTGACCGCGGTTGTGAAAAAATAGCCTACGATGCGTTACAGAAGTCCCTTAATTCATTTACATCAACTAAATTCACCAAATTTACAGATTCGCGTGCAAATATTGAAAAGGATTTCAAATTCGTCGAATTGAATAGAGGAATGCGAAGTGAAGTATTGGAAAATTTTTACCAAGCTCTCCCAACAATAAACCCTATCTCAACGGCATGCGAACGGGTCTTTTCAGTTGCCGGGAATATAATAACAAAACTCCATAGTCGTTTATCTGAAGACACTCTTAATGGACTGGTATTCTTAAAATTAAGTAATTAATTAAAATTAAGTAATTAATTAAAAATTGATTATATTTAACTTATTTCAAATTTTGTTCGTATATAAACTTAAAATTTCAATACTGATTTGAATATTTTAAAATTTGCTATGAATTTGTCTATTTGTCTTTTTTTTCGGGTTACCCGAGTAGTTTAAAGAATAACTTTACCGATTACCGGACAAGTGGTGCAGTGGTTAAAGCTTCGGCACTTGGACTGGGAGGTGCTGGGTTCGAATCCCATCAGAGGCTAGATGCAAATCGAATTTTCATCGTCGATTACGATCGGTGATGCTAATAAATACAACTAAGACCCTCTGATGGAGTGCAGAATTCCGTGTCACGCGCCGACCCACCTTCCATGTCAATGTACAGGTTGACATGGAGCTTGCAATGTGCAGGTGGTATACTGTAGTTGTGTGAGTAGGTGAAGTAGGTGGGTTAATGATGTGGAGTGAATGAGTGGTATCACAATGGGCCTAAAAATTGACCTAAGTGTGCAGTAAGCAACCACTGAAATCTAATAATAAAAACCACTCGATTCCCGGGTATTTAATTTTCGAGTACTCGTATTTTGGAAACTCTAATGTGACTAATAGAAGGCCAAAAATTGTCTATGTAGTCCTCAGGATTTAGATTATTTTTATATTTGTAATTCAGTGCTAAAATACTTCTTATAACCAATTTTAATAAAATTTTATTTGTCTATTTCCAGGTAAGTTCAACAATAATCAGCTGATGCAGTAATAAAATGTGTGATGCGCGCGATACTCTTGTATGGTATGAAATTAAAGAAATACAATTTTTTTTATGAATGAACGACTTCGCAATACATACATACACACGTACATGATAATACCTAATTGTTTATAGTGTAAATTATATGTAATTACATTTTAATTTAATTAAATAATTTTTCTTGTGAATTTCATTATACATATTTACTTTAAGTCATTGTGAATTGGGATATAATTCATGCAAAAGAAACACAAAACTAAAACGTTAGCATCGCGCATCGCTACGACATAATATAACGATGAAAATGATATAAAAACGCGATTTTATGAAAGTTGTATATATTGACATGTTTGGTATAATAAAGCCAAAGACTGTAAAATAGCAACAACAAATTTTGGAGGTGGATTTGTTTTTTATTTTTTCGCGGAATATTATACAAAAATTGTTTTTGTTGTTATCAAATTGCAGAAATTTTAGCTTGATTTGATGATGATGATGATGATGATGAGGAATATCATAAGCGAGAATTCGCTTTAATTAGACTCGCTATGGTATGGAAATGAATTCGAAGAATTTTTTTATTACAATTATGGCAATAGCACAACCATGGATGGATATACAGTACTCCTACTCCATATCCGCCTAGCATTCCAATAATTTTTGTATAAAGCATGTTCTTACTTCAATTATATTCTAATTTATATAGAAATTACTAAAATATCGTAAGATGATTTCCAAGAAAACCATACAAATAATATATCATTAATGTATGAACAATTTTTACAAACAGCGGACCTCGAACGAATAAAAGAGATCAAATTATAGTTACTTAAGTGTCTGCATATTCTTAAAATTCTTAACAAAACACTATACACAAATTATTGTTATTACAATTTAACAAGCTATTGTTGAGGTTATGTATGAGTCTGTACATTTGTGAATATAAAAACACAATTTCTTTGGAAGACAAAATCTATAATATCGAACATATGCAAATTTTAATTGTACATCTTTCCTTACAGGGAAATGTCCGTATCCAATATCATCTACTCGTATAGTGATGTAATATGAAATTTTGTTGAATGCCATTTGTATTGATTTTTGTAGCATTTACTCTATTATTTTTACCTATGGGCATAAATTTTAACCAATCTACTGGTAAATATTATTTGATTTGAACATATGGTTATGTATGTGTTATAATTAAATCAAAAATTACGTACACTGTGGTTCACTTGACTGGGAACGAGCCTTTTATTTGAACACTTCAAAATTATATATCGACATTTTTGATATAATTGGAAAATAGGGGTTAGTAATAAAATTGACTATTGCTGCGCGTATATCAAAACTGTCATGACACACATAACTGCCCATACTACCTATTGTTTCCATGCTACTACAGCTAGTTAGCTAGCTAGCAGACCTCATTAATATTCTATCTCTTGATCTGGAACTTTCATCATAAGCATAGTTCCTAGTTTATCTACGATTAATTAATGATTAACAGAAGCACCTCACTCATTTCACGCATTCTGCAAGGATACCGAAAATAATATTAGTTTCCAGATTGAATAGAGCTATCACATTTCTCTTTTCTAACGGTTATGTAGCCGCATTTTAAGTTAAAATCAACGTATCTGCAGGAATTAGTGGATTTTATTAAAAAATTAAAACACTTGTACGTTTACTACCAGAATATTAGGAGTCTGCACTAAATCACGTGAAGCGGTTTTGCCAACAACGTTTATTTTATGTTTTTGTATTTTTCGAAACTAATTTAAATAATAATACAGAAAGAAGGTTTTTAAAATTCTCACGAAACTGTGACCAGAAAAGGGGTAAACATTAACAGGCAAAATGTGTTCATCCTCAGTTGATATATTCGTCCTGCAAGTCACGTAGAAACCTATCAGCTTCTTTTAGACGCGGCCGATTTTCTGCTTGAAATAACGGAGCAGGTTAATCTATTTAAAATTAGTAATTTTAATTACCCTGGCCTAATATGATCACGTGAGAATAGAATGCACGCATGATATAATGCAATCCGACTCGAAGGGCCGAAAAAGCATTTGAGCGATGGCACGAAAGCACAACACATTCATGCACGTGCGAGCGCACGATGGTTTTGATGCTTATTATCCAATAGTGTTTTCATAGGTGAGCCGACATCAGCTGTGAACCACCGTGTAGCATGGTGTGATGTGCTTCTGGAATAAGTAAATTGGTAAGCTGGTTGTCTTTGGGAGGATAATCGGATGCTTCGTCGTGTATGGTAAATTCGATTTGCGAAACTGCCCTCTGACCCGTGGTATATCGTAACTGCCGACAAGAGGGTTCAGAGATCGAAGTGGACTCTTGTTTAATAGATGTTCTCCGGATAGACCTCTCGATATATCGTCAGCAAAATAAGTTTCTTAAACCAGCTTAACCCAGAACTCGAATGACCAATTGAGCTCGGGTATGGTAATGAACCCTTTTGAGTGCTTTGCTATGCTGAGACGTCGTTGTTGGATGAAGCATCTGCAGAAAGCCGTGGTACGAAGTAATTTTCCAACCGATGAACATAGAGCGAGTAGGTAGTATAAGTTCATTTTTCGTTTTTCAATGTTAGTGTAGGCCATTGACTGAGATCTTCTCATAGCCAAACAGGACCTGACCACCAGAGCAGATGACTGGGTAATTAGGGGGATTCGACACAACGAGACGTGCAATCAGCGGGGTTGTTCTTAGTGTCTTCCAGCGATTAGGCGTGCTGTAGCTAACCAAGTACTACTTGCGAGTCGGTCCATGCGTACATTTGGACTTGTAGCACTTTTAACGATTGAACTATCTTATGAATGAGTTATTGTATTTGGAACCGCTTTATCCCACGATACACCGAGTACCCAATTACACCGATTTTGTCGATAATTACGGTGGGAGGTACCCAGCCGAACGGATTAAATATGTTGGATGCCTGCGACAATATTATTCGTTTGGTTGGTGCACGAAGATCCGATGTTGAGCTGATGTTGAATACGAAACAATCGGCCGAAAGAGACCAATGTAGTCCAAATTTTATAACTGAATGGTCCCAATTCAGCTCAAGCTGATACTGATGCTCACGAAAATCTATCGGGATCACTTCCGCAGTTCAAAGCCAACTCATCGAAGCAGTTCCACTATTTGCCTCTGAACTTCGATTAGATTCACGATGTCGTTTGAGCCGGTCATCAAATCGTCCACGTAGAAGTCTCTCGATGAGATTTGGCTGTAAATGGGAATTTCTCCTGTTCGTCTCATGTTAGCTGATGGATGGTATGAATTGCGAGTGCTGTATCCAGCACTGCCACCGCCAGTGAAAAGGCACACACGGTGTTTTCGAACTGGTTAATCTTGAGAAGGTTGACACACGATTCGCTGATAGTTTCTGTGTTCGGACACCATCAGGATATGTTGATACATCTGCTTGATATCTGTAACGAAAACAAATTTATGTTTGCCAACACGGGTTAGTATTTCGAAGATGTTGAAGTCTTTGGTTTAGCGATACGCCGGTTGTTGTTTTGTGCGATGCTTCGAATACCACGCGCGGTTTTTGCGCAATGAGGAAAATATCACGTCTGGTCCGGTGAGCTGTCGTGGTCTTTTAGAATTTACTCTTCCTCATTTACTTTTCTAAAAGAAGATAAGTTGTCCTTGACTAGCAGGAACAATGTGTATATTTCGTCTTCGTTGCGATAGCGTGCCGATTCGTAGTGCCGGTCGCTTTCTGATTCATCTTGTCGTTCGCATTCTGACTCAACATCCTCGATTTCCCAGAAAGATCTGGGACTGAGATCTAAGATCTGACCGGCACAAGCTGGATTTGCAAGCCGAACTGGTGTGACCTTTGCGCAGGCAGTTGATTGAAGCACAACCTCTTTTCACGGATGAGATCTGACCTTTCCTAGAATATAAGGGGCTTGTATTGATCGCGAAGTGCCGATGAATGAACGAGTTGATTGTGTGTCAGATTTGCAATGTGTTCGAGTGTGCGACGAATATGATAATGACAGAGTTACCTTTTGCGACTGTAATGAATTCGATTTTGTTCTGGTCAAGGAAATCATCTCCAGTGATTGGCATCGCAGGTTCAGGAAATCGGTAATATGATGGATACTGCTAATGACATCCCCCATCGAATCCCACAGCTAATTCAACTTGTAATGCAGGTAATGGTTCTAAATTTTAGAATATGACTGCCAGCTGTTTGTCGTTGTGGACTAGAAGGTCGACGAATAGATTCTTCAATTCTGCCCAATTAATGTTTTCGTCGCTGATTCTCACACAATCTTGTTGAATTTTGTTTTTCTATTAGCATGGTAATTGGGCACCTAAATGAAAGTAATATGTCTTGGGGACGTGAATGGAAGAAATTGTATCATAGATATCATAGCAAGAAGCTAGTATTGTTTCTCATAACATACTTACATAAATGTCCGGGTCGCGTTGTTTATGTCATGTTCGCAAATGGGAGGTACACGATTGCGATTCCTTGTTCAAAATTTACCGTATGATCGTAAAATGACAAATAAATGAAATGGATGGGAAGAGAGTGGCCATGGCTGCTTAGTGCAAAGTTAGAAAATGAGCGTAGCTTAATAGTGATGAATTTAGCCAAAGATAATTAGCGATTTCAAGATTTCCAAACTAATTTTTATAACATTGGTCGTGATTTTACGTAAAACGTTGCTAATAGTTGGGGAATCTGAATACACCGAGTGTTATAGGCCATTTGTGACAATTCTCTGGTTATTTTGTGTTTCAGAACGTTTCAATAATTTTTAATGTCTTTGCCACCATGGTTATTTGTTCCAAATAGCAGTAGCTTATGGATTTGGTGTTTTTTTACGGCTAGTTCAAGAGCAAGGATGTCTATGAGAGTTTTAAAACATTTTTATCCGATTCATCAGCATATCACTCTTATGGCTGTTTCTTGCCGCATATGATTCGTGTTTCTCTTAATTGTGAAATTCACTTTTTGGGATTTTATTTTTGAGACATGTTAATTAAGACACTGTTTCCAGGTTTTGGGGTATTCTACTTCTAAGTAAAAAATTAGAGTAAACTGTTTTTTCACTCGTTTATTTTATTTAAGGCTTGATTTCAGTTTATGGTCAGTTTTAATTTTCCTTTACCTAGTATTTTTCCTTTCCGGTTAATGCATGGTATCCCTAATAAACGTTTGGTGATCATTCGTAGGATTCACCATTTTTGCTTCAAGAATAGATCGTCAGTGTAAATAATAAATTCGTAAAATAGCTGTTTCATCGTGGATCCAATTCTAGATAATGACGAAAAAGGAAAGATTTTTTTTTTTCAAATATATCCTGGGATGCATCAATGTCGTAGAACTATATAAACTATTACTCCAACTTGCTTCTCCAACCATATTTTTCGAAAATAACAACGAAATAATTCCTGCGCTAGAAATGAAATACACAGGTCCTGTTTTATTAGATCGTTCTTCTTGAAAGTAATTTTCGTAAGAAATAGAACAGGTTTGACTAGTATGAATGGAATAATTTTCATTCAAACTAAATATATTAAAAACGCTATGAACTAAATTTTAACGGAATATGCAATTTTTGTCAGCTTTTTCGACAAAATCGTTTCATTTTGAAAGTAATTTGAAAGACGACCTTCATGAAAGACCTATGCGAAAATCATAAAATAGGGTTTGTCAAATAGCAAATAATATTTTTAAAATTAATAATCCGGATAATTTTATAAAAACACCGGAAAATTGGACAGTTAAAATTGGCCGGAATATCTGGATATTCGGATTGTAAACTCTAGGAGGCATGATCCAAATAGGTAACAAATTGCTAAAATAGCCATTACTACTAAATTCCATTGTCCAAGATTTGACTCGATTACGAAACATTTACAGCAGCGGAAGTAGGTAAATGGGTTGATAAATTTACTGAGTGATTAAACTATTGGAAAATTGTTGTACGAAAAATTAAAATTTAATTTCAACAATTTCCTCGATGACTGGATATGTTAGTCCTATTATTGGTGCACTCTAAAATGGTATAGACAAACCACGACTACGGTAACTGCAATGTGCAGTGAAATCGGAAAAAGATTTCTTCTCAATGACCTTGAAAACAATCTCTAAGTATAAAAAAAATTTAATCTTTTAGTTTTTTCTCTCCTTAATCAAATCTTTTTGGAACAGTAAATTAATTATAAATATTAACTGTCTAGTTATGTCCTTGTAACAAAGTTAATCTTAAGGCGGACGATAAATGTAGCCATAAAGTAGGTGGACACAACACACTTTATCTAATCATGTTTAGTGATTTACTGGCTTTTCATTCAATACCATACAACATAAATTTACCACAAAACCCGGATGCCCCGGTTTAATTTTATTAATTTGCGTAGTCTGTGATTAACGTAAAGCTTTTAGCCAACAACTATGTTTATAGATACGGAGGACTTGTACATTTTAAGGTCTTTATCATGTCACATCTATTTTCGTACAAAATCAGATTTAGGGTAAAGCGATAAGGATTTTCGCAGAAAAATGATTGCACATTTTGTTTTCTTATCAAAGGCACAATTTCCACGAAAACGTATATATGAGGAGTACACATATACATAAGTAATAAATGTATGACGAGATAATATCAAAAAATTTGTTTACATAAAAAATCTATATTGGGTTTAGATAATTTATTATTAAATTTATTAAGACGTTTTTCTATTGAAATTTATCTTAATACCAAATCAAACATATTAAAGATTAGGAAATATTGCGGACAAAGAAAGAACATTAAAGTTCTGTATATGAAATGCGGGAATGACCTTAACCGAGGCGAGCTTAACTTTTCAGTTTTCGCAAGTTTGGGATGCTGTACAATTTTAACTAGCTAATTAATTAAAAAGGCACGTAGCTTGTTAAATTCTGAGAATTTACACACTATTCATTGACCTTGATATATAAGAATAGCGTATATAAACTGTTTAAGTTTGCTATAAATACGTGAAAGCTTAATTTAATACGGTTTATAGAAAATCATGTACATCTCTTGGAAACATGAAATTGAAGTTTTATATTATTAGGTAGCAGCGGAGCATACACGGTAATTACCATATTCCCAATTTAATCAAAAAATACTGTAATAAATACTTTTTGTTTTGTGTATTTTCTTATGTACGTACTCACATAAGTTTTTGTTTTGTTATAAGATTATCAATTTTCTTAGAATTCTAGAATTGGAAATAAAATGAAAAAAAAATCAGCAAAAGGTCATACAGAGTTCTTTTACAACGAGCAATCAGAACACGCGTCATTATTTATATACACAAAACGTATAAAAATTGGATCAAATTCCATGGAATCTTATTATTTTAAAAAATCACGATTTTTATGTTATTCCAATTTTTATTTTCGTAAATCTTAATTTTTATTTAAGGAGGTTTAATGATTTTTTAAGCGAAAATTTATTGTGCTGTGTGTATCCCACAAATTACTGAAATGCAATTATTTTTGAATTAAAATTATTTTGCTGTGCGTAGAATGGTGGGCATTTAAAGAGTAAGCGTTTATCTAGATTTGTTTTTGGTGATTTGGAAATTTAACAGGCTCGAGTTGCAAGCGTGGGAAATCAACATAACTGATTATGTGCTCTGTGCCTGGGCAACAAGGTTTACAAGAAACACATAGTTTACTAAAACGCTTCTATAGTCTACCAAGGTTTAATACTTTTAATAGCGAGGCTAAGCCAATAAATAGCTAAAATAATATAAAATCCTTTTATAATTTGAAGTAAGAAAAGCTTAAGTATTGTGAGTTAATGTGTTGTGATAACCAACTATCCAATCCAACAATAACGAGATGTAAGATAATGGAAGGGTGTAGTGGTGTGGCCAACAGCCGACTTTCTTTTACGACGAATTTACATAAATCTCGAATACAGCACATTTGATTTGTAAGGCGAAAAATACAACTTACCAGATTCTTTGCAAAACTCTTGTATAATAAAAAAACTTTATTCCTGTTTAAATTTCCGAAAACACCATGGTCAACCCTAAACCTTTAAATTCTTTGTCATTGAAGCTGCCACTTCCGGTACACTAATGGAAAAAGTTTAAGTATAAAGCTTTATTCCAAATAGTCAATCCGCCTAGACTGTAGGAAATTCTAGGCTGTACAGGGCCGAATTTTTGTTAAAAAGCAAACATTATTTCCGCTTAAAGTTGTTAACCTGATCTGAACCGGTATTGTTGCAAAATTAATTTAGAATATGTTAGTTCTTAGTCGTTTTTCTTGTAAATGATAATTTTCAAAATCGAAAAGCTTCTATGGAACCGGTCACTTCCGGTGGATCGATTTCGGCCAAAATTCACTTCGATCTCATAATTTGTCGAAGAAGTTTAAATCTAAGTTTCATCCCGATCAAACATTCTCGCTGGGCTATACAGGGCCGAATTTTTGTTGAAACCCAGTTTTGGTTTCCCAAAAATCGTCATGTTCTTCCGGTTAAATTTTGGAAAACTGATCTGTGGTGGTATAGTTGCACATTTAATTTAAAATCTTTTAGTTCATAATCGCTTTCGCGTAAATGATATAATTTTCAAAATATTTGCAAAAACCGGAAAGCTCATGTGGAGAGTGCCACTTCCGGTGAACCGATTTCGACCAAAAATCATTGGGATCTCCCAATTTACGAGAAATGTTTAAGTATAAAGCTTCATCTCGATCAATCAATTCGTCTGGGCTGTACAGGGTCGTTATTTTTTTAAACAGTGTTTTTTATGTTAAAAAACGTCATTTCCGCTTAAAATTCGGAAAACTGATCTAAACCGGTATAGTTGTAAGTTTAATTAGGAATCTTTTAGTTAATCGTTTTTCTCGTAAATGATAAACTTTTCAAAATATTTGCAAAAAAACGGAAAAGCTTCTATGGAGGCTGTCCTTCCTCCATGTCGAGGTCAACATTTTTCACGATTGCTATACTTACTTTTACTGCAGAAAGAAAGTATACTTGCTGAACAGGCCGTTTGGCATATTTAAACCGCGTTTATTTCGTATTCCAGGATGATATAAAATAGATAAGTTTAATCGAGTTAGAAAACTTTTAATCTAATGATTCAGGTTGAACCAAATGGCATAATTAGTTTGAACGGCTTGAAATGAGAATTACTTGTCGAAAATTAAAAATAACAGATCGTCAGTACTTTTAATATTTGGGTAGTAGCAGGATACAATAAAATTTGTGGAACAAATCAAAGTTTAGTATTGGCCCCACAATAAATAAATTTTAACCAAAAATAATATGTTTGAACCAATTTATTGGAATCGAATCAATTATAAAAGCGGAACCAATTAAAATTGTGTGACAATAAAGATTGGCATCAAAATTAATAAACTAGCATCAAAAATAATTTATTAAACCCAATAAGTAGAAACCGTATCAATTTGAAACAAAAAATATATATTTTGGCGACAACGATTAATAAAGTTCGATTTTGATTTGGGTCTGCAAGGTTGGCGGAGCACTTAGCAATACGGATTAAGGTAAACAAAATATATGTATTTTGAGAATGTTATATTTGTTAGCAATTTATTAATTTTAATGCGCTAGTGTTTTAGCGCCACAGTAGTTTGTTTTATTCCGCAAATGAAATTGTTTCCATATTTTTGATAGTCCCATATCAAGAATAATTAATGTTGCCAATTTATTATATTTTGTACCAAAAAATTAATTTTTATGTTTCCAGATATTTGTTCTTTTGTGTTCATTAAATTTATTAGTTTTTGTACGCCTAACATTATTTTGTTTGTCACCGTCTAAGTATTTACAACCCTGTAATCACATTGTAAAATCGTAGATTGCAGAGAAATTGTAGTAGCTAAATCGTAAAGTTGTTTCCTTTTTAAATCTACTACAAAATTGAACTTGCTCAAATACTACCCCGATTATTAGGCGGTCATTTTCAATGATTTTAAACTCATGAATAAACATCTTCGTTAATTTCGGACATAACTCTCAGTAATTTTCGACAGTAAGTGCTAACTAAGACTTGTACCATTGGCTGCTCATAAATACTTTGGATATAAGTTTGGGGTAATTTGACACCGGTACTATCGATATCGATGCCGATATCAATAGAAAATATTTGGATCTGTATTTTATTATATAAACGACGTGCTCACGAATAGGAAACATAAAGTAAATTTTCTAGTGATTGATATCACTGCATATTCAACCATAAAAATAACTCTATCATAAAAAACCGAATAACCGAAAATTTTCAAGCTCTACAAAAGATGGGTTAACTCGTAACTAAAATAGATTAGTTTCACTAAGTGGAATTGTATGACTCATATCAAACTTTTTAATTTTATTGCGTGCAATTAGAAATGCATCACTAATCAGAAGAAATTTAATAAGAAATCATCACTAACATCACTAACCCTTCTCTTGGATCATCAAGTTAATCAATAACATCAAATTAGGAGCAGTATATTTATCCTGATATTTCATCACTAAACGCTACTTTCGATCACCTTTTCAGGAAAAGAGCAAAACAATTCATGAAGTTTCAATGGAAATTGCAGAATAATTGCCCTCCAGTTCAGGTAAATTGTAAAACTGAAAACGAGAAGTACGTGATTTTAACAACACTATATCAAAAAACTAGTCGGTTCTTAAAATTTAACGCGGGTTTAATGCGTCATATCACACCACAAATAGAGCAACAAATATTCAAGAGGAATGTGGTTTAATGTCAACTGCGGATATTAAATCAATGTAGGGCAAGGGCCTTTACTAGAGTAACAAAATTAGTTGAGTGTGGACCAGAAGTCGAGATCTTGAAACAATTCCAACAGACGAAGTTCAAATTACAAAACCCCGTAACACCGTGTTTTATTGTTGAATGTTGTTATGTTGAATGTTACAAAAACAGTAGAAAATTATCGAGATCTCATATCTCTGATTGTTTGCGAAAATTCAACGACATCTCATTATTTAAATGAGCACACTATTTGTATTGCCGGAGCTGATGATATGCGTCTGGATATTTCAAAAAATTGTTAAAAAATGATATCGAGGATATAATATAAACAATGGCGGTAAACAGATCTCTTTAAATAATATTGCAAGCAGCAATCAGTGTACAGTGCGCAGTACACCCATTTGCAATTTAAGATGACAATACAAGATGACGAACAGTCTTCCTGTAATAGTAATTTCAATTGTAATTTAAATTACTGTAAATTTAAATTACTGTTTCCTTCCATTTTGTAAAACAATAACTAGGTACCCTACTTGCCACTTTTGCTTAATTAACCACTTTTGCTCTCAACGGCTCTATAATGAATACTTTTTGAATTTTTTGTTAAAAACTGGAATGCGATTAATAAATTTTTCATTTGTTGCATCCAAAATATCCAACGGAAATGTTATTTCGTTTGGCCAATGTTTGATAATAAATTTGCAGTAAGCACAAGGAAGCAGACTCGTATTTTAAAGTACATGGCAATTTCAGGTACAATGCCTTGTAATCATTCAATCAGTTTTAGTTTTGCCCATCCTTCTTTTCAATTCTAGCGGGTATTCATTCCTAAATTTTAGAAAATCTACAACACCAATCAATAGGGTTAATTCAACGGATTTAGCTGTGTTGTTACACACTTTACACAACCGCACTGCCTGATATCACGAAGTGGTAAACACGATGTCTGCTATGAAATGTATTATTTATTTATTAGCTTGAATTAATTAACAAATTTAACGGTTCGAGTGTAAAGCAGGGAGCTTTGCTTTACACTCGAACCGTTAAATTTGTTAATTAATTTAGACGGGATAGTGATATACTATTAAAAATTTGCAATTGAATAAACTTATTGACTTTCAAAAACCCGTATGGCCTTTTTAAACTTCAACGGCTGTCCTGAAGATATGATTCCTAATTTAATTTTTGGTAATCCTAGCTGTGCTACTACCATTCTGGTAATTCCGTGGGAAGAGATTTGAAGGATTTTTTGATTATATTTTCAAATTTTTGATATTTTAAATAAATTTTATAAATGCTCAAGAAAAATGTTAACACCACCCCTACCAAATAAAATTTGCAATAACAATTTTTATTTTTTCTTAGGAATTTTTTTTGCAAAAAATGAATAACATTTACACTAACTCGAATAAATCATTAATTAATAAAGATTGTTTTGGAGGATAACAAACGAATTGGCCTTCGTAAAGCTTTTTAACTCTTTACACTAACGTCACAGAAACGTCCTTCCTATCAGATATTTAGGACAGATTGATAACGATTGTCTAGGTTCTCGAAAGCATAGTGTTATCGAATAAGTTCAGGGATCCAAAATCTGAAAACTTTGTACGATTATGCAGCTTTCAATTGGTAATTGTTAATGTTATTATTAATCAGTTCCAAGAATTTCGTCGGACAAATTTGATATCTGTTTCCAATTAAAATACATTAATTAAACACAATTATCTGTATTACGCCTCACCATTTTGTCTATCTACTCTGTCATTTTATTGAACTGTAACACCACAAACATGTCACTTTCAATCTCAATTTAGACGAAAACGATAAAATTATAATTTATTGTGGTGGGTCATCTATTTAAACAAGCAAACGAGCATCGATCAAAAAAAAAAATTCTGTCACAATAAATTGTTCGTTCAATTATCATGTCAAGCCAGACAAAATGTATTATTTTTGCAATATGTGTGAGCATAGACGACGACTACGGACCCATTAAAATTATGTTATTGAATTAAATATAAACAAAACATCGAAATTAAAGAAGCTTATATATTTAGTACTATAATAGATTCTAAGAATATATCGATCCAAAAAATAAATAAAATTCTTTGATCATAAGATCAGTGTTCAGGGTTAATGATCAAATAATATTTACTATATGCTATATCCCAAGTAACAAATTTTTACGTTTATTTAATTAAAAAATACAAATATCTTTTTTATAATCAAATTTCCAGTGAACCAGACAATTAAATTGTTTTTAAATAATCAGCACCCAAAATATAGAAAACGAAACGACAACGTACATTTTTGAGGTTATCGCGCGCTTATACGTTATTTCACTTAGAATCAGCAACAACAAAAAACTTGATGACATTAATCAAATTAGGAATCATGGAATTAAATTAATATCAACAGCCTTGATGAGTTCTACGTAAAAAAAAATAATGTTGGAATACATTGTGCGTCGCACTCTTCTTACCGAGGCGGGCCAACCAGCGTAACTCGCACTTTTCTGTACATCACCATATTTTGTCATGCTTGAAATCTTCATATACTCCGAACAGTACATTTTCATAAATATTAATAAAGATAACATTTTATCATACATAAACGAGTATTATGACACGCGCTGACTTAATGCGGTTTTTGAAATATAATTTTCCGAGAATTTTTTTTGTTTCAAAAACGATATAGTTTAGTATATAAACTGAAATTGGGAACTAGATAATCTGGTTTATGGTGTCCAGTATTTTAGAATAACACAAAATGGTTATATCAACTAAATACGTTTGATAAAATGTTGAATTTTGTTTATATGTCAAAACTATAATTTCCATAATTAGGAAAGCTGGATTGGGATAATATTATGACTTTAATATTGATCTTGGTAATTTTTTGTGTAGACGGTTGTTAGAATAATTTTAAATGAATCACATCTTTCGAAGACAGTGCGCAAAAGATCAACTGAAACGTGACACGGAGCGCCGTCTTGTTGAAACCAAATGTTGCCTATGTCCTCCTCTTCAAGTGCCAGGAACAATAAATCGTTTATCATGGCGCCGTAGCGCTCACCATTGACAGTAACGTTGGCTCCTTGCTCATTTTCAAAGAAAACGGGCCCAATGATACCACCGGACCAAAATCCGCACCAAACAGTCATTCGTTGAGGATGCATCAGCTTCTCTACGATCACGTGCGGGTTCTCCGTGCCCCAAATGCGACAATTCTGCTTGTTTACATAGCCGCCAAGATGGAAATGCACCTCATCCGAAAAGATGATTTTTTTGCCAAAATCGGCATCTTCTTCAAGTTGATCGCAAACCCACTCAGCGAACCGAAAACGCAATGGGTGGTCTCTTTGCTTCAATTCCTGAACCAATTAAACTTTATACGGTGTCATACCAAGGTCTTTATGCAGAATTCGTCGCAATGTTGTGCATGAAATGTTCAATTCTTGAGCACGATGACGAGTTGACGTTTCCGGCGCACATTCTCGGCTACAGCATCAACATTTTCGGGTGCACGTTTGGTTGGCTGCTTGGTTCGTGTTGGTTTACTAATTAGCCGGCCTGTTTCTTTAATTTTATTCACAAAATAACGCACATATGGGGCTCCCGGCGCTTCGTTTCTTCCGAAAACCGCACACAATTTTCGCATACATTCTGCAACATTATCATGATTTTCGAAGTAATGCTTCAATATTTCCCAGCGTTGTTCAAGCGAATAGACAACCATTTTCGTTCAGCGGAAGGATAAAACTAACTTTCTATCAAATCAGAAGTGACATAATCCTTACCATACTCAAAATAACCGCTAGTTCAAAAAAAAAAAAAAGTTAGATGGCTCACCCTGTATAAATTGATTCCCTAAAATGAAAGCAAATAATATTTCATGGTTTTCATGGAGTTTCTAAGAATAGCCTAATACCAACAGTTAAATCGAGAATTACGGTTCTTTGAGATTGATGGTAGTATTCGGTTGTTTCGAAAACAATATCAACCCAATTCGAGATTTATATTTTCCCAAGAAGTGGAACTATAATATTTGCGATTTGACATTTCTGCTCAAAATGCGAGTGCCAGCTAATCGAAGGGTTGCAATATTATTAATTGGTATGCTCAAAATTTCGCTATTCGCCTAGAGATTGTCTAAGAAGACCCAAGGCAAATAAGAGGCATTTTTAACACTCCAGCTTCGAAATCCATATTTATGTGACCAACTTCGAAATTTGAATAAAAATAACATCAGTACATCTAGATGATAAAAATTTCGCTCATGGATACCACTAAGTGGTTTTAGTTAGGTAATCAACCACTAACTTCCTATACAGTGGTCGACATTTGTAAGCGCAGCCTTGTTTCAATTTACAACTATTTATCAACTACTTTTCATAAACTAACTTTTTTGTTTATTACATTTAATTGTATATGTAAGGAATACATAATTGCGTTAAAAACAAAATATTAATTCAACTAAACAAAAAAGTATGAACAAAAATCACCGGAATTGCCAAATTTAATTGAGAAATTCATTTAAACGCAGTGCAGTTTGGCTGTGATATTTAATTGCGTTTATTTAAATCAAACTTTTTTGTCATAACATTGTTAAATTTTAAGGTTAATTGTAATATTTTGTGACATGCTTAAATTGAAAAGGCTTTTCTACAGCAATTATTAAGAGTAAAAAATTATCTCGAGAAGCAGCTGCAAAGCACAATTCAAGAAAAGGCTGAAGCAAAATCTCAGCTCTCTAGAAGGGCCAAGCTCGTGAAGATGCTACATGAAATTGAATATCATACAGGCAAATAGGCGAAAATTTTGATCTTTCCGTGGCGGCTCGACCCATCGCTCGCATTTTAAACAGTTCACCAAACATTAAATGGATCAAACTATTAAATGTGCAAGTAGAAACTCTGGTTTTTTTGGTCAAATTTTTGCCATTTATCAGGTAGATAATGAATGCCTTCGCGATAGAAACTTTGTCGTTTCGAAGCAAAATAGTCATCGAGCTATTTTTGCATATCTTCAACTTTCGTGAACAGCTGGTCTTTCAAATATGATGACATCGATCTGAATGGTAGGTAATCAGAGGGAGCCAAATCTTCAGAAAACGTCGCTTACTGTAGAACTTCCGAGCCTAAGGAGAAGATGAGTTCCTGGGTTGATTTGCTGTATGTGGACGAGCGTTATTATGCAGCAATGTTCCTTGGCTCGTAAATGGTCTTTTTCCATCAAAACATCGCTTAATTTGGTCAATTGGGCCTGGTAACTTTCAGCTGTTATAGTCTGACCAGGTTCCAGAATATCATAGTAAATGATCCCTTTCCAATCCTACCAGACACAGTAACTTTCTTGGCATGAATATTCATTTTTGCAACTGATTTTGATGGCTGATAAAATCCACTTTACATCACCCGTAATGATTTTGTGCAAAAAATTCTTTCTTACTTCCTTCGTACTCTTCGGTTTTTGTTTTCTTTGGTCAGTTTATGAGGAACCCATTTTCCTTCCTTCTGTATTTTTCCCATTACATGCAATCGAAGTGGTATTGCTTGGTGAGTAACTCTTAGTATATTTTAATGTCACCAACTTCAGAACCGGGTTTCTACTTGCACACCCAGCAAACCACGCCTAACCGCCATACATAAGAGTAATCGTCTTAATTTGCTCGCAATTACATATCGCCGATGTTGACAATCAGTTGGGAGACCGAGATTTTCTCTGACAAATCGACAAATTTTGGTGGCGGAAGTGTTATGGTATAGGGAAACATTTTGCTATCAAGGGAAGCTTCTCATCTACTTTAATATTAACTAGAATGAACTCCAGTATGTGCATTGAACTCTTGGAAGGCGTATTATTAAACTATATGGTTGATAATGCAGACGAAAATGATATTTTTCAACAAGATAATGCTTCGATTCATGTTTCAAACGTGATTAAAGAGTGGTTTCTCTAGAAAATCATTAGTCTTCTTGAATGGCCAAGCTTGTAGTCTTGATTGCAATCCTATTGAACCTTTGGGGGCCCCGCAGAAATCAATGTCTAATAGAATTTTTGAAGTTGTTCAAAACGGTGGGAGTCACACCAAATATTGGAGAAATTAATGAACGATTTTTTGCTTAGTTTTGCTTATTAATTTCTAGGTAGTCTATAATTTTTCAATGCCATCAATGTGTGTTCACTAATGTGGTCTTACAGCAGATTTAAGATTATATACACAATTTAAAACATCTGACAAGATCAAAATAATTTGCTTCTAGAAGTGCGAATATTGAAAAACAAAGTACGCTTAAACCAATGTGTACATTGTGCTACTAAGGCCTGAATCACAAACTGCGGCAATGACCGATATGGCCATCCACATTTCAGTAGCAATAAGATGATCTAGATGATAAATTTGGCATAAAATAAACTAAAGTTGTGCATTATTAGATCTAGATACTCGTAGTTGTAATTATATGACTCAATGAGCAACTTCATATACTAGAGAGTTAAATCATGTTCTCCGGAAATGGCCCATAGTAATTATCGAATTGATTTTAGTCGAATTTGATTATCGAATTGATTTTACTCAAATTACCATTATCAGCCATTCCTAGAGATTGTGATTCAGGTCTGGCTATAGTACATAAAGTTAATCATTGTCGCTAACAGATTCCAATGTATCAAACCGATCCTCCGATTAAGAGCAACGTTTAATTCTATTTGGAGCAATTACTTTTAGTTCTTCGCATGTTTGCCGAGTGTTTTCGCTTTAGGCAGGTCCATTCTCTGGGTCGTTACTGTGTTACGATTCCTTTACGACGATAATGATAAGTAAAAACAATACTGTTATAGCTTTATTCTAACTTGCAAATATTTTAAAATTGAGTGCGATATTTTTTTATAGCGCAATCTTATTTTAAGAAGTTCGAAAGTATAAGAGTAAATTCCTCGATTTTTGCAAAATCCCAGTATAGAGTGAGATTTAGAAAAAAAAGGTTTTATTCGAAAACTAGTTTAATTTGGCTCATCGTATGAAAGCTCTCGAAATTAAGCTTTGGTTCTCGGAGTATTTCAATCACATTTCCAAATTATAATCTAGAGTCTAGATTAACGAAGATTCTAATTTCTAAATTCAATTATTTGCAATGCAGCTTACATAAATACAAGAGCGATTGTTGTTGATAAAAATTTTAAATTTTCGACTATTTGACCAAAAATGTACGAGTGACAATTTTTAATGGCAAGAGATGTCCAAAAATCGAATTTTTAATTATTCTCCAAGCCATATCACTTGCTTTTCCCGGAGAATAAATATAAATATAAAAAATTTTAAGTCTAAGAATAAACTAAATTTGAAATTAGTATAATTATTAATTATGATGTATATGCCTTAATAACACTAAAAATCAAGTCTTTATTCAGGACTTCTACCAAGGGTGACTTACCTTACACTGTTAATTTTTTTTAGGATGAAATCTAATAACAATAAATCGTAACAATCTAAATTTGAATCAATTAAGGTAATGTATTTAATTTATTGCGGTTATGGCGATTTATTTACTAAGAAGCATTTTAACTCAAAATCGATTAAGAATTTGGTGACTTTTCAATCTTGTCTCAACTAACAGCCAATAAAAGAATTAGAAAAGTTGCATTATCGAGGCAAAATAGATCTACCAATAGCAAACAATTTCAACCTGTAGAAAGACCATATAGGAACAAATAATTCTCATAGAAAGATTTGAAAATTTGATCGATATATATTCTGTCGAAAAAGTGACGATAAATGATCATTTAAAAAGCCCGCTTAAAGCGATTGTAAAATTGATTGTAAAAATTTTGTCGCTAAGTTGGCACAACTGTCCTCCATCTTAAAGTGAAGTTGCGCAATCTTTCATTTAGTTTGTTTAAAATGATCTATTTTGTCAGTTCATCTCAAGTGTGTTTTTTTGCGATTTTTCAAATTTTGTATTGCGAATGGAATTTCGTGGTACAGTGCATTCAAAAGTGGTCGAGATGTGGTGGAAGATTTGCCTCGCTCTGGTCGGCCATCAACATCTTCAACTGAAGTTTACATCAATAAAGTGAAGGGAATGGTGACGGAAACCCCTCATTTTGGTTTGAGAGACATAATCGTTGAACTTTCTGTGACTCACGAATCAATTCGTCCATTCGAGTTTTTTGCCCACATTAATACTGCCTCTAGTTTTTACAAAATAAATTATGATGAGCAGCTTTGAGTCATTTTGCGGCCAATTTTCTTGGTTGAAATTAACGATGCTTCCAAATTTCCCGTATTTTTTCGGGCTGTTCATTTTCGGTCCGAAGTTTTGATTACCCCATGTTTCAGCCCCTAGCAATTTTTTAATAAATATTTCTAAGCAGATTATTCAATTTATTTGAAATTAGTATCTTGCTTGTCAATCTCTTATAAGTGAAAATCGTTAATTAAAAATGACTCAGGAAATGCCAAATTTAGGATATGCTTTTTATGAAAAATTATCCTTTCTATGGGGTGGTCAAAATGCTAAACTGACTAGTTTTATTAATTGTATTTGTGTTAGCGATTTTACCTGAGTAAGACGGAAAACGTCAATAGTTTGCAATTTTCTTGAATGTAATTATTAAATCCTGGCACCAATTAAAGCTAACTGAATAATATCATACCATTTTATTTCGAAAGAACTTTTTTTCCAGAAGAAAGGAACAGTTGCAAGTAACGTTAAGGGGAAGATACTCGTATTCTGTAAATAAATCGTTTAATATAAAAAATATTATTTCGGACAGTAAACATGAATATTGTTCTATGGGTCCTCGATAAAGGTCCGAGGTTATATTGTGTTGCTTTTTTTATCCAAATTAAACCCGACAAGAAATACTTAATAAATTTCCAACATTTAATTTAAAAAAAAACGTTGTCCTTAGTATTATATGCACCATCGATCAAATTAAACCAACAACATTAACACCAAATAAATCAAATTTCACTGCTTATCAGTATTTCAAATTTCAACATTTTTATGTTTAATGTTGACCGCCAACATGTTAATTTTGAACTTCGCAAAAATTAATCAGCTTTGAATATTTTTCTGTAGATTAAATTCATGAATTCCCGACGAAAGTCTAGAAGAGAAAATTTCAATCGAATCTAAAATTAAACATTTCTCGATTGAATTGATAAGAAAATGCGAGAACTGAGAATTGTGTACGACGAGTCACAAACTGCGTTAAGAAACGATTTGTATATTTTATTTATGAATGAGAATTGAAATGCTATATGCAAGATTAAATTATAAATGATCATTAAAATTATTATTACTACTTTGTTGTTGTTATTATTAATAATTTGTTTTTTTGTTAATTTTGCATTCAGATTAACATGAACTTTTGAACGATACGGAGTAAATCGAATTAAATATTTATTAATAACAATTTGTGTAAATTAAATTCAAGTACTAATTTAATTAATTTTTTTTTCTGTTTCCAGAATTTTACGAAAATGTTATCAAAAAATGAAATTTTAATTAAAACCTTAACTTCTGTGTTTACGTTTTTCTACATTACAAATGTAATACTGTGTGAAACGGGAGGAGAAGCATGTTCAGCAAGTGAGTATTTTTTGTTGATTAATTAAATATTTAATAATTGTGTGTGTTATTTTATTGATAAACGTTTGTTATTGTAAAATGGACTGTTTTTTTTTTGGGAGTCGAGAAATTTTAAAAGTGATTTACCTTATCGTATATGTATGTAATCCGTTTAAGTGCCTAGTTTGATTCGATCGGATTTTATACGATTATTTTAGAGTCGTGCTTTTGATAAATTAGTTGGTTATATCCGGCGACCTCCTAAAAAACAATATCCCAATGTATGGTATATTGCAGCTGTAATATGGCGTTATTGCAAATAATTGCTAATAAATTGGTTGTGCTTCTCCGCAAAACTTCAATTAAACATGTATTGTAGCCTTTCAAAAGATCGAGCCATCTGCGCTTCTTAGTGCTTCTTAATACAAAAAAATGATAGATTAGATTAGTATTTGATTCAGTATAGAAAGACCGGCTGATATTTTTTAAAAATCAATCGATTTTGAAAATGTATCAAAACTTATTGTCTGAATTAATTTTATCAATTGTGGTAAGCAAAAATTAAATTGAGCATAAAACCCGTAAACATTCCTGGAGTAGCGAACGTATAAAATTCACTCACATGAAATTTTGATTGATCTATCCGGCGCTATAGGTGGTATAAAATTGAAAATTTATTCAACCACATGGAAGTTCCAATTGTACGGCACAGTAAAGATCTTCATTACTGAACCCCCTTATAATTTAATTTAAGTTTAAGTTATACCAAAATTTATCCAAGAACTTTTGAACATCTTAAGTATCAATACAAGAAAGTTAAGTTATAATTGATCTCACTTACCGCAAAAAATAGTTATAAAGAAATCTTCTGATTTTTAAATTATATCAATTGGAATCAGTAGACATCAGAGATATTGTGTATCTTATTTATTCATTTATGCCTTTTCCCAAATACCATCCCATTCCATCCTACACACTTAATTTTATCATAATCGTCAAAGAAATGGCCTAAGTCCATCTCAATTGATCATATCCTTTTAAAATCCCATTTCCAATTTCATAATGATAGTTCCGTCCTAGATGTATGTACATATTCCAGAACTTCTTCTAAAAATAATTTTTGAATCCCATTTTCATCCTGCATACCAAATTTCATCATGATCGTTATAGGTAATGGCCTAGTTCTGTCCCAGTTGCCATGTCCCAGAATTTCTTGTAAAAAATTTTATCATAATCGATTATTAAATTGTTCATCCCAGTTGATATCATGCGTACCCAATTTCATCATGATTGGTTAAGGAATGGTTCTATTTAAATTGGGTGTTTTTCAGAACTACATCAAGAACTCATATTTAAATTCAATTTTTTAATTATACAAATCGACTTTTACCACAAAAATAAAATTTAAAAAACCTTGGGCCGCCAAAAAATAGAACCGTGCACAAACAGGACACTCGCCGGCAATTAAAAACGTCTAGTTTTATCTTTACGCTCGATCTATATAGGTAGCAAATAAATCATTTCGATTTTGATAATGAGATTATTTGTTTGATATGATTGTTCCATTTAGCCGAAAGAATAATATCGATTTACAAAAAAGTCGCATATTTTTTTTGCCGAAAAGTTAATATTCGAAAACAAAGTAATCGAATTTAAGGCAATTTATGAATTTCCCCGCCTGCGCACAGTAGTCCAATGCTGAGCGGTTCAATGAACTCTTCGCCCTTTTTTGGTATAGAAATTAGAAATAACAAAAAATGTACGATTTTCGGTCATTCTTACGCAAACTAGTCCAAAGCCGCTTAGGCTTCGGGGAATTCGTTATTTTAGTGTGAAAATTGAAGGTAGAATTTGGATAACTAAAAATATTTTATTTAAACATGAAAATAGTTTCATTTATATTTCTCCAAATGATTGAATTAAAAATGTGGGCGTTTCAGAGCGGCGTCCACTAAATTACAACTAAACAACAAATATTTAAATAGCCTTAAAAATATAGCAACTTAGTCGAAAATTCAAGCATAAATTCGGCGAATAAAAAGTCGATGTTTTCTTTTTTTGTTAATATTCTTTCGACATTTTATCATTTAATATTTTAGTTTCGATGTTTTTGCAAAGGACCAAATTGTCGAAAAAAAAATGGAAAAGCAAAACATCGATTATTGTTTTAAAGCTACTTTAATTCGGTGTTTATTTTAGAGGATAAAGGATTCCGTTACAAAACCCCCTCTTTTTCAATTTTCATAGTTTTCAGGAATATAAATTAAGTTGATTTACTGTTTGAATAACAAATTGGCGTCTTATGCGAAAATGTTTAACGATCCTGATCCAACTAACATTTCTAATTCTTATACTAAAATAACGATCTCCACTAAACTGCTAAAAAGGGAACTCCTGAAAGCCGCTTAGCATTCCTCTACCTTTCGGAAAATTGGTAGAAATATAACTTAAGAAATTTATAAATTGCTGTAAATTCGATTGGAAATTTATTCGATGTTTTTTCGAAAATGAAGATTACCAGATATTTTCAGCAGTCATTTTCAGAATGCAAGAATAAACCTCCCGCATGATTATCCAAGTATCTATAAATCATAAAACAATTGATTTGCTTAGGTGTACTACTTATTCCTGTGTAGTTCACTCTTTAATTTGTCAACCTCAAAACTTGTTTCATTGTAGATTCCGGACTGTTCATCACAGCACATTTTGACAGTATGTGTAGTGATTGGCAACTGTCCGGCCTAGATAATGAAAGATATGCTGGGATTGACCAAATAATGTAATGCGATTAGTATTCAACTAAATATTTCATTTTTGACATTTAGAACATGTTCTAAAAGATTTTCATATAAAAGACACAAGCATACAAATTAATGCAATGGAATTCTTAAGTGGGAAAACGAAAATCGAGATTAAAAATAATTCTATTCCGTGTAATTCCATGCCAGAGCGTATATATTTTCAGTGGCTATATTTCGTATGTATTTGGATTATTGTTTTTTTAATTTATTTAAATTTTGGTGAAATTTCGTGTAACTTGTACTATTATAAATGTACAGGTGAATATATCGTTCACCGTAGAGGGCACTTTATTAATTTTAATTAAAATTGTTTTAGACGATTAACCATCAAAATTAAATACTATACATTGACATATGCCAAATGAACATGGCCATAATTAAAAAATGTTCGGGGCGGTCGGTGAAGAGAGAACCGAAATGACTCTTGATCGAAACTGAGAAATTTTTGGCCAAGTCAAATATGACGGTAATAACCATCAGGAAGAATTTTTCAACTCGAAGTGCACACTGCATTCTTGGCAAACTAAATCAGTTTAGGTCGGGGTGTTTTACAACGAGCGAGTTGGAATTGAAACCGTGGAATCTGATTCTGTTAAAATCTGGACAGCTACATATATTGTATAATGAATGTTATCATGGTTAGCATCTAAGCAGTCATCACATAAGGTAGTTGGGGCCAGCCATCAAATGTCAGAGTGGATTAGCACCCACATGGCTGTAACTTTATTATTTATGACTGCAAAGAATATTTATGAGATATTACAGACTCTAATGAGCATAGAATCAATCAAGGGGTTACTCAAAGTATTAAACCCGCCTTACAGTCAGTGCATAAGACGATTTTGAGGTCTTCAAATTCACATCGTAGCTCTTCGGATACACAATGAATCAGAGCTGTGACCTCAGCTTGAAAAACTGAACAATGAGTTCTCTGACTCCCTGATTCCTTAAAGTCAAGTTTTATACAGTAGACACTGGAGGGAGGTTAAAATTTACGCGCGAACCGTCAGGGTAAAGAGTTTTAAAGAAATTGAAATCAGGAAATAATCTGTCAATAACCATATTAATTTCTAGAATTAACGAGCTATACTTGTTGAGAATTTATCGGTGCTCTGTGAGTGCTCCTAATACATTCGACGCCCCGTTGCATCCCAATCAATAAGCAGCGGACCAAGCTGTGCCCAAAATAAAGTTTTGCAGCTGTGGAGGGAAAATAATGATTTCATGACAATGAGTGGAGTACACGATAAAGCACCAGTAATAGCCCTACACGTAATAGTTTGTAGGCCATTTAGTTTCACAATTTAAGTCTTTAAGTTGTCCATCGGTCACCAGACAATAGACGCATAAGTTAGCATTAGAACTAGTGGCTTGCAGATAAAGCACAACATTTTCGGAGACAATCCCCAGGAAGTATTAAAAGCTCTGCGACTTTGCTAATATATAGCAGTCGCTTCTTGAAGTTTGATGTTCAAGATGGGAATTTCAAGATAATTTAGAATCCGAAATGACACCAAGATGCTTAGCGGGATTGGATATAGTGATCACGCTCCTAAAAAGTGTGGGAATAATAAGGCCATCCTGAATTCTACTTTCGGTGAACACCACCCCAGTCATTAGATGAAATCATAATTAGGTCGTCAGCATAACCCTGAGCGCAATATACGGGAAGGTACCCATTTTGAGTAATTTTTTGTTATTCAGGGATCTTTCATTCCTATAAACAAGCTCAAACAGCGCAGGTTCATAGGATCTGCCACCTCTGTAAACATGTTACCGAGGAGTTAAATAGCCGAAAAGTGATCCCTAATGAATCTATCAACGAATCTTTCTAACGATTTCAAAAAGTTTGATGACAGTCTTATAGGGCGAAAACTCTCATGGTAGGTTTTGGTTATAAAAACGACTCAAAGGCCAATAAAATGTCCACGCAAGCTTGGAAGAGAAGAAGTACATGGTCTTTAATTATAGAATGGCCATGCTGTAATTCACTGGGGAAAATCCCATAAAGACAAATCAGCAACAAATTCCAATGCTGAACATCGTACGTAATTAGCCTTTGAGAAAGAAACCAATCAACCGAAGGAGCAAAAGTGTCCGCTTATACAGTGGCAACACTAAGAAGCAGTTCACCAATCTCCGTTTTTGAAGAGGTTAACTTTCCTTTAGGTAAATGAAGAGCTTCAAGTGTGCAATTGTCATTTTTGGCCAAAATTTTGTTTGTTTTTTGTCGCAGAAACTACGTCATGCGGATCTATGAGCAGATCTTAGTCTTTTTTGCAAAGTTTCTTGATTATCGACCCCCCATTTAATTAAATAGACATAAAGAATGTCAATTCTGGGAACTGGGATCAAATGAGCTAAAATCAGCTCTTGAAAATTGAATAGAAATTTGAATCTCTCCGTGGTCGGCCATATAAATAACAGGCAATATGTAGAACGATTGTTGCACAAAGCTGCAATGGTAAATTTTGTTATAATAAATGGAAAGGACTACTTCATAAACTGGAGTTTCTAGAAAGGTTTTGATTATATTTTATATTTGAAGTTTCAAACGGTCGGTCAAACGGATAACAGGTGAAACGATTGTTGCTCCAAATTTCAATTAAATATTATAAAAAATATAAAATATTTCTATAGAGACAGTGGCTTCTACAAAGATAATGTTGAGTACTTTATGTTGAGAGTGCGAACTAATCGGTTTCAGGTGTCGGCCATATAAATAACAGGCATATTTGGAACTATTGTTGCACAAAGATTCAACATTTTTTTCTACATTGCATACTCTTCGTACACGGACATTCATTTCAGAATAAAATTTGAAGAACCGAATACACGCAGTGTCCAGAGTAAATTTACTCAGGTTGAATAAAAAACACGGGTTGAATTGCGAAATAGATCCACTATATGCTAAGTGTGTGTGTGTGTGACTATTGGCCTGTTTAGGCGCCCTTTACTTTGCACTTCATTCAAACTAGTTAAAGAGTTTAATGCAATAAAGCAAAAATTAGTCATATTCCAGAACTTCACTAAATATTTATTTTTGATCATAATAGCGAAAATTCGATCTAAGATGATCAAGTTTGTCCATAAGCGTCACCAAAATGGTTGAATGATGCAACAAATCACTCCAAAATGTATGCTGTATTGTTTATCGAACTCATATTTCATGCAACAATACTCTTCGCCTTGATGTATGTTATTTGGTATACATTATTTGTTAAGTATTTTACCCGTTTGAATTCCCGTATTTTTCGTTTGTATTTATTTATTTTATAATATTTTTAGTGCATTGCAACGATAACACATGTTATCACGTAAATAAGTTATTGCATTATGCTAAAATACGATGAAATATATTGTGGTTACATTTGTTTCGTTTATATATCTAATTGAATTGCAACACAACTCATATGTCAACTCATGTCTTTACGAGGGTTAAAATCACAGTTCTGATAAGAATTTGCAATATTTGGAATGTTTTTTTATTAAATCGAAGCGAGTAGCTCTCGACTAATAATAAAAAAGTTGTTTGCTGTTATAATTTTTACAAAGCGATCAGATAAAATATTTTTTGTTTTATTATTGTTCTGCACGCTTCTCGATCGAATATTGCAATTTTTCTATCTGGAATTGTCTCAAATGAACAGCTCCCGCTTTTATAATATAGGCGGCAAACAGTCAAGTTATGTTCCGAGGTAACCTTTCATTGACCTTAGCAATGATCAAATACAATTTAAGAATTTGATGACAGTAACATCTGTCAATTAATTTCGTGAACTAAACTTATTTGTCTCAATTTAGTTTAGTTAGTTTTAGTGAATTTTGAATTAGTACAATGATGTGAATGGTAGGGAGCATATTCAATAATCAAAAGCATATTCAATAACGTTTATTTTAAACTCTTTGAAACAAAATCATTTTGGTAGCTTTTTGCAAGTGACAGATGTCGCTTCAATTGTTTGTAATAATATACGACTTACTACTACATATTCGAGATAATTTTAAAATGCTTGTGTGCATTTACAATGTCTCCGAATCACTCCCATTATCAATGACAATGTCAATTTATCAATCAATCGAAGAATGAATAATGCAAATAAACGATTTTAAGTGTATTTCCAACGAAATAAACTAGACTATCTAAATTAATAATCGACATTAATTGTAATTCTTAAATTGTTTATTTTATTATAAATCCATTCCTAGAATTCGAATTATGCCACTCCATGTTATCTCGAACTATTTTGTAAATCTATACATACAAACCGTAATATATCAATATTCAATAGTTTATACAAATTACAATTTCGCAGAATAATAAATAAAATTTACAACTATTCAACAGGTATTCTGCCATCAGTGGAACTGACATTTGAAGAAAATGATACTGTGATCGCCTATTGTCAATTAACAAATGTAACAGGCCGATGTAATTCCCAGCATTTATCGTTTAATAAAGCAGAAATACGGAATTTTACCCGAATAATTAACGAGTCAACAATCGAGCTAAAAATTCCGAATGCACCCGCAATGGATACATTGTTCGTCTGCAAGTATGATAATATAATCGGGTTGATGCCATTTTCGGTCCAGGTCGGCCATAAACCAACAAAAGTCAATTTAATATGTATATCGAAGAATTTCGAGAGTTTAAGCTGTCGTGTCGAATTTCCATATAATCCGATTCCGGTACAATATACGGCAGTGTATTGGCCAAGTGCACCATCGAATCAGGTACGAATTAATTAATTAAGTTAATTTTAATTTATTTATTTTTTTGTGATTATAAAATTGAATTGTTTTTGTTTTGTGATGACGATGATATGATTCTTCAAATATTAATATGGTAGACTTAATATTTTTATTTTGATTGAATGCCGTTTTCCGTGTTTAAATCGCTGCCGCCTATATAGAATTTCTTTTGTAAAAACATATTATTTCTTACTAATATTTACATTAACATTGGTATCATTTAGTTTTTGGTTTATTAATTTTGTTTTTAGTTAAAATTATGATTAACACTTGGTTATGCATAATATCTGGGAATATTGGTAGTTTGGAAATAATTAATCAACTAATTCGAATCTTGTAAATTTTATACATAGTTTGTAGAGTAATTTTTAACTTACTTAGAAAAATGGCGAATTATATCACCAAACGCATCGATCCTGCAATACTGTGTGACTTCGCGTAAATCTGTGTAAATCGCATAGCTTAAGCGGGAGATGCCACTTATCACTAATTGTTGGACTCATCAATTCCCTGAAAATTGAAAGAATTAAAGCAGGGAAAATCTAACTAGCTATCTGAATGAGCTTTCTTGGAGGGTCTGTCACCATAAAATGAAACTTTGCACACCGATAAAGCAGAATTTGTACTAATTAGTACTCACGGAAAATTAATGCTAGTCCAGGAGCCAAGAAAACAGGGAATGGAAATTTTAAGTTTGTCTTAAAGACGGTACAAATAAAACCCGGTCTGTAGAAAAACCCAGAAATTAATTAATCCATTAATCTTTATATTTTTCGAAAGATGGTTAAACTGAGAAAATTTGTCCTTATAATTAATCCCCATAGACAAAGACGATTGAATGGACGAATTTCCGACCTAGAAACCAACGAAATTCTCACTTCTGATTACACATTGCTATCAGGCTTCTTCTTTACCATCCGATAAATATATTGCCTGAATTTTCGCTAGAGTGTTCTAGAATTTGAGAAACTTTGCACTTCTGATTACCGATTCCTATCTGGTAGGTTCGTTGCCATCCGAAAAAACATCGCGGCTACATTTGTTATAATCTAAAATTCACCCAATCTCAATGATCTTCAAAGGCGGTTGAATGAACTCAGTTCAACCGTTAATGTGGTATTATGACCCTAATTCAGTCACTGTATTTTTCGAGTGACAATGAATATTCTTGATTGTAATTTGTAATCAAAAGTGTCAAGTTGTATGCGTTTCTAGAATGCTTTATGTCAGAAATTTCACTCAACCATATTTGTTGTTTTCTTTGTGTGTTTTTCTCAATTTATGAATACAAATTTCCTCCAAAGTTGGCGGGTTAACAAAAATGATGACGATATGCAAAGTCTCATTTTTAAATTTCATTCTTTCCTTTTGATACATGTTTTCACACAAACTAACTAAATATCAGCCAGTTATAGCGAAGCGGCTCTGGACACCAAAGACTCGAAAGGTTTTTTTCTCAAACTTTTTTGCTTCTCTTTGTTCCTGTTGTTGCTTAGCATACTGGATTCGCCAAACATTATAAAACATAAAATTTGGAAACCTGATCAAATGTGCCTACTCTGTTGTTTAATGTGGATTTCTTTAATATTGTATTTGTCTAATTTAAACATAAAAAGACTTGGTGTCTCAAAGAATCAAAAAACCCGCTCATAAAAAGGCCGTTTTACAATTATTTCTAAATACGATTCTCACGGCTCATTCTAAAGAGTTGGGGTTTATATTTTTTTCTATACTTGAAGGACTACAGGACTATACAAACCCTATAAACTGTACACTCTGAAAAGGCCTTTTTCTAAAAAATAATACTCAAATATATACCCATATTATCATTAATTTTTTGTAACTAGGCGATACTTAATTTAAAAATAAAAAGAAAGAATTGCGAGCTTTGCCACATTCATTCCAGTGTTTTCCTTCGGACGTTTTGATCGAACTTTTTTGGGGGGCTTAGAATTATATTGTTTAGAAAAGAGGCTTATTTTATGAAAAAGCAATTTATTAAAATGGCAATTTTATTTTTAGAAATTCAAATTCATTTTTAGTCTCATTAGTCCAATTTATAAACCTCGTTCTTGTAATTGATCTAAAATCTGCAAATGTGGGTTTCGGTTCAGTAACGAGGCTTTTAGAATTGATTTATTACCCATATTCCTTCATTTAAATTTGTTAGTGAATTGGATAAAGCTATTAAAACGCCTATTAAAATAAGTATAAGCAAATTATGCAGCCGAATGATGAAATTCCCGTAGTATAGACCAGCATAAAATTTTACTTCAGAAAGTAACAAATATTTTATCATTTTGCACTATGTTTTAAAAATTAATTAAATATCCGCCAGTTACAGAGCTATCCAAACAGTGTGATATCAGGGGATCCTCGAAATTATTTTTTTATCGCTTAAAGGCTTTTATAATAAAACTTTAGCTGCAGATGTAAAAGTAAAATTCTAACCTCCCTTAACAAATCATGAAAAGTTTTGATTAGCATTCATGCTGGGGCAAAGAAATGCATTTAGCTGAATATTATTTTTAAATATTATGAACTTCTTTAATATTGTATTTATAATTTAATCATAAAACAAGGCACAATTTGGAAGCCAAACAACCCGCTCGTAAAAAGATCTGTTCAGACTGAAAACTTTGAGCTCACGCTTAATTTCAAAGAGTTGTGATTTATAATGGTTTACTGTATTTTATAGCCTTAGATCTTGCTCATAAAACCCATAATATGTATAACCTGAAAAGGCTTTATTTTGATACGTTTACGTTAAATACTCAAACATACCATTACAACATGTCTACGAACTGATCATTTATTTATTATTTTAATCGTTCATATCTAGTTTGGACCGCTTGATCAACCTCGTTACCCATGCACCTAAATAGATTTTAACGTGATTTGATTCTTTCCCGCATTGATGATATTTATCATCCTCCCATTTTGCTTAACACTCACTTGCTTTGCGGGTTTCCTATTTTATGAAAAATAAGGCTACATTAATTATTACGTTCCATTTCATCTCTTCGAACACTGGGATTAATTGTCTGCTTGAGTCTGCTGCCACAATTCTAAAATGTTTAGCTTTTCTCACACCACCACTTCATTTATTTTAAATAAAATGGTTGGCAATAGATGGCTCTAATTTTTAAATTAATTTTATCGCCCTTTACTTAGACTTCATTAAGAGTAGATGGTAGTACATTAAAAATAGTAACAGTACTAAATGTAATCATCGAAATCACCAATGATACAAATAATTAGAAGCCCCTTAATTTTTAAATTTTATTGATATATTTAATAGTATTATTATGGTACCTTGCGAAATTATAGTTGGTTTTACTTGAGTGCCCACCTTGGGCGCCATAACAACAAATTTTAATATAGACCAAAACATTGGGTACAATATCTCATAAAGTATATATTAACAGTGCTTAGTGCTTATTAACCTCGGGCTTGCAGTGTTTAGTTTATGTTTTTGCTTTATTTATTTATTACTAATTTATTTAGTTTATAATAATTTTAATTATAATTATTTACTAACCTTAGTTTTCAAATTTTGGTGTATTTTCCATTTTTTTATTATTTTTGTACACACAAACACACACATATTATATCCACCATCCATTGAACCGCGCAACCTTAAAAATAAAATGTATGTTAAAATTATAAATCGTGATTATCATCGAAAACAAAAACGGTTCCAATCCAAAAATTGTTGTAAAAAAATTTGAAGACAATGTATTCTACTCAGATCACAAATTGTACGGACGAGCTACGCCTCAATAAAACTTGCACGGTAGTAATGTTTCGCAAGCATTGGGATTATACATTTGAAATTACTGGAACAAATAAATTAGGTAACTACACTCAGCAAGATACGTTTGATGTGAAACGGATTGTGGTGCCTAATAAACCGGTCGATGTTACTGTTACGAATGTTACGTCACGAAGTGCTATTTTGATGTGGAGCTTACCGCCTAATTTTAAAGTTTATCGTGGAGGTAAGTTCTATAATGCGATTTTGTAAAAAGGATTTTATGTGATAATGAAATTATGGTTTGCAGATTTTATTCATCGTGTCACTCTACGAATGTCGAAAGATATTAATGGATTGGCAGAAAAACAAATCAAATATATCAATACAACGAATGTTAAGCGAATTGGTGATATTAATTTTAATTTAGAACTAGCTGATCTTGATTATGCACATACCTGGTACAACGTGCAAATATTTTCTCGGGTCGCTAATGCACTGTACGGCGATCAACAATGGTCTGAACATTCAGCCTACGTTTTCGAGACAAAAGCACGAAAACCTGATACACCGCCCGAAGCAAGTCCTGATGCATTCTACGTACTGGAACAAAACGAAACGGTTATTTATTGGAAGGAACTGCCATCAGTGTTACATAATGGACCCGATCTAATGTACAAAATATCCGAGGTTACTGAAAATGGGCGTACCGTCAAAAAGGAACCGAAGGGACAGTACTCAACGACAACGGCACGTTTCGATAGTATTAATCCGGATATTGATTATGAATTTAAACTGATTGCAGAGAATGCTTTGGGCCCATCGGAAAATTACTCCGTCATTCGGATACCCAGTGTACGTAATCGTATACAGAAACCTGTAAATTTAAAGAAGATTTTATCTCAATCGATTTATAATTTAACGTGGGATTACATGAGTGAACGGTTTCCGGACAGCTACACGATCTACTGGTGTGACCCGGTCGATGAACAAGAATCATTGTGTAATGTAAGTAAATTTAATGTTGGTATAATTCTAGGTTTAATCGAAACTTTTACTTTAATAGCATTTAATTGATTTCGATAAAATCGATGGGCGCCAAACCCAATACATTTACAACAATACGATCGAGAAGAATACCAAAATATTTGCGATTACCGCAAATTATAATGATCGTTCAAGTGGTATGAGTTGGTTCCCGTGTTCGGCCACAATTAATAGTGATATGACTAAATTTCCGGCATGGCTCGAAGTAGCCGGGCCCCAAAAAATTAAAGTTAGCTGGTCACTGCGATGTGATACAACGCCATTGCTGCGAGGATTTAATATTTCGTATTGTGCGCTGCTTGGAGATCCTAAAGATGAGAAATGCGGTAAATATTACCCAATACTGTAATCGTTACTGTATACTAATAACATATTTATTTTCTAGTGCCCGGCGGAGAACGTCATCATTTTGTTCCTGAAAAGCATAATGAAACCACAATCACAGAATTAACCGCATACACCACATATCTCGTTAAAATAGCTATGTTTAACGGTAAAGAAACTGGACCATCTGTAATTCTACAAAATACAACCGCAAGTGGTATTCCTACGCCCCCGATCGATTTAAATCCGATCCTTGTCACGAACAATTCAATTTCACTCGAATGGAATCAACCCGAATTTTGGAACGGTAAGGATCAAAGTTATAAAATCGTGTACACAAATCAAAATAATCAATTATTTGTGCGAACTGTTGAACGTGTCTCCGATAAATATCTACCGACCAACTTTACAATCGATAATCTAGACAGTTTCACATTTTATAATATAAAAATAGCGGGTTGTAATCCAGCATGCTCGAACTATAGTAACGAGATAATGATTAAGACTAAAACGGGTAAACCAAAGCAAGTGCAGCCGATTGTAAATGAGGGTGACACACTTCGGCCGATCTATAAATGGGGACCGCCCGAACACCGAGGCGGTAATTTAGATTACTACGAATTTAAAATCGGGATTAAAATTAACGGGAAATATTTATCAAATCCCCGGATTATTGTATTGAATAGTACCCAGTGTACGTTGCAATCAAAGGTTTGCAACGAAAATGTTGAACAGTATAATGTTTCGGTACGTGCCGTAAACATGGTGAAACGAGAAATACCGATTACGGATTGGTACTATTCGCGAAATTATAATGAAAATGGTCCAGTAGATAGATCGCCGGATATCAGTTGTAAAGAGGAATTTGTTTCATCGTACTACTATCAGTGTAATACGGATTATGATTGTATTGCGGGCGAATGGAAGGATGGGATAATTTCGGAATGTTTATACGATTCGGAAACTTTTAGATTTTATTTAATACTGTTCGTTGGATTTAGTATTGGATTTGGGATTTTGGTTGGGGTGGTAATTGGTATGAAAAAATTTCATAAGATGCGGGATATTGGGGTGGAACTACCCGAGGGGCTCGAGGATATTGATAAAGTTAAACCGCCGATGGATAATAATAAGCCGGATAAAATGGATAATAATAAGCTTGATGATGAGCAGACAATGCGATTGATTGCAACCGATAATAAATCGGCCAGTTCGTTTAGTCTCGAGCGGAAAAGCCAATCGAGCGAATTTATCGATTCGGACAATGAGCATACATTGAACGAGGATAGTGTATCCAATTCACCGATATACGACGACATTAGTAACAGTAATGATAATCTAAAATTCAATGACAATAGTTGTAGTAGTAGTAGTAATAATAAAAATCATGATGTAATCCAAAATCCGCAATCAATTATACAAATTATGAATCCGATTAGTAATATACCACAATCGCTTCCGATCATGTCGAATGGATATGTATCGAACAATTTTATGGCACCATCGGCAAACGGTTATGTACAGCACAGTGCGCTCATGAATATGAATATTCCGGTTGCCTCGAATGGGTACACATCGATTGCAGCACTTATGAATCAAAATAAACAGGTGGCGGCAAATCGAGCCGAGCCGCCAAAACAGCAACAGGATACGACAAATAATATAAAGACTCCAATAGTCACATCAACAAACGGTATTTCAGGGTATGTAACACACAAGCAGTTGTCAGATTTTCACAACACTCTTATGCAATAAGTCTAAAGTGTTTATAAGAAAGAAATATGTTTTATGCTAATTTTTAAGGTAATTTAGTTGGTAAGTGTAAATATAAAATATTTATTTATAAATTAAAAATTTAAATAATAATTAATTAAAATATGTACGGTTGATGAATCTCAGCACAAAAAGCTATATAAATATCTATAAGTCAATTAAAATTTAATTAAAAATTGGGGCGCGATCGCGCGCACGTGATAGAGACATCAATAATAAAACTACAATACAGACATAATTATATGAACACACGCACCCCCCACACAAATACACAGAAACACCCAAAACCAGATGAACAGACTGAAATTTTAGTAGGATCACGGATTTTTAATAAATTTTAAATCTAGAAATTTGACCCGAACCAAAATTTTGCATATCAAAAAAAAATGATTAAAACTATAAAAACTACTAAAAGAAAACGCACGAACGAATTCAAAATGTGATCCTCTAGTCTGTCGCACGTAACTTAGATATAAATTGTGATTTGAGCGGCAGACGCAGAGCAGAGTGTAGTATTTAAATGGCAGTTGTATATTTTATCAGGAATTTTACTTAAAAAATAAAATATATAAAAATTACATAAATTGTTGAAAATAATAAATAATTGTTAATTATTAGGAAAATGTTGTTTTTTGTTTTATTTTCAAATTATTAAATGTACAACAATAAATTTGGTTGTAGCTCAAAGTAATTAATTTCGGTTTCTCAGATGTGTTACACAAAATGATAAAAAATATTTATATAATAAATGTAATTCAAATTGAATTTTTAACGATTAATTAATAATTAAAAAAAAAAATGATACAACAAATTATTTTCTTTCAAAAATTTATTCAGGCCTAGTAAATATTTGTATAATATATAACCTCCCACCGTCCATTTTGTGTTTGTTGTCTTAATATTTTTGTTGTTTTAATTTCGGTCTCAAATATATATATTATTATTATTATTATTATGATTAATTAATTAGATAAATATTAATAAATTTTTCTCATATTATTATAAATAATATTTATACAATAAAATTGGTAGCTATATAAATTTTATTTTATACAAATCTCTAAACCTTCTTGCCCCGCATTATATAGACAAAACTGAAATAAAAAATTAATAATCTAATCATCATTCTCAAGGTGGTGTCATGAAATTTGGCAATGACACAATAATTTGACGGTGTTAAAAATTGTAATTTTGCCTCATCGCTAAATTTCATGGGGACGCCTTCACGGTTGATTGTGATTGTCGTTGGTTGAATTTTTAAGAAGCCTTCGTTGGTTGATTTCTGCCACTAATGCAGTGTGCCTGGTGGCAATTTTTTTTGTCTAAACTTCCGACTAACTACATTGATGGTTAGTTGGTACCAGTTATTGATAGATGTCTCTAATGTTCTTAAACCAAAATATGCCTGATGCTTAGTTCTAAACTTCAAACTTGCATCAGATTCATTGAGATTGATAAATCTTAATTTATTTAGCAAATTTTAATTAAACATTAAACACGGTTAAGTTTTGGCCACCTATGAACGACCGGTATGAACTAATTTGGTTAGGCAAAATTTTAGACGTAAATCTATCGAGTAAAATGTCGACCCGACACTAGGGATGTTTAATTAGTATGCCATAATTTTTAATGAAAAACAAAACGCCTTTTTAATTAATTTTTTTATTTCGTTTAAGATTAAGTTCCTTTTTATTATGACTAGTTATTATTATTTATATTCTATTACGATATACGAATACAAACAAGAAAAACGTAAAAAATTATATTTAATTAAAAAACAAAATTTTAATTAAAGCTGCCTTATAACAAAAAAATAAATAAAACTAAAATAAAAAAATTATATTTAAAAAAATATATATATATTACAATAAAAATTATAAAATGAAAATCTTAGAAAAATTTATCTCTTTAGATAGAAATTTTGAATGATAAATTACAAAAAATAAATAAATAATTGAATTGATGACAGATAAAAATTTATTTATAGTTTTAAGAAATGATTACAATATTATATTTATATTGTAATTTACATTAATATTATAATTAAATAAATGTTAAAAATTTACATGAAACACACAAAAACAATTCTCGAAAAATGCTTTAATTACATTTTTTACTTTATTTTATTTGTTTATAAATTAAAAAATATTTTAACTCAAATTAAAATTATATATATATATATATATATATATATATATATATATATATATATATATATATATATATATATAAATATATATATATATATATATATATATATATATATATATACATATATATATATATATATATATATATATATATATATATATATATATATATATATATATATATATATGTATATATATATATATATATATATATATATATATATATATATATATATATATATATATATATATATATATATATATATATATATATATATATATATATATATATATATATATATATATATATATATATATATATATATATATATATATATATATATATATATATATATATATTAAATATTATATGTGACTGAACAAATATATACTATATATAAAACAATTATAATAATAATAAATATAACTTGTGTTAAATAATTAAATAAAAAATAAATATTATATATATAAATATTAATGTTTTTTGTTTAAGATTTTTACAGTTTTTTTTTACTAAAATTATTTTATCAAGAAATTGTCTAATTTTATTTGATTAATTATTATAAAAATTGAAAAAACAGCAACAAATAATGTGAAGTACATGATTTTATTTTATATAAGGAGAAATCTAGAAAATAAATTATATAGATATTATATTATATATAAATATATTATTGAACAATTCAATTTTTTGATATATTAATTTACGAAATAGAGAATCCTAAACTTTCCGCGCCACAAACCTACGGACATGGAACATTATTTGATTGGAAAAGTAGTAAAAATTTGATCACAAATTTCGCTGTTATGGTTTAAATCCGTTTTTAGCATTACTGATATCTTTTGTTCCTTTAGGTATTAAATTAAAGTGACAATTATATTCGAAACGATTTTCCAAATAAAAATAATTTTGAAGTTCTTCATCATCGTCCGGTATATTAATTTATTTTGAATGGCATTCATACAATGTTTACACAACTTTTTTAGTCATAGAAAATAAAGAGGCCATTTACTCACAATAAATTTACCACAAAAAGTAGAGAAATTCTCACCCCCCATTTTTAATCCCAGGGTACTTAAACCCTTACAAAAGAATAAAAAAGTAATAAAAATAATTTTATTTTTATATTGGAAAACCTATTTAATATAATTCTTCCTCAGTTCCTTTAGGTATAACGACTAAACAAAGGAATGTTTTATGATGTCATAAAAAACCGTATGAGTCATAAGCTGCGTTTTTCTGAAAAACAATTGGATTGAGCTCGCGATAGCTTTTTTCAAATTTAAAATTAAAAATTTAATTTTTTATTACATTAAATAATTTAGATTTAATAGTAATCTACTTATAACAAAAAAAAACATCGTAAAAGTTGTATAGCTTTCTTGTAATATCGTTGTTCTGTATAGTTCTGTATAATAACGGAGCAGTTCAGAACTGTACAGAACATCTATATTACAAGAAAACTATACAGCTTATCAGCAAATCTAAATTAGTTAATGTAAAAAAAAATAAATTTGTTATTTGAAATTGGGGTTTTCAGAAAAACGCAGCTATAATTACTTAACATAGTTGTGCTTTATGATGTCATTAACGTTTATGTTGTCCTAAAAAGCCGTATGAGTTATAAGGACAACATAGATGTGTTTTATGATGTCCTCATCATAAAGCACAACTATGTTAAGTCCTCATGTTCCTTAAATCCTTAAATGAACTTTATTAAACCAAATAGGTGCCATTTTGATCGATGACCGTTTGCCATTTTTCTGGTAGACCCATGATCCCATCACTGTAGAACTTCTGTAGTTTAGAGGTGAAAAATCGAGGCAACTCATTTTCGCAGGCCTCTTTTGAGTTTAATGTAAAACCATTAAGATGGTTCTGCATGAACCGGAACAAATGGTAGTCCGATGGTGCAAGGTCAGGGTTATATGGTGGATGCATCAAAACTTCCCAGCCAAGCTCTTTCAGTTTCTCATCACCAAGCTCTCTCAGGTCATCAATGATGTGTGTGGTCTAGCGTTATCACGATGGAACACAACGCAGCACCTCATAATGCACGATTCCTTTTCAATCCCACCAAACACATAGCATTACCTTTCTTGACGTCAATCCTGGCATCAAACGGCATCAAACGTTTGAGAAGCTTCACCTCGTTTCGTCCATGATCTTTTTCGCACAACGTTGTCGTATCTAATCCACTTTTCATCACCAGTAATCATTCGCTTTAAACATGGCTTGATATCGTTCCGTTTCAGCAGCGTTTCGCAGATAGAAATCCGGTTCATTAAATGTTTAACTGTTAATTCATATTTCACTACTCTAAAAGTAAATCAATCCATAAAATTCAAGAAAAGGTTGGTTTATGAGAAATATGCAATTTACTATCAAAACGTCAACAAAATGGCATCAAAAGCATCTAAGTTCTATAACTCCGTTTTAAAATCAAACTACCTAATCTATGTAATTTGTGAAACTTCATTAAAACCGGGCATAATGAGCAGTGAATTTTTTGGCCGTGATTACGTTGTCCACAGATGCATGCGATCGGTCTCTCGAAACTAGCTCAAAGAAATCGGGTGGTGGCGTACTGATAGCAGTACATTCTAAACTCTGGAATGCTCCAGTAACTTTAGCCCCATCGAGAGTCGAACAAATTGGTGTAAAAATCAAAATTAACCAAACCAATCTATTCATTTACACAGCGTATATACCACCTCAGTCAAATAGTGATCATTACGCAACTTGCATCGATGCGATTGCAAACTGACAGCAAACTCGTCAGATTTAGTTCTTGTGCTTGGTGATTTTAACCTTCCAAATATAATATGGAATCTGGACCCGCAACTAAATTGTATTTTTCCAAACAATATAAAAACAGATGCTGAATCTTTATTTGTGGACGCCATGCTTGGTTATAATTTGAACCAGATAAACTTATTACTAATAATCGTGATAGATTACTGGATCTTGTCTTCAGCAACGACATTGACACTTTCAAAATTTCAGAATCCGTGATACCTTTTGTAATTTACGATATCAATCACAAGTCTTTAGATATTGTATTTGACTCAACTAATTTAATGGCGAGTTCGGAACACCTACAACCAATCAAATACATCTTCAAAAAAACAAATCGTGCGAGTTACAAAGTTACCTAGAATCCATCAACTGGCAAACAACTCTCAATTCCAATGATATAAACGAAAATGTTGATAAATTTAATGACATTATGCAGCAAGGCTTCGAACTTTATGCACCTATGTGCTGTAAACCACAAAATGCTCACCCTCAGTGGTTCGATGATAGACTAGTTAACTTAAAAAATCGGAAGTCGAAAGCGTATGCCAAAATGTTGAAAAGCGGGTTAGAAGCCGACAAAACAATGTTTCTACAACATAGTAACGAATTTGAAATTTACTTCAAATTAAAATACAGGTCGTATCTCAATCAAATTCAAGAAAAAATCAAAGTAAATCCAAAACATTTTTGGAAATACTTTAGGAATAAACGAAATTGACGGATACTCTGCAAATATGACATATAACAATACCAGCTCCTCAAACTCCAAAAATATAGCTGACATGTTCGCAAAGTTTTTCCAATCAGTCTATAAACCAAGCGTTACTAGTGGATTGTACGAACAACCCAGCAATACCAACGTAACAATAACTCCTCCTGTTATATATGAGGATAACCTATTATCGGCTCTAAAGGGATTTGGAGACGGTTGCGGCCTTGACAATATTCCCTCTTCTATTCTGAAGGAGTACGCTGACATAATATATTACCTATTCAACCACTCCTTGAGCAACCATCATCAAGTTGATGTAGCGTACACGGATTTCAGTAAAGCATTTGATTCCATCTGCCATTAAAATGCACTCCGCAGTTTATTCGCATTTGGGTTTTCACTCGATTACATAAATTGGTTCAAGTCCTATCTATCAAACCGGCGACAATTTGTAATAATGGGAAATGAGAAATCAAACGTTATTAAAGTTACGTCTGGTGTTCCCCAAGGATCGCACATCGGGCCATGGATATTTATTGTTTTTATAGACCAAATAACCGAGATAATCAAAAACTCAAACGTGCTCATATTTGCTGATGACGTGAAAATTTTTCGAACTGTTAATGGAATGCTAGATACGAAGAAACTTCAAGAGGACATCGATAGATTAAGTGAGTGGTGTGATCAAAACTCGCTTTACTTAAATATTAAGAAATGCAAGATCATGTCTTTCCATCGTAAGAGAAATCCGCTAATTACTTCCTACAAAGTCAACAACGAAGTATTGCAAAGAGTTAATGAGATCATAGATCTAGGTGTTACATTTGTCGAGAATGCTAGTTTCAATAGGCATATTGAAAATTGTATTGCGAGAGCTAATGCCATGTTTGGATTTGTTAAAAGGTGTATAGGTGAATTTAAAGATATTCAAACCTTATGTTCACTCTATTTCGCTTACTTTCGATCTCAACTGGAATACGCTGTACCTTTATGGAATCCATACTATGCTGTACACATTAAAAGAATTGAAAGCATTCAAAAGAAGTTTCTGATTTTCTTGTTAAAAAAGAGTGACTTGAATTACGACCACAATTTACCATTCCATGAAAATGTGGCTCGGTTACCTCCATACTCAACAAGATGCACGGATTACAAAATATGCACGCTTGAAAATAGACGACTTCTCTTAGGTGCGGCTTTCATTGGTAACGTTTTGCTTGGTCACATTGATTCAGCATACATTTTGGAAAACATATGAACTGTGCCTTGCAGACCATTTCGAAACCATGAATTTTTAGCACTTGAACACCATTCCACAAACTATGGAGAAAATAACCCCATTAATAGGTCGTCTAAATCGTTCAACATCGTCGACTACCTATTTGACTTTAATTTATCAAAGGACAAGTTCAAAAATATACTTAAGAATTATTTTTAAAATTTTTAATTGTTAAATCAAGATCTGATTTATATATTTCTGTGTTTTAATTTTCTTTATTTTATTGTTTTTTTAATATTTTTGTTTTAAATTAAATTCTGAAATCATACATGTAAATCACAGAATAGATTTCTTTAAATAAATAAATTTATCTGTTGTAACTTTTTATTCACTTCACCGATTTTAATGTTTTTTATGTCAAAGTACAAGTTAAAATGTCACCTTTCAAACACACCCGAATTGCCCGATACGATCAATGGTTACTGAGATAAATGAATGTAAAGCCATCTACCGGGACACGAATTTTTCCCCCTACCTATTATATAAACAAAACAAATCCAAATTAATTTCAGTTTAAATCCAAATCTCTGGAGAAAAGGACACACATTTGTAATAACTAAATCTTGTCCGTTTAACAGTTTTACTAAGGTTGACAAAATGGCAGCTAATTTACGGTCTACTACAGAAATTTATCTTCTTGGCCATGAGTATGTACTGTCAAATTATTGGTGCTAAGTTATCCTCAAAAAAGCAAGTGTTTTCCCCTTTTTCAATCACCGAACTGTAAAATTAATTTTCGTGAAAGTGCAGCTCTGACAACCCAGGAAGTGTCTATTTTTTGGGCAAAAGCACGAATTCCAGTGAAAAAGGAACAACATTCCATTGAAAAATTGGAGAAATTTTCTAAAGAATAAAAATTAACCTTCTAAAGTTTACCGTGAAAGAGAAATTACCTTTAATAGTAAACTGGATGATATTTTCGATATCGCACATTCCAATGCCTTGGCCACTATGGCCAGTGAAGACGACAAGCGATTCCTCTTGTCGCAGCTTGAGAAAGGGCGTGCCGGATATTTTCCTGGAACCAGACAATATGAAATTCAAAAAGAAAATCGGAACGTATGGAGGCAGAAAAAAATCGTAAACGAAGATATCTTGAAGAAAAACGTAAATCAATTCCAATCACAAGCAAAATTTTCGTCATCGGAGAGTGACAGCAATAGGATATCTGATAACGACATGAGCTTCGAAAATATTGATTTGCCCATGATAAATGCAGAAGGAGCCCCTAGATTAAGCATATGTTTCATTACTCCTAGAATATTGTCAGCTTTGGATAAGTGGAAGATTACTGATCGTGCAGCAATGCATTTAATCAGTACCGTTGCCGAAAGGCTTGAACATTCTATTGCTGATCTCGTTTTGAATCGAACAACACTGAGGCGCCTTCGTGAAACAAATAGAGTAGAAATAGTAGCATCAGTTAAACCGACTTTCAAGTTTACAACAGGCGTGGTGCATTGGGATGGAAATTGGGTCCATGGAAAATTTCCTTGTCGACATCACATGTGTCAAATTACATTGCGGCTGCAATTGAATCAAAAATGTACAATACATCAGGAGTAAATGTTCCGTTATTTGTGAGATTCAAGAATGACTGGAATACCTTTAATAAGGATAATTTCAAGGCAGGTATTGATGATCCCAACTTTCATATACAATTAAATAATTCGTAAAGGAGAATTGACTGAACATTTGCATTTTTGTCGTACGATTTTAGGTGAAAATTTGTCCCATTGCACTAAAGCACTAGACCTGAATTTAAACTATTTACGAGATATTTATTTCTACAAAACACATGATGAAAATTTAGCAATGGCTGTACTAAATAAATGTGGTCAATTATGGTATTTGTATCCAACGAAAGCATCGCACGCTCTTTTTTCGACGAAAACGTCTCTAGTACAGAGAAAAGCAGAACGGTGCAGCAGTTGCATATGATGAAGGACGTAGAGGCCGAGTCTAGTAAGTACATCTACTAGTAGCTGAAAATTAATGTTACACCACATTTTGTTACACCAAACACTGGTAATTTTTTAAATGGTTCAAATTTTCTACAGATTTTTTAAACAAAGAGCTGAATATGTGGCCTCAGGACGATAATTTCAAGAACGGAATGAAGATCAAATAAAAATCCTAAATGATCACGCAGAACGTGGTGTTAAGTTAATACAAGATTATAATAAGAAATTAACAAAAAATGACGATGACATGCAGTAATTACTACAAGCCATAAAGGACTACACACAGAAGTAGAAGATCATCCTAAATTGATCATTTTCATCATAAAAATTAATTCATAACACGAGTATCATTGTACAGAAGAACCATTATGCATATAAAAAAATAGTAATAATTTGTCTTGTTTTTGTATTTTGGAAATTTGTCTATAAAGCCGCTATTTTCGATATGTTTTGGAAAGGCAATTATCTCGTCTATTCACCACAATTTTCATTTAGGCTAAGAAAAAATTTTAAATAATTTTTCTGTTCGTTTGAAAGTGAAAAATTTACAAAAATACCGTTTTTATCGAACTTCACGCTGAAGTCGCAACCTCTAACCCAATGTTTTTTCTATTTAAGTTTTTAACATAACCTCACATTTCTAGGGGGTGTCCCGTTAGATAATTTTCGAAAATAAGGTCCACGAATAAACCTCCATGAAGCTCGGTCGAATTTACAGCCCGAGATTTTAATTACTTATACCACTTCTGTCATAACTAAATGGCTACGAACTAATTCTAATTTGGTGGCTTCTAATTTTGTTAATAATAAAAACTGTTACTGTTAAAACATCAAAGCAAAAAAAAATTTATTGGTCAAGTTTGAAAAAAAAATTCTATTTTTTTAGACATGTGCACATTATTTAAATCACTTGGATCAAGTTTAATAATCGGAGGTGATTTTAATGCAAGAAAATACCTACTGGAGATGAAGAGTAACATCTAAAAAAGGAAGGAATTGCGATTTTCTTTCTGGAGATCTACCAACTTATTGGTCTACGGTATAGAAGAAAATTACATGTACCTAGAAAGCACCGAGGCGTCTATGTCGGAACACACGCCTGTTATTATGGCAATCAGTGCAACGATTGTTAAGAAAACTAGTCCACCCTGGCTAACTAATAACAAAACCTGCTGGTAAAAATTCCAGAAATTAGTTGATGATATTATTGATCTTCAGGTGCCAATTAAAAATCCGATACAGTTAGAAGAAGAACTATAACAACTTACCAACAGTATGCAAGAAGCGGCGTGGGCCGTGGAGTAGTACCCTCTCAAGTTCAAAGGAAATGCGCCCAAACGCTATTTGTCCTCTGGAAGTTAGGGAACTGGTTGCGGCAAAACAAAAAGGCAAAGAATTCGAGCGCCAGAATATTAAACAACTCTAAATGTTTTGTCCAATAAACTAAATTTGCTATCTAAAGAAATCAAGGACGAATCCATTAATAAATACCTAAGGGACGTTACTGGGGAAAAAGTTACCGAGTAAACCCTTTGGCAAGCGATAAAAAATTTAAAACGACCCAAACTACAAATTCCGCTAGTTAAAAATGAAGATGGGACATGGGCTATAAGTGGAAAGCAAAAACCTTCGTTGTTGCAGAGGAAAATATATCACCAGTAAATAAAATGGATAACTGCAATATATATCCTGTCACATTACAAGAATTAATAGAGGAAATCAATCTTAACCTAAATGCAAAGAAATTTACAGGATATGACCTAATTACAGTTAGAGGACAAATAGTAAAAGCTCCTCCTGAAAAAGGGCGACGTAAGCTACTCCAAATAATTAACACAGTATTCAGACTTAAACACGTTCCAAATCAATGGAAAGTCGCAGAAGAAATCATGATACCCAAACCCAACAAACCACTTAATGACAAAAATTCGTATAGGCCGATTTCCTTACTTCCAATAATTTCAAAAGTATCCGTGAAAGTAATCCTAAAGAGACTCAAACCAATAATAGAAGAAAGAAATCTCATTCTTCCACATCAATTTGGCTTCCAAGAAGAAAACCGTTCAACAATAGAACAATAGTTCACCGAATTACAAACATAATGGCATAAAGGCTTGGAATATAGGTTACAAAGGGAGTTACCAAAGCAGCTTTATGAAATACTAAAAAATAATATCTAACCGACACTTTCGTGTTAAATTAAATGGCGAATGCTCAGAAATGCAGAAAATATCAGCATGAGTAACGCTAGGTAGCGTTCGGGGACTAACATAGCAACGTTTGCGGATGATACGACCATCTTAGCAGCCACAGATAGCATAGAAGAATTCACAAGCAAATCGCAAAGAACTTCTAATATTGCCAGCACCTGGATGAAGAGATGGTGAATAAAACGTAATGAAACAAAATCTGTTAACGTAAACTTTTCCAACAGTATGGTCAACTGGACATCAGTAGAACTGAACCTCAGCAAATGCCCTATGCAAACACGGCAAAATATCTAGGCATAACTCTAGACGCGAAACTAAAATGGAAAGAGCATGTCGAAAAGAAAAAAGAAGAGTTAAACATTAAATACAGAAGGATGGATTGGCTCTTAGGAAGAAATTTTGAGCTAACTTTACATAATAAATTGCTACTATACCGGCAAATTCTAAAACCTGGGTGGACTTACGGTATTCAGCTCTGGGGATGTACAAAGAAAACCAACGTCAATATCATCCAGTCATTCCAAAGCAAAGTCCTACGTGGAATACTAAATGCACAGTGGTACATAAGAAATAACAACTTCCATATAGATCTGGAGATAGATTTCGTCAGTGAAGATATAAGCAGATTCGCAAGGAAACACATGCAACGTATAAGTCTACACCAATATGTTGCGATACGTCGTATGTTAGATGAGTCAACCCCAGTAAGACGACTGCGAAGGAAGAAACCATTTGATCTACTATGTCCAATCAGGATCGAATAAAAATATAATAAAATTGTAAAGGGGAATAGCCAAAGGGATACAACCCTTTAAACGAGAATATAAATTAGAAAGATACATTACTAGATGATTTGTAAATCGAGTTGTAATAAATAAATAATTTAAAAAAAAATCAATGGAATTATCTGAACTATAGCACGAGAAAATTTTTATCGAGCATTACTTAGATTATTGTCGATTAAATCTCGCCTCATAGGCGATTCACGAGAACTTGGCATATACCGCAGAATTTGATGAAGTTTTAACTACAAGTTTCTACAAGATACGCAGAATATTTTTATCTGGATCTTGTCGTTTAAATCGGCTGTAAGGCGACTATATCCTGTTAATTCCAGACAATCTTTTTTTTGCAAATCTCAGTTTTTAATCGGCGGTATAAGTCAAGTGCTCGTGAGTCTTCTGTGAGGCGAGAATCAAACGACTATATCCAAATAATTCCGAATATAGTCAAACCTGTTAAGATGGACACCTTTCTAAGTTGGTCAACTGGCTAAATTGGACGAGTTTGTCTTGCACCAACAAACCTTTTCACCTCTTCAAAACCTTTTCATGTTGGACACCTTTATAAGTTGATCATTTTTTAAGGTACCGTGAGTGTCCAACTTGCACAGTTTCGACTGATAATTTTTCTGAAAATATCTTAGTTTGTAATTAAAACTTCAACGAATTCAGCGGTATTTCAAGTGCTCGTGAACCTCATACGAGGCAACATTAAAACCAGAATATCCAGATAATTCCATATAGAGTTTTTATGTAAATCTTTTAGTTTGTAATCGGGCTGAATGTAAAAATGTCATGACGTATATCATTACATATTTTACTGTCACGATAGTGATATTTTTTTGGGGCTGGGATAGAAAATTATCCCGGTATTTATGGTTTAGTGTTGCTGTCGGAATTTTTAGGCTGAATATTAGGCTACCAAGAAATAGGAATACGTAAAAGTAATTTTAAAATTTCGGGTCGAATGTTATAAATGTTATGACAGTGTAACATGTCACTGTTTAGATTCTGTCAATTCAGATTGAGCGCTTTCCGCTGGTGTCCATAGGTCAGATAATAATGTTGCTGAAGATTGTGTTGGCTAATTCTGGGCAGATTACCGTTTCGAAATGATGGCGCTGCTTGATTCAACGTCTTTTATCTTGAAAATCATCTAGAACTGCATATGGCAGACGTAGGCATTGGTCTGGTGTCATATTGTGTTAAAAAGGCTTGACCATCGCAGTTTGGTTTCACGTATGTAAACCCTAACCGGTGATCAACGGTTAAAATTGTTAATGTACTACTGTGGGCAAAAAGTAGTAAGACTTTTTAATTTATATTTCGCGCGGAAAACCATTCGTCGAAATATTTTTTTTCTATGTTGGTATGACTGTCAGTGATATTTGTGCCAAATGTCACATCAAAATAATCATTAGTGTTTAGTATACGCTTGTCTTTCTGAAGTACAAAAAGTACATTCGGCGATTTTTACAATGAGTGAAATTATTCAACAAAGAAGTTCCATTAAATTTTGTGTGCGGAATCAATTTTGTGGTGCCGATACGTTCAGAATGTTGCAAAAGGCCTTCGGTGATAATTGTATGTCACGAGCAAGTGTTTTTGATTGGTACAAATTGTTCAAAGTGGGTCGAGAACGTGTTGACGACGAACCACGTCTAGGACGGCCATCAACATCAACTAATGATCGACACGTTAATAGAATGAAGGATTTGGTGCTCGAGAAACGACGATTAACAGACAGAGACCTTACTGGCATCGTTGAAATATCGAAAGGGTCAGTGAAAACCATTTTGAAAGATCTTTTGGGCCTAACAATGCTTTCCGACTACCAGGATGTCATGAAACGTATTATAGCTGGTGATGAGTCTTGGATCTATGCTTACGACTCGGAAACAGACGATCAATCGGCCGAATATCGTGCCAAAGATGAGCCGAAGCCGAAAAAACCACGTCAAAACAAGTCAAAAATCAAGGTGAATTTGACAGTTTTCTTCGATTATCGAGGTGTGGTGCACTCCGAATTCCTTCCGACCGGCCAAACTGTCAACAAGGGATGCTATTTGAGTGTTATGCGCCGTTTGCGCGAAGCTATTCGTAAAAAGAAGCCGGGATTATGGGTCGACAACTCTTGCTTTTTGCACCACGATAATGCACCTACTCATACTGCATTGGTTTTACGTGATTTTTTCGCCAAAAATTCCACCCATATCGTTCCGCAACCACCGTATTCGCCTGATTTAGCTCCGTGTGACTTCTGGCTGTTCAGCAGACTCAAACGACCGCTCCGGGGAAACCCTTTTGAGTCAATTGAAGACATTAAACGTGAATCGCTACGCGCATTGGGGGCTATTCCGGAAATTGACTTTAACAACTGTTTCAAGGATTGGAAAAAACGTTGGCACAAGTGTATTGAGGCCGGGGGGGATTACTTTGAGGGGAGTCTTACTAGTTTTTGGCCACAGTATTATGTGGTTGTTGTTGCGTGACGTCATGTTGAAATGATATATAAATATTACCGCAGGCTGTATTTAGAATTGTTGCGAATATGGTTACTGCTCGCCCGTAAACTGCTTCTTTTAAATTCTGCCAATGCTGAAACTGCTTGTTCTGCTTTTTAAAAATTCCGCTGTTTGCGGACCAAAGCCATTCAACCAAATGTCTCGGCGATCACGTCGGGGTCACCAAAATTCCTGGCTCAAATTTATCCCACTATAGCACATAAACAAAAATGAAGTTTAGTTTACATTTTGGTCATTCTTAATTTTATAAATTGATTTTATGAAGAAGAATAACTGACTTTTATTTTTCATTTGGTGACTTTTGTTCGATTAAAAAATTAGAGTGTTCTGGTAAGAAAATAATGAATGGAACGCATCAATTTTTTTTATGTATGTTTGGAATTCAATGAAGTCGTGTTAAGTTTATGGTCATTGATAGGTGCTAATTTAGGAATATTATTTGTGAAGAAGTTATCTTTATTTATGAGGGTTCCCATTACTTCGGCTTGTCGGGAAACGATCCGAGGCTAGTTTCCCTGTTGGAATATTATTTAATTGAGTCTTGATAACCGTGACCTATGTCGTGGCAATTCCAGAAGATGTAGTGTAACGAATTTGTACGGTTTCAGGTGTATCCTGTCGATTCACGGTTCTTTTCCGAAATAGTTCTATCTTTGGATCGCCTGCATCTTCATGTTTAGCATTCGTAGTGTAATGGATTTGGTAGCCATTTGAGCAAATTTGCGAACTTATTTTCAATTTTTGCATATCCACATGCATTGAAGCATCGACAAAACGTCTTGCGTCATATCCGGAATGTTTCCATAGTATATCGTAATCGAGGCATACGCGTAGCTCTTCCACTGTACAGAATTGGTTGTGGTACGGAAGCGTTGCATTTTTTAACGCCGAATACATATTCTAACATAAGCGGGAAATAATGTTGCTCAGAAAGTCGGGACTGTAAACGGGAAAATACGTTTTAAGATCTGTTCTTTAATTTCCTCTTCGTAGTTTGAACAGCTAAAATAGGAAAGAATCGAATTCTTCATGCTGGCCCAGCTTGCGGCTAAATTATCCGCCTTGTGTACACCCATTACCAATCCTCTGCTTTTTTCGTTAAGAACAGATATACAACTTTGGTTAAGTGTTATAAAGCCGCCATTGTTTGCCATTTGCTTCAACCTATATACAAAATCGAATTTTGTAGAAACTATTCCATCGAAATTGTATGCGACTCTTGGAAGTATTTCTGTGTGGCCAAAATATTGGTTTACTACAGCTGTATTATCTGCGGTTTGGTCTCGCGGGTTAAATGAGTTATTTGCAACCCAGGAAGTACTATTGTTCATATTGTTGGTATTACGATTGTGAGCGTCAACACCCTTCATGTTGCGTTTTTTCAGGGTCGCATGCCTTATCATATCTTTAAATAATAATCAGGTGGGAGGATTTATTTGTGGCACCAATGTTATGTTTTGGAAAATCTTGAACCTTATTTTGATATTCGTACCACAAATTTTGATAGTTCTTGAAAATATGACGCCAATTGCGAAATACTTTCGAAGTAGCTGCCATCTCACCCAATGTCCTGATTAATCGTCAAATTATAATTTTTTAGTGTGTAGATTTTACATAACATAGTGTAACAAAGTCTGGTATTGCTGAGCTTTCTTGTGCTTCCGTGGTTTTAACAAGTTTGTCATATCTACATTGGCGTGTGGGTCTCGTCGTATCAAGGTTCTGTCGAACTGTTCGGCTCTAAGCATGTTAATTAAATAATGTGCTCATTTTAAATATTTGTCCAGTTAAAATGATTAATATGTAAACCGCCACAAATGGTTTTAAGAATTATGGTTTTTTCGAATTATGAGGACAAATTTTAATGAAATCCAGTTAACGTGAAATTGGTCTTTTTTTACATTCAAATTTTCTACTGCATTTCACAGAACATTTTATCTAATTACAATTATTAAAGCTGGGATAACCAAATCCCGAAACATACACGGTAGTTATCACTGATGAATGTCCAGATGAACATAATTGATGCTTTAAATACATATATACCGATCATTTTAATATTATCAATACCTTGTTTTACAACAATCATAATTATCGTTTCGAGATAACTACCAGCGCAATCGTATTTTTTAGATTAATTGTTTTACAATGAATTCAAAACAAATTAATCAAAATAGTATGAAATCGCGATTTACAGAAAAACTATGGCGCACATAATTCTATTTAGTCTGCAAATATAGGTAGAGATTAAGTACACGTGCCCTATATTTACCAAGCCTTTAGAAGGCATCTACTAGTGCAGCTTAAAGCGGAAGTCGTAATAAACTAATTATATCTTAGACGTGTGCCGCTTTTAATCACGATTGGAGTGATCGGTCCCTTTACCACTCCACGTATATAAGAGCGACATTCTACGAAGGCCGTTATCGAATTATCACCATTAATAAAAAAAAATTAAAATCCTAGATTTAACTATGCATATACTGAAAATAAAACGTCGAGGTGATAAGAGCCAATTTCTGTTTTGTTATTATTTTTTATATTTAGTTCCGGATGATCAGACTCTATTTGGCATGTACGTATATGCATATGTGTGTATATGTGGCCCCTAACGCATATGTATTGAATACACGTAGAAATTAAAACGCGATCGCAAAATTTTTAAACTCTCAGTTAATAATTTTAATCTCATGTCGAATGTTGAATTACTAATTTTTTATAAAATTTTATTAATTCTGAGTACATAGGTAGTTAGCTATAAATTGTGAAAGTGAGTTAATAAATAATGAACAAGATTTGAAATTTTTTTCAAGTCACCGTTGTTGTCTCAATTTAATATTTTTACGTCTACAAGATGTTCTTATCAGTTTGCATGGAATTTTGAATAGAGCAAGTGCGCGAATGTAACTTCAAATTGTATTTCATTATAAAGACAAACATTTTGGTTATAAATAAATTAAAAATAATTCTACTAAATAATATTTATAAGCTTCAGTGCAAAGTGGTGTTAAACATTTTACGAGTTAGTGTATTATCAAAATTTTATAAAAGCAGAGGTAAACATTGTAATCTCTATAGCGAACACAATAAAATTATATCAAACTCCGATTGATTAGCTGTGGGGAATCCCGCCTATGCATTTTAATAATTAACATAATCATAAAATGTTCAGGTTTAAAAAAAAATATTTAAATTTATTAACTTATCTTGCAAGTGCTTTGCTTATTTTTGGTCGAATGTGACTATTGTGTTACAATTTTAACAAAACAAACCCGTTCAAAATCTTAATTAATTAGCATAGTAGTAGCGTCGAAATGATATAATTCACACCGACAAGGTGGGCCATCTGTTAGTCTTATTTTCATTTGTAAATAAAACTCACATTTTGGGATGAAAAGTCAAAATTTTTTTTTTGTAAAGAAAGGTGGTTATATACCATTTATGTATGATACAATATAGTGCATATGCCCACCACGGCTTCGTCTACAAGCCTGCATCCGAACATCAAAGTTTTCGATGTCTTTTTCCAATAAAAGCGGATAAATGACCTCAATTTAAGCTCGAATGTTGTAGCATACACCTTACCTTTCAAGTAACCCCACAAAAAATAATCAAGTGGTGTTAAATCCGGGATCCACAACTTGCGTGGCATGTCGCTCCGTCTTGTTGAAACCAAAGGTCGTTGACATGCAATTCATTCAATTTGGGCCACAAAATACCAGTTAATATGTTGCGATAACGTTCCCCTTTTACTGTGACCCTTGGAGGATGAACTTCTGTTTCGTGAATAACATGAGGATTCTCTGCTTCCAGGATCAACATGCGAAATGCGTCGTAATGTGGTTCGTGAAATGTTTAGTTCGTGTGAACGACGCCTGGTTGATGTATTTGGTTCATTAAGAACACTTTCACTAACAGTTGTCACTGCATCAGGTGTACGAACTGGATGAATATGTTGGTACGGTCTACGACCTCCCACTGACTGTTTTGACTTTTCATATGTCACAGAATTTTTTAGAACAACTAACATTAAGTACTAAAATCCAGCGATTGAAAAAAGGACCAACATATGGCCCACCCTGTAATTGGGACCTAATAGAATTACTAGCACACAAGATTTGTTTAGTTTAATTTTGTGTATCTTCGTCGAATTTTTATTACTTAAATCGAAGTAATGCGACTTGTGTATACTGGGTGATTAAAATAATACGTCTATTGGCGATTTCATTTGTTGTTGAACTCTCTTTTTATAACCTACGTAATATTTCTTGATAGAACTGCTGTATCAGGGCACAACGGTCCCGGAAGTGGAGCTTCTAATTTTACACCTTTTATCGAGAGTTTAATCTGGATTAAACTGGAACTGGGATCTAATCATCTTTGCGACAACTCAACAAAATGTATAAAAATTATAGAGTTGAATTAACCCAATCCTAAACCACTTAAGGCTGCGGGTCAATAGTCGGGTAAAAAAGTCAATTTTAATTAAATTTTTCGATCTCTATGACAAACTGATCGAAAAATCTGTTCTAAATTCTACCGCATAGTAAATTATTTACCCGACTAATGGCCCGCAGCCTACGTAGTCGAATATAAAACCAACAACAAATATTTTTAAGAAAAGACATGAAAAAACTTATTTTGTTTCAATTCAGTTTATAATCGTTGGCCTTTTCAATTTTGTCAACTTTTTATGTGCAACGTCGAAAAACACGATTTGAAATGATTTATTGTACCTTTATCCCAAATTTTTACCACAGTTTCGATTTGATCTCAACAATTCAATTTTAAACTTCGTGCACTATTCTGGTAAATCTCTGGGTATAAGGAATTGGGGAAAGAATAATTTCAGTTTAAATTTGGGAATAAGCTTTCCTGCCAGTTTCGATATGGAAAAATTATTCCCAATTTATAAACATTTACATCAAATTTTTTTCCTCAGTAGGCCGGCCACACTAAAATAATTGAACGGAAATCGTATGTAAATTTTCGGGATATGTAATCCGCATACTTTATTGTTTTGTTATGAATTTGCTCTGTCAAATCCGGTTCGTATTTTTGGAGATTGTGAATATTGACTATGTTTCCATGAACCAGGTTGGGGTTAGGTTGAGTTGAAATTAGGTTTTCGTTAATTCCAAAAGCGCGTTGATCGTTTCCATGGAGTAGAGTTTGGTTGAGTTGAAATTTTGATAACTGCTTGAAAAATTTAATTTTATTTGTGCCTAATAATCCTATATGTACACTTATATGCACTGAAAATTATTTTAGGTTATTTCTTTGTACTCATATTTGTTTGAACCACAAACAATTTATAATATTTATAATATAAATTTCTTTGATATTAAGAATGACAATTTTTCATTACCGCCATTTTGAATTTCAACTCTACTCAATCCCATTCGTTTCGTCGAGTTCAAAATGATTTAACGAAAACTCAACTCTACTCTGTTTCCATGAACGCTAACTCCAACTCAAACCACTTTCAACTCTGCATGGAAGTAAGATAATTGTTATAAAGGGTTCCGAAGGTCGATTTTGTTCAAAATCCGAGACTTGACGAAAAAATAGTTTAGTTTTAAAATAATTGCAAATTCTGTGTTTCTGCGAAAAAAACAGTTATTCGTAGTTAAAATTTTTTTTTCTTGACTCCCCTTTTCAAAAGCAAGGGAGATGTCGAAAAAGTGGGAGAACAAGACGACATAAGCACCAAAAAAACTGAACCGATTTGTACCGATGCATAATTTTTGACGTAAAACAAATATAACCACAGAAAAATTACACACACTAATTTAAAATTGTATGCTATACTCCTTATACGTATACGATAACGTCATTCTCGTGTCTCGGATTTTGAACAAAATCGACCCTCGGTCAATGCCAATTCCCCCGGAATATTCGCGAAAATACCTGAAATAAGCTTAAAGTAATTTTCTAAATATTTACTTAAAACACAATTCCGCGTTTTAAAATCCCGATTAAGCTAAATCTTGCTAAAACGCGATTTTCTTGATTCATCTTCATCAAATTATGGGATGTGGCGTGCATTTTAACACGAATTTTTCAAAAATTGTTAGGGTTTGGCCATGCTAATGGAACTTGGTCATTTCGTAATTAATAATTGTCAAATTTGGTATGCAGAATTGGTTTTGGATTCTAACTTGAATTTTGATTCAAGTCCCGGAATTCGGCCATGCTGAATGTAAGTGGGCCATTTCTTAAAAAGTTATGGTCAAATTCGGAATGTACAACTGGATTAGGATTTTAACGTGGATTTAACGTGAACTCTGGAATTAGACCATTCTAAATGGAGTTTGGTCATTTTTTAACCAATCATGATGAAGTTTTGGATTTTCATCCCATGGTGGATGGAACTTGGCAATTTTTTAACCAATAATGGTTATATTTGATATATCGGTCTAGATTGGGATTCTAACATGAATTTTTAACTCATTTAAGAAATTTGGCATTGCCTAATTAAACTAGGCTATTTATTCTTATTATTGAATGGAACTTTGAAATTTCTTAACCACTTATGTAGAATTCTAATCCAACTGGAATCCAACAACTATTTTATGCATTTACTACAATGTACTGACAATGTCCTAAGAAAAAGATTATCGAAATTTGTACTAAGAAAAAGATTACCAAAAGCTCGCTTTTTAAATTTTTTTACGAATTGGGGCCGGCCAGCCCTTGGGCACCCAAATTCATAGAAAAAAACTGTTTATAAGCAGACTTTTGATCGTGATTTTGAAAAGCGGGATTTTGATTTCGGTATTTTCAAAAGCGGGCAAACGACCCCAACTCCACTAAACGCCACTAATATAATGACTTACTAAGACTGACCTCTTGCATTCGTTGCACTCGTATTTATATACCGATCGAATATTCTAGATTCGTCTGGATTTGTTCTAGACAGTTCTGTTCCAGACTATTATAATCTGCTCTACTATTAAAACTCTTATAAAAATAACTTTAGTGCTACTACTCAACCCCAGATGTCACCAATTTTACAAGAAATGTTAGCAATATTCTAAATTTTAAATGAGCAATGTTTGTTGAATAAATGCCAAATTAATTGCCCATAAAACCAATAGGCGTAATATTGCCCCCACCTAAATCTGTTCATCCCGAATAGGAACCAAACCACCGCCTAGATCGTGTAACGTAAACCAATTCAACTTCATCTTCGTCGCCTACCGACGCCATCCAACCTTGCTGTTACTCTCGGCACTTCTTGTTCACACATCCATTCATCCACCCGGTTATCCTTGTAAATAGCCAACACCCTCTTTGACCAGCATTTTAGCGATATATGGTACAGCCCGTTCAATCTAACATCGCTCTTCCTCCTCCAAATTCCTGACCGTTTGTGAACCTTTTCTATAGACCGCCTTTCATGCCGATCTCCCTTCATGTGGCTCTTGTTCGCCCTTACTATTCTTCAGCCGTTGCAAAACACGTACGACCCTCGCGCCACGTCCTTCCTGTAAATTGCCAATCGCCAATCACCGCTTTCGCTGGTACCTCCTTCAGATACATTTCAATGTTCTATCTAACTAAACTTCATCAGATCCAAAAATTACCAATTGCTCTTCGGTATCATCCGAGAGCATCGCCACACTTGCAACGAGTTTGTCATTTTTGTGTAAGTCATACTTACCACAACATCATCAATATGTGTTGCAATCGGTGTTTGATTTTCCTCATCATCTCACCGCTCCCAGCATCACTTTCATCTAGTTTGATGCACAACCCTGGGTTACTGTCGCTTTCCGTTATATAACCAATCAATATAACCACTGTGGCAATATCCGGGTTGAATTATTCATTATTTTCGAGCGGGCTCAGCTGATTCTCCTTATCTGCTTTCTCCTCGCCACCACGCGATTCCACAAGGCCCGTTGGCCTTTTCTTCCCGTCCAATGGCACCTACTCCATGATATTTATCATCCGGTTTCACCTTATTACCAACAGTCATTTTCAACATCTGCTTACAGTCGTTTTCTGAATGCTCGACTTTCTGCTCCATGTCATCATCTCTTTTGCCAAATATTATATCTCCGACTTGATTCAGTTTCTTCCCGATGTTTTCGTTGAGTATTTTTTATGGAATATTGCACAATGTTGCGGGATGTTGCACTATGTTTTGGGATATTACATCATGTTGCGTTATGTTGATCCATTTTCCATGTGTTGCACCATGTTGCATATTGTTGTGGAATACTGTAAGAATGTTGCGTGATGTTGCAACATTTTGTACAATGTAACAATATTGATTTGTAGCGTTTCGAACTTGGTCCCCTTTTCACATTTTCTTCCACTTGAAATGATTTTGATGTAGTCTGGGGGAGTCTTTTAATTAATTATTTTTTCGACTCGCACGATTTTGATATAAATTGGTGAAGGGAACGTCAAGCATTCAAATGCATGGAATCGATTTCGATGGGTGGTAATTTCGGGAAAAGATCGTTTAGAGGATCCTTTTGGTTTTTCTCGAATCGAACGAGTTAGATAAAATTGTGGTGATAAAGATTTTTTTAACGCGAAGGAGACGGAACTCAGGTTAATGATGAAAATGGAAATTCGATGGAACGAAGACCTTTCTCAAACGAATATTAAGGCAATTTGGGAAAGTAGGAAAATATTCAATTTGATTGAAGCGAAACTGAGGGTTTTTAAACTGCATAGAACTAAACCATTGCTTAACCAAGTGTAAAGTAATTATTACTTTCTTTTACAAAGTAGCAGAAAGGAAGTACTGAAGCCCGACAAAGTTGTTTTCGTGGTGGATGCTGTTTGACTGTGTCCTCTCTACAGCGAAAATGACAGCTTCTATAGGACCTTTTTCGTTTCTATAGGATTCTAAATTATATATTTGTAACAAATAAAGGAAATAACGATTTTTGATAATAAACTTTTATTATTGTAAATTGTTAAAAACAAGTAAAGTGATCGGCACAATCGGTGTACTGATGAAACCTAGAAAAAATCAAAATAATGTAAATGTACGAATTAATTACCACGTATATTCTCTACTAAATCTCACGTGCTCTAAAAATAGTAAAATGGTTGAACATAAATAGAATGGCTTCTACGTTAATAATCCATACTATTAGTAGTGCCACCATAACAAAATTAAATTCTTTAGTTCGTATATGACGGAGGCACCACAGTACCCCTTTTTTAGCGAAGGCGTCGATTGACTTTCCGCTTCTGCCGATTCGTTACTGGTGATGCTTGTGGTAACTGCTGACCGCTATTCGTTTGCTGATTCGTTTTTTGTGAACTGTCATTTGTACTTGGTTCACCATTCCAGCTATAAATGCTAGGTTTAGTTGGTCAACATACACATTGACGATGCTGTTGTTCCTATTGATTGTATAAACTTTCAGCGTCTTTTTACGTACCCAGACGGGTCCTTCATACGGTGGCTACAAGTCTGTAGCTCCTTACTGGTATAAGAGGTCAGTTTGATGTGGAATGATGTATTTCTCGGACTTAGGTTTGTTAATAATTTGTTTTGATTCTCGCATGATTTTTGTCTGTCGAAGAATTTACCTGGTATACGTAATGCCGTATCATAGACTAAATTATCTGGCGTTGTAAACAGGTCTTCCTTAAACGATACTCGTAAACCAAAGCGGATTGGCAAGTTGTCAACCGAGCGTTATATGCTACCTTTCTGTTATCCCGTTTGATTGTGGATGATAAGGATCTTGTTTGAATCCGATCAGCTCCAATCAAGAAGGATTCAAATTGCCTACCCTAAACCGCTTCTGGCCTTCGAGTAAAACGGTTGATTATACGGTTAAACAATACCGATAGCCATGTCGTAATGGTAATGGTTCAATTAGATCTCTGTTGATATGGATAAGTCGTCGATCTGGTGGTTTGTATTTGTTTATCGATGTTTTCGTATGACGATGTATAGTGATGTACCTTGCTTTGGCACTATACGCAACGTTTGGCCACACCACTTTTTGATGGAATTTCCGTGTTATATACGGTCGAATTTTCGGAGTTGGTGTATCCCACCAGATCATCTCGTTAGTGTCTGGGATAACTTTTTTTAAACTAGAGAAGTTCAATTATCTTGTCGAATTTCAGTGAATTCATCGTGCTTTTCTGGTTCGATTTGTTGGATCCTTGATAGAACACCCACTGTTATACTCTCTTTCTCGTTGATATGTCGATATTGATTGTAAATTGGCCCAAAGTCTAAATGGCGGATTTGCGCAGCTTTGTCTAACTTCTGTTATTATGCGAAAACAAGCGATTTATGATTGATATAAACTCGGCTTACTCTTCCTTCCAACATGTATCGAAAATTTTTGGCGTACTGCATTTTTGGTGAGTATCGATCAACTTCTTCGAAAATTAACCTAACGATTCAAAATTTCTTACAGCAACGTTCGAAGCTTCTAGATAAAATGCGAGTTTTGCGTTCTTTCTCGGAAAAGCTATTAATGTGGCTGATGCAAGTTGATTGTTGCATTTTTTGAAGGCTTCGATTACCTCATCTTCCAGGCCAATATTGTTATGTCGCGCATTCGGTATAAATTTCCGATAATAATTTATCATCTCCAAGACAGGTTTTAGTTCATTTGTCAACACAGGCTTAGACAATTTTTTAATGGCCTCTATACCTTTAATGGCCTCTAATGCTTCATGTATTAATCGTTTTAACGTTTGGGGCGCATTGCATAAATCAAACGTCATAAACATAAACTCGTACAAACCAAATGGAGTAGTGATGAATGTTTTTGGAATGTCGTTCGGATGGATTGGAAGCTGATGAAATGTGTTTTATAAATCTGTTTTGTTGGATATTGCTTTCCATTAAGAATACTCGAACAATCGTGAATATAAGGTATTGGGTACCTAACTGGCACCGTTTGAGCGTTAAAAGCGCGGTAGTCTCTACATGGACGCAATGTTCCATCGGATTTCCCAATGTTTCATCGGATTCGAACTCATATCTTGCAGCGGCTAACTGTTCTGAGTCTAACTTTCGAGTCGAGCGAACGATGGTTGTCCCGTTGTTTCTATTTCATGTATGATGTCTGAATTTCTCATTGTCGATGGAGAAGAAAGTTTTGTGATGTCTGCTAATTCATTTAATAGTGGAACGCACAACGTGATTGTGGATTGAAGGTTTTAATTTTCGCTATTTGTAAACGATGGGAATCATAAGTTGTCGATAATTTAGTTATATTATCTACCAAACGACCCCCCTTTTAAATCAAACAACTGGTCGAAATTGCGTATAAAATTTGCTCCAATCATCGGTGTTTTGACGTCAGCAATAAAAAATCCCCACTCGAAATATCGTTGTAAACTTACCATAGATCTAGTTTAATTCGTTTTTTGCCATAAACGTTTATTATCGTTTCACTTGCTGCAAAGACTTTATAATCGATCCGATTCTTTTTCCCCCTTGGAGTTGCTGGTACTACGGATAAATTTGCCCCCGTATCGATGAGGAACTTAGTAGCCAATTTTTTCTCAACTTAGGACAGACGGTATAAATTGACAAGAGAATTTGAAGTTACGACTCGGTTAATTCAGACTGATTGTTTATCGTCGTAGCCTGTTTCTGATAACGAAACAGCGAGATCTTCTACTCATCCGGAGAAAGCAGCTACGGCCGCTCATGCATGATCTGATACATAATCCTTTAAGAGCTGAGTCACTGATTAAATTCCTGGCTACTTAGCGCATTTCGTGAAGAAGTTGACTAGGTTTCATGTCACCCAATGACATTTCGGATAATAACCGGTTGAGTCGTCGCTACTGGCTTTCAGCAAAATATTCAATTAAATTCTGCTTGATTTATTCGTATTTTCGACAATCTGGCGTGGCGTTGATATTCCGCGCAATTGTGTCTGCTAGACTTGTACATAATTTCAAGATTATACTCTTACAATTTGAGATTCAATTTTAGCGGTGAGGGATTTTTGTTACGGTTTCTACGGTATATGGTCTGAAATTGTTTAACGCTCTGTATATTGTGAGCAATTCCTTTTCGATGGTGCTATATACCATAGTCTCTTTTGACTTTCCTAATACTCTACTGGCATCTATTAGAATTTCATCTTGAGGGTAAATTTGTAAATTGCTATGGTCGCTAGCGTCTGTAATTACGAGGAATGGTCTGCTCATATCTGGATATCTGAGGATTGGTGGATTTAATAGGCAATTGCTTGAAGTGTTTAAGGTTAGTACGAATTTGGGGTTCAGGGATTTCTGAAAATTTCGGTATGAATCGGTCTAGTCGGCCCACCGGAAGTGACAGCTTCCATAGGAGCTTTTCCGTTTTTTGCAAATATTTTGAAAAGTATTTATGTAGCATTTACGATTATAAACCACGATTGTAAACCAAAATATTGTAAATAAAATTTCAAACAAAATAAGATCAGATCATTTTTCAAAATTTGACCGGAAATGACGAGTTTTGATAAAAAAGGTATCTCTACAGTCCGGGTGAATTGACTATTTGGAATAAAACATCATACTTAAACTTTTTCCATTAATTGGGAGATCCTTGCGAAATTTGGTAGAAGCCTGTTTACCAGAAGTGGCCGCTTCCAGAGGAACTTTTTCAATTTTTGCAATTATCTTGAAAAGTTTAGCATTTACATTAACACAAGCGTGAAGATTGTCCTAAATTTGGCTTTTGTAAATTTAGAGCAAAGTTACGACAAACTTCACGGGTGAAAAATCTTATTTGGATAAAAATTCGTGTGACAATTTTATTTATGTGTTGTAAAGTTTTCCAACACGTAACTCTAGCAGCCAAAAACAAACACAATGCCATGTATTTCATCATTTAAAACGAAATACTAGGCTAAGCGACAACGTGTAAGTACATCGATACTGTAATGAATCAAGACGAAGTTGTCAATTATCCAACTGAATTCTTGATTTCACTTGATATGCCAGGAATTTGCCGCACGTTTTAACATTGTAAATTAGCGTAGCTATCACTCTTCCCCGAAACATCAATTCACCGCGACTTTGCAACGGTACCAGGCTTTCAGTGAAAAAGATGATAAACAACATCGAAGCTACGATTTTAAATTACAAATTTAAATTGGACGATGTTCCGCCACGCATCCCAATGATTCGAACAGACATGCCATTCAAATTCAAACGTTTGCAATTTTTTGGTGCGACTCGAATTTACATTTACCATCAACAAAACACAGGGACAATCAGTTCAAGGCCGAGGCCTGAACTTGAATCGTCAAACCTTTTGGTTTATTCGTGTACGCAGTAGATATGGAAAAACATTTGTCTATCCAAAATCATTTCAGTAAACAGAATTCAAACACAAACACTTTCTTTCTTGTGGCATTGCAACGCATTTTCAACGCTTGTCAATTTTTAGACCGAGCATACTTTTCACAAATACAGTACCAAATGTGTCTACACCCATATATGTGATTGGATTAGTGAAAGTACAGTTAACCACGAATTTTAAGCGGATTTTGCTTATTTTCCCGATGTTTCCTTAAGTTCGTAGTTCTGATTCAATACTTACATTGTGTTTTTTAGGATGCGTTTAATTTACCGCTTCACTGTCAAGATCATGTCTTCATCCAGCTATGTATAGAAACCTTCTCCACTGGGGCCATTGAACTACATACTATTCCCAAGTGTCATCCATTTTTATAAAATATAACTGACTCCTTGTGAAACAGTACTCGGTTGAAGACCTCTAACAATGTTTTGTTACAGCTTATCCTATGTAGTACAGATTTTTAAATTTCAGAATAGCACCAATGATTGATAATGAATTGGATAAAATTGAATTAATCGCCCCGTCACACAGAAAATGAAAATCTATGCTTTTACAGGAGTCATAACTTTGCTGTATTTCAGCTTAATCTCGTGCGATGACAATATCAAATGCAACGGAAGTATGTTTATAAAAATAAATCGTCGCCTAATCCTAATCAACTTTGTGCTAATTATAAATTTTTATTTATATTTTGCATCCAGCATTGTTTTTTGATCACCTCGATTTAACCGCGTTTGACCATAGACAAAAAAAGTTGGACATACTTAGTGGGGAAGAGATTAATCTGATATGTCAATTAGATGACATTTCGCTGAGCCACGGTTGTCTTGCATCAAATTTAACATACGATTTTGGAGTGCGCGATAAGCCCCACGAAAATAGCACAATTCAGGTATTTTGCCATCTATTTTTAAATTATTTACTAATGTTTACTGAAAAACTATTTTTAGTTGGTCAATGATACAATGCTACAGTTGAAAATAAAAACAAACAAAACAGTTGATTTCACAGTCACGTGTCTGTATAATGGTTATGGGTTAAACAGCACTGTGATGAGTATAAATGTAGGACAAACACCGCAGCCAATTCAATTACAGTGTCTTATGTACCCGGAAGAGAAATTGCAGTGTGAATTTGAGAGCAGTCGAAATCCTATTTTGGGACAATATCACATTGTGTACTCAAATCAATCGACGCAGCCCGCGATATACGTAAGGAGTTTGGTTTATACTAACAAGCAGCTTCAAGCGAGTCAACGATCAGAGCTAAACTAATGCGCTAAGACTAACCTTAGGTTAAGAAGTCGTTAAATCATCTAAGTTAAATAATTTAATATTTTACCTTTAGAATCAAGCCGTATTCAATGTGAAAAAACGTAAGCACATATGGAAACTATCGCTTCCAAAATTTGAGCCGTTTGGCAAATTTAGCTTTCGAGTCACCATAAAAAATCATTTTGGCATTCTAAACCAAAATTTTACGTTTGAAACGAAGCAAATCGTGGTCATACCAAACAATGTCATCAAAGAGATTCGAAATATAAAGCCAAAAAGTGTTGTTATTGGAATCGTACTGAACGCAACCCTAGAAATGTATGGTGAGTATAAACGCACCAAATATTTTCCGAATACCAGATGAATTTGAATTTATATTCCAGAATTTATTTACAACGCAACTGCCTGTATATCACAATGCTATGACGATGAAGGGTTTTTTCCAGTTAACATTACAGACATCACGGCCGAATCGAATGGTACAAAATTGAATCTAATTCTAAATATCGCCCTACCCTATGCTTACCAAACGTATAAATTAGAAATTAAAGTGCAAATAAAAAATGCAAAGTATCCGTGTAAGCAACAAATTACAGTTAAATTAAAATCGTTTAATACGACCACATGTCCACCGGAATACCCACCAACAACATTCACGAACGGATTTGAAATTCGTGGCCAGAATGCAGTAATCATTTATTGGAAAGAAATTGAGGCTCGGTATAAAAATGGTCCCGAACTTAATTATCAAATTTCGGATGTTTACGAGAATGGCGTAAGATTATCAATTGTGAAATGGACAGCTATATCAGGTTCGGCTGGCTATTTTGGAAGTTGGAATCGAAATAAATCGTATAAAATACGCCTGGTTTCTCGAAATTCAGAAGGGGTATCGTTAGATCGAAGTGATATTATAGAAATTCCTAGCGCCACTGATTGTAAGGATATCGGGTATCATTAAAAAAACTAGTTCGATCTGTTTAAACTGTTTCATCTTGTTATAGTGGTTCCACCTCCAGATCGCATGAGGAAAACAATTTTGGAAGATGTTTATGATTTAAGTTGGGAACCATCGGATTTACATCACATAATTAGCTATACAATATATTGGTGTAGTCCTCAGGGTGAGACGGAATTCAAATGTGGTGTAAGTTAATTTATGTTATATCCAAAATATTTAAAATAATCAGCCCAAAAAATGTTCTAAGAGATAGTGGAGAAATGTAGTTTACACTCAGCGGATCAAAATTTCAAAAGTTTTCCTTAAATTGTTGAGTCCACAAATTCGAAAATTTCTTAACCAATGATGGTGTAATTTTATTGCGAACGGCTTGAAATCCCAGAACCCAAAATCCCGGAAACCGAGATCACACAACTAACAAAATCTCAAATTTCAAGATATTTATTTAAGATTGATCGGTGTCTTAGCTCATTGTTAAGTTTTATAATGAGAACGGGATTTCAATTTGAGTTCTGAATGTGTATCTGAAAATAGGCTAATAGATTTAGAACAAACCTCTGATAATCCTGTACCAAAGAATGCAACTTAGGAAATGTAATTTAGGTACTTTTATACTTTCACAGTGTAACGAGTAAGGCCTAAATCAGCCTAAATGTAGGCGACAACAAAATATTTCAGTTATCGTCGTATATAGGCTAAGGTATCAAAAGGCTTTACCGAATAACCTGGGATAGCTAGTTATGGAAGCAGAGAAGAAGAAAATCGGTGGCACTCATTGTTGTAATGCGATTGCATGCTGCTTCCAATGAAGGACTTGAGTCATTTTTGAATACATTTTAAACGCTGTTTGTAACATTTGTTAAGAATTTAAAATTTTTACACGAAAGACGAAGGAGGTGCTAAATAAGGCTTTCGCGTCCGACTTTAGATTCATTATATGGTTATGAATTAAAGGTTTCTTGACTACCAAGTTATTTGACCTATAATTTCAGAATTATGTGTGGATTGACTCGTGCATATAGAAGATATTGTTGGACACTTTTTACTTCCTGGGACCCTAAGCCCCCGGGAGAAACTAAATGATTTAGATTGCATGGGTGAATTACCCAACATTACTAAAGCCTATCTCTGTATTCTGTTTGCCCTGTAGTAAAGTTTAGGGACAACACCCCTCTGGTTGGGGGTCACCTAGAATTCCACCACAGCACCCACTGATTGTCGTAAATAGCGAGTAAAATGGTTGAATTGTTACCCGTAAATTGTTTATTTTTATTTGTTTTCTCTTCTTAGTAGAAGAATTCACCCGCGTTAATTGGTTTTTAATTTTATTTATTCTTTTATTATTCGATTTCATATCTTTTGTTAGGACGGTGTTTCTGCATGTGTTCTTATTTAACAATAAATACTAATAATAATCCCCGAAATAAGTCTCTTCGGATCGCGGTGCGAGGCATAATCCTCATAAAAATAAAATTCATGGTTTGTCAGGTCACATTCGCAACAAACATCCTTACTGCGAATTGAATTTAGTTGGAGGTAGGCGCCAAGCGGAGTGATTTGCCGGTTCGCAAGACCGCACACAGATAGTAAGTGATTCCTCCTTTGAATGCTAAAATTCTACGAGAGTTCATATTTTAGTTCTTTGTGTCACAACAATCCTCCATTCCATAAAGACACGTGTCGAGGCTGGAATTGAAAATTCTAGTCAAAGTCATGTCAAAGTCAAGTCAAAGTCAAGTCAAAGTCAAGTCAAAGTCAAGTCAAAGTCAAGTCAAAGTCAAGTCTAAGTCAAGTCAAAGTCAAATCAAAGTCAAGTCAAATTCAAGTCAAAGTCAAGTCAAACTCAAGTAAAAGTCAAGTCAAAATCAAGTTAAGTCAAAGTCAAGTCAAAGTCAAGTCAAAGTCAAGTCAAAGGCAAGTCAAAGTCAAGTCAAAGTCAAGTCAAAGTCAAGTCAAAGTCAAGTCAAAGTCGAGTCAAAGTCAAGTCAAAGTCAAGTCAAAGTCAAGTCAAGTCAAAGTCAAGTCAAAGTCAAGTCAAAGTCAAGTCAAAGTCTAGTCAAAGTCAAGTCAAAGTCAAGTCAAAGTCAAATCAAAGTCAAGTCAAAGTCAAGTCAAAGTCAAAGTCAAGTCAAAGTCAAGTCAAAGTCAAGTCAAAGTCAAGTCAAAGTCAAAGTCAAGTCAAAGTCAAGTCAAAGTCAAGTCAAAGTCAAGTCAAAGTCAAGTCAAAGTCAAGTCAAAGTCAAGTCAAAATTAAGTCAAAATTAAGTCAAAGTCAAGTCAAAGTCAAGTCAAAGTCAAGTCAAAGACAAGTCAAAGTCAAGTCAAAGTCAAGTCAAAGTCAAGTCAAAGTCAAGTTAAAGTCAAGTCAAAGTCAAGTCAAAGTCAAGTCAAAGTCAAGTCAAAGTCAAGTCAAAGTCAAGTCAAAGTCAAGTCAAAGACAAGTCAAAGTCAAGTCAAAGTCAAGTCAAAGTCAAGTCAAAGTCAAGTCAAAGTCAAGTCAAAGTCAAGTCAAAGTCAAGTCAAAGTCAAGTCAAAATCAAGTCAAGTCAAAGTCGAGTCAAAGTCAAGTCAAAGCCAAGTTAAATTCAAGTCACTACCAATACCAAAGTAATTCAATATGGCGGCTAGAGCAAGACCGAAGAGAAGCCCATACTGGGATATTCTCAAATAATTTGGAAGTTAGTGTACGTCTTGTGGCTTTATTAAATTAACTGAGAACGTTTAGATTGCATGAAAGTTTCTATTCGTACTACAGGTGATTAATATGGCGCTTCTTTAGTTTTTCTACTTTTCTACTTTAGAACCAATATTCAGACTATAGCAGAATGCTATATTAGGTTTTATTTTCGAATTATAAATTACGAATGACTAAATATGTCATTCGGATTAATTCGAGAGTCGAAATAACATTGTGATTTCCGTCTGCTGGGTGTCCAAACTTAGCCCTTTGGGGTTCCAGACCTTTTAAAAACTTTTAGTACTAAATAAATTCTTTCTACAATTCTTTCAGATGTTATTGGGCCATAAAACACTTCCCAAACACGAAACAACATTTAAATTCAACAATACGAGAAACAATGGAATGAAGTCGTTTGCGATTGTGGCAAATACGAAAAATTCATCAAGTGGATTGTTTTGGTTCACATGTCCGAGCAAGAGCATACCTGAAGTAACACATTATACAAATACTAGCATAACCCTTAACTGGACGATGCCTTGTAAATCAAATCGTAAACATCAATTTCAAATTTTATACTGCCCAAACGATCAGCACGCAAATGGTGCATATTGCACAGATAAGAAATTTGAATTCCCAACATTTGGTCAGGAATCAATAGTTTTATCGAAATTACAGCGATGCACGTCTTACCTTATTAAGATATTCAGCTTCGATCAAAATGCAACGCATCCAGTGGTAGTTATTGCAAGAACGGCCGATGGACCACCACCTATCCCAACGGAGCTCACAAGTGGTATTGTCACGAACACAACAATTGACATTTTGTGGTCAATGCCATATGAATGTTCCGGTACAAAATTCTACAAAGCAATTTACAATAATTCCGAGCCCATCTTCTTTCACAACAGTAACGGCTCCAAATCGTATACAATCCAAAATTTAACCAGCTTCTCATTATATAACGTAAAATTAGCGTTTTGCTATAGCGAAGCAGTATGTTCAGAATACAGCGAGCCCATTACGATAAAAACCAAATATGGAACACCATCCGGAATCGATAAATTAACGAGTAATGTAAATAATGAAGGGTACGTATTTTATACATGGAAGCCATCTGTTCAAAATGCTAACTACCAATATTATGAAGTGAGACATACATTTTTTCAAGGTGATCAAGAAACGAATTTGACCAGCGTTGTGCTAAATCCAAAATGTACATTTGTTAAATATGCGTGTGACGATATAATAAACCACAAACATTTCGTACGAGTGATCAACTCCGATCGGAAGATTAACTACAATATTGGTTTTAAAAAGACTGAGCACCAATCTGGTGTATGCTTCGAAGGAATTTCGTCTAATATTACAATTTTGTGTTCTAATGGGGCATGCTTGATCGGTGATTGGATTAAATATCGTGATTTTCACTGTTCCCTTAAAAAATCGATTATGATGAAATTTAGTGCGGTACTAGTGATTGCGCTTGTATCTGTAGTTGGTCTCGTTACGGGATTAGTTATCGGAGTTCGCAAATATCGATCTATTAAAAATGTGGGCCACGTAAGTATGCCGGACGGGCTAGACAGTATTTTTAAATCGAGGTCGAAATCAAATATAAACCAGAATTTGGAACCGCCTATCGCTCCCAAGTGTGACGAACCACAAGAAGAATACTGTACATATGACTATATATTTTCAAGAGCAAATCAATTAGATCAAATAAGCGTGTCCGATTCAATCGCTACGCTAGAAAATCAAGATGATTATTTAGAATACAGTTTAAATTCCAAGCCAATGCCAGATCTGGGCAATTACGTAAAACTTAATGATTTACAGACGCAGCAAAAAATACCAACGTCCGGATACACCCCGATTTCAGCATTGCAATTTCAGCCACTACCTCAACAGGGCAAAGAAGAAATCCAGCTTTCTAAAATTCCGAATCAAAATGGTTACATTCCAGTATCGGCGATTTCAAACATTACAACACCCTTAAAATCGTACGGATACATTCCAATTCCTCTGTTGCATACAATAAAATCATCAGTAGCAAAACCATTTAATGGTTATACATCTGTATCAGCGCTACAGCAGCAACACAATTCAATGAAATCATCCACATTTCCTGTAAATGGATATACCTCAGTTGCGGCATTACAAAGTCAAACCAGTTGAACAATACCAAACCACAAAATAATGAAATTCCTGAATATACCAAAGGTTCCTAAGCCAGCTTTAATAGTTTGTAATTTTATAATTAATTTGTAGTACCATAAAATTTAATTTAAACAAGATTTAAAAATTTTGTAAAATATATACAGAGTTTCATATTTACTCTCAACTTTACCGATTTCACTCAACGTTATGTCGTTATGTCGGCTCAAATCTGCGCCAATTTTGTATTACAAAATTGTGATCCAGACATAGACACTAGCGCCAGTACAAAAATAAGGGAAACATGGTCAGTTAAAACACCACCTAATAATTTATTTTTCTGCTAGTTGCAGTCCAGCAAATGTTAATCACTGTTGAATAAATCTGACCATCTTATTACAGATCTCCACAATCTCCTCTCTGTGTTTTGAGACAACTACAATCGCGATGTCGTCCGCAAATCCAATCACCCGTGCATCACTTCGTATGGGCAGTCAAAGTACACCATCGTACATCACATTCCAGAGTATAGGGCCTAACACTGATCCTTCAGGAACTTCACTAGCCACCTTGTAAGTTTTCTTTCTCTCCTCAGTATCATACATCAAGATCCTATCGCTAAAGTAGCTGGAAACTAGTCTCAGCAGGTAATTTGGTACCTTCATCCGTGTAAGTGCGTTAAATATGCAGCTCCAGTTTGCCGTGTTGAATGCGTTTTTCACGTCTAATGTAACTATGGCACAGTATTTTTTACTACAACGTAGCCATCGAGAACCGAATATCGCCTGGTGTGCTCTTTCTACAACATTACTTTAAACGCATCCACTGTTGAGCGAGCCTTTCGAAAGCCATCCTGATGCTCTGCCAGGTTTCCGGCTCTAACTATATAGCCTCTTGTAATCGGTCACATACAACTCTCTCTAGGGTTTTACCTGCCATATCCCACAGGCAGACTGGACGCCAGGAGGACGACTCACCTGGTGGTTTGTCTCCTTTTGGCAACAATACCAGCCTCTGTTCCTTTCATTTACTAGGGGACAGCCCTTCAACTAAGCATGCAGTATATACTCCGTGAATATATTTGGGTATGATTAATTCGCCGACTTCACCGCAATATTTGGAATGTTATCCGGGCCAGAGCCTTATTGTTACCCACTCTGCCACATGCCTTCAGAATCTCCTTGTCAGTAACTGGTGGTACATCATCCTCCTCGTTACCTAATACTTCTAATACACAATCGGGTTGCTGCGGGAACAAGTGACTCACTATGTCAGACAGCAATGCAGAGCATGTGGGAGCAGTGGCGTAATTGCTTCTGCGTTTTTTCATCACCAATCGGTAGGATGTACTCCGGGGATCGCGCTCGACCTCTTCACACAGTTCGCGAAAGCACTTTCGCTTACTTTATTTGATGGCATGCTTGAGTTCCGATCGAGCTTTACAATATCGTTGTCGAAGAGGACAGTTTTTGGCGTGTCTAGCACACTGGTATTGCCTTCTTGCGTTCAGACACCTTTTACTCAATTCCGAAATCTCGTCGTTCCACCAGAAGAACGGTTTTCTACGATTATCCACCAACTTTCTTGGCATTGCTGCATCACAGACTTTTGTAACATGTCTCATAAGCTGGACGGCTTTGTTATTTGCGGTGCCAGATAGGGTAAGATCCTCCATCATGAGACGGAAAATGCTCTTATCGAACGCTGCGGACTTCCATCATATTTTCTTCCTGTGTCTAACTATAGTCCTTTGGGGTCCACTATCAGCCAGTTCAATGACTTCAATGATCAGCCAAGACAATGACTCATAAAAACTATCGAGGTTGCATTTCCTCTACAGGAAGTAGGTGATTACCGGTCGTATTAATGAATACAGGAATCATTAATGCGACCGGTAATGATGCAAATGCTTGTAACAATTCGGTATCTCTGCTACTGGTGTCTCTGCTTCCCCACTCTATGGCCCATGCATTAAAATCCCCGGCTATGAGCACGGGTTGTGGAGCTAGGAGCTATATAAATATGAACGCCGTTCACTTTGGCTCTGACGAACCCGTGTACAATACTCCCCCCAATTTCCTGTAGGGGTAGGTACTGCAAACCCATACAGCAGCTCGATTCGATCTATCTTAAGCTTCCACTTCCTGTACGGATTGCTGCAGCAGGTCCTGGGCAGCCTCACAGTGGTTAAGATTGACTTGGATGACTTTCATTTCCAACAATCTATTTGCAGCGCTTTCTGGTAAACCGGACATCTTACACTACCAGTTACGTGTTTGCTACAGCCTTTGGCCGTTTTGTCGCATAGCATGCATTTTGAATTTTTTTGGCATGTCTTAGCAAAGTGCCCTTCTTCACCTGCAGAGCTTTGATCTATCGGCTTCACTTCTACAGTTCCATGATCGATGCCCATAACCGTGGCATTTAAAGCATCCAGTCAGCTCTATTTTTCCCCGAATTTGACAAGAAACCTAGCCGATTCTAACTTTACCCACTTCTAGCACTTTCCCAACCATAGTGTTAGGGAGGCTAACAACCTCTGTCTGCGTCCCCCGGTAGGCCTTTGTGAGTGATATAACAATACAGACGCCTTTCACACCTTCGAACTGTGCTTCCAGAGCCTTTCTCACCTCTTCAGATGTCTTTGATCATGTCTTTGATGATTTACTGTCAGTTTATCGTAGAACAATTTATCGGAGAACAGTTTATCGTGAGGACAGTTTATCGTATATCATAATGTCTTGGATTTGAAGTATCTTAAAACATAAAACTTTTTCATAATGTATTTCGTATAATAATTCGGTCATTTCTTAACCGATTATGATGAGATTTGTTATGTTGGATGGAAATGTTATTCTTAAATGATTTTAGGATGAACTAATGAAATATTGCCCCCTGGGACCGACTGGTGATAGATGTTAAGGCATCCAGTCTTATCAGAAACTTGTTTACACATTTGGTATTTTGCCACTAGAGGAAAAATTGACAATAGCTTCGTCGATTATAACCGGAACCCACGAAACGCACTTTCTCGAAGCAATAGCGAACAATCCCGAAATTGGAGTTGGGTTACTCATAACTAACATCATCAATTCGTAATTATCTTCATACCTATTAGCCATCATATTTGCGTACTCAGGTTTCTTGGGCTTCAAAGTGAAGTCAAATTTCGTTTGTCACTATCCAAGCACCAAGTGAAAATAAACTCGATTAAATCAAGCATGCTTTCTACAAACAACATCATGGTATCGTGAGCAAAATACTACAATACGGCGTCAACATATTACTGGATGATTTCAGAGGCGCACACGAGGTCTAACGCGGCACCATCAGTTCGAACTCCGTACGTTTTGTTTTTAAACAACAAAGGGACCTGAACCATTCTTCTAACTTTGTTCTACAATCCGTTGGTTGCAGGCATGTATTTCCTATATAAACACATTCATAAATGATTGACATTTCACTAGAACTATATATATCAGTAAAAGCGTGGTGCCAAGTAGTTGCGAAAAACGTTTATTATCTACATATAACGTACAATAACCCTTTCATCATCATATACGTTCAAACTGTCCGTTAGATTATTGAAGCACTTCATAATCATGTTAACTGCGAATATTTCGATAATACTAATTCAGTCATTTCTTAATTTCGTCGGGGATCAGTGGTAAGGTGGCCATATTCCAGACCTTCTTCCAAAAACCATTCTAGAATCCCATTTCCATCCAACATACCCAATCTTATCATAATCGGTTAAAAATATGCCAAGTACCATCCCAGATGGCCATATTCAAGAAATTCTTCCAAAAATCATTTAAGAATCTCAATTCCACCGAACATATCCAATCCCATTTTAATCGATTAGTAAAGGCCAAATTCAATATAATTTTATAAACCGAAGACACTTTAATTTTTTACGTGCACATAAATTTGTTATGCGGTCAATTTTACAAACTACGATAAACTGGCATACGATAAATTGTCCACACGATAAATTGTGTCCACGGTAAATTGTGTCCAAGCTAAACTGTTCTACGGTAAAATGCTCACGTTAAATAGAAACACTATAAATTGTTTACGATAAAACAACCGTCAGTAACGCCTCCTGGGTCAAAGTTTTAACTGGTGCATTGCCCATGATCGCTTTCGCTAGTTGCTCTCGAAATGTTGCGGTCTTCGGCTGGTCTCCTGTAGTTTGGAGCTCCAGCAAAAGGTCTCCAAGAATATTTAGCGTCGTGTCCACCTTAACTTTCCGCAACAGATCGGCAAATCTAATTTCGTCACTCTACTTTACTAGCAGCGCATCCGAGCGAGCCCGTTTCCTTCGCGGACGTGTTCGTTTTTTGGCGTTATTTTTTGTGCGTTCGTACTTTGCCTTCTTTCATCACTCTTAGGCGGAGTGGACAACTTCCTTTTACAAAGCTCCAGAAGTGGTATATCTTCGTTAGTCGCCCCTTCAGTACCTGTTTCCTGCTCACAGTTCTTAGACGAACTAAATTTTCCTTCCCGTCATTATTGATCGGTGAAGTTTGGCACTGCTTTTCCAAAACGTCGATCTTACTTATAGCTGAGCCATAAAGCGTGCTAATGGTGCTTATCATTTTCTTGATCTCGCTATGCACATTATTTCTCAGGTTTATAAACTCCACCAGTTCCTCAATTTTTTTCCCAAGCCTGGCTAGCCTTATTTCTTTTGTTTCCTCCTTGTACCTCCCCAAAGAAGGTGATGGCAAACATCTCTTCAATGTAGTGGTCATCGCTCCCTTCTTAGGGGACCTCTGTATTAAAGCACCCTTTCCAAACGGGTTAGCTGATTATGCCCACACTTTGTAGCATCTCTGAGATTCCTGGAAACGCCACACACGTTTGGCCACCGAAAATATTGTTTCTATCTATTTTGTCGTCTACTATTAGACATGTATGTGAAGTTAGCCCAGAAAGTCATCCCAGAAAAAATAAATTTTTACATCAGGCAACACTAAAGTTGTATGTTTATACTAGCCCAGGATTTCACTAAAATTATTTAAATTGACTCTAATTCAGCCCAAGAAAAATTAAAACCTCGTAATAAATCATATTGCATGGAAAGAAAAAAATATATTCGGAACCCAGACATATTTAATCGAAAAAATTTCAAATTTAATTACATTAAACTAAATATACATGTCAGTTAATAGTGCTAGTCACAACGGTGGTATTGGCTTGCAATTTGTATGGTTTGTAAAAGACGAGAATACTGACGAGTTGTTACTATTAGGTTTAGTTTCCGGAACTCTTCACTTCCAGGAGGTATTGAAGCAAATCCCCGTCAAATGTATTGGCCCATTCAATTATGAGCCTGTAGCGCCAATCGCAACGGTAGGATTATCTTGAAATTTTCAAGGTCAGTAACGGACATGATTATAAGTGAGTGCTACTAGGTTTGGTTTCCAGAACTTACGGTTTCTGGGAACTATGAAGTAAAACAATTCATCCTGAACCAGACGGTAGGCAGGCCGTATAATGACAAATTGTGACTATTAGGCTTGGTTTCCGGAACTCTTTGCTTCAAACAGGTCTAATAATCTCAATACAGTTCGTTACTGTAGATTTTACATTTATATCCATACCCGATTTTATAAAACAATTACGAAAACTTTTGGGCCATACACATTTAAATAAATGTATAAATCCACAAAAGTGGTACGGGGGGCGAAGCCCGAGATGCATACCTCCTCGCGGTGCTCCCTGGGTAATTCCAAATGAATCAGGCAATGTAGTGTAGAGTAGCATAAAGTCTATATGAAATTCTGAGTCATAGCCTTTATATGTGCGGCTTCTCATTGGAACAATATACCATTAAGAATTTGTTCTTCAGGTTAGGGGTCACTGAAACACTCCCAGTCATTAGCCAGGCGAATGGTTAAAATGTGTCCATGATAGGTATGAAATGCTTCGAGATTCTTCACATAAAATATGCTTAAATTATTTCAAGTACACACAACAAATTTCCATGAAAATTTCAAGACAATCAAAGTTGTGATTGGCACTACAGGCGCACTCGTATTTGGCCCAAAGGATGAATTGTTTTACTTCATAGTTCCCAGAAACCGCAAGTTCCGGAAACCAAAGCTAGTAACTCACTTATAATCATTTCCGTTACTAACCTTGAAAATTTCAAGACAATCCTACCGTTGCGATTGGCGCTACAGGCTCATAATTGAATGGGCCAATACATTTGACGGGGATTTGCTTCAATACCTCCTGGAAGCGAAGAGTTCCGGAAACTAAACCTAATAGTAACAACTCGTCAGTATTCTCGTCTTTTACAAACCATACAAATTGCAAGCCAATACCACCGTTGTGACTAGCACTATTAACTGACATGTATATTTAGTTTAATGTAATTAAATTTGAAATTTTTTCGATTAAATATGTCTGGGTTCCGAATATATTTTTTTCTTTCCATGCAATATGATTTATTACGAGGTTTTAATTTTTCTTGGGCTGAATTAGAGTCAATTTAAATAATTTTAGTGAAATCCTGGGCTAGTATAAACATACAACTTTAGTGTTGCCTGATGCAAAAATTTATTTTTTCTGGGATGACTTTCTGGGCTAACTTCACATACATCTATTAGACGACATATGTCCACACTTGGTAATATTTATAAAATTCTACGAATCGGCCATAGTGTAGTAGCAGGAATTTTGACGAATATTTGAATTTTTCAAAAATTTTGTGCATTAAAACTTATGCGGAAACCTCCAAATCTTTTAACTTTAATGTGCAGGTTTACTGTTTCGGACAGATGAATCTGTCCACTATTAAGCGATGTATGTCCACACTTGGTAAAATCTATTTTACGTCATAAAACTTGTGTGGAACCACTCCAAAACTAATTATTTCAATTTGGTAGACTGTTTTGAACAGCTCAAGTTGTACACTGTAATAGAGGGCTATACACTTGACAACATCTATGACATTGTTTTAATCAGTCAATCTTTAGGCTAGAATTAGTATGATAAAATTTGATCCCGATATCAGCATCAAAGATACATTTTTGATGATCTTTTTTAGTAAAGGTTTGCTATTTACACTTGTTAGAAGTTACACTTTTCGTTAATTTGTGTAGCTACACTTTTCACTTACAAAAAGCTCACTTCGGTATGATGGGCGATTTTTTTACAGGTATCCGCGATCATATTAAGTAAATCAGAAAATCCAAATCGGTCATATAAGATTATGCTGAGCTATCCCGTACATGGGAACCACTAATTTATGTAAAATGACAGCATATACCTACATCAAATAATGTGCTATCAATTCTCGGATATGCTAAATTTTTTTATTGGTCTTATCGTAGCACTTTAAAAACCACCGCATCTGTATATGGTATATAGTGCGAATTTAAATTAAATTTTACCACATTTGTCCTCAAGCCTTCAAAATCTACGGTTATCTACTCAGAGTCAGAATAATAAATTTTGGTGAATACCCTAAAAATGTGGAGTGTTAAGTTCGGAATATTTACAATACTTCTGTTACTAAGCGAAACTATAAGTAGCAAAACCGATTGTACTGGAAGTAAGTAATCAATGTCCCAAACATACTTGGTGTGTTCATAATAAAATCTTATTTCATTAGAAATTCTCCTAGACCAGTTTCAAGTAACCGAAGCTAAACTAATTGAAATTTCTGTGGATACGCCTCTAGTGCTCGAGTGTCGATTAGATGAAAGGGCGATTCAAAGTGGGTGTAGTACATCAAATTTGGCGTACCTCATTGGAGGGGATACAATCGCACAGAACGGAATACATTACAGCAGTAACTCACTGCACTTAAAAGTTAATACATCAAATGCAACCGAACTAACTGTCACTTGCACTTACAATGGTTTCGGATTGAATAATGAAGTGATCACCATTAATGTTGGGGTAAAACCACAACCAATTAATCTGAACTGTTTAAATTTCGATTTGGAGGATTTAATATGTGATTTCGATGTACCAAAACACCCTGCCAAGAACAATATTACGATTGAAATGCACGATGAAACCTCCGAGCTTTACGAGTTCGTACAGTTTGAGTATTACAATGAATCGAATACATTTGTGTTTATAAAATCGGCAAAATTTAACCCGTTCGGTCGATTTATGTTTAAAATCTCGGTTGCCAATGCAATTGGGCCTCCAATACAGCAACATTTATTATTTGAAACGGCAAAAATTGGTAAGATATAAAAGTGTTGCTATATTGTAATGAGCTTACAAATTTCTTGTTTACAGTTGGTCTTCCGGAACAAGTTTCAATCGGTTTAAAATATGTGACGCAAAATAAAGCGGCTGTGGTATGGAAATTATCAGAAATTTTTAACCAATTTGGTAAATATTAGAATTTTTGAAGTTTTTGTAATGAACCACCATAACACTTCAATATTGTTTTAGAATTCACTCACACCGTCAATGTATTGGGGCACTATTTAGAAGAAGTGGCCCCTGGCCTAGTCAAAACGAACAATATAACTGGTTACATTACATTCGAGCTGGATATTAATTTACCTTTCGCCAACACTAAATATAATGTAATTATTTACACGTGTGTTAAAAATGCCGTCAATTCGACTGCACAACGATCAGTGGGGGAAATAACATTTGAATCTGAAAAACGGATACCGGATCGATTACCGCAAATAATTCCTGGTGCCTTCGCTTATCTCGATCATAGTGACGATTTGATCATTTATTGGGTTAGTACACCCAAAAATCTGAAAAATCGACGGCATTTTGCTGTTAAAGTGCACGACATAAGGAGCAACGGTGTATTCAATAGAAACATTAACACGTCATTATCAGATAAATTGATCTTGGTGCCCAACATAAATCCGGAACATGAATATAAAGTTCGACTGATTGCGGAAACTGTGAAAGCGAACTCAAAGAAATTTACCTCCATTACGATTCCAAGCAAAAACGATTGTAAGTATAAAATTTTCTATATCCTAAAATTTAATTCCATAAATTAATGCAAAATTTGTTTAGTATTGAATCCACCACAAGATTTAAAAATTTTCAACCACGGCAATTTCTATAAACTATCTTGGGTTACGAACGTGCTGGTTGATAATTTTTCCATATTTTGGTGTAAACCGCTGAAGCAACAACAACCGTCGGAATGCCAAGAATTTCTGGACACCAAATCAATTGCTGGAAATCGCACGAGCTATATATTTTACAGTAAAACACCGAAAATGTTCGCCATATCGTCAAATTTTAAAGGAAAATCAAGCGGCATCAAATGGTTTACCTCGTTGTAATACGTATTGTATTTATATTTATTTATAAAAATTAATTAAATTAATTTCATTTTCCAGAAATACTTTCAGTATTTCTCCCAACACTCCATTTATGGTCTATGTTAGAACAGTCCTGTTAAGTAAAAAATATTCGGGCGATAGCGTAGCCCGTGAAAATGCGTACTGGTATTGTTTCAGATTTCAGAAATGTAAGGTTTAGCTAATTTGCTATAATATGGCTGGGGGTATTACCCTTGGAATGGAGCTGTCATTACTATAATGACGATGATCATCTCATTGTTAAAAAAGTTATTTCGAAATGGAAATTTCCATAGTTGCCTCATATTTGTCACCTCATGTAAAGCTGCTGCCTCCATTATATAAGAACAGATCTTCATGAAATATATACTACGTGTTTTGGCTATAGCTATAGAGACAGGTACCTCCTCACTTGGCGTAGTATTATTCTTTGAATTTTGTACATCTCCAAATATATTTTCTGTCTACTCAATAATGACTGAACGGTTCACCTTAGTTTAGACGTTTCAAGTTTCTATTTTCTCAAACTATATGTCAATATAGGCATCTCCATCCTTTTTATGTGGCTTATAATTCCAGTGCAGTGCTATGGCTAGGTGACCTCCATCTGTCTCGATCACCCACCTTCTATTTTGACATACAACAGCAGATGCTGGTAATGGAACTTTTTGATAACGCCTATGGGGTCGGGATCATTAAGTGACTTAAATTTACTTGAAAAGGCAGAAATTCAAATCAGCAGAAAAAGAAAAATATAATTATATCTGACTTCATAAGCTGCAGCTTCAGTTTAATTCCTCCACAGCATCAACTACAATGAGAAATGTCAGTACCGGAAAGAAAGGAAAATTATTAAAATATTTTTATAAATAGTTTCACCTACAAACTGAAATATTGATGTCCAATTTATTTGAATTGGTTTTTTATTTGCAAGAACCACAAGAATTGCGCGAAGTGTATTACGAGAAGTGTATCCGCGCCATCTTGATGTCAGCACATTAAATCTTGATGTCAGCACAAACGAACGGAAAGTAGCGTACATCAGGTAAACTTTGGATTCCAACGAACCCAAATACATTTCTAATTATTTGAATATCCATATATTGACGGTCCCTAATGCAGGAGGGCAAGACACCTGACCTGGTGTTTTGAACTTGGAGAAAGATAATAAGGTTTGTATTATTTCTTTAGTCACCACTCTCGCACACAGTTTCCAGTCTCTAACACAATGCGAAACATCAACTTCAATCTAATTCTTCCGCAACGCAGCTACACCAAGGAAAAAGCATTCTGGAAAGGACAAGAAAAGTTATTAAAATGTTTAAATATTTATTGGCACACTTACGAGTATATCTGCTTACCGATAATATTTAGGTGGGGTATTCACTTTTGCTGTTCACTATAACAAGGACGGCACAGTTATTTACTTTTTTGTTTTTATCAAACGTCAAACCTGATATTGGTATTTGTATTTATCTAAAACTGGCCGATTAAAGTCGAAACTTATTCACGCCATCTAAATGTTACCACACTAACCTCGAAATATTATAAATGTAGCTTCAAAATGACTTTCAAAAATAGTAGCTCAAAATCTGTCTAGGGAAACCACCGGGGGAGAACAAAGTGGAGCATAGCTAACGAACGGATCAGTTTAGCTGTAACCCACAGTGAGGCTTCCAACAGGGGATACGAAATCAGCAGATCGCACAAACCTTGACGAGGTTCAGCCACTGGCTGAATGAGGGACGGAAGAATGCAATAGCTGGCATTTAAACAGGTTGATAGTCAAATGGTTGACCGTATTCCACCTGTAAGTCGCAAGCTCCTCGTTAATTAAACATCGGCTGAAAGACAACCGCATATCGCCAATCTCTCTCTAGAAGGTCGAAACTTACTATTTAGAAATACCTTGCCATAGTCTAGTAGAATCAAAATAGTCCATCGCGAGCAATTTCGGTAATGCCCGCAGGATGAAGGTAGTAGTTTGAACTAGCTCTCTGAAACCACTTTTATTAGGGTGAGATACTCGCAATCAATTAACATGATCTACTGTGCTTTATAGTGCTAATAGTTTTTTAAGGTCAGAATTTTTGACAGAATCGCCATTTTTAATAAAATTTTCTTTCCAGGCAGCAGGAAACAATCACTAACTAATAATGAAATTAATGTTCTGCAAATAACTAGAGCATAAGGGAAATACAGAATATTAGGCAGTTCTATATCTACTTGGATAAGACAGAAACCTAAAACTGATTAGCAGAGAATTTGAGCAATGTAGTAGCATTAACAGCAAAAAATTCGATTTTTGAACGAGTCCGATGAGAGATCCACAACAATGAAGTAAGTTTACCGAAAAGCCAAAGAGTCAACAGTCTTAGAAAGTGGCCAAGATGGTTTCTAGTTTGTTATACGAATTCAATAAGAAGTGACTATCAATCATTGCTATCTCAACAAAGACACATGAGATACCCGACCTAAACACCACTTTGGACTTACAGGTCCGTGAGACAAGGAGAGCCTCCTTCTCTCATACAAGACAGACCGCTTGGAACCACTGGTCATTTCTGAAAATGTTGTAGCCGCATCAAGTCAAATTTCCGCATTTCCCGTTGAAGTTTCCAGGTTGATGCTAAAGGTAATTATATTGTTAGAAAAGTTCTTTCATATACTAGTGGGCAAAGAGTAGTAAAACTTTTTAATTTAAATTTCGCGCAGAAAACCATTCGTCGAAATATTTTTTTTTCTATGTTGGTATGACTGTCAGTGACATCTGTGTCAAATGTCACATCAAAATAATCATTAGTGTTTAGTATATGCTTGTCTTTCTGAAGTACAAAAAGTGCATTCGGCGATTTTTACAATGAGCGAAATTATTCAACAAAGAAGTTCCATTAAATTTTGTGTGCGGAATCAATTTTGTGGTGCCGAAACGTTCAGAATGTTGCAAAAGGCCTTCGGTGATAATTGTATGTCACGAGCAAGTGTTTGTGATTGGTACAAATTGTGCAAAGAGGGTCGAGAACGTGTTGACCACGGACCACGTCTAGGACGGCCATCAACATCAACTGATGATCAACACGTTAATAAAATCAAGGAAATGGTGCTCGAGAATCGACGATTAACAGTCAGAGACCTTACTGGCATCGTTGAAATATCGGAAGGATCAGTAAAAACCATTTTTAAAGATCATTCGGGCCTAAGAAAAGTGAAAGCACGATTGGTTCCAAAATCACTCAATTTTTTGGAAAAACAGCGTCGCGTTGACGTCTGTGAAACAATGCTTTCCGACTACCAGGATGTCATGAAACGTATTATAACTGGCGATGAGTCTTGGATCTATGCTTACGACCCGGAAACAGACGATCAATCGGCCGAATATCGTGCCAAAGGTGAGCCGAAGCCGAAAAAACCACGTCAAAGCAAGTCAAAAATCAAGGTGATGTTGACAGTTTTCTTCGATTATCGGGTTTGGTGCACTTTGAATTCCTTCCGACCGGCCAAACTGTCAACAAGGAATACTATTTGAGTGTTATGCGTTGTTTGCGCGAAGCTATTCGTAATAAGAGGCCGGAATTATGGGTCGACAACTCTTGGTTTTTGCACCACGATAATGCACCTTCTCATACTGCATTGGTTTTTCGTGATTTTTTCGCCAAAAATTCCACCCATATCGTTCCGCCACCACCGTATTCACCTGATTTAGCTCCGTGTGACTTCTGGCTGTTCAGCAAACTCAAACGACCGCTCCGGGGAAACCGTTTTGAGTCAGTTGAAGACATTAAACGTAAATCGCTACGCGCATTGGAGGCTATTCCGGAAATTGACTATAACAACTGTTTCAAGAATTGGAAAAAACGTTGGCACAAGTGTATTGATCCCGAGGGAGGAGGGGGTTAATTGCTTTGGGGGGACGAAATAGATTTGGAGAAATAAATAGAGAATTTTAAAATTATGAACAAAGTCTTACTATTTTTTGCCCACAGTATTATGTACCAAATTTAAAGCAAATCAGAACAGGTTTAAGTTTCCGGCTCATTGTGTATCATGAAAAGAGGTTACATTGGTCTGATAATTTTTCTGATAAACATCTTTGCATGGTAGTCCCACACAGTGGTGCTATTAGCAACATGCAAATAGATTTCAGTTTTTGTGTTTCGGTTTCGACAAACAGAGGCTCCAATGTCGATTAAACATTTTTGCGTGTTGATTATTTTCATCAGCACTTGCCATATAAAACTATACGGTGTACCATGAGGTACAAAAAAATATTTTAATTATAAAAAACGTATAAAAGTTTATTGTTATTGTCTTATACATATATAGTTTACCTTAGCCTAATCGCACCACACAGCTAAGTCTGAGATTCTTGAACATCATCATTCATTTGCACGTGATTTCCACTAATCGGAGCATCAAGCAATTCCAACGCAGCCTGTAATTCTTCATGAGTCATTATTTGTACCTCGTCATGTCGATTTAAATCACCAATACTATTATTAGTATGTTCATCACATTGTTTTTGTAATCCAAAGATCGAGTCTAATCCAAAAGGAAGACTGACGTATAAATCAGCAATTTTTTTATAGCGCTTCATACCGACTGGGATCAAGATGGCCAAGGCTACCAATATTAGTAATGCTATAAATACATAAAATATTATTTGTGTTATATATGATGGAGAACATGGCCCGGTTGCCAATAACACCCAGTCGCCCGAGATACATTCGTACGCTGAACATAATTCGGTATAATTAATTTTTAAGTCCTCCAGACATTTTGATACAGTGGGTACATATTTTGTGGAAATTTTGGCGGCATTAAACTGCCCGTTTAGATGTATAGTCCGAACCGATTTATTATAGTTGCATACATCATTGGTCAATTTACATTTTGTCTCCGCCGTTAAACTATGGGTCGACTCGATTATCCCGTCGATTATGACATCGACTTTAATTTCGTACAAACGAAAATCGCTCGTCAACACCTCTGGTGGTGACCATTCATCTCGTCCAATAATTCTAATCTTTTCTGGTTTACCGATTTTAGTCTTTATTACAATTTTATTGCTTAATGGTGAGCATATTTCGTGACAGGCCGCCACTTGAATTGTGTATATGGTAGAGCTACGCAAATTTTTTAGAATTGTAAAATTCTGTAAGCCCTTTTCATCTGCATCAATATTAAGCATATTTGAGTCTGTGTTGCTCGTATAACTAACATTGTAAGAGTGTGGGATTCCATACCAACGTTTTGGTGGCGTCCAGTATACTACTACGGAATTGTTAGTAATATTTAAAAACGTAATTTCGGTTGGAGTGTCAGGCATACCAAATTTGGTTTCAAACTGTATATGTCTGGCTGGCCCAATTTTATGTCCATCAAGCATTGATAACGCTAAACTATAATTTGAGTACGGCACGAGGTTATCGATTAACACTTCCGATGAGGGATTTATTGGATGGTGAATATTATTTTCGCACAACTCATTCCTATGCACCGAGATCATACAATACGAGATATAAATAGCTTTTAATGATGGACTTGTTGAGCATGGCAAGCTCCATTTCACTTTTACGGCTGTGCCATTTATATGAATAATGTTTACATTTTCGACCGTAACCGTTACAACTTTTATAGATGTAATGCAGATAAACCATTTTATGCCGCTTGACTTTTCATTCAAATTTGACGATATGGCAAAAATTTTTGACGAATTTTCTTCGAATGAATTGTCATAAATAAAATCTGTACGATTTCCTCCGATCGTAACAGTATTCAGAAGTTTCAGGCATTTTGAGTGTTGTTCATCCATAGGTCTGCACATAATTATGGTAAAACTATCCACCAGCATATTTGTTGTCCAAGACAGATGATATAAATTATCGGTCAGAACAATTTTTAAATTTTGTGGTGGGTCCAATACTAAAATAAGTTTCGTTATGAATTTGATGAGTTTTAACAATTCACTTAAATACTTACAGTCTGATTTTTTCGGGATAATCATGGTGGACCAGTTTTTCGATATACCCTCGGAATTTTTCGCAATCAATCGGACTTCGTACTCACTCGTCGGTTTCAAATGTTGCAGCAAGGCCCACGTATCTGAAAGTGTTGCACTGATATTTTTATGGGGCATCCCATTGCTCGAAATGCCACGTATTTTAATCGTATAATTATCCGCATTTTTCAAATTCGTAGCTATCTGATTCCAATATATTATGACAACACCACTGCGTTCGGTATATTCGAAGGCACCCGGAATAATTTGTGGCGGGAAATCCGGTGTTCGCATTTTTGATTCAAATCTTGTTGCCCCATATGTTTGTTGTACGGTCGGGTTAACGGCATTTTTAACACACGTGTATATGATTAAATGATATTTAGTGTAAGCGTAAGGTAGACTTATATCTAGTTCGAATGTGATATGACCGGTGCCATTCCTCGTTTTGATTCGGTCGGGCACCGAATCCTCTAAATAATATCCTGTTAAATTAACTGTGTGGAAATATTCTGAAATTGGAATTTAATTAGGCCTATAAATATAATTTGTTTGACTAAATATTTACCATACTTATTAAAACTTTCGGGCAACTGCCACATTACAGTCACTCTATTTGACGTTACATTGTTCAAGTTGATCGCGATGTTTTCTGGAAGGCCGACTAGAATACCAATTTGAATATGATGTTTCATATAGCAACAGTTCTTAATGCTTACCAATTTTCTCTGTTTCGTACTCAAAATATTGGTGTAATGTTGGCCCAATTGTATTCGCAACGGTCACTCGAAATTTAAATCGGTCAAACGGATTAAAGTGCCCTTCCCTTCTAAGCTCAAATGTGTCCCATCCATCGTAATACTCAAAATGTACTATCTCGTATAACTCGGAGGTTTGATTATGCACTTCAATCGTAATATTTTCCTTGACTGGGTTTCTGGGTACATCGTAATCACATACTAATACTTTCAAATCGAAATTTAAACAGTTCAGATTAATTGGTTGTGGTTTTAGCCCAATATTAATGGTGATTACTTCGCTATTTAAACCGAAACCATTGTAAGTGCAAGTGACAGTTAGTTCAGTTGCTCTTGACGTATTAACTTTTAGGTACAGTGAGTTACTGCCGTAACGTATTCCGTTCTGTGCGATCGTATTCCCTCCATAGAGGTACGCCAAATTTGATGCGCTACACTTCAATTGAATTGCCGTTTTATCTAGTTCACACTTGAGTTCCAAAGACGTATTCACAGATTTTTCAATTAATTTTGTGTCGTTTAATCGAAATTCTTCAAGGATAATTCCTAAACACAAATATTTTTTACTTGCCACTCAGTAATCACAAGCACTTACTTACTTCCGGTACAATTTTTACTGCTGTGGATCCCTTTACTTATGAATAATGATATTACAAGGGCTTTCAGCCATCTCATTATTTTAGACTGCTTTCTAGTGAACACGTTAAGTACTGCTCTTCTACATCGAAAGTTTCGGTTTCAAATAAATGGTCACAATGAAAAACTTGAACGCATCGCATCGGCAATATTTACTTATACTCGTATATGCTTACGTAATTCGGGCGCATTGACATGATAAGGTATGACGCATATTCGAAGTAATTTCGTAAGGGAATGCACGTGATTTCATTCATGGATTGGATACATTTAACAGATAACTCGATAAATTTTAATGTAAATATGTATTTGTACAATAAAATAGTCAAATACTGTAAGCGATTTATTGCTCAACCACGTCACTAATTTGTAACAACAACCAATATTTTCAGTATCGCTTGATAATAAAATTGATAAGCGTTTTTTTAGTAGTGGTAGAGAGAGAGTCCATATTTGTACCACACTGTGAAATTTTCATTGATAAATTATTGTAAATATTTAGCACAGTAGTAAACCCGAGAGAGAGAGGCCGCAAGTTCATATCAAGCCGATCATAAACTTTAAACTACCGCTTAGCATTAGAAAATAACTGTTGGCCTTAAAATATCTACACACACAAACAAATAAAATGCTTGAAAAGAACCATGGACCCCTGAACAAACCAGTGGTTTCAATTGCTACTGAAATAAACAAACAACCAAGGTAAGTGACCAGACTGGGCCATTAACACCACCAACCACATTTATGTATTTATTTAAAGAAATGTATTAAATGGTTTACATGTATGATTTCAGGTTTAAGATACTAAAGGGTGTTTTTTTAGAGGTTCACATTTTTAAGTTGGCAAAACTATTTTGTTTTACAACCGATTTTACAGCTGACATTTGCTTTGTTTCCATTAAGTCCATTTTACGGTTGTCATAATGGTCTATCAGAGCGGAGGTAATTCGGTTAACTATGGATCGCTTCTGCAATACGTGTACTCTAAATGATAATACGCATCAAGTAAGATATCAAACAGTGCGTACCGAACAAGCGATAGACGCTGTACAGCGTAGCATTGAGGAAGACCAAATGAATCAATTTGACGTCGTTCTCAGAAACTGGAAATGTGTCGATCGACTTTATGGACGATTTTATCTAAGGATCATGGCTTACGTGTTTACAAAATTCAACTTGTGCAGGAATTAAAGCCATCCGACCATCGAACATATCGCCAATTCGGCCAATGGGCTGAACCACAAATTGATATTGATGTTGATTTGCCAAACAAAATTTTGTTAGATTTGGAGTGAAGATTATCCACAAACCTTTGCCGAAACACCATTACATCCAGAAAAATCCAGTCTTCAAAAAGGATGATGGGCGGAACAGCGCAGGAAACATTTAATTTACTCAAGGAAATATTTGATGAAAGACTAATTTCACGTAATGGTCCTGTTAATTGGCCACCGAGATCGTGTGATCTAACTCCATTAGATCATCATTTTCTTTGGAGATATGTTAAATCACTTGTCTACCCCGATAAACCAGAGCCAAATGAACACTTGGAACACAACATTCGACGAGATAAGGCCGCAATTGCTGCGAAGAGTGATCGTGAATTGGACCTCCAGATTACGCCATGTACGCGCCAGCTTCGGCGGCCACATGGTGAAATCATAAGTTTCAATGATATTCAAAATGTTTTTGTTTCTTCTATTTTAATTTAAAATTGTGAACCTGTAAAAAACATCCTTTACACATTGATACCATTAGCTGCAAGGAAATGCAAAAACCACATGACCACCAAGTAGGTCGCGTTTCATGTAACACATACAAAAGTGCTGTGCAACGCCCGAAATTAAACACTAGATAATTAGTCATAATACCAGATATTGTAACAGCAACCTACGTATCGCCCACCTCAACATGCAGGGCGCTAAAATAGTTGGATCAGAGATATGTGAACGCATCTCCACCCACGACATAGATATATTATGTATGCAAGAACCACCCTCGGTCAATGGCCAAATCAAGGGAGTTCCAAGACTGCAATTAATATTCATAGTGTTAGCATGAACATGGTGAAGCTAAGTCAGTTCTGTGATAGCCACTGCACATGTGTTGAAATATCATCGGAAGTTGGTTCATTCTACCCATTTTCAATATATGCCCAATACAGTGAACCGACCAAGTACCATCTGCGCAAAATCGAAACGATCCTAGGCTGTCTATCGGGTCAACATAAAAAGGTAATGATTCTTCAATGCAAGAAGTAAAATGTGGCATGACCGTTTAACCGACGAAAACGGAAGAAAAGTAGAGGACTTCGTATCCAGGAGTGACCTTTTCATAATGCACTTGTACGAAAACTCAACGACGTTCTCGTCGAATGGGAACTCCAACATTGACTTAACAATGGTCAGCGGAGCCTTGCTGGTCTCGATAGTTGTGTGATGTGTAAGAGAAAGTTGAACATCTAGTGTCCACAGAATAGTCCGCTTGCATGTAGCAAATATCCGAGATTTGCCATTAAGATAGCTGACTGGGATGCCTATTTGCTAGACACTTCGTTGGCTGGGGCAGTGTAGAAGCACTTCCAGAAGTTAATTCGACAGGTGAAATTGATTCTCGTGTGGAGCTGATCTCAACACAGTTAACCAGTTGCAACAAATCAATTCCTAGGAAGAGATTAGTTAAGAAACGAACTAGTTGGTGGAACTCTAATCTAAGGAAACTTAGATGTTCTATGCATAAGGTTAGAAGAGCATACCAGGCGGAAAGGGATCAAAGAGCGAAAGAGTTGAAATTGACTCTCGTCAGAGGAGCAAGAAATAAATACTTGTATTGGCATGACACATGCTTGAAGTTACTCAACTCACTTCTACCAGACGAAACTGGGCCTCAAACAGAAACGCGCGAGATCGCCACCAACAGCAGTTGGCTATCCACAGATGCTGAAGACTCCCCATTTACGTTGGAAGAGGTCACCAGTGCCCTTAGCACCAGGACTTGACAACTTGAACGATGAAATAATCCAGCTGGCATGGCCCATCTTAGGGCCTAGCATAGTAAAATTATTAAACAGCTGTTTAGAATTTGGTTACTTCCATAAAGTTTGGAAAACGGGTGAAATGGTTGTAATCAGGAAACCTGGCGATAGAGATCCACTTTCTTCGAAATCTTATAGACCCATAATGTTGCTACCGGTTATGGGGAAACTCCTAGAAACGCTACTAACCATTCGCATTACACCGCGAATTGAAGAGAGCGGACTGTTCTCGGACAAACAATTCGGTTTCCGACTGAAGATGCGACAGTCCGCCTAATCAACACTGTCAAAACTCAGAGTTCGAAATATGTTATGGGTATAATCTTGGATATCAGCGGAGCATTTGATAACCTTACGTGGCCTTTAGGAGCTACTTCAGTAACCGATCCGCAGTAATCAGAGGTATGTATGGTCCTGTATCTAGACCAATTATAAAAGGACGTCCTCAGGGCTCTATCCTAGGTCCTCTAGTCTGGAATATCGTGTTTAACACAAGCATGATTGATGACTTGGACGAAATTGCATTCGCGGATAATTCTGGTGCATGGCAACTCGAGACTCGAACCTCAGCGACAGGGTCAAATCGCAATTAACAAAATGAATCAATAGTGTGAAACAAATAAAATGTCACTATCTGCAGAGAAAACAGTGAAGCTGCAGCTAAAAGACAAATATAACTCTTGTCGACCTCCAACAATATCTTTAAACGACCGAAATATGAAAATGGTGAAGTCTGTGAGATATCTAGGAGTTGACCTAGACGAACGTATGGACGTAACTTCTCACGTTCTAAGAGTCTGTGAAAACGCAAAGAAGCTATTCCACTCCTTGGCGAGAGTGTCAAGAGAGGGATCACAAAACACTTGTAGTAATATACAAAGGTGTAGTGGCTATTCATATATGCCGCGGCTGGCTAGTACGATCGGTTAAATTGTCACCACGTCGGATCCTTGGAAAGTGCTCAGAGAAATATCCTGCTAGTAGTAACAAAGGCCTACCGAACAGTATCTAAAGATGCTGTGGTGGTTCTGGCCGGCGTACTTCCTGTAGATATTCTACTCAAAAAGCGAGCGCACTTGTACTAACTAAGAAAATGTGCCCAAAATGAGATATGTGTCCATGTACATGCTACAGATAGTAGACATAACCAATATAGCAACAAATCTGTAATAGAACAGATGGCGATTGACTTATGGTAAAGAAGATGGAATGGATTAGCCAATGGTTGGGCTCAGATATAAAAGATTCATTCCAGATATAAAAGCACGACTGAAATTGAAATTACTACTGACGAGCTCGATGAGCCAAGTTATCTCTGGTCATGGTAAGTTTAAAGCCTACCTACAGAGATTTAAAATAACAAACCAATATCAATTTTTATGCGGATCGGAAGTAGAAGACGTTAAACACCTACTTTTCGAATGTAACGAGGTGACTGTTGTGTCACTAAAACATAAGTGGCTGGATAATACAAACATACACGAATTACCATTGCCAGCACTACTACGACGAAGTTCTTTCCAAGTTTCGGCCTTATTGTGTTGAACTAGTCAAAGTCTTAAAAGAACGGAATAGTGTAATATAGTAGACTGGAATCCCGAACTGTACATGACTCCACGCGACTAGGGATGGAAACGTTACAATTTTGCAATTGTAACGGTTAAATGTACTAGCACTGATATCGGTTTACACTGCTTATTAATATAACTATACACAATTGTCTATGTAAGCTGATATTAATTTAAACAAAATAGTCTTTCGCCACCGACAACTCATCAATCTGAACAATGCATTGCTCGAAAAACGGTCAGAATGGGACACAAGACACGAATGAGTGATATTGCAGCACGACAACGCTCCATGCCATCACACTCTCATCTTCCAGGACACCAACAAAACGCTGAAATGGGATCTGATACCACACCCGCCTTATTCGCCAAATCTGGTGACCCCTCGGATTGTCACTTGTTTCGGTTAATGGCGCATTTCTTGGCAGGGCTAGACTTGGCCAGTTTCGAAGAAGTGCAAAATTGAATGAATCTTGTGGTATTCATATATTGGCAGATTTAGTTTTTCAAGATGAAGTGAACTAACTGAAAGTGAGGATGGGACCATGACATAATGGGTGTGTTCTTGATGGTGTGTATGATTGATTGTGCTCGTGGGATTAGGATCTCCCTAAACATTTCGGTTATATAAATTACTTGGTGGCAATTCAAGGATTATGCATGTTTCAACAACAAAATCCCACGCCCAAGCTATTGAGCCATAGCCGCGCTTAACTATGCATGATTAATATTTTATTTCTGATTGTTTTTGAAGCAGTGAATTTATATCAGGCAGCAACTAACGAAGTACCAAGCGCAGCTCTACCGTGAAGCTAAAAATATAAAGTCAAACTTTAACTACAAATATCTATGGTGCAAATCTGGTCAAATATATTTACGTAAATCAGCAGAAAGTGATGTTCACCGTATTCATTCTATGAATGATATTTCTCTCATACGCAACAATGAGCACCCTATTGATGATTCACAAAGAGGTTAGGAGCTGCCGATGCATCAAAAATTAAAAATAACGTTAAGTGCAAGTACTATTAACTTACCTACACAAGCTAATCTTTGCTGCGTTTTTTTGAAACAGCTGCTCTAGACCGCGATAAATTATATTTTGATTTTTTAAACAATTCACATATTATTAAAATATTTGTGCTTCGGATTTACTCAATCGAATCCTAAAGAGCTTTTACTAAGTCAATATCTTGCATTATATTATCGAATAAAGTTTATTTATGCTTGTTCTCAACAACTCTGAACAACTCTGGATATTATGTAGAGTACAACCGAGTTCATCAAAAAACTTAATAATTGCTGAACTGACGAAACAGGGAAATTTTTTTAGTACACAATTTTTTGATTGTTCCTTACTTCATTTATAACTGGAAATTTGAAAGAAGGAAAATGAAATGACTGAATTGTGTTTTTAATAAGAAAAAAATGGATATCTTAATGTTTGTTGGTGAAATTATCTAATTTATTTTAATATTGGATCTTATTGTTTTTAATTATAAACCAAAAATTAAATTTCAAAATGATTGACTTGAAGTTAGTTAAAGTTGTTGTTCTAAATTTTTTTGTCTAAATTTCCCTGTATTTTCCCTATATTTTATCGCGGTCTCGAACACCATATTTCAACAAAACGCAGCTTACATTTCATATTTATATTTTACCTCTATGTTGTCGATAATGCAGTTCATAAAAAACTGCGACATTCCATATATAATATTTTAGTGTATTGCTCAATCATCCAATTCATTAGTGTAGTATCCCTTTTATACTCGTACGGTGTATCGATTCATTTCATTATTGCATTTGTTATTAAAGGACCAAACTTTGCTTAGACTGTTTATGGCTTGTCTTTATCTTAGAGTAGCACATCAAAATATTCGTAGCTTAAGAGAGAATTTCGATACTTTTAACGTTTATTTGGAAAGTTTGAAAATACCGTTCGATTTAATTTTTGTTTTGCCTCATTACAACTTTAATGCATGCTGTAATACTAATTACCGTTCTGGTGCTGTTGGTGTTTTTATTCATAACAGTTTAGTCGTTTCATCAATAAAATGCTTAAACTGGTCATCAGCTGGTCATATTATTATTGTAGATTTTCTAATAGATAAAATAATTTGGACGTTCGTTTGAATTTACCGCTTTTAAACGTAGATAATGCTCTCATAACTTCAGTCTGTAATGACCTCGAAATATTTCTGCAATCTAGTAACAAGAATAAGATTATAATATTAGGCGATATTAATATCAATTTAATAAACCTTACAGAACGTTACGCATATCAAAAAACACTAGCGGCTCACGATTTCCTTGGTTTAATAAATACGCCAACTAGAGCTCAATCATGTATTTGCTAAATCGGTTAAGAATTATGCGTTCGAAGTTGATAACCTACCTTTGGGTATTTACCGATCACAACTTAATTAAACTAAAAATATCAAGCTCTACTTGACGCAAGATTATGTTAGGAGTTGCTATTCGAAACTTGGGATTCAGTTTATTGCGAAGCTGACTGCCAATTAGCCTTCGAAAATTTTTCTTGACATTCTTAAATCGCATATCGCTTCGCAGAAACTAAAGTGTAATCCATTCAATGGTAGACTACAAACATTCGTTAAAAACCAATCAAATAATGTGAAGAGCAGTGTCAAGGCTACAAAGAATAATTATTACAAAAATAAATTTTCCACAGTAGGTAATAACTCTAAGAAAACTTGGAAGCTAATTGATAAGATTCTAGGAAAAAACTTAGGCCAAAGCCCAATAACCCACATTAGAAAATTAAACACAGATTTGGTTGTTTCTAGTTCGTTAGCCATTTCCAATGAATTTTCGGCACATGAAATGAATGACATCCGGCACATTCTCAATGTTTAACAATACCACATTTTCCACCGATCTCCATGAATTCTCAAGATATACAACGGGTTCTTCCAATCGCTATACGACATCTTGCATTTTTCAACCAATACAATCGGTTGAACTTATATCCGAAATTAAAAAATTAAAAAACAAACCATCCAAAGGTAATGATGAGATTGAAAATTTTTTAGTGAAAAGTTGTTCTTGGTATTTCCAGACGTATTTAAACTAGCCCTGGTAATACCGCTTTTATGTACTTTTTCTATACTATTTGAGAAAATGGTGAAGTGCAGACTTCTCAATTATCTCGGTAAGATTAAATTTCTAAACGTTTACAGCGAGAAAATCTACTGAGGAGGCATTGTTGCATTTCTAAGTAATATATATTTGGTCATAAACAAGTTTCAAAAGCCTACTGCCTTATTTCTAGATAAAGCCAAAGCATTCGATAGTGTTGATCACGACATTCTGTTTACGAAATTGAGGTTCATAGTGGTGAGAGGCATAATACTAGATTGGTTTGTTAGTTATCTTAAAAATCGTCGACAAGTGGTTAAAGTGAAAAGGTTTATCAGTGACCCAGGTAACTTGAGTTGTAACTTTAATTCCATTTTCGAACTCACAATCTGTTGGGTCAGGCCACAGCATTCGCCGACGACCTGGCGTTGAGTTATCCATTTGATTGCAATTCATCAGAATCTCAACTGGCATTGCAAAGTGATTTGTCAAAATTTCGTAAATGGTTCTATTACCATCGGTTGACTGAAAGCTAAATAAATAAATAGTAAATCTAGAGTTATGAATTTTACACTACCTAACGTAGCAATTGTCCCAAATACATCGACGTTTCATAGCTACTTATGCAACATAAATCCCTGCTCTCCACAGTGCTTTCAACTTCTGTTGACTCGTAGTTAAATTGGGATTCTCAACTTTACAAAGTCAGGAAAAACGTTATCGCTGCTGTTTATAAATTTTACAATCTGAAACCGTTCTGCTCTCCAGCCTCATTAAGAAAACTCTATCATGCCCTGGTTGGATCGATAATTATGTATGGCACCTCTAGTTGAAGTGGGATTTATTTTTCACATATTGCAGAGAAACGGATTGTTAAATTAATATATAACCGTTTTGTAAGGACCAACACAGTTCAATTTTTCCGTGAGCTCAGACTTCTACCACTAAGATATTTATACGTTTTTAAAGTGTTGAAAATATTTTTTGTTCGCAGTCATAGTTTTGACGACCGTGTAATACATACTTATAACATGAGAAATCCAAACATATTTGCTGGTGTTCGATGCAATAATGAAAAATACAGGCATTTGTATCTCTTTATGGCACTTTACTGGTTTCATATGTTACCAAAGCATTTAAAACTTCTCACAATAGAGCGCAAATACCAAATGAACGTGAATTGCAAATTTGGCTGTCTGAAATAAATTGCAATATTAATGTTGTAATAATTGTCAATAACTCCTTTTATTTTGCTTAGCAATAGATACTAGAGAATAAGAAATAATTTGTATTACTTGCTTCAATTTAATTGTGCTCCAACACAGGTATGTCCTTGCCTGGGGAACTTTATTTTATTCCTACTTATGTATTTTATTGTATTTTGTAATCTTACATTTATGATTTTGCATGAAATAAAGATAATAATAATAATAATTTCGATCTGGGCAGATTCTAGTTCCGCAATATAATTTTCTATTATTCGTTCTCCATGCCTGTCCGATAGATCGTTACACCACAGTTCAGGGAGATTTCCGTTGCCAATAATACAGACAACAGTACAGACTACAAAGAAGCACATCTAATCTTTTTATGAAATCGCGGCAAACGCAAATCGCCAAATATGGCGAAACATGATAAAGGCAAAGTGTTTCTGCAAATATTTAATAACGACGTAATCAGCAAAATGAGTAGTGTGATGGTAAAATTTGTTTTGATGACTTTCGTTGTGATAGTAGTTTATTGCAAATTATATTAAATTTTTATATCTATTTTTAGTGTGTGTATACCAATTTTGTTTGTTTATGATAAAAGTTGACAGTATAGATAGGGCATAATACGACAAGAAGCAGATGGTTGTATGTGAAAATGTTAATATTTTCAATTAAAAATTGTTTATGATGCATTACACATTTCTCGCTATATTTCACATATAATTTCTAGATAATCATCACTAAAAGTTTTCTATAAATTATTTACACAGATAACCAAAAATTATTAGGAAATATTCTTCAAACTTTTCGAAATTCTTAACATATTTGATAACAGGAAGCTACTAAGTATTGCTTGCTATTATACGTACATGTAAACGAATAGATAGTGTCAACATAATAAAAAGCCCCGATGACGATAGTAATATTAGACCAAACATATTCCACGATTGTACATTAAAATAATGAACATTATTTAATACGAATGCGCTACAGACCAAGGGTTAGATTTTATTATGATGAATTAAAATTTTAAAAATTCTATCGGTACCAAGTCAGTCAGATAATTTATGTAAATCAACTCGCACGTGAAGCCAACATTTCACGATTATTTGGCGCGCTTTGGGCAATTTAAATAAATTTTGTGAAAAGTGGAAAAAGAAACGTGTAGCGTAATGTTTACTGTAAAGTGTTTAATTAGATAACGTCAACTAAATGATCTGGCTTCACATTTTTGGTAAGGTATATTTTACTTTATTTTTATCAATTGAAATGGGAAAATTCTGATGCTACTGAAGTTAACAGTAAATTTCCGCCGAAAAAAATTTGAATAATCAATATCACATAGTTCGAATGTTTAAAGGTCATATGAACTGGGTGAAGTAGACAGACTCGTAATTAGCTGGATCCCATATTTATAATTTGCCGTGTGAATGAATTTGAGTCGTGGCACTAATAGTGAACACCGGTGCCAAAAATCAGGCCATATTTTATGTAGCATCATAGTGAAATAAATTAAAAGCTCGACGCATATTCAGTGGTAATTTGTACTGGGTGAAGTAAGATCAATTCCTAAATAGCTGGATCCCATATTTATTTAAATTTGAGTTGATATGGCCTGCAATTCAAATTCATTGGCCCCTAACACGACAAATTATAAATATGGGATCCAGCTAATTACGAGTCTGTCTAACTTCACCCAGTTCATATGACCTTTAAACATTCGGATTATGTGATATTGATTATTCAAATTATTTTCGACGAAAATTTACTGTTAACTTCAATAACATGTAATTTTCGGCTAATATCAACAGAATTTTGTACTACCACCTGATACGAAATATGTCGATAATGTAGGGTTTTTTTCGGCTGAAATTTTCAGCTAACTTCAGTAGCATAGAATTCTGGGAATTGGTTTTATTGGGAAACCTATTGTTTTCCATATTTCGATCCTGTATTTGAAAAATCGTTTATAAACCAATTTTATAACTACAGACTGGTTTTGTTGTAATAGTGTCAGTCAGTGAATTTATTGAATTTGAATATTTAACTGCTGCATAAATATCGAATTACTTCTAAATAATTTTTTTGGTCAGTAAATTTTTATTATGCCATTATCGTTATGAGAAAATTTTTATTTACACATCTTAAATTAATCGCAACTTTTATTTTAATTCCTTTATATAAGATATACGATACTGTCATTGTGATTTTTGCACATATCAATTAAGTGATTTTGCAACATTTTTTAAAAAAATATTTACTGTTTTGTTTCAAGAAGTTATAAAATAAAATCAAGATTACGTATACTTAGAATATAAAAGTTTAGATAGTGGAAATTTTGTTTTGACATGGTGCCATTAGCCAAATTAAGTTAAATTTGCAAAAAATAAGGGAGCAACTATAAAGCTCCTCTTCCTTCCATATGCAAATACGACAAAGCTCAATTTTTGCAAGAACAAATTTCGACTAATTTATTTGGTCTTCATTTGACTTATTTTACTAAATTTAAAAGTAAAAGGCTAAACAAAAGATTCAATTTAAAGCACCAACACCGCGAAAACTAATTTTTTTATTTTTTTTAACTTAACTTATAACTAAAGACCGGATTTTGAATACAATGCCTATCTCACCAATTATAGCGAGATGTCTCATTTTTGGCAGATTTTGATTCGAGTGTCATTAAAATTCGGTACCACAAAAAAGGTTTTTTTAGTATTGTCGGAAAAATTATTAATAAAACATTTAAAAGAGTTTGGTCCTGAAGGTATTGAAACTACTGACGGGAAATTAGTGTGCACACTATGTGAATGCGATGTTAAATTAAAAAAATACCTCATTCAGCATATTCGACTGGCTCAAAATTCAAAACAACAAAATGAAGAAAATCAACCAGAAAAAAAGTATTTGAGTAAAAAAATTTGCTTAGATCTATGCAACATGATAGTTTCTACAAACATACCTTTCTGGAAATTATAAAATGTGGCTCTCAGGTTAGAAATTGATATATTAATTTAACTTTCCAATTAAAATTTAAATTTTATTCCAAAAGGTCTTTCCTAGAGAAATACACGAGAGAAGTAATTCCTAGTGAATCAGCCATTCGAAAAAATTATCTGAGTTCTTGCTATCCACATATAATTTCAGAAATAAAAGAAAAACCTTAAAGGCAAAAAATTGGATGTCTATCGATGAAACAACGAACGCTACTGGACGTTTCGTTGCAAACATTATAGTTGGAATTTTACGGAAGAAACATTTTTATTTCAACATAAAGAAAAATAGTTCCGATTAAACGTGAAATAAACATCAGGGAAATGGCCACCACGAACCTTCTGGCACAGGGTTATTCTATTGAAATTTTGAATAACATTTTCGCATAAATGTGGCTGTATTTCACCAATAATGCGCTGTATTTCCGCTTTAAGATGTTCAACTGTTCAGGCTTATTCGCATACACCTTTTCCTTCACATAGCCCCAACGAAAAAAGTCCATCGGTGTTAGATCGCACGATCTTGGTAGCCAATGTTGATCGCCAAATCGAGAAATGATACGGCCTAGAATCTTAGTCTGCAAAATTCACGGCGCTGCGCATGGTCCCTTGGCTTGATTTCTTGCACCAATTGAACCTTGTACGGGGCAAAATTCGTTGCATAGTGCTTCTGGAAATGTGTAATACTTGACCACGATGCCGAATGGAAGTTCCTGTATTCTCGGCCACAGATTCCCTTACTGTGGCTCAATTTTCAAGTGGCCGACAACGACGACGACGAACAATGATCAGCGTAAATTTGGTCTCAAATTTTGTAATTAAACGCCTCAATGTCGATTCATTTGGCGCGTTATTGCGACCGTAAACGTAATTGGCGAACTGTTTTCGCCAAACTTTCACGATTTTTGTAATGAGTTTTTACAATAATTAAACGTTGCTGGTTTGAATACTTCTCCATATTCTTAAATCGCGTGGTCTGTACGTGACAACTGTCATAAAAATAACCGTACAACTCGTATTAACCAAATGGCGGCAAATTTAAATTCAACGCTCTTGCTGAGACACCCTTTATTAGTTCGGTGTATTTATTAAACTGCCAATTTGTAGATAAATCCAATGCTACGACAATCGCTTTTGACAACGCTTTTAAAATACTCGATGGTGCGTGCGAACGTGTTGACGTGTTGTTAGTGGTAACCGATGCTGCATGTACCCCAACTTGACACATGTAACATGCCTTGCATATGGGTTGCATAAACTTGTAGAGCATATCCGATCCATTTTCTCTGACGTTGGCACGTTCATCAACAACTTAAAAAAATATTCTTAAAATCACCTTCCAGATTAGGCGTTTTTAAAAGATTGGCGCCAAATTTACAACTACCACCATAACCTGTTGTTACACGATGGGCCACATGGTTACGGGCAGTAGAATATTGTTCCAATAATTTCGATATATTAAAAATTGTCTTCGCGGAATTTGAAAAGGATGCTGCGTCAATTGTCAAGTGATATGCTATGATATTGACTTCATTACTACAAACTATGGATTTATTCCATAGTTGGAACAAAATTGATCAATTAGAAGCCTCAACGTTGTCCCTCAATCAAACCCTCACAGTAATTTTTTTTCCAGCAGCAGCTTGTTGTATATTGTAAGCTCTGAGCCTCTACCTATGAGCCAATACATTTTTCTGAACTTAATATTACGTTCTCCTTTTTTCTTTTTGACGTGCTCTCTCCACTTGAGCTTGGCATCCAGAGTCATGTCCAGATATTTAGCTTTGTTTGCATATGGCACCGGTCGTGAGTTAATTACTAGCGGTGGATGGGAAGCCTTTTGATATGTAAAGTTAATATGCGTGGGTTTCATCTCATTAAGCTTGATTCTCCAGCGCTTAGTCCAGTTACAAACCGCATTGGTAATCTTCTGGAGTTTGTTCGTTGCATCAGCGCCATTACTTCCAATGGCCATGATTTCTGTGTCATCTGCAAAGGTGGCTATGGTTCCTTCATCTGTTGTTGGAATATCCCTTGTATATAATAAATACAGGATTGGTCCTAAGACACTCCCCTGTGGGACACCGGCAGAGATTTTATTTAGTTCGGAGTATTCATCCTCATATTTCACACGAAAATGTCTATTGGATAAATAAGATCTTAGTGTGGCATAGAATTGCCTCGGCAGATCTCTGTGCAGCTTGAATTCCAGTTCACTGTGCCAAACTTTATCGTATGTTTGAGCGACGTCCAGAAAAATGCTGGAGTATACTTTTTTGCATTCTAACGTTCTTTCAATAACGTTGGTAATTCTATGCACCTGTTCAATTATGGAGTGAGTTTTGAAGTTTTCCTTAAATCCAGATTTATGTGGAGGAATTAGTTGTCGGTCTTCAACTATTGGTTTAAGACTTTTTAGTAATAATTTTTCAAAGAGTTTTGACATAATTGGCAGCAATGAAATTGGCCTGTATGGTTTTTTTTATCGTTAGGTGGTTTATCAGGTTTTGCTATCATGATTACTTCTGCTACTTTCCATTGCCACGGAACATATTTTAACCGAAAGATTGCATTGATTATGTGTAATAGCTTACGAAATCCTTTATCTGGTAGAGCCTTGATTATTTGGCAAGTAATCAAGTCATATCCTGGGGCTTTTTTAACATTCATGTTGCTTTTCACTTCTTCTTTTAATTCTTTGAGAGTTACTGGGCGTATATCAAAATCATCTAGCTTTTGGATTGACATTATATATTCATTGGCCGTTTGCCTTGGTAGTGGTTGAAAGGTATCTTCGAGATACTCCGCAAAAAGATCAGCCTTTTCTTTAGGACCTCTTGCCCAGGTTCTATCCTCCTTTTTAAGTGGAGGCACATGCATTTTGGGTCTTTTGAGTCCCTTCGTCGCCTTCCACAGAGAATAATCAGAATTGTTTTCATCGGTTAGGCTAACTAGATATCTGCGTTGATTGATGCATTTTTAACTTCTTTAAGAAGAGATTTGAGACTGTTACCAAAATTGTTAAGAATTGTTTTGTTCTCCGGTGTTCTTCGGTCGTTTTTGTCTTACCAACTCTCTAACTTCCATTGGGTATATATGTTAAGCTTCTTCTTATTTTGTATAATGGGGGTACTTGCCAAAGCAGCATAGTGAAGTGCTTCATTGAGTTTTTCTAATTCATCTTCCAACTGGTGGGGAATTCTTTTCGGCACCTGAAGTTTGATTTTTTCCTCCAATACCTCACGAAAGAGATCCCAGTTTGTTTTTAAATTTGTTAATCTGGGTGCACTCTCCTTTTGAATGAGCATTTCACTAACTATCATGATAACCGGGGAATGATCCGATACTAGAGAATTATTGTCTTCAATGTGAATGTAGTTCTGGGATATACCTCTTGCTACATAAAAGTCTATTAGGTCAGGTATCTTCGTTCCGTCACTGGGCCAGTATGTGGGGAACCACCAGAGTAAAATTCACATTTTGATGTCTGCTTTGCTCGAAGCAATTCTTTACTTTTTGACGTCGTAAGTCTAGATCCCCAATAGGTGTTTTTCGCATTGAAGTCACCTCCAATAATAAAATCACGTCCAAGCGATTTAAATAGTTTAAGATAATCCTTTCTTTTCAAGTTATGCCGGGGAGGACAATATATTGCAGAGACAGTAAGCTGTCTGTGTTTAATTTGGATCCTTACAGTAGTGACTTGCATTGTTTCTTCTTCGATATTTGATTCCAAATGGAATTTTATATTTTCTTTTATTAGTAATGCCGAACCACCTCTTGCTCTTTCCGCTGGATGAATGGAGTGATATAAGTTATAACTCCGTATTTTAACAAACGAAGATTTAACTTGATGGCTTTCAGATATCAAGAAAATGTCGATTTTTTCTGAATTTAAAAATATTTCTATTTCTGGAATATGTTGCATAATGCCATTCGCATTCCAGATTGCTATTTTGAAAGTTGTGTTCCTACATAACATTTTTTGTTGGATTGCATTGAGGGAGTTGCATTTTCTTCAGTTGATCAAGTATCATGTTGTTCAGATTACTTTGGTCATCTAGCCGCTTTGTAATAGCTGCAATGCTGTTCATAATGTTTTCCATAATTTGGTTACTTTCAGAGCCCATACGTTTGGTTGAACACAAACCTTTCACTACCTGTGCAAATGAACTTATTTGCCTTGCATTGCTTGGTTATGGGTTTTGATTCATCTGATTTGATATTTTATCTCTCAATTTTTGTAGTTGTTTAGCAACCTCACAGCCTCGATAATTAGCCGGATGTTGGCCCTTACAATTTGTACACTTGGCTGGCACATCTCTCCCTATTGTACATACCTGGGTAAAATAATTACCTGAGCATTTTACACATCTTGGATCCCGGCCGCAATATCTTTGGGTGTGATTAAATGCCTGGCATTTCTTGCATTGGTATAAGCGTGTTGTAGTTCTCCCCATTGGTTCAATTTTCACCTTCATGTGAAGAATTCCTTTTAAGTTCTAAATTAGTGCTGTTCCTTTTAAAACGCTTCAATGTACGGTTTTTAAGTTTAATTAAATTCCAGAGATCAAGAGTCGTCCAAGGACAAAAACTTGCATTTTTAATTTTTACATTTAGTTCCTTCAATACGGAAAACTGTAGAACAAGTTTATTCTACAATAATTGCATGGACATAACGAATCCTTGCATTAATTGAAATAAATATTCTTTCGTATTTAGCTCACCAATAACTAACTCATCAAAGAAATTTTTTAAATTAAATTAAATTTTATCGAACTAGGTATAATTTACGATCACGTTAACATTACTTTATTTTAAAGAATATTACTATTATGAATAGCATTAATGCAGCGTTCGTTACACTAGCGATTGATGTACTGGACAAGTGACCCGAATAACGCTGGACCTATTCCTACAGCCATTTTACATATAACAATAGAGAAGGATATGAAAGGTGTTTTAGCGATCGCACGGCACAAGGCAACACAGTTCTAATCTACTAGAATAAAGAATACAGGCTTTTAAGGGTTACTAAGGGTATTTGTGTCTTAATTGCTTCTTTATATCAGCAACCTGCAAGATTTCCTGAAATTTAATGCTAAATTAATACTTTACGGCTTCCTGTTTGCCCAAATCTGCTCAGAACAACTGAAACATAAATTAAATCATTTAAATGTCTATCGAAAACATAATCATATATAATTTACATTCTACGTGTCATGGACCAACCAGATACAAATATTAAGTAACCAAAACAATGAATTTCTTAATAACTCACTCAATTACATAATTTCACCAGCAATCACCTAACATAAATAGACCGCCCAAGAATGACAAAGTTATATTCAATAACTAAAGGTTTCTTACGACTTCGCTGCTTACACCAAAAATTCACTATACAACCCAAAAATACTATGATTACCTTATATTCGCAATCTGCAAAATAATTCAACGTTAGCCCAACACACCGCAATCCAAACATTCCCGTGTGTATAAATAAAAGAAGTAACCTAAAAAAATTTCAAAAACCCGAACAGATCGCCACACATCATATTTCAGCCGGCATCCAAATCGAACAACTTTCAATAACGTAAACATCTGAAAACTATCGTATTAGAACAAATTCATAGTTGACCACTTCAGAGAAAGCATCCTTACATTTGCGGCAACAATCGGCAACTAAGTGTGACACATTCACACGCTACACCCAGAACCGTCTCTGCAGCCTCACACTCAACTCCATCCTGTCTCATGGCACATGTTCACAATCGTGCTATTCAATTGTTCTGAACAAAACTAAACAAAACAACTGTACAAAACTAACTACCGTAGGCACTCACATACACATCAAACTAATCAGGCAACACACTCAGACGCAAAACTCGTCAATTTCAATTAATTGAAACCCGTGAACATGAAAAGACAATCGCAACGCATACCAAGGAACGTTGCATAGAAAAGTACGTCTCGGCAATCATCCTTCATATTGTATGATCCTGCACAAGATCAAGGTCTAGATACTTTCTCTGCCCGATTGTACATCATAAAATTATAAAAATGTTCGCAATCAGTCCGAAATCGGTAAATGTTCACTGGTTTATTGCTTCGAAATCTATGAAATGAAGGAAGGGGGAAGGTCAACAAACATTTTGTAACCATCGGATCTCTGGAGAACCGATTTTTAATCGTGTAAACGAATTTAAAAAATTAAAATTTCGGACATTGACCGTTTTCGGACTTTAACCGTAACATCGACATACTTGATAGTATACCGATATTATCTAATGGAGTTTCTCGCGGATCAGTGGAATCAAAATTTTGATAGGAAGAAAACATGACAAAGAATTTTTAGAAATAAGAAACAATGTGTAAAGTATTGTTGCAAGAAATAAATAGATTGTAAGTGTTATAATCGCGATGGCGTTGAAATACTTCGTTTGTACCATAAAGATGTAATTGCTACTTGAAAATCTGATAAGTGTAATGGCTGTATTTGTCTTATATTGTTCATTGTTGTTCACTATTATTTGTTATTCATTATTATTGACTTCTGAAAATTTCATCCTACTGGGTTGCGTCTGATGAACTAGCAATCCATTTTCAGACTGGGCCAATCCAGTTGATTTTGGAATTGACATTTTTGTTTACAAAGTAACTAGTCAGTTTTGACTAACAGTGTATGAGTCTGGCAATTTACGAGTGGTAATACATTGGGGGTACAAATAAGTTTTGAGGTTTTTTTATAACTTAAAAAATGTAATTTATTCAAAGTATTGTCTGTCTTTCGTTAGCTACGACTTTCGGGCAGCGTACGGATTCCGCGTCGACAAAATTCTTCGTGTTTTGAGGCGATCCAAGAATCGACCCAATTTATGGCTTCTTGGTGCAATGTCTAATTCTTGCAACATGTGGCCGAGCGTTCTCGTGCTGAAAGATCATTTTGTCATGTCTTTTGGCATATTGTAGGCGTTTTAGCTTGAATGTTCATGGTAGATCACTCCAAACTGATCCCACCAGTTGCACATCATTAGCTTCTTGCCATGAATATTAGGTTTGACGGTTGAAGTTGATGCATGATCAGACTTACCCCAGGATTTGTTACGCTTGATTTGTCGTAGTGGATCCACTTTTCGTCCCTCGTCACGATTCGATGAAATAAACCCTTCCGATTTTGTCTTTGGAGCAGTTTCTCGCATGTGCAAAACGGCGTTCGACGTTTCTTGCTTGAGTTCACACGGAACCCAATTTCCTTGTTTTTGCATCTTCCCCATGGCCTTGAGCCGGTTTTGAATCGCTTGTTGAGTCACTCCCAAAGTTTCAGCGTGCTCTTCTTGAGCTTGACATGAATCATGGTCCAATAACCCATCCAACCCAGCGTCTTCAAACTTTACTGGTCTCTTTACTGGAGCAAGTTCTCCATATGCTTCACACACCAATCGATGTCTATCAGCTGCAATTTTCTTCAAATTAAAAGAAAAAACTAGCACTTCCCGCAATTTGTGTTTTGTTGACACAAAGGTTGACATGGTTAGAGCACAAAAAAATAAGTTGCTTACACTTCCGCGTAATGATACTGATACGCCATCTTTTGTAAATCCCTCAAACTAATTTGCGATATTTCAAATGGAGATTTCATTAATTTAACTATTTCTTTCAATATTTTGAAATCGTTAAATGTTTCATAACATTTTTTATTCTTCAAACTTCTTTACCCGAAATATATGGGAAGATTGAGTTTCCGTTCAAAGGCCTTTATGGGACTTATCGTCTATTGGTATACGTTGGTGTGAGTGATGTGGCGTCAGTTAAAATGGCTATATTTTAAAAATTCGCCTCTGTAAACTTCTTGCTTCGCCTCTAAGGTCTTTGCGAATATCTCACGGTGGAAGAAGTAGACGCATCTACTAGTAGATTGAAAAATCGAAAGGCACCTGGTCTCGATGAAATTTCCGCAGAATTGATTAAGCTCGGCGCTACTCTTGCAATAAATCTATACGATCTCATCGTCTCTATTTGGGACCAAGGAGAGCTCTCGGAGAATTAGAAGACCTGACTCATATGTCCGTTGCATAATAAAGGTGACCGTCTTAAATGTGGAAACTCTAGTCGTATAGCTCTATTGAACACTGCTTACAAAGTGTTGGCTGATGCTGTACTTGCCAGACTCATCCCTTTCGCCAAAAACATCATTGGCGACTGTCAATATAGTTTTCGTGCTAACCGATCGACCACTGACCAGTGTTTTACCATGAGGATGATCTTGGAAAAATGGTGGGAGTACAACTTAACCATACATCAGCTATATATAGACTTCCGGCAGGTATATGACAGTTTAAATCGGGAGAATATGCCTAACTCGTTTCTCTGTGTAAATTAACAACGTCTGGGTCTGTATGTAGATTCTAATCGGAATGCCCTGCTTATGGATTTTTGGTAAACCATAAAGAATCGGAGCAGATGGATTCATGACAGAGTCTCCTGTTTGGCATTGGTTGGCATGTGTTTATTAAGTGTATGTGTGTTTCGTGGTAAATACGTGTTAAAAGTGTTACAATGACCTATAATACAAATAATAATAAAAGTTACCACTGCCATCTTGTAGCTAACTCAAAACACAACAAACAAAAAAATTGGGTATTAATACTGTCGTCCACAATAAACTAAAAAAATTTTGTTTACGCGATTTCGTAGTAAAAATGCTCAGTCGCCTCTCAATTGAGAATCTACGCAATACATACAAAACTATTTAAAAAACCACAATCATTTTCATTCATATTTCTTCAGTCACTTTGGATAAGTTGTGTTCTGTAAAAAATTATTTTTTTTTATTTGTATATAAACAAATTAGAATTATTTTGATTGAATCCAAAAACAAAATAATATATTCTGTGTGGCTTAAAAAATTAAAAATTGTTATTATTTTATTAAAAAAGTTTATTTATTCTATCGAAAGTATGTGAAAATATTGAATATACAATAAAAATTGAATTTCTTGAAGGTGTTTACTTAAGAAATTAAAAATCTTAATTGGTAAAAAAAAAGAATTTGTGTTTATTTTGAGTGTTGTGTTCCTGATTGTGTGCGTGTGTTTTCTTTTCATTTTCACCAAAAAGTGAATAGAAATCGTAAAAGGAAATAAAAATGAAATCCAGAAAAGTGTTTATGACGACGAAGTAATATTATTTAATTAAATGTCTTGTTTTACACTTGTATTGATTACATCAAGCAAAGGTAAGAAAAAATGTAGTCTGTGCGAAATTATTACATTAAAATAATGTATGCGCTGCGATTATGTTTAATATTTAATTACATAGAAATTAAAATGTTTTTGTAATAACAATTAAGTGTAATTAAAAGTATGCAAATTATGAAAATTACTTTACTCACTTGCTCACCTGTTTTTTCTTATACACTTCTAATCAACGAAAGGGGATTAGTTTTTTATCAGGTTAATAGCAATATTGCGTACAGTTCTAAATAAAAACGTAATTTGAGCTCACACTACTAGGGAAAATATCGACCGAGTACTGGATAAATGGGTACTACTGATAACGATAAAATTCGATTGAACTTTGTTTTGGTTCTTATATCAGGCTACTTCAGTTTTAATAGTAAAACTTGACTTTTTATCAGCAAGCATTCTGATTCAATGCCATTTAATCAAAAATGTAACTTAATTTCTTTATAAAGGTCCAACAAGTTTTCTAGGAACTGTAGATTTCTGCTTCCATGTTTACAACCGATAAGGTAACACTGTCACCTGTCACTCTAAAATAAAAGCCATTCAAAGTTCCATAGTAAGGCTTATCAGGTATTATTAACCAAACAATCTATATGATATCACGCTTTGTTTTGATTGATAAGCGTTAAATTAGTTTAGATTGGGTAAAATTCATGACCCAATTAACCGAATAGGCAACCATTTGAGCAATGCCAGTTGGAATGTTTCAGTACTTACCAAAAGACTCATAAATTTGTTATGAAAGTTAAAAACGGGTGATTTAAATTATTATTCAGAAGCAGTCAATTGGTGAAGCCCTCCCAAGTACGGATTTTCGATTCCCTTTATTGCAATAAAGTATCCTAGAAATGTATTCCAAATATTTATTTAAAACATTCCTAACGAGAGAGTTATAAAATTACAGTGACCAGGAATAAGTAAGAAACTAAATACTTATAGTTAGAAAGTTATAATTGAATTAATGTTACGTTTCATTAAAAAAAACTAATGAACTTGAGTGTACAACTTAGTAGTCGAGAACTACATGAAAAATGTGCCAATTATGGTTAAATAATGCCAAAACGTAACTCATTGCTAAGATAACAGAAATATACTTTCGGCCAATGAACTTTGTCTTGACTACCGCAACAATGAATCCCAACGAAAGAAGTATTTCCGCATTTCAAAAATGTCGTTTACGCAAAACCACTTCGACAAAATTTCTTAGATCATTGTTAATGCTATTATTTATACAGTTTTCCAACCTTCTGAATGTGCCTGCAAGAGAGTTTACATAACTAAAACCAAAATTGGTCTCAATACTGATCCCCTTGGAAAACTACAATTTGCATATTCAATATCACTAATCGGAAAACCAGCTTTAAATCTTTTAATCAGTTTTATGCCTTTTTTCACAAAAGAAAACATTCCAGCGGAAGAAAATCTTAAAAGTGTTCCTTAAATTACCAAAAACTTAACTTTTTCATAACCAAACTAAATTTTAGTTGAACTTTTGGTATCTGTCCAGTTCTGTCATTTGGATGTTGTGAAATTTGCATCACAGGTCGATATTGTAATTCTGATGAGTTTTGAACAAGGTTCTGAAATGATGCCCAATGATGGGCGCTTCTCGTCTACTTCTTTACTTCTACAAGTAAATACAAAAATAGTTGTGCTGGGTTGCGAATCTAATAATAAGGAAATTAAGGAAGATTATCGTTCCGTATTCGCTAAGTAAGATTTTGATGTATTGCGGCAAAATAATTAAGTTTCAGATTAAGAATTATTTCCAACTACCACAGGTAACTAATACGTACAGCTGCTTTTCTGATAGGTTAGGTTAGGTTATACTAAGATTACATGGGAGGTTTGAGGATAATTTATCCGTTAGAATTTTGACTATAAATTTTTGAGTTTCTGCGGCCATATAAAATCTTTTCAGGTTGTGGATAAAATGAATGAATAAAAGGAGCTAAAAACATCTTGTGGAAATTCCTCTGGAATAAATAAGCGAGGTGAATAAAATCATCGAAATCTGTTGAAATTTTAGAGCGCTCTTAATTTTAAACAACCGACCAAACGGCAAAGTGATTTTAACGTAAACTTTGGCGTATGGATCGAGAGGTACTGGGTTGGAGTGCAGAATGCGTGTACCATGTAATACGCAGAAGGTTCTACGTAAATCGAACCTATAGCCGCACTTCCTCGATTTGGCTACTGCATAAGGTACGACGTTAAAAGCGAATCGCGAAAGAGTTGGGAGTGGTTCGGCCCCGGAACAGATTGCAAAGTTAATAACTTAAAAAAAAGAATAAAAAGATCAAGAAGTTCTGATTCAAAGTTGGGCCTTCGCTATGGTACTATAATCGATACTTCCTGGCATGAAAGCTTGAACTATTAAAACTCACCAATAAAGTTCAAGGGTCGGTACGGCCTGAATATGTTAATGGTTTATGATCAGTGAATGATGTAAAAATTCGTTCTTGACGATGAAATTTCTAAACAGTTCATGTTGATTCATTACTCTGATTGCATCTACTGCTATGGACATTGGGACTGTCGCGATCGGATGAACCAAAATTGTTCCATGACATAATTTGAGCTTGCAGTGCTCGATTGCGATCTTTGCATTTTTCAAAATCGTTTTAAAATTCATTCAAAATAATTTAATCAAAGGCTGCTTGTTGGGAATGAATCTTCGATAAAAATTAACCACACCTAAAATGTGCTGCATTCCGTAACACAAACGTCTGCGCTGCTAATTGACTTGACAATTCCTGTAAATATGGACTGGGATATCGATTAGGAATAGTGGCGTTGTTTAAGGCGTGGTAGATATCATCCAGCCACCAGAAACCGGTTTCTTTAGCACGAAATCGAGTGGACAAAACTATCAACTTTTACTAGTTCGATAAATTTTGTGATTCGCCCTGGCTTCAAATTCCGCTTTGGCTACCATTATTTTATCAGGCGCAAGACGACGGGCTTGGTTTCTAAATGATGTTCTACAGTACGCTGGACTTACGAAAGTGAAGTAAAAGACAATGCTAAATTTCGAATTTGTAATAATAAACCTGTGACAAATAACGAAGCTATATGGTTGTTTATCTTCTGGTTTTGCATATCACATATTTATAGGTCTGGTTTGTTTCAATAAAACATTTGCCTAACCTATCTTCTGAACCTATGATTGGTATTGACACGGCCGCTATAATGAATGTCCAGACACAACTTCGACGAAGGCCGATCCAAATTCATGATTCTTTTGCCGTAAGCCTTAACGATAGTGCCATTGCAAAATGAAATCACTATTTGCATTTCGATTGAAAGGGGCCTGATCGATTAAAAATTCGGAATTACTTACACCAATACTAACCGTGAAAAATCGAAGTGAATTTAATTATTTGAAGGAAACTTGGTTTCTTTAATCAATTCGCAAAACAATTTAACAACAAATTCATTATTCGTTTATTTTATTTAAGATTTAATTAAGCACCGATCATCGTTATTATTCCATTAAAAAACTGTACTAAGGTTTGGCTGAAATGAAAGTGCTTACACCACATGTATATCGTGATTGTAAGGGGTACAGAAATTTGTTAATCGATACTTTTAGCTCCAAATGAAAGAGGAAATAAGCCATTTTGATTTTTAAGTATTTTTCACCGACATCATTTTCATAACGGATTATAATGAATATTGAATGAAAACGCCAAAATTGATGATTATGAAAAAAATATTGTGGATATTTAAATTTAAATTACAACAAAAAATTCATGCAAAACAAAAACAATTTTATTGGTTAATACTTAGTATTGCCCCCCTTGCGTCTATAATGGTTCGCATGCGGTTCCCCATTTACCTCTAAGGTTTTGACAAAGAATTGGGGGATCGCACCCCACTCCTTATCCAACGCAATTTTGAGGTCACTGATGTTAGATGGTACCGTATTTGTGGCTAAGATCCTCAGTTTTAGTTCGTCCTCAATTGGATTCATGTCTGGACTGAGGGCTGGCCACTTCATCGTCTCGAGTCAAACCGCATCCATGAACTGCCGAGTGGTTCGAGCTGTGTGACACCGGGCATTGTCATTGCACCAATATGAAATCTGAATCCAACATGATCCAAGAGAATGTCCTCGATATATCTTTCAGCTTTCAGACCTCTTCTACGGCCTCCACCAGGTACGAAAACAAGATCTGTTTTTCCCTCAAGCGATATGCCAGCCGACACCAAGCAAAACAACACTGCGAAAATCGTTCTTCTGGACGCCGGTAGATCCGGCCTATACCGGCCACTACCATGGCGACATATTCTGCACTCATCAGTGAATAGAATGAATCTTCATTGCTTGTTGCTCCAATTGATCTGTTCTAGCGGACCGTCTTGGAGTGAGGTTGGCTTCCTTCAATCGTCTTCTTATTATCCATTGACTAACAGCTCCATCTTAAATTGTTGTCTTAGCTCCTGCTGCATATCGACACCCGTGAGATGGTGATTTCGCAGTGAAGTTATAGGAGGATAAATCGATCGTCCCTCTCAGATGTACACCAATACCGGCTTTTATGTGGTCTCCGGTTGAAAGTACCAGTTTCCTGGTACTTCTCGTACAACAACTTCTCGTTGATTGCATCCTTCTTGCAATAAAGCCACAACTTGTGCGGCTTTTTCTGGAGAAGATCCATGATTTTGAGGAAACAACGAATGGAACTGATAGAGATTTGTTCAGGTCAACGTCTGATACGAAACATTGCATTTTGTTACGATTGCTTTAATTTGATAAGCACTATATAGATTTTAATGCTAAAGATGTCCTTGTAAAGATAAAATACTAAGCTGGCAAAAAACGTTGTTTTACGAAAATCGGTTAAGCCGTTTTAAAAAAATACGCCTTTTTGTACGTGCGGAGGTTTGAATCGATTTAGTTACTCGCGCGTGAGTGTAGTTGCTCTCTCTAATTACTAGATTCAATTTAATTCTAAAAATAAATTTACAATATAAATTTGATTTGTAGTATTTTTATATTCTCTGGAATTTACTAATCACGACTACTTAACATTTTTATTAAAAAAATCGAATTTTATTCTCAGAATAATTAAAGCCTCAGTAATTGATAAGAAAAATTAATGGGCGCTTATTTAATCGATTAAATTTAGACAAACTAAATATGTTTGTGAATGACATGGCAGTTCACAAATTTTGCCATGAAACAATTTAGATTTAATAGAAATTAAAAATTTTACCGAGATATTGTAATATTCTGAAATAAATTTTAAGAAATGATAAGAATTTGACGCAATTGGCTCGAATTAATTGATATTTTCAAATAAAAAATATTATCAATTAAAATGTTTGATCCAAATTATAAATTGAGTTTTAACATTTTGAACCATCAGCCAAAAAACTATTGAATAAAATTGCAGGGTAATGCAAAACGAAAGTACAAAACAAAAATGTAAGCTTTATAAGTATATGCCGACAGTTGCTAAAAACCCGATCACGTGATAGATTGATATCAACCGCATTTATTTATTTAAACCAATAAGCCGTCGAACGTATATAAATACAGTAGGTTGACAAGAAAATAAAGGTCGTGTTCTATTATGAAAATTTTTCTGGCAGTTAGTTTATCCCTTCATAAAATTCCGTTAACATTTATTTATGCAGGAATTTTGCCAATCTAAACGACACTGTGAACACACTACATCCAATCACATCTCTACATCTAAAAACACATTCGATCTAATCGAATCCCAACGGCTTCGTATAGCTTGGGTGAACATAGTTTTCATATAAGTCGGGATCAGCAGAGCGCGACTGAGACTCTAGGCCTGTATGAAAATTATCGTATCGCTTTAATCCAATTCAGCCAGCTTAGAACCGCAACAATTCGTTTAGATGCATAAGCTCTTCAATGTGGAACTGTCTTTTGGATCTCAATTAGTATAACGAAGAGAAAATATGAATAATAAATGGAAGGAAAGTCAGAACTATCACAGTAAATGACTAAAAGATTTTGGTATAGGTAATTTTCATAGAAGATTTTGTTTTGTTCTACCCAACAAGTTTTGACTACAGACTAACACCAGGTATTTTTGGAATTTCAGGTAAGCTTGACGAAATTAAAAAAATTTAACCTCATCACACGGAAATGATATTTGTTTAATTGGAATGAGTAAGGGAAAACAGTGTTCTTAGCTTTTACAGGTTGAAATATATAAGCTCTTTTCTGATAACATGATAAAAGTGTGGTTGTATTTGTTATCATAAACCGTGCATGCTATCGGTTAAGCTTTTTCTAACACCTATTCTACAATCCAAATGCTTAGTGTAATCATATCGATAAAGCATATTGATTGATTCCCTGGCAAACCCGGCGTCGAGTGCAATTTGAACAATTTTTAATTCATGTCCGCTATTTACTAAACTTAAAATTCAGCTTTTCCAGTTCTTTGAGCGTTTATAGTTTAGGGAATTTATTCCGCTCCCGATTGTAATAACTTTCTAGAATCACCAGAATTTTGGTTTTTGACTTTATTGTTCTAGCACATTACCCCTTCAAAAAAGAGGATGGTGAACTGCTACTCAGCATTAATTTTACTGATTACAACATCATTGGTTCTAAAACTATTGCTACCAAACAATCTAATACTTTGTCTTACAACGCGACCTGTATTGGAGGTTGTACTCCATTACACAGTTTAAAGATGGCTTTTCTGTTTGGGTATTTCCTGATAAATTAGAACAATGCTACCCTATGATTAAAGGCTTTTTCTACTTCTCGTCCCAGGTTTTATACGTAAAGCTAGCAACTCGGATTATATTGGTACCCTAATAGTTTTCGGGATAAGTCTGTCCTCCAATTTTTTTAAATCATTCGGGAAAATTGTTGATATGCATTTGGAGTGTTCAATCGTAAAACTTAACGGCCTACAAAATATTATGTGTAGGAGTGGAGCCGTCAGTGGAGCTTTGACGTCTGATCCTCTCATTACGATAAAATTGATCGAGGTATATATTAACAGCACTCACAGGGCATTTTTAAATTGTCATAAATACAGCTCGTCAATACCAGAAATAAATATGGCTAATGACAGATTAATATCTGAATTCAATGTCCTAAATCAGTATCTTGCAGAGATTTATAAATTTTTCAGAAATTTAGAAAAGAACTTTTCAAATCATCAGTTTGTTATTCAAATGGACTCCAGCCGGTTTCGCTATTTTTTGCACAAATATTGTTTTTAGTGCGTGAGTCGTTAGTCCTGATACTTACGTCCTTTTTAACCTGGGATCACAGTTCCGACTATGTTTATCTGAAGCTTTACAATTTGAGGTTAAAAACTTCGACTGTATCTTAGGCGGTTCGATTTCGATATCAAGGTCGTCAGAGAGTGTAAACGTTTTATAAATCTAGTTATAAAGGTTGGAGTGATGTGGATGCCGGCCCATTGTGAAATTAATGGTAATGAGGTGATGATGGTAGTACATCTAGCATTTTGTTTATCATTTAATAGCGATAGAGCGACACAGTTTAATATTGCGCCTTCTGGTTCAGTTAAAATATGTTCGTAACAAATCCTGAAACGGATAATCTATGAATTTTGTTGCGATTCTAATTGAGCATGGTCGCTTTGAAGGAATCGCAATCGCATGCGTCTGACATTAGCTGCGTGTAATAACTGATTAAAGACAAACGGTGATAGCATTTGTTAAGTTGTAGCTATCCCGCTTTTAACAGGATCAGATTTCACGTATTTTTATTAAAACCCAAGGAGGTTAAGCACTCAATGCCACAATGGGCCCAGGGTGCTAACCGGGGATTCTATCCTAAATCGTAACTGCGTTGCTGCTCAGTGAATGCTGTTATCGGCCTCTTCAAGACGGTCATTGTTTGATTGAAATCACGAGCAAGCTTCATTCTTTGTAAATGGAATTTATTTTTCCCAAGTCTCTCGATAGGTAAACCACTGAGAATAAATTATCGAAGCCGAATTCTGGGAGCAGTTTCTCATTAACTACTGAACGTTAACTAATTTATTTTCAAGATGAAATTTTCAGGAAAGTTTACTGTCTAAGGTAACGCCAAAATGTTTAACGATACCTGATATAGTGATCGTTTCATCTCCGCCGCTGCTTTGGTTACACGTATTCAGGAGGTCTAATTTTCCATTACTTCGTCACATACATCTGGTTGAATTTGCTAAATGGCGTTCGTTATGACGACTTCGAGGATATCAATTGTTTGTGGTTTATTCGCATAGATCTGCGATTTAAGAAAGCCCCAAAAGAAGAAGTCTAACGCATTAAATCGCACGATCCCGATTGCAAATACTCGTCGCCGCCGCGCGAGATAACCATGCCTTCAAATCGCTCATGCAGAATGACCATTGTGGCATGCGCTGTGTGGCACGTAGCGCCGTCCTGTTGAAACCACATATCCTCGGTATCCATATCATTCAGTTTAGGCACACTCGCCGTTGATGGTTATGGCAATGCCAGTTTCGTTTTTTAAGAAGTACGGATCGAAGATTCCACCAGACTAAAATCCACACCAAACAGGGACTTTCTCGGGACGCATTTGATGCTGGTGTATGTAATGGGGATTAGCCTCGGGTTTTCCCGCTCATTGTCACGCACAGCAGAGATGTTTTCAACAGACCTTGCGTCTCGGTGACGTTCGGCAGGACGGTTGTGGCGAGGATAAAAATCATGTAATACGAGGAACGTTCCTTGAACGGAGCACTAATTTTCAAAATAAAATTTGATGATTTGCACGCGTTCTTCAACTTTATAATCTCTTTCTGCTGCTAAAAATATATAGCAATCAATCTGAAGGTCAAATTTCTTTGCTCTATTTTTATGTTTTCTGACTGCTTTCCTTAGTTTTTTTAAGAACAGAACACTAAAAAGCCAAATCTTTTGTTTGGTAATAAGAGCACAAGATTTTTCGAAAGCTAAAGTGATTGGTTGCGCCAAAGACGATACGTTATTCGAACGTATCTTGCTGAGTGAAGTTAACAGAGTTTAGAGCTCAAGAGAGTAAATATCCTAGTTTGTTAGCTTCATCTCCCGCCTTATAGAATTCACAAAGGTTGGCTCAAAGCCTTTATTGAGGATTTCATGTTCAGAAATACTTAGATAGTTAAACAGAGATGAACCTCTATTGAGAATATTCGCGTGTGATGATCCTTTAAATCGCAGCCAACTGCCAGGAATAACTGCTTGTTCCTGATTCACGCAATCAGGTTAGAAAACCCTTCCGAAAGTGGAGGTGAAACAACGTTATAAGTAAGATGAACTGACCAGTGTTTGCTTGTTATCGAAGATCCAAAGTTTCTCGGCCGCAACGTCAGCTGAGCTACATTGATGGATAAGAGTTGCTCTAATATTATGAGAAATGAAAACGCAAGCTCTAACCTTGGCATCAGAACTCTTGTATAAGATCTGACCAACTTTTAATTCTAATCAAGAAACAGCTTCATAAAAAGAATTCTGAATTAGACAGAAACCTATATGCAATACAGCTAACAGCGACCTTAGCTCAAAAGTTGCTGATTTGCTATGAGAAAATTTGGTTACCTATTAAAAAAAATTAAGTAATAAAATATCTACGACACTGAAAATGGATCTTCTCAACAACGTGTTAAAAAGCAGATTCAGACTCCGGAAACCTAAGTTTGTAGCATGATAGGTTTGGGAGGTATGTCAACCTACAATTGGCTGCATCTTAAATATCTTTGATTTTGTAATCTGGTGCAGAAATCAGGTAATTGTTTCATCTTTGCTGCACTTTTAGATGATAACATCATCAGCTAGGTAACAACCCAACGACAAGAACTTCCGGTCTTAAGAGCTGCAGTTTTTCATCATCAAGTGAAATGTCCGGATTGTTCTCGTCAACACAGAATTTCTTAACTTTCGAAATTGCAACTATTTGCGTGAAAGTACGCGACATTTTGCAGCCTTCCGGAGTGATACCCGACGCAGCACGTAGTCTTTTTGAAGTAAAAGTTTAATTGCTGGTTTCTTTTTTGCAAGCGAGATCAATCTCCAAACCCGAGGTACAATCGGACAAAAAACATTTAAATTCAAAAATTATACAAAATTTCAGTAAAAAAAAACTAAGAAAAGCAATTTGAAAATTTGGTTGGATGATTCGGTAGATTGTGGTGCAGCTAAAACATGTAACAGAACCCAGGAAAAGTAAGTGTGTTTGTTTTGTAATCTCATAATCTCAAACCACGGTTATCGGCTTTTCTCTAAAATAACAAAGAACAGTTGTTTCGAAAACAAATTTTTCTAAAAATGCCTAGCCAAATTTTGTAAAAAAAACTGTTTTTTTTTTATCAACCGGCTAATGGGTAGAGACGACACATACCGACCAACAGACAGACAGACACCACCTCGAAAAAAGCTTTTCGAACCTCGGCGATATAGCGAATGGTAAATCTGCAAAAATCTTTAGGTCATGATTTCTATTTCTTTTACTTTGTAAAGTAAAGAAAGAAAGTGAAAAAAGCCAAAAGGAACAAAATGAAAATGTGCTACATAGTTCACTGAATAATAGACAAATTACAAGGCAAACCAAATTCGGTATAAACAACTTGTTCCGGGCAAGTGGTGCAATGATTAAAGCTTCAGCACTTAGACCGGCAAGCAGTGGGGTAGCTATGACGCTCTGTTGGAATGCAGAACTCAGCGCTAACCATTCTTACATGTCAGTGTACAGGTTGACTTCGTGCTTGCAACGTGCAGATGGTGTACTGTAATTGTGTGAGTAGTTGAATGGGCTCATTTGTGAGTGAGTGAAAAAGGGTGTATTAATTGGTGTTCTAGCCGGAAGCAAAATTCATTAACCAGACTTGAAAAAGATATAAAAATATATCGAAAAATAATAATGTTAAGGAAACGGATGTTAATTGCTATTTACAGTTCCAAGCCGAACTTTATGCATAAAACAATTGTTTACACTTATGGTCCTAGTTAGGAGCTGTCCTTAGGATTTCGGCTCATTGAATCCAATTTTTAATAAACTCAAGGCACTAAGAGAATCTGAGTGGCTGGTAGTTGAATCCTTATCCTTGAATACTTGTATTAATGGCCATTTAGCCATTTTAGGTTAGGATTGTTAATGGTCTAACTGTTTCCGCATTTTCATGAATTCTCAATTTTATGAGTATTTGATGTACTATTGGAACTAAATCAAATTGTTTGAGTGGTAATCATGTTTAACAGTTTCAAGTTGGTTAGGGCTGGTATTTCGGGTGAGAAATTTATTAAACTCAATACACAATTGCAATCTTATTTTACGTTTCTGGTAATGAGTGATAATGGTCAGTTTATTAAATCTGGCTGGTAAAACTTCATAGATAAAAAAAACTTGCACACTTTACGCCCCTAGTTAGGGGTCATACTTCAACTCGCCAAAATCCGAATATAAGCCTATTCTTTGGTGCTCAAAGTGATCACCATTTAACCGGGTGCAGCAAAGATCATGAACGAATCAGCTGTTTTTGTTTCCTCAGATACATAAAAAGTTCTCTAGATGTACGATTACTTTTGTTGGACCTAATAAGAAAGTACTAAGTATTAGATATTTAGTTTTGATTGAGCTTTTGCCACTATTGTTCTGCTAATATTGGATTTTATTACTGCAGTCGCCAATTCACTCTTTAACAAATCTGTCCAATGTCCTTGACATAAAAAATGTTCACATGAAAATCTTATTTGTAATAATGACGGTATACAACCTTAATAGCCAAAACATTATGCTTCTACCTAATGATGATTGTGTTGCGTTTTATTACATTGAGATCGATTTATATTAAAGGTATCCCACATACCTTTTCTAAGAACACTATTTTAGACCGACTTCTTGTTAAAAGTGTAAAATTAAAAAAAATAATAATATTAATTTGCAGGTGTACGACACGAACTTAATTAAATTTTTGTATCGTGTGTTCAAGTGCGAACAATTCTTGGTATAAGATACGAGATATTTGCTAATGGTTACTAATTACGAACAACTTTATTTTACTATCTAACAAAAACGCAAATTTATTATCAGAAACTTGAAATTAGTAAATTCGACACAAGACATTTAAATTACTTAACAAAAAATTTAAAATTCTTACCGGAAATGCAAATCGTAAATATTTATTGTATCGCGTAGATGGGGAAGATCCATCGAGCATCATAATAAAATACACAATCACCCACATTTTTAGTATGCACCCTAAATACCTTATGTCGCAGGCGCTAATTTATTCCGTTATGGCTATGAAATATCATTTGTTATCTGTATCAGTTCTATATTATCAAATGACGTCACGATAATATTTATACAAATATGGAAGGTGATTACAATTTATCAACAAATTCGAAATAACAAATTGTGAAATGAATTTTACTTTCGATGAAAACACTATCTATCTCGAGCAGCATTCGATTATCTGTTTAAATTAACTAATCAAGAAATGTAATAAAAATTTTAATCTGCTAAATTTATTTTTAATTTTAGAAATGCTGACTTGTATGGTTTAATAGAAAATTGATATAATTTAAATTCGAATTGAGGAACGGTCATCAGGAAGGTACATGAAGGGGATTTTGGCCGTGGGCGCAATCAAAGAACACAACAAATGCAAGACCAGCGCTGAAAGGTATGTTTCGATAATAATAAATATATGAAAAATAAAATAAAATGACGCCTCATTTATCGAAATAAGATCCAGCAAATGATATATTTAAAAAAATCTTTAATCGTAAATTAATCAATTAGTGGATTCTATTGGATATATGACTTTCTTAATTTTTAATTAGTCGAACATTCGCAGCAAATTGTTATCAATCAAATCTCAATAATTTGCAATTCACTTTAACCAATTTATTTATTTATTTTATTTCATTTCTTTAATAAATGTTTTAAGTTCTTACGAACTTAAATTAGAGTAAATTAGTAAATTCTTACGAACTTTAAATTTAGATTTATTATCTTGTTTGTTTTACCAACAAACATGCTAATAACTCTAAATTTAATTATTGTTATACTAACGATATTACCTATAAAAGTGTAAACGACAATCTAAAAAACTAAGTTTTTAATTGAATAGAAACACGAAGAATTCATAACCCTGTTAACAGCAGGCACCAAGAGATGATTGCGGCGATTGAAAGAGGTTGTTAATTTGTTAAGGATATAACAAGGTTGTTGACATTTCAGAAACTTAAAAATGTACAAACTTCCTCTGAATTCGTAAAACTGCTCCAAAGAACAGCCCAGTAATGAATTAGTGAGATGGGAAAGTGGTCATATTGCCTTAAGCTAAAGTTATATCTTAAACATGAAATAATTATAGACTGAGGTTCAATGAAATACTTTTTTTTAATTCAAACAAAACAACGTCACCATAGAAATATAAGATGTTGTTTTAGAGTCGAAGTAACTTGTAGTAGACTGCAACATTCTCAATAATAACACAACACTGTGGCAGACAGCTTCAATATGACACTTCCAACACATGGTTTTATCAAAAATTAAGCCCAAATTGCAAACAGCATGAATGCAACATGAATTTTAGGGAAGTGGTTTGTATTACGATTTGTAGAAAATATAATGATGTTTTGCGTCTTACCACTGTTCAAATCCAATTTTTTATTTATTGACCACTGTGTTCTGAATTAATATCTAAATTGACCGTAGTGATGGAATTCGAGATCTCTGTAGGGCGACAATATTTGTAGATTTTAAAGTCATCAGCAAATAAGTAATATTTACTGTTGGAAATTATGGATGGCAGGTCGTTTATGTACATCATAAATAGAAATGGTCCTAAGACTGAGCGGTACTACAAGTATTTGAAACACCAGAGTGTGTCCTAACTGATATTGAGAGCGATCCAGCAGATAAGACAAAATTAATCGACAAGCCGACACCGTGAATTTGAAACAAGTAAGAATGCAGTTTCTTAATCAAAATTGAATGATTAATTTTGTCGAATGCTTTGCCGAAATCTAGCAATACAATGACGCATATCATACCTTTGTCGTTAGCACGGCGGATATCATCATTGCTATGAAGTAAAACAGTACTAATACTGTGGTTAAATCTGTAGGCTAATTGAAATTTCGCTGGATTCGATAAATAACAAAATTTTTGATTGGCGTATTTTTTCAAATACCTCAGACGACGCCAGTAAAAAACTAATTAGGGATATGGTATAACAATAATAATGATTATAAGATCAGGTTCTTACATCAAATTCCAATTTAAAATTCCATCATGCCTGTGCGGCTCGTAAGGGCCAATTTTAATTTAAATTCAGCGTCTTGTAGAATTCTTGAATTTCTAAACTGACATATCGATGCATCAAATTAGACTTGTTCTAAGTGACATCTCTCCATAGGTTAATGGAATTTAAATGGGAAATGCAAAACGTATTTAGGAATAGAAAACTTCTTTGAAATTTTTCGTGCGTTATTCTCTTACTCTTATCAGTTGGTGTTGAAATTAAATCAAGAGAATTAATAGATTTTTAAAGTTGGCCTGATAAAAACACATTAATATTTTTCGTGTCAACTATAAAATAACGAATGCTAATAGGAATTCCAAAAAACACATAGTCGTCATAGACTACGGCGAAATTATTTCTAGTTACTTTAGATAAAGCATTTTTTTTAACGGAACAATAAAATTGTGTAATTTTTCTATTTACATTCTTCCATAATAATGTATTGGGGAAAAACTGGTAATAGTTGGCGGTAAAAGTATATTCGTCGAGAGACGGGTAGGGTTTAAGAGAGCCGTACATATGTTTACATAGTTGTCTCATTGCTCCTGTACATAGTGTAAGTACTAAGTAGTAATAAAATCAAAATGAAGTAATTTGTTTAATTTGTTATGGCTTGTCTCTAAATTAGTAGCCAAATTACAATAATTATTTTACAAATGTCCAATGTCCTCTACAACCACACATCTTTCACATAAATTATTCTCATTCAAATGAGAAAGGACTTCTTCCTTTCACCTGACTCTTTTGCACGAATTCATTGTTTCACTTTTCGCACAGATTCACCTGAAACATACGAGCATATGAATCTCTTGCATCCATAACATCATATTAATTTACCTCATCAAGCAAATAACTCATCTTCGCAAGCATATCGGCCCTTTCATTTCCTTCAATTTGTAGGTGTCAAGGTATATCCGTTGTTGAATCACTTCACTTCCACAATGTACTCACACAACAGTTCCATATACAAATTTTCCTGAGTACCTCCTCCCCTACTGATTAATTCTAATCCACTCAAAGAGTCAGAGAATAAAACTAGCCTCCTTCTACCTTCATTTATTGGCAATTTGATTCCTTCCATAATCATTCTGCATTCATTATACAGATGCTATCATTTATTCTAAACATGTTTTCTTTTCTCATTGAAATTTTTCTCATTCAAGCTAAATAAGTCATTTGCATTTTTCAAAACTTTCGCTTAACATATTCAAGCACACAACAAGATTACTAGGGCGAATTTTTGTTCTCATTTGTCTTATTTTGGATAATATATTAATACTCTCCAAAAGGACACGTGATATTGCAGGTTTTTTGATAAACTGTTCCCTTTTGCAATCTTGTTATAATTTCAGACCAAAGAGAATATATTTGGGTCGCATGGATCTCTCTCAATACTACTCTAACACATGCCTTCTCAACTTGCATCGTCCTGTCAAACTCAACTTTCGATCGACGATCACCATGTATACTCATCCTATACGCAATTTTGGAGGACATCAGAGCCTTTTCGCGTCATGTCAGGTACACTTTGATGAGTCTCCATTTCGGTTTACTCACCCTTTTGACTACTTTCAATCTACTTTTACAATTATCTGCTAATTTTTCCATGTGCACCTTAATATTCATTCTTTTATCAATACAGATTCCCAAATCACATAGTCACATTAACACATTCAATATTTTCATTATATATTCGCAAATCAATTCGTTTATTCAATCCAAAAGCCATACTATACCATACAACATTTTCTCGATTCCTGAACTCGATTCCGTGCTTGATCGATATTATTGTTTTTTCCAGTAAGACGAAGTCATCAGCAAATTACAGAATGGCCGTGTCTTTGAAATTATATCGATGAATCGAGCTCGTGTACCGATTGAAGAGAAACGGTACTCACAATTTTTCAGGGAACCTCAAGCTCAACATAACTTAATACAGTTTCCCTGAAATATCCAGAAATACTACCGCAAAATTTTTGCTTTCCTTTCGCACCTCCCAAATCAACTTTTCAACACATTCGTGAGTGATTACGGCGAAACCCAAAAGATGTTTTGGATAACAAATCATGTTCACTCATAAATTTTTCAATCCTACCTTTTAGCATACTATTCACAATTTTAATAAACACAATCAACATACATATACCTCTTTAATTTATTGACACAATTAGGTACGATCCGTTTTTGGTATTGGAACCGCTCTTCTTTCCTTCCACTTTGCCTGTATTGAAATATTCATCCACGCATTATTTAGAATTCGATACAAAGTTACCTTTGCTTCCAAACTCTATAGTACAACCATGCTGTAACTTACTTTATTTATTCCCGGGATCGTGGATTTTGTCATTTCCAAAACCCTCAGGAATTCATTCCAATCGAACTCAACACACATTTCATTCATACACTGGTATTAAGATTTTCAGGTAACGATACATGTATTAAACCCACCTAAATTATTCCGTACGTCTATCATCATTTGTAAGAATTGATTTGCATTCTCTCGATCAACTAGCACTTCATTTCTTGCATAGTTCTGTTTACCTGGCACTGGAGATCATTATTCCACCACCCATGAATTTTAATTTCTTTCATTTTTACTTTCATACAGCACACATCACTCCCTCTACTTCTCCATACCATTCATTCTAACCTTTTTCTCAATTTTCACAATTACCGCACCTACACATGTTTCGATCTGATAATGATCACTACCGAAATAATTATTTATTGAAAGTATGCTCCATCTGCAGTAACAACTTTCCCTCATATTTCGGATAATTTACGAATTCCCTCTCTGAAGAAATCCTGATCTTTGGTGGCGATCTAATCAATAAGCCAATTTCGATCTCTGCGCGAGAACTAAACCGCTGTTCAGAAAGAGTTGAAGTTAACCCACGATTATATTGTAAAAAATAAAAAAAAAACTTTATGCTTTTTTGTGAAGGTAACCCAGTCCAGGAATTTGTTAAACACTTCTTAAAATATAAATTAAATTGGGCTGTGGCCAGATACACCATATTAAGTTGTGTCAAGCAACTATATAATACTAGACCCACTGTTCTCCTATATTTTTTCTAATAAATCGCAATTTCTTTGTTTGCTTGGGCACAGTACATTGTGTAAATGTTTATACTAAGCATTGCTTATATGGTATTCATATAGTGCGGCGTCTATGACAAATTTCACAATAATAGTCGAGTGAAGTTCTTTCTAAACGGTTTGTATAAGTTTGTAGTTATTTTTAGGGCAAATTATGAGTGACTCCACGCGAATCAGGACTATTACTAGCAACACACATTGAAATTCCCTATACCTACATTTAATATACACTCATACCTTTATGGAATTTGCGGAATGAATCCATTCCGCAAAAATTGGCCGTAAACCGAAATTCTGTTTATCGAATCAATATTTTTCATATAAATACGTACAAATTGTAAGCAATCGGTTCCCATGACGGTACTATAAATATAAATGACAAAGAAAATTCATAATTTTTTTTAACTAATAATGCGATTTTCGGTTTCGTATAGCGGGGTATGCGTGTACTTTAAAATAGGATATAAAGCGTAAAGAGTTGAAATCTGAAATTTCACATCTGTTTTATAAAATTAATTTTTGATATGCCAATAATAAATTCTCACTTCAAACATATAACAGGTAGGCGTAGGCGTAACAATCAAATTTAACAAACCATTGGCCTCCACTATAATTTCTTCAGGTTTAATTATGAGAAATTGTAGAAATTCAGTTCTATATTACATTTATTAATGGCGCGTAGGCACCATTATTATGACAGTGGGTATAATAAATTGCTTCCACAATGTCTAATACAATAAAATTGCATAGAGCGAGAATTGTTTACACTTCACCAATGCGTAATTTATTTTAAGAAATTAGAAGTGAGAACGATACTTTCTACGATTATTCGTTTTGAAACAGAACATGTACGAGTACATGCATTTTTCATTTTTCGGGAAATGTTTATGGTCGTTTATACGTGTAAATACCTCGTAACTTGGTTATGATTTCTTGTTATCGTGGCTGGAGATAGAGATAATTCTAATTTCGATAGGTAGAACGCCAATTTTTAATGATGTTCGGATTTTAAATCCGATATAGTGCGAATTGTTTTATTTTAATACATTTATTACTTCAAAACATACATTTCTACTTATAGTGAATACGAACAAATCTTGAAAATTCAATCAATATTTATCGTAGATATTTCACACTTTAATTTTAACTTTACAATTAAGAAATAAGTAAAGTTTTGTAATCATGCGAAAGTTGGGGTATTGATGGAGCACGTTTTAGGTTCAGGTGATACGATCTCTAATTTAGGGGCCGCGTTGTCTATTTTCTGTACTGTCATACTGTCATTTTAGGACATTTTTTTAGTTGAACAGAATTCTCAACTGATACGGTGGTGTGCTTATCGACAGGGATTATGTGTTTCATCCAAAATGAAAAAATATTGCTAACGAAACTGACAAAGCTATACTCCTCCCTATTCTAGCTGTCGCTATAGGCACCTTGAATACATGTTGCCTGAGTATATATTCCAGCACTTTGTATGAGAACGTTATTGCCGTAATTGTAAAGTTATGTGTTGTTTAATATTGGAAATTATTTTTTTGTTGATTTAATAATTTAAAACCAAAACTAATATTTACTTTTTTTGCGTGCAAATCTTAAAACTAATCCTTGAGACTTACTTTATATTATATTATTATTTGAGACTGGAAGACCAACAACAAAAAATTCCCAATCTTCGTTAAGAATTTATTTTGGTAAATACATACAACCTTCAAGTGGTACAATGATTGTTTTGTGAATTATGTTATTTGCCGGTCATTCAATATAATCACATTTTTTTTTGGACCGACTAACGTATTAATCTTTTAGCGTAAGACAAACAAGTCTTAATAGGTAAATTAAATTGACTTTCTTTGGAATTGACAATTTATATAATCGCATAAGCTAATATAGTAAAATAAATAAACCCGCGCAAAATTTACACATTTTATTTGAGTCAATATTTTTCTTGTTTATTTTGTATTGACACATTTTAAGAGGGATTGGTAAATTAATCAGCGGAAACTGTTAGCAAGTGCGACCGGTGCAATGGCACAAGGCATTGCGATCTAATTGGGTTAGTTCTTTTGAGTAGTGTTTGGGCAATAAAATTTGGACTAACGCAGATATGCAGCCAATGGTGGATTTTCTGTAAGGCTTACCAAAAAAATGTCTTGAATGTTATCATAGTCATTAGATGTATCGCAATGTGTAAAACTTGCTTTGTATGTACCAGAAACTCATCGATGAATTTGAGTTTAAATTGTACTCGCATAATTGCTTTTTGATCCAAAATTAGAATGCGAAAATCATGTAAGCGGGTGTGTAACGCAATCCCGGTTTTGTATAAAAAAATTTGACATGTGGGAAAATGGGACTCATGATTTTTTCCCAAAATTCAAAAATGAGTTTGCGATGAAGTTCTAGAAAATGGCTAATAGGGTTGGAATTTGGCCATTTCTTAACAGATTTTGTTGAAATTCGATACGTGCGATGGAAATGGGATTCTAAAATGATTTTTCGATAAAGTTCTGAAATATGGCCATCGCTATGGAACTAGGCTATTTTATAACCGATTTAGTTGAGATTTAGTCCAATAGGTTTTCTGGGATCGATATAAAATATTGCATTTCAAAATGTTGCATTAACAAAATATTGCTTTAAATATAATATAATTTAATATTTTAAAATATTAAAGTCAAAATTCGACCAAAAATTCGATTAAATAAAGTCGATGTTTTTTCTTTCGACTATATTGTCAACATTTTTATTTTAGGTCATTAATTTTTCGATATTTTATCATTCGATAATTTTGTTTCGATGTTTTCGGAAACGGTTAAATGACCCTAACCCCCTTTGACACTTTCGACCCTTCGACACATTCGGCACTTCGGCTATATTAGGCCCTTCGATCTTTGTCACATTCGGCTCTTGGACACATTCGGCCCTTCGTACCCATTCCCTACTAGTCTAACTAGGGAGCAAAGTGACGGGAGCGTAGCGACCCGGCTGATATTACCCGATTCTATACTCCCGCTCCTATCGATTTTTAAATTCCTTTAAACTGATTTTTTTTTTCTAACTAGGGAGCGCCGCAAGCCGACTTATATATCCCGATCCTTTACTTTTTTACTGTGTACGGGTTTTACTATTTTAGTTTTGTTATAGTCGTTTTTTATTTTTCAACAAATTGGAATTGCAATTTAAATTTTCAAACGCCATCGAAAACTAGGGGTTCGACTAATTCTAGAGCGGGTGTCAATATATGGCATTGTTGTTGTAATTTGACAAAAAAAAAATGGGATTTCAGTTTTGTCCGACTCCGATTAAATAGCACCGACTCCACGAAACCGACTCCCGCCTCTGACTTCGCAGCCTTGGTTTTTTCTAGTAAATTTTTGGGCAAGATATCTTATTTTTATGTTAAAATATTATTAGTCCGGCCGGCCCGAATTAATAAAAAATATTTTTTTCAAAATCAAGGCTTTAGATCTTTTAGTTCTAGAAAGAAAACCGGGATATTACAAGCCCGGATTTTGAAAACTGGGATTTTAAAAACCTTGATTTTGAAAACCGGGATTTCGTAGTACACCCTATGTAAACATTTGATGTATCGCTAGTTACTTGATTGGGCAGTGCTAACTATCTAAAATTTGGACAAATAAAACATAATTTATCAAATAAGCACAAATTAAACATTTAGAAATATTCCCCCAAGTTTATTTAGCACAAAGTTTAGCTTAATTGAACTTTTGCACTGTCATTAACATTCTACGCCAATCCCACTGGCGCCGCTTTTAACTAAACCTAAAAGGTTTGGAATCGTTTGATCATATCCATGTTGCTCTGCTTGGTACATCCCCACAGCTGTTATTAGGGATTGATAGATGAAAATTTCTTCCCAGTAACCAATACATTTTATTGTATTTTAATCCCAACTCGTCTCTTTTCTTTTTTACGTGAGCTTTCCAGCAAAGCGTCTAGTGTCATACCACGATATTTGGCAGTGTTTGCATGTGGTATTTAAATATACTGGTTTGTGTACTAATCTCTGGTTCGTAAAGTCGACATGTACAGATTTGGTTTCATTTAATTTTATGCGCCATTTTTTTGTCCAGTTGTGTACTTGCTCTATGACGGTTTGTAATTTCTCTGTTGTATCCGAGTTGTTATCACCTACTGGCATGATGGCTGTGCCATCGGTAAAAGTGGCTATCGTGTTGTTTTGTGGGATTGGAACATCATGGGTGTTTAGTAAATACAGAAGTGGCCCAAGTACTCTTCCTTATGGAACTCCTGCTCTTATTTCCTTAAGCTCAGAATATTCATCTTCTTGCTTAAGACTGAAATATCTTTCCGTTATATACGATTCCTGGTCACCTCTGAGCGTGCTGCAGATGTGAGCATATTTTTCATGATATTCTCACTTTATAACATTTTGACATTGAGAGGCGTGCATTGGCTACACTGTCAATCTACGATTTATATGCAAATTTTTAAAATTATCACGTGCTGGAGGGTTCATTATTGCTTGGTACATGACTAACACCAGAAAACACGCTCTTAAATTAAACGTTTTAGTAACTTTAAGATCGTTGTTTCGGAGTTACGAGAGTGAATCGAAATGTCTTGCAATAACATATGAAAAAAACAGTGAGCAAGACAACTATATATTTTTAAAAAAAATTGTCGCGATAAAACTTATAGAAACAAATTTCGATGTAAATTGTACAGTTCGTTTGTTGTTCGTTGAATATCGCGCAGTTATTAAATTTTTCTGTTAAAGAAGGACGAAATACAATTTACATATTCAGTTATATATCAAAAGTTTACGGCGAATCTGCACCATCATATTCCACAGTAACAAGGTGGGTAAAATTGTTCAAAAGTGGTCGGGAGTCATTAGAAGACGACAACTACTCAGGTCGCCCCGCAGATGCTATTAGCCATGAAAACGTAATTTTGGGAGAATCAATTGTATTAGAGGACTGCCGTATTTCTGTTTCGCGGTTAGCGTGGAGACTTTCTCTTTCATATGGTACCACTTATACCATATTACATAACTACCTTCACATGTCAAAAGTGCGCGATGGGTTCGCCGTTTGTTGGCTGCAGAAAAAAAGAAAATTGGTGTTCAAACTTCAAAGGTGATTTTAGATATGTATGAAGAAGATCCAGAAAATTTCTTGGCTAACATTATAACAGGCGATGAAACATGGATTCATTATTGGAATCTGGAATCCAAACAAGAATCGATGCAATCCATTAAACGGGGTGAGCCATCGCAAAAAAACATCAAAACTCAACCATCTGTTGGTAAGGTTTTGGCAACAATTTTCTGGGATGCTGAAGGAATATTGATGATTGCTTATATGCCATCGAAACCGCAATCGTAGGCATCTATTACGTAGAGGTTTTGCGAAATTTAAAAAGGGCGATCTGGGAAAAACGGCCAAAAAAAATTAGAAAAAAAATCTAATTTCTTCACGACGATACACCGGTGCACAAGGCTAATGTTGCTCAAGCTGCATTAAAGGACTGCCGCTTTGTAGGAATTCCGCATCTACCGTACAGCTCAGACTTGGCATCCAGTGACTCATATCTGTTTCCCAATCTAAAAAAAACTAAGGACCCGGACATTTTACAGTGATTGTGAAGTACGGTCTGTTGTAAATGAATATTTTATGGAGCAAATTTTTAGGGGGCTTAGGCAAGTTAATTGAAATAAAAATATTGCTGTCTCACGCACCCTATTTTTCACTGTAAGTCAATATCTCATGACGAACAGCCCTTAAAATTCTTATGGAAAATCAGATAAAACGATTCAAAGTAGTTGGGTACAGTAAAATAATAACCACTTTCGAAGTGAAGGAACCTTGCGACCATCGACATGTGCAATATGTTTACTAAGCGATTTTGGATGCGTTATTTATTGTTAATTTGAGATTTTAAAGAATTTCAGATAAAACTTTAAAGAAAAAGTGAGAGGAACGCGAGGAGTATTAAGTAACATTGATGCCAATTAGCATTTGGAAGGCAATTCTATAATAAATAGTACATATTTAATCAATTACTTTGTCCCTCTCTCTCTCTTTGTAAACGCAGTTTCTCATGTTACTGAGAGCCTTTATTTAATATTAATGACATTTTTGAAACTCCAAACTAGTTTATATGGAATAGGTTTTGAAAAAGACGACGTAATTGAAAAAACAATGTTCTGTTTACTGATGGTCAAAAGCAGATCTAAATCGAGTTTTTAAAAAGGAAATTAAAAAAAAATTCGAGAGAAGTTCAATCTAAAGAACTGATGCCTGATTTAAATGTCACGGCCGACAGCATTTAAAATTATTTAAACCCCATCTTGACTACACCAAGACATAAGAGCTAAATTATGCACGTTATTTATTTGCCAAGCACTATAAGCGATTAGCAACTATATGTTTATTCACCCCAAATCAAAATAGAATGAACCAGAAAATTATGTTAATTCGTCAACAAAAGTTTTGAGTCAAGTAAGTTTTAAACATTTGCAGTGTATCTTTTTCCGAACAAAATTATGTTAAATTGTAAAATTTAAAAGTTCAATCGAGACATGAAATTCAACATAATGGAGTGGTTTGATTTATTAATTTTGCTAGTATCACACGCCAATCAAGTTAAAAATGGTGATAATAATTTTAAAAAAATAAATTTGAAATTGATGCTAAACTCGTTTATATAAATGGCATTAATTACATGTTGTTTACCGGGAATTTCGAATGAAATGTCAATTGCATCATTTAAATAAATTCTTAAAATCATCCACACTCTAAAGATTTCTCGTATTTATAATAATTTACAATTTTTTTGTCACAAAAAATTTTATCAATTCCGTATAATTGTTTACCTGTTACCAATGACCCAATGCCGCATTCTCTCATCATGCCCAAAAATATTTACCGCAATAGTATTAAGTTTTATATAAAAAAAATCTTGTTTTAATGCCTACATAGTACGCCCAGACATTTTAATTAATTGGATATGTGGATAGTTTGTAACATATTTACAATATATAAAATATCAATTCAAAATATTTAAAAAAAATCATATTTGTCTTGTACGATAAAGGAGTGGTGCGGTATCGGAAGTTTTTTTCTTATTCTCGATAATCGAAAGCGTCATACAAATTTCTTAATTGGATTATATTACGAGCCATTAGTCCATATAACTGAGCAAAAAAATATTTGTTAACATACTCGTATATTTGACACAAGGACGGAACAAGTGTATGCTTAACTTGCGTCTACATAAAAACACTTACGATAAATTTGGTGATAAAATAATTTATATTATATTTTAGTTTATTCAAACCATGACGTTACCATATAATCACAATTAGGCTAGGTTAGTTTTGAATAGTTTATTGTTAGATCGCTTATAAACAAATTAATATTTTCCGCCGAGTTCTTTGAACACTATTTGTAATGGAGACGAAGGCCATTCAACGTCTCTTTCCTAGAATAAGTCACACGACAGTTTTCAAAAGTAAGCCATACAGGATATCAACATTTATTCAACATCCGGGTTAACTGCTCTATGTGTGTTCTATGTTTCGTCTATCGTATATATGCTTTCCTAATCTGATTGTTTAAACCAAATCAATTAGTAATCATTAGTAATATGTTAGTTTATTTATTATTCCGGTGCAATTAGCATAAAATGCATCGGTCATCGAATTATTTTTTTTGTGTTCGTAATTTTTTACACATTTTTAAGGTAACTTTCTAAAATTGGGGGCGCGTGGCCGGGGAATCGCACAAAAAAATGTAGAATGTTATACTGCATACTAAGGAGGTACGCTTCACTCAGCAATATCGTGGGCTGCGATTCAATGCACCAATCAATCAGTAGTTCGGTATACCGGGTGACTGACACGAAGTGTTACCAACTTCAGACTGTCGTTGCTGTCAAACCAGTGATGACAGAGCGCTCAAATTTACACTAATGACAGTTCATTCCATTGTTTACAAGCGTACAAAAGCATTTTAGTGGGAAATATTCAGAAAAAAAGTTATCCGCAATGGAATTCAAGCGTAATAGTGTGATTGCTCTATATTTGGCTGGAAAATCACAACCGCAGATTATTAACCAGTTAAAACATCTGCATATGAATAAAATGTCTGTGTATCGCACCATAAATCGTTATAACGATACTGGCAGCAATGCAAAACGCCAAGAAGGCCAAATTGGCTCGGAATCCGCGCTGTAGCAGCAGAAAAATAGCTCGTGAGGCGAACATTTCACTCGAACGGATGCAGCATATATTGAAAGATCATCTTGGACTAAAGGCCTTGAAATTCCATAAAATGCATGGTCGCACCGATGCTCAAAAAAAAGTTAGAGTGGAAAGAGCAAAGGAGTTGTTACGCTTGCACGAAAGTGGCGATTTGCCGAATATGATTTTTTCCGATGAGTCACCGTTCGTTATTGAGAAATATGTGAACAAGCAAAACGACCGGGATTACTTACCCGGCCGTTCTACTGAAAATTTGGACTAACGGATTGCCAATCGAAACCAAGCGCCGCCGATGGTGATGGTTTGGGCCGCCGTAACGGCCGAAAGCCGTTCACCGCTCGTTTTTTTGGACCGTGGCATCAAGATAAATGCTCAAATTTATCGGGATCATGTGTTGGATGGAGGGAGCGTTGAAGCCTAGGGCACAAAAACATTTCGGCCGCAGAGCCTGGACATTTCAACAGGACTCGGCGCCGAGTTCTAACGTTCCGAGGTTCATTTCCATTGCCCAATGGCCACCAAGTTCACCGGTTGCAAGTCCGCTAGATTTCTCGGTTTGGGGTATTTTGAATACCAAAGTGTCGATCATCTCAAGCAAGCGCTTCGCCGGGAATGGGCCAAAATACCGCAGAACCACTTTCGTGCTGCATGCAATAGCTTTGTCGCTGTCGCGATTATGGCCTTCATAATCGCGACTAAGAGTGGCCGAATCGAAAACTGCTAATGCAATTCGAAAATTTAAATATTTGTGAACATTTTTTACTTTGATTCAATAAAATTTATCAAAAAATAAAAATTCTGTGGCGTTTTGTTTTGGTAATACTTTGTGTCAGCCACCCTGTACTGTAACTTGACTTTGTAACCTCAAATATGAGACGTGGAAGACGGGTCGCCCATGAGTTCTGCTTTCCGATACCCATTGCAATGAACAATTCCTTTTGCATCCTGCCCCTAGTGGTATTCGAACCCAGTACCTCCAAACGCCAATGTTTTAATCACTATGTCTAAGTAATTTACAATTTAATGACCTTAATGACCAAATGGATTCTCAAGCCAGAATGTATTTTCATTGCTATATGTAGCAAGATCTCTATTTACGTTATTGTTATTTCAATAATTAGACTTCATTTTTAAACTGTCATAAAATAGGAATAATTAAAATTTTCCCATTACGAATTTCATTAAAATAAAATTACAGCAGTAAAAAAAACTTTACTAAATTAAGTCCACCACCTGTATTTGGATATTTCTCTTAAGAAACACTCATGTTCAACTCGCTTTAATGTAGTAATGTATCGCATACAATTTTCTGAATTGATCCCAATTATGGAATCCAATTATGGTCCTGGAATATTATTAGGTGTGCAAGTAGAAACTTTGCTTTTTTCTGCTTTGCTTTACAAAGATTAATTATCGAAATATTCTTTATTACTATCAATGGTATTTTGCCATTTATCCGGTAGATTATTAATGCCTTCGCGATATAAACTTGCTGGTTTCGAAGCAAAATAGTCATCGAGCCATTTTTGCACATCTTCAACTTTCGTGAAACGCTGTTCTTTCCAATATAATGACTTTCCAATATAATATCAGAGAGAGCCAAGTCTGGAGAATACTCCGCATGCTGTAAAATCTCCCAGCCGAAGGAGAAGATGAGTTGCTGGGATGATTTTGCTGTATGTGGCCTTCCTTGGCCCGTAAATGGTCTTTTTTGGTAAGAATCTTCATTTTTGCAACTAATGTTGATGGCTGGCCTGGATCAACCTACGGTTTTTTGCGTTTAGGATTATCGTACAAAATCGACTCTTCATCACTCGTAACGATTTTGTGCAAAAAATTCTTTCTTTTGTACCGAGAAAACAAATTCATGCAGATATCAACTCTTTGGTTTCTGTTTTCTTCGACCAGTTTATGAGGAACCCATTTTCCTTTCTTCTGTGTATTTTTCCATTGCATGCAAGCGAAATGATATTGCTTGGAGTTTGACTCGAAAGTTCATCCAGTCAACTTTAAGTTGTTCGTCTTCAAATTGTTTTACTGCATCTGGATGTGGATCGTCCTCAAGACTAAAATTGCGATCACGAAATCTTGCAAGCCACTTTTTTACTGTTGAATGACTCTCACAGAATGTTCACACAAAGTCGAATTAAAAAATTCCTTAGCTTGAGCATTTTTCTTCATTTAAAAAGAAAGAATAGAATGCAATAACGTAAATGTTGCTTATGGACATCCACCTCTTAAAATTGATCCACACGGAACGACAGCTTGTAAATGACTGAAACTTATGTCACAAAAACAGCAATGACTAAGCTACATACCAGGTGTGTAAATATGAAACAGTAGTTCAAAGTATTTCCCATTAATAGTTATACATTTTGCCCATCTTTCTGGCAATACGTGGATGCCACGCCAAAAAACTGTTCTTCTTTTGAGGCTAACCAGTTATCGAGCCATTTTCGTAGGGAGTGAAGTGCTCCTCAGTAAGGCCGTGCCCCATCGATGCAAATAAGTGATAATCGGACGGAGCCAAGTCTGGCGAGTAAGCCGCATGTGAAAGTATTTCCCAATTAAGTGCTTCCAACGTTCCCATGACCTGTTTTGCTTTGTATGATGGTGCATTATCATGAAGCAAAATCACTTTGTGTTGCCTTTTATCATATTCTGGTCGTTTTTCACGCAAAGCTCGATTCAAATTGATCATTTGTTGTTGGTAGCGTTCAGTATTTACGGTTTCACCAGGTTTTAGCAGCTCAAAATAAATCACACTCTTCTGAACTTACCAAATACAAAGCATTGTCTTCCGTCCGAAGCGATTTGGCCTTGCAGACATTTTGCGCTTTGGATTCTCAAAATAAATCCATTTTTCATCGCCAGTCGCAATTCGATGGAGAAATTACTTTCTTTTGTATCTGGCGAGCAACATTTTGCAAGTGATTTTTCTATTTTCTTGTTGCCTTTCATTCAGTTTATGCAGAACCCATTTTCCCAGTTTTTGGATCTTGCTCATGGCTTTTAAACGTGTGGAGACGACTTCTCGTGACACATTCAATTGATCCGCGAGTTATTTTTGCGTTTGAGCGTCATCCTCATCCAACAATGCTTGCAATTCACTGTCTTATAATTTTTTTGGTGGTCTTCCACGTTCTTCGTTTCTCACGCCAAAATCACCACTTTTGAATTTATTAAACCACTCATAGCATTGTGATTTACCAAGAGCATGCTCACCGTAAGCTTTGACAAGCATTTGATGTGATTCTGCAGCAGTTTTCTTCAAATGATAATAAAAAATCAATCAAGTCCGCAAATCGTAATATGAAACTTATGTATGGTTATGATTTGGATGTTGTTAATAGATGTCAAAAGAAAACAATGGCGCCGATGGCGTGGTTTCATATTTACATACCTGGTATATCCAAAATGGCGGGCGATTTTAATGCATTCAAATATATTTTAAGCAACCAACTTCAGAGCACAGTTTCTATTTGCACACCTAATATTTTCTAAGATTTGACGGCGTAAGTGTAGATGACGCATACATCGCCGAAATCGTGTAAGATGCAAGTTTTTAAAAAAAAATTCTTTATAGGATTGAGTATGTATCATTTTTACAAGGCATAAATTTCGGGAAAATTAACACATTTTCCGCGAAAATTTTCATTTTTTCCAAAAATGCTTTTTTTTCATCATTCAAAAATGAAAAATGTACAGTTTTAATTTATCAAATCTTGCTATCACGCTATCACGTAACAGGTAAAAATTACATTTGAGTTTTTTTAATTCGTTTTATACATTAGAGGATGGTGGCTGCCCCAAACCCCGGCTTCTCTAGAAGAAATTAAAACTCAAACGCTTTCAAATTAAAAATTCAAATGCTTAAATTGCAAAATTTTTTCAAAAATGTAAATGTTTTTATGTAGGTATATGATATACTAAAATTGGGAACTCCTAAAAGCCGCTTAGCATTCATCTCCTCCGAACTTTTTAAATCATAGCGGAATACCAAAAGTTATATATTTGAAAATATTAGGTGTATGATTTAATTATATTGTCCATTGTTTTTTTATGGCCTTACGCCATCTCTCAGGTACCATACGATTGCCGTCGCGACAGAAACTTGCAGGCTTCGACGGGTTAAAGTCATCGACCGATTTACGCACATAGTTTTAAACGGTTAGTGGATAAGGTGTATGCCACTAAGGTTATCCACAAAAGAGTCTTCTGAGCCAAGCGAGCAACGATAGGTTGCGCGTTGTCTCACTTGCCCAGTAAATAGCCTTTTCTGCAGTCATCGTTTAACCAGTTTCCAGGAGTTCGTAATAAAGCACACTCTTCATGTCCCACCAGATACACAGGAGAACCTTCTTCCTATGTAGTGGGTTGCCCGGGGCCTATCCACGACTTCTTACGTTTGGGATTCTCGTAAAAATATACTTTTCATCACCCGTCACAATTTTCCACAAGGACATAGGTTTTTTCGATCAACACATGTGGGACCTTTCTAGTTTTTGAATTTTTCCCATTTGGGGCACACTCATGGAAATAACTGTGACTCCTAGCTGAACTGCAAGCCGTTCTTGCGTTGGCGTTGAATCTTCATCCAGTAGAGATTTCAATTTCGCATTTTCAAACTTTTGAGGCTGTCCAGGGCGCGGCTGGCCATTAAGGTCGAAATCACCACTTCTAAAATGTTTCTACCAATAATTAGATCTTTCTTAAGACACAACGTCTGCAGCATTTTTTCCTTGTTGGAATTCGTAATGAATAACGTGCCGAATGTGCTGTTTATCAGTTGCCATCGTTAACTCTGCTATACTGAGAGGTTATATAACTCACGTAGACTTGCCGTTCGGTGTTCTGAAACCTTGCGTCCGATTTTGTAAAAATCACAAAATACCATGAAAATATTTCTATTTTAAATATAATTTTAAGCTCGAACCAAAAATCTGCAAAAATTAATTCATACATTTAATATTTAGAAACACTATGGAAAATTTCTAAATGTTCCCGGAAAATGTTGCAATTTTATCATTATTTATTATTTTTTACCTTATCATCAAAAAAAATGAAAATGCCAAAATTTTCCCGGAAGATATAATAACTTTTTCGAAATTTTGGATAGATACACAATCCTACAAAGAAATTTTTTTAAAAAATTGTCATCTTACCCGATTTCCACGATGTATACGTCATCTTCACTTTAGCCGACTTGACTATCAGTATAGTAAACACCGTGTAACAGAGAATTCGTAAGATTGGATGTGAATATGATTTTGGATTAAGTGAGTGAAGTGAAAATCAATTGTCTTCGGCTTAAAAATATCGCATTGATTTTGGTTGAATATGCAGGAAGGAAATTCGTTTCGACTTTACGAAAAACACCCCGGCAATGACGCATGCATCTTCTTTCGAATATGCGCATTTCCTCCAGACATGATGAACTGATATTAACAAGATTGGACGCCCATATGTTATGAATGGTCTGATTAGAACTTGATATACGTGTTTGCGCTCATATTTGGAGTATAATATTTTCTGTGACTAATAAATGCTCTTCCAGCTTTTGTCAGTTTGATATGCTCATTTAGGTAGCACATTCTGTCGATATTTATCCCTAGGTATTTGATATTTGCGTTTTGTTTGTTGCGATTCTCCATGTATGCAATAAATAGTTGCCGATAAAATTAAGTGCTGATTGGAGCTTCGCTGAATTGAAATTATTTTAGACATGGAACAGTAGATTACGATATTATCTGTGTAAGCTATATTTTGAATATTTTCAATGTTTAAACGTTCGTTGAGTATCAAATTTTTAGTGTCCAGATTGAAATGTAGAGGAGCTGTTACTAATCCCTGCTGCAAGCCGATACATATGTTGAAACTCGTTGAAGGTACTTACATTTTTAACAATATGTGTTCAATTAAACGTCAAAAGGATGTCGTTATACACGACCCACTAAAAAGAGTTTGATTGCAATCTCGAAATTCAAAATCCCAAAATAAGAATAAAAACCAAATCCCGAAAGTGAATTTCATGAAATAGAAAATATAATATTTAACCGAAATGGCAAAGTATTTAAGAGGAAATGCTGAATTTTAGTCATTAATACGAGATTTAGTGATCTACTGATGTTGACCACCCATCTTACCGATCATTACAGACATGCTCGCAGAAATCAGATCGACTTGTGTGAAAATAAAAGTTCATGTCCTCGACACGAAACTACCCAATGGGAATGACGTTTTTTTGAAAACATTAAAAACACAGAAATTATAACTTCCGATGCTGGTACAGTAAGTTCAGTATTTTTTGGAACTTATCGAGATTCGTGTTTCAGGATTTAGTTATTCGGTATTTTGTTTTTCATGATTTCATTTTCCGGGAATTTGGTTTTTTGCATTCCCATTTCGGGATTTCGTGATTTAGAATCGCAACACCAAAAGTTTTCCAATGAAACCCCGAAACTTAAAATCTCGAAACTGAAATTTATTAAATGCTGAGAAATGTAATACTTAAACACAATATGACAAAAGCCCTAAACACAAAATATTAAATTTTAATGGGTAATGAATTCATCGTTGATTGGTATGAGGCCCATCTATATAACCACTTTTTGGTATTATTTGACCGGAAAGTTGTTTGCCAAATCTAGATCGCACCATCAGCTATACGTGACGCGGCACCGTCCTATTGGAATCACATTATTCGATAAATCAAATTAATCCAATTCGAGTACAAGAAAATTTTCCAGCATGTCACGATAGCGATCACCTATAATTGTTACGTTTTCTTGTAATTAACGTTGTATTAATTGAAAATGGCAGTGCCCTATAGCTAGTTGGTTTATAATAATTAACGAACCAAACGTTATTTAACACGTAAGCAGTTATTTGCCATCGCGTCCGTTTTGGAATAGTTGCCTATAATTGTCTCCTAGAGCACACACAAGAAGTGAAAATAAAAAGTAAAGCGCACCACTAGTGTATTTTCCGAGATATGTTTTGCTCGGAATTAATTCGTCGTCCATCCGTTTTCAATGCAATTTCAAAATTTATCCATTTTGTACAATTGCTAATTTGATCCTGTTTTGGACACCAGCAGGGTTTTATTTTGTTTGAGCCCTCTTAAAGTTTTGCAGAATAGTTCAAACAGATTGATACTTATGTTTTTGGGTCTTGGCCGGTTAGACTATTATGTACATTGGTTTGAGTTTGACAACTCGGACTATTCTCACTACGATTATATAATTTTTGCTTGCTATCATTATTGTTAAGTAGTCTAATCAAACAAATATTTTTTTTTTATTTCATTGCAGGATTTTACTATAGCTTTGAAGTGTAATAATAATATCACTGATATGAGGTCAACAGTATCGAAATTGAAAAAATGAAAAAATTCTTCCTTACCATTAATTTTATATTTCTGATCATATTTAACAAATCTAAAGCAGATATTTGCGACGAATGTGAAGCAGGTAAATTAATCGAATTGATAAAATTGATTACGAATATTATTTTTACTATTTTTTTATGCAGCCATTTATATTCCGTATGAACCGCAACCCGTTCTTGAAGTTCAACTTCTTGTAAACCAAACACTTGCAGTTCAGTGTAGAATATCAACCGTTACCCATGAATGCGATAGTTCATTTTTATTTTTTCATTTATTTAATAAAAACGAGTTTTCGCGTGATGTTAAAATAGTGGATAATTCTACAATAGAATTATATATGCAGGATGTTCCCCAAATGAGTGACCTTTTTACTTGTCAATATGTTAATAAAGCTTCAAAAAAGGTATGCGGTCTAAGCCAGATAGGAGTCCGAGCAGGATACAAGCCGAAAATATCAAATTTTTCGTGCATCTCAGTTGATCTCGAAATGATGAAATGTACTATCGTGCAGATCACCAATCCACTCACAAACTATTTTTCAATAATATACGGTCCATCCGATGGTATTGTAAGTTAATTTTAAAAATGTGTGTGTGTATGTGAATATGTCCTAATTTCATTTTTTTACACTTAGCAAACACGAACCAGCATACACGATCCAGATAATCATCCCTTAATAGCTGAGAATGCAAGTAAAATTTCATTTAACGTGACCGGATTTGCCTTCGCATGGGATTATTATTATTTTCAAATTGTTGTTAATAATGTGTTTGGTGTAGCCAACGAAACTTATTGGGTTGATATAAAACGAGGCGCTTTTAAGCCTGTTATTCAAAGTTTATCAGTAACTCCGACAAATTTAAAAAGTGCCATCCTTTACTGGACAATACCGTTTAAATACGCAATACATAAAATCAAAAATTTTAAACACAATGTTAGTATAAGCCAAAGATCTGGCGGATCTGCTGAAAATTTGTGGAGAAAAATTGCCGCAAAAAATACCAAACAAATCAATGAAACAACATTTGAGCTAAAAATTGATTTAGATTACGCGTATACTGAGTACGATGTACAAGTATCAACATGTGTTCAAAATGCGTTATATGAGTATTTATGGTCAGATCCGCAACATTACATATTTCAAACGTTAAAACAAAAACCCGATTCACCGCCGGAGGTGGCGTTGGGAGGTTTTGAAATTTTATCGAATAGTGAAACGAAAATCCATTGGAAGGAAATACCGAAAGCGAAGTGGAATGCGGAATATATGAACTTTGAAATTATCGAGGTGATGGAAAATGGAGCGAGTGTGCCCTTTCATCAGCCTGACTATAATAACACGACGGCGAAATTTCATGGACTACAACATGCGACTAACGACTATCAATTTAAAATAATTAGTGTAAATTCTGAAGGTCCGTCCAATAAATATAGCGTTATTAATATTCCAAGAGAAGTTAGAAGTAAGTTAAATTAATTAATATAATTTTCCCGTGAGATAAAATATGTTTACCTTTGTTCACAGGAATAGCATACCCGAATAATTTAAAAAAAGTATTATCGAACTCTGTTTATAATTTAACATGGGAATGGGATTCTTCGAAAACTGATACGCCCGATAATTACACAATATTCGTGTGTGAGCCAATTGATGAACAGGAGGATCTGTGTGGTGTAAGTTATACATTGATTTATAAAACATTTTATTTCATAAAAAATCAACCAATAACAATATTTTATTCCAGAAACTACTCGATTTCGCTTATGTAGACTTCAATGCTGGCAATACATTTATTTACAATAACACTCACTATGGTAAACCTAAGAAAATTTTTGCAATCTCGTCTAATCGTAACGATCAAACAAGTGGTATGTTATGGTTTCCATGTACAAGTACAGAATATCAAGAAATGACAAAATTTCCAGCCGAGTTGCAAGTCTTAGGACCTAATCGGATGAACGTAACTTGGGACACCCAGTGTACTGCGCTACATACAGGTATTAATATATCTTATTGTTCCATTTACAATGAAAGTGTTACGGAATGCGATGAAACATATTTGTATATTCCCGCAAATCTTAATTATCATGTGATCGAAAATCTTGAGACCTATACCACATATCGGGTCAGGATTGCAATGTTTAAAGGTAATAAATCAGGACCGCCTGTTAGCTTGAGCACAACAACAAAAAGTTCAAAACCAACGGTGCCGTATGATTTGAATTGCACTAAAAAATCAAATACTAGCATAACGATAACGTGGGAGCCACCTTATAACTGGAATGGTCAGGAAAAGTTGTACAATATTTATTACAAACTAATAAATAGCACGAATAATCAATATGTTGAAAACTTTAAAAGTGTCAATGTTATTAAAAGAACCGGTAGCTATTTATCGAACACATTTGAACTAGATAATTTACTTAGTTATAGAACTTACACAATTCAAATAGCCGCTTGTAATACCGATTGGTGTTCGGATTCTAGTAAAGAAATAAAAATTAAAACCGATATTGGTAAACCGGGTCCAATCGAAGGCTTAAATACTGGTAGTGGTGACGAGCATTACGCCTGGAATCCACCTCAATATAAAGCTGGGAAAATTGATTTTTATGAAATTGAATTTAGAAAGTTCAACTCCTCTAATGTGGTTAAGAAAATTTTTATGAATTACACTAAATGTACACTTGTTCGTAAAAATAATTTGTGTAAACCAAATACTGACGGAATTATAATATCCGTCCGACCAATAAATATTGTACCACTAGATGGAGAAGTCAACGACGTCTGTTGCACAGACGAAACGGAAAACAACAATTACAATGAATTCGATTCAATAAAATGTGTCGAAGAAATGCATCACCGGATAAAATTTGAATGCAGCGCACATCATAATTGTCTAGCAGGTGATTGGTCCTCTATAAGTGTAGTATGTAGCTGGGCTTCGAATGTGATGGCAACAATCATAATTGCCAGCTTTTGTATCGGCCTAGGCATGTTAATTGGTTTATCGATGGTTTGTAAAAAATTCCAAGAAATAAAAGATGTTGGTGATCCAGAGCTGCCATCCGGTATGGAGAATTTGCTGGAGAAAAAACCTCTGCATAGGAACAAGCTAATGCATAACAAACCCAATGGTAATTTAAAAGACAGGCTAATTTCAGAATCAAAATCGGTTGATTCGTGTAACACGTATATGGATAATGGACATTTTATTGGTGAAATAAACTATTCCTCTAATAGTGATGATATCGCCGAAAATATACTCTCAAGTAAACAATCGATTACAAATTTGCTAAATTTAACTCAATCAATAATCCCTTATGAATATGAAATAGAGGGGAAACCAATATTAAATTATGCACCCAGCAGCAACACTAGTAACTATGAATATGATGGGGAGAGCCTTAATCACAGTGAAACCATTTCATACGATAGTACACAATCTATGAACGACAGCAGAATGCTTTCTATGTTGACAGAAACTACAAATACGGAATGGGACGGAGTTACACAAACGGCTGCGCCATACCCAATAATAACATCGAATGGATATGTGCAAGTTCGTGATATTCCACCACCAAAACCACCAATCTTTGTGGCCTCTACTGGTTATGTTTGTATTAGTGATCTACCAAATCAAAATGTAATAAATAATTCGAAATTAATGGAGAGAAATATTTTGTGGCCGATTAATGGTTATGTAAAACCGCAAGATTTGGCCGGATTTGAAAGCAACAGAGGTGCAATCTAAACAATAGAGAGAGATATAGTACCATTAAAGATTAAAGTGTTTAATTTTAATAATTTACGCGACTAATATTTAGTTAACAATGTTATGTACCATAACTTAGTTCTTTTAAAAATCTTCTAGTAAAATCACAACCACTCCAAATAGCTACCTCCCCTAATTAAAATTTAGAAGACACCCCCCCTTTGCGTCACTTATTTAAAAATTCCAATGATATTAGATTCTTCGGGCAGCTTTGATTATATAACCAATTTTTAAAGTGGAATTAATTTTACCAAATATAAATTTTATTTAGCATTTTATAAACAATTAAAATTATTTAATTAAGTTATTTGTGATAAACTTCAAATTTTAAATGTATGCATGTAGACATGTATGTATATAAAAGTAATTTTGTCTTCTTTTAATATGTATATTATAAACAGGGTGTCACAAAAATTGCGAACATACGGCATTGAGAATTCAAAAATGCTTGCTAGAGAGCAAAGAGTAAATGGGCGGCGAGCTACTTTTCTCTAGGTTTTGTGTCACCCTGTAAACAAAAAGTAACAAATTAGGTTAATAAGTAATTAAAATAATAATACCAAAGAACAACAAAAAATAATTAAGAAAAATTTTGGTCTGTATAATTTATTATTAAGGCTTTATGTATTGAAATTTTATAGAGAGGCGATTGGACTAGACAAGTATTTTAGTACTGTTCCACCGTTTATTTTTTGTTATTAGATTTTAAGAACAAATGTTTTATTTGTTAGGATAGAGCAGACGTAAATTATATTATTATAAACTATGTATATCTATTAATGTACAATTGGAAAAAATTCAATCAAATTTGTAGAATTTTAAATAATGAATTTGCCTTAATAATTATTAATATTGCTTTACAATAATTCAGTAATGGAATGAATGATAAAAACTATAAATATTCTTGATTTAATAATGAAACAAAAATGTTCAAATAAAAACATATGAAATATATTTTTTAATAAAATTATGCTAATTAAACATTATTTGAATAAATTAGATCTGAAGTAATAATGGATTTGGGAAACTATACCTATTCTACCCGAAAGTTTCAACTTGAGCTTTGTGCAACTTGTTATCTCTTTCGATTATAGGTTAACAAGTTTGTGGAAACACTGAAATGGTGTATCCGGTCTGACAGCCACCAACTTACCACCTTAACAACATTTTTTTAATAATAAATGTTCTTTGTTTGCCCGCTAGGTAAAGTTTTAATTTTAGAACACTGCGTTTACATAGTAGCTTCCATATATAATTGTTCAGTTGGTGTTCTCCGTAGTTCTCTCTCTCTCTGAATTGAATGATGTCTCTAGAGAGAGAAGCCACGAAGTAGAGCTCCGAGGTGTCGGTTGAACTGTTGCTATTGTTGAACAGCGCAATCCACACCGTGTTCTGGAGTAGGTTTCGCTGAATTTCAGTCGAATTGGACGACTCACGAATAGTTTAAGCCAACATATTGGGACATCACACAACATCCCTCAACAAAATGAAACCTTAAGGAACATGGTGATATATGACGCAAAAGTATGCAACATTTTACGTGAAAGCACAAAATATCACAAGACGGTGCAACATCGTGCAATAACACGCAACATGGTACAAGATCATGCAACCCCAAGTCCAATAATCACCATGAATCGAAGGACTCATTGGAATCGATTCCTGCCATCCGAAATTCTCTCCTTACCAAATTTATCAAAATCAGAGTAAAATATTTTTCCAAATAAAAGGCACTCGGACCCTACAGAAGGACTTCCTAAACGGATTTCCCCAAAATTAGGCATTCAATTGCTGGCATAAGAAACCCCTTATTACGCAATTTTTATCAAAATCAATAGAGCCGAAATAAAATTGAAAAGGTGGTCAAAAATGTTTCATATTGGACATAACTAATGCTTGTACTCGTACTTAGTTACGTTGGCGACGGAACAAACAGATTGTGTGCTTGGAGCGCTTTTATGGAAATATTTTGGTTAAACGTTACCTATTGGAATAAAACTAGCCAGCGGAATCTTACAACGATAACTAGAGAAACTTTACAAGGTTTACGATCATTTATGAAAAAGGTCAGTATTTAAAAGACTGAACAATGCTGACCTAAAATTATTTAAAGAAATGAGCTGTTTTCGTGATAAAATTACTTATTAAGGATTCACAAATTCGGCCAATGGTCTAGCTAAAACGGAAAATAACTTTGACGCCATTCTAGGACTGTCTTAATGGTATGCTGTTACGTGGATGGAAGATGGTAATCCCAAAACCGATGCGTTTGTAAATTTTAAAAAGCCTAAATTCAAGTCATTGTGTGCTCGTAAAATGTACGTCTCTTGCGAGATCATATTTATGGTGGTCAAAAATGAATCATGAGACCGAGAAGTACGTGAAATCGTGTATTAGAATTGCTAGTTTATCACCCGACCCCCCAGAACCTCGGGTAATAAATTGGGCATTACGGTGTACATAATTTTAGCGTTATTCATTGGTATTCGAAATGGCCGTAAGTATTAATCACAAAATATATGGAGCTATTTGCGCGTTATGGTTACCCAGTAGTATTTGACGGGCACTGTTTCACTACGAAAACTCATATCATTAGTTTTGAACGAGAATGTTCGTGTTCGTTTCGATCTATTGAAACCAAATGAACGCAAGCGACCCGAAAAACTTGCCTCATTCTGAAATTCCGTTCACAAACTCATTTATAGCAGGCAATGCATGAGACTTTCTTGTAAAAATTATAAGCATTGGAAACCAGTCAGTAAATTTGATGGTATCGATAGGATTTTCACGACAAACGAATAAAAGTTATATTTTTTTTAATTTTCCTACTGGTGGCTTATTTATTTTGCATTTCGGTATGGTGTTGATCGGTATATGCATGAAGGAATTTGGTATTTCCTTGTTTGTAATGAGTGAGGAGTAATTCGGATGTGAGAATGCGTTTCAATTTGTCAAATGACTGTTGACATTCGTGTAACCATTCCAAGAGAAACTTTTTATTGCTCCTAAAAACGATCGAAGTTGAGTAACATTTTCAGGAGCTGGCATCGAAATTATTGCGGAAATTTTCGATGGATTTGTGCTGATACTCTTGCTATTTACGATCATACCCAAATAATTGATTTTATTACGAAAACAATTACATTTGGTTAACTTCACTTAGAAACCGTATTCCTCCAGTCGTTGAAAAAGTCGTATTAAAACCGCGTCTACGACTTACTGGAAAATGTCAGGCGGATTTCACTCCAAAAAATAAAGGACTAAAAGTGAAGAGTCCCTGTTTTGATTGCCAGAAATCGCTTTGATTTGTCCTCAACTTGTAGGTAAGCATTTCGATTTTCGAGCAAATCGATTTTGCTGAACACTTTACTGTCAGTGAGTTGTGCGAACATTTTCTCGGGAATTGGGAGTGGATGTACGTTAATCTCGATGTATGAATTGAGTCCGATTGAAATAATGTGAAATAATGTCGAATTTTGAAGACGATCTTGCTCGCATTCAACACCTAATGCAGCGAAGGATACCGGGTGCTTCGGCCGGTACATAGGATGGACGTTCGGTTTCAGGTGGATGGTCCCTTTAACCTTTAAACAATTTCCGAGAATGTCACTGAAGATGGATTGAAATCCTACTCGTTTTGCAATTCCGCAATGAGGGTATCTTATTCCGGTTTTGTCGTATGAATGTCATTGATTGGACGAACCTAAATGCCAAAACGTTAATATTTGTGACTAAACATATACCAAAATATACTTGCCCGAAGTTGTTTATCCTCATTTCATTGGGGACGCTTTCCTTCGAAGCCGATTTGAATACCAATGCGGCTGTATGTTCCAGGTGGCCTGATAGTTTGCCACGTTTGTTATGAGATTATGTTCAGATTGGACGCCGTGTCGATCTGTAGTTTTACACTGGTTCCATTGATCTTACCCTTGAAGTATTTGCGTCGAGATATTATGCCGCAATTGGATGTCAAAATACGTGGCCTGTGGAATGATAATACAGGTGGCTTATTTAGCTTACAATAACCGTCCTTATGTCTAACATTGTGACATTGGTTGTACTTGTGTGTCAAAAATTGATAATCTCGAACAAAGTGAATGCCACCACAAAGCCAACATGGTCTGGATAGCCTAGACGATTGTTGTTTAGTCGGGGTTCAGTTGCTCGATTTACCCATAGACTGTTTCAACGAAATTGAAGGACCTGTTTGCGTATGCTTCTTGGCGTTTATGACTGGTTGAGAATTGAATCTTCCAGCAATAATCGCTGTGTGGCGCTTGAGACGTATGATGCGTTGAGTGCCGGCGATTACGTTCTTTAGTGACGGTTTGTTTGTATCCTCCCCGTCTAATTTTGTCAGAAGACTCGTTCGAATTTCATCATGTTGAGAACATTGTAAACCACGTACAAACATCAAACATGTAAACTAAGCATCGTTTAGATCTCTCAAGTTAATTTCCTCACATAGTGAGGCAGTAACTAGTGGCGTATATAGTTAATAGATACTATATAATATATGGTACATTGGTTACATTGAGGTGGGCTTGTTTGGTCGGTGCAGGTTTTAAGAATTAAATTGTTCTCTTTATTTCAATACTATTCTATGTTCGCGCTCCATTAATAAAAAAACGGCGCGAAACGATGAACATGGACATGATTATTCTCATGACAAATAATTTGCCAAAATTGCAATTCAACAAACATTTAGAATATGATATTATATGTTCATATATTTTTAAGGTGTACGACGTTATAAAGCGACTTTTTGGTTTTGAATTTGGCGAGCTTTATCGGCGTATCTGATTGGGGTTAGGGTTCTTTGCATTGAACCACACGTCTTCGCACGACGTCTTCATTATCATTGTTAAATGGTAATACTGGCTGTTTTTGTTTGTAATATTCAACTGGTTTGGTATGAACGAGCGGTCATTTGCATTATGACATATCCTGATCATATCAGCATGCACCGCTATAATCCGATAAGGCCAAAGATATTTCGTTTAGAGCTTAGGTTCACCAAACTGTTTTCTTTGTGTAGCGACTAGACCTCCAATTAAATTGTTCCTTGCTTCTCGTTTAAATTGAACCTATTCTCCACGGGAATCTTTGCGACATTTCTTATTGCATCTTCTCGTATTAAATGACGTTCATAGTACGACTCAAGTAACTCTGATTCAAGAAGCCTTGCAACATGTTAGCATGAGTTTACGAGTTAGATGTATTACCAACGATAATTTCGAAAGAGTGTTACCGTGCGGTTTATTTCTTCAGTGTTACTTCTTAGAATATTTCTAAGAAGATCCGTGCTGTGAAGCAGGCACCCCTATCAGTCACGATAAACCTTTCTTTAGTAGAATTTCGGTGGTCAACGATTTGAAAGGGAATAGCCAGGTAAATTTAGTAAATCCGTCCACTATCACCACTACAGAGATGGAACAAGTATATGTACTCCTTCTCTGTAGTGGCTAAAGGATCGTCAAATATTCGATAAGTAGCATCTCCATAGGTACATTCTGTCTAATATGCAAGTAACACATGATTATATGCACCGTGCAATTGTTTGTGCTATCTCAATTTTTGTTCATGTTTGCTGATCCAAAGTGTCCAAGTCCATGGGCTTTCATAATAACTTCAATTTCCCTGCTGCCCTATTCCTGAATACGATACGAAAACGAAAATACAAGATTCATATTTGAATTGAATCAGATTCGTAAGATTCTTATTTAAAATTGAATAGGAATCTTGTACTTTCGTTTTCGTATCATATTCAGAAATAGGGCCCCTGTCTAATTTCAATCGTATAGAATTCATGATCATTTACTTTGTAACTACATTGATCAGTCTTTAACTAATAATTTAAAGGTTCTTGTAATAGCTGGATTCGGTCTCTAAAACCAATATCTAAAAATAGTAACACCATCTGTGATTATGTAGAAGAAATTTATACCGTTAAAATTATATATTTAATAAAGATATTTAAAATAAAATACACTTCAGAGCATTAATGTTATTGAATCGTCTTAAATTCACCTTATGTTGAACAAGGTGGAACGAATTAAAAAACTGTGAAACAAACCTGAAACTAAATAATAAATAGACCCCTCGATGCAACTATTTTTGTAAAAATGGATTTAACTTCTAACGAGCAAATTTCAAACGAAGGCCGGTTTTACAACTTAATCTGAGATTTATAGTTTTTTAGGCATTTATAGTTCCGCCGCGACACTATAATTACTAGAGCAAAAATTTATCAATTTGAAATATTCTTGTGTTTGCACAACTTTTCGAAGCATTTGCAGGATACTAAAATCACATATCACATAACTACAATACTTGGCGTATTTTCTTGACAATCATAAAGCAAATGATTTAAAAAAAGCAACGATTTTTTTGATTTATTTTTACCAAGCGATGCTTTATCCAATGAAATATCTATTGTAACGTTGTCGAAATCGCACATCGCACCAACATGGGGCAAATCTTAAGAGAACTAGCACGTTGTATAAACTTTTGCTCATAGTTTTTATTTATTCGACGCGTATAAATTATAAAATTCATTAAAATAACACGTTATCCTAAGAAAGGATATAATATCCTAAGAAAAGCAAAAATATACAAAATATTTTGAAATCGTTTTCAATTGGAGCGGCATCTTCCGATTTTACATATAAATTGTTTTACAAAGATTACAACAAGTTTTCATTTGTTATGTGTCTTTTTACAATTGAAAGTATAAGCAATTGCTTTATAGTTTGTAGTTATATGTAATAAATATAAAAAATTGAATAAAATTTCTAAAATCAAGATGCATGAATAAAATAATTTTACGATACTATATCACTAATCGAGTGAAGTTATACACACAAGAATATTACTGTCGTTATACTATCGCATACAAAACAAAAAATCCCATACATTTTTTTTTATTATTTTTCAGTTCGTGTCATTACGTCTCGTCACCGCGCACACGAAAAAAGTTGAGAAAAAAATTTGTGTCAAATTTAAAGATAAAAAAAAAATAATAATTAATAAATATTTAAAAATATACAAATAAATTATTATGCAATATTTAGTGTAAATATAAATAAATAAAGAATTACTGTTTTAGTTGAAATTAAATAGTTATATATATTTAGATAATAAATAAGCGTGAAGTAATAAAATATAAGGAACAAAATGATTTTGCTGGAAATCAACAATAGAATTGTCGAAGAAACTTTGACAGTAAAATTTAAAAATGCTCTTGCTGGGTGAGTAATTTCTTCGTTCGACTTAATCATCATCATCACTTATAAATAAAAATACTATTTTAATAAAAAATACGAGTATAAATAAGAATTAAGGTGTGAATATGACTGCACGAAGTAACTAACGAGATATGCTGGAGTTTTTTTTATTGTTGTATTTTGTGGTTGCCTCTTTAATGCCGGGTGTTGTTATCTCTCGGTGTGTTACTGGATGAAAAAAATATGTTGAGTGTGGAATTATTAATGCTACATATCTGTAAATTTCTTAATGTCCACGTTGTTTTTTGTTGTTTTTTTATAAAGGTTAATTTATGCATAGAATGAAGATTTGTTCGGTTCAACTGTGTGCAGTTTTTAATTACTGGGTAGAAATAATTTTTTTTTGTACGTGTTTTGAGTCGAGGCTGATAAGGTCAGGAAATTGTTCATTCATTGGGCGTGGGACTTTTGGTAATAACTTGTTAGATTTCAGGTTAATTATAATGAGGAAACTTGGATGCCTGAAATTATTGAATGGAAATGAGACCTGAACCCGCAAATTCTCTGTTTTTTTCCTCTTGAATATTGAAAAATTTCCGTTATGAAAACTTATGAATTTCGTTTCAAAATCACTGTAAGTTTACTTTGGTCTAGTCTTTTTATAGTTGGTTATTTATCTCTCCAGGTCGCTAAGTGCATTCTAATTTTTGTTGTTGAGTTTTATTAAATCTTCCAGCGCATCGAACTACTTCTTGGAGCTTGTAAATTCGCTATGGTAGCTTCTAGCCTAAACACACGCTTGATTAATCTCATCTATCAGAAGATATTTTTTCGGTCCTACATTCGTGCTTAAATTCAGCTTAATGAGATTGTTAAGGCTTATACGAGGTAGGCGATTTACTTGCATTATTTTCTTATTATTTAAGTTGGCACGCTAAACAAGATTAATTTCGTATAATTGAATTTTTTCTTTGGATTAGCGGATGAGATCGATTTGGCCTTCTTTGGATCCGATTAACCATGATTCGAAAATCGCGATGTTTTGTTTCTTATTCGTATTTCGGGTTGATGATTGACGGTCCCCTTGGACATCTGCAGTCACAGCAGCAGTATTCTCGCCGAACGACTCTTCCTGGGCCAACCATTTTACTGCCCCGTGTTGAGTCAGTTTCTTCGAAGCGAGTAGATTAACTCTGCAGTGCTTGTCCAGTTCTTGCCACATGAGTAGAATCGTTTATTGCTGAAATTGTTATTTTAAAGAAACTCTAAAAATTATGATCTAAATTTATCAAACTTCATCTATTCTACCTTTCCGCAGGTTGCGAGAAAACGTTTGAGTAACTTATTGATATCTGGAGAAGGTTCATGCTGTTTGGGTAATTACGAGAGACATATTTCTGGTGTTGCATCTCAACAATGAATTATATAGTTTACAACAAATTTGCCACTTCGATATTACACCACCTTAGTTGTAGACACGGGCATTTCGTCTCAATCTGTTTAAATTGAATCTGTTTAAATCTGTGCAGTTAATTAGATATCATTGAAAGTACAGTCTACTTGATAATCTGAATGATGTTCATAATTTTTTTTATAAAAATATTAACAGAGTCCAGAAACCGGTAAATGAATCATTTTAGGATTATTTTGTTAATATTTTTCGTGTTTCATTGCTCAACGCTCCATACGACCATCATTCGCGTGGTGTTTTTCTATTAATAATACATACCATTGACGATGGAATCGTTCGATTTCAATTTTAAGTATGAAATCCGCAATATTTTTAGTGAAACGAAACAAGGATTTCGGCAATGATAGGATCTAATATAAATTATCATGAGACTTATGGTCATTAGGATTAATTCCGATTGGGAATAGTAACTAAGGCTAGTTTCATGATAATTTATATTAGTTGGGACAATTGCGATATCCTTATTTAGTTTCAGGAAAATTTTTGCAGATTTCATATATAAAATTGAATCGAACGATTGGTCATTGTTGAAATTTTGTATTCTGGCCATTCCTACTCGGCATTATCGCAAATAGCCATCGGTCTCATGATATTTTTTTTATTGACAGTGCCATTGCCAGTATCCTTTCTTAGTTTCAGGGAAAAATATTACGGATTTCATATTGATGGTATGAACTCCAGCAATTAATAGGTGTCTAATGTTCATAACCCAAAATGTGACTGATTTTAAGTTCTGAACTGCAAACTCTTGAAGCGACGAAACAAGAAAAATAATAACAACATAGCCCTAAAATAACTCCCCTTTTTAATTTTATTATAGAAATCGTTGTGTATAAGATGCAAATTTGGTTGAAATTCATTTAATATAGTTGGTAGGCCTGCAGCACGAGGCAAAATTAGAAATAGATTCTAAAAAAACCGGCAACAATTTCTTCGTCGTCAGCAACATTGGATGCGTTAGCATCTTATGGTTTGTGTGTATTTTAATTTGACAGGCGTCGTCGCTTGTTGCATTATTTCTATTTATACACTTACATACATATTTTCTTATTTGCTTATCCAAGAAGATGATGTAATAATAACAAAATAGATAAGTGTTGATGGCGTTTCGCGTGTTTCAAGTTGCACCAAACATTTTTAAAATCACTTTTCGATTTGACATACAATTTTAATTTACTACTTTACTGGAAATTAAAATGTAAATTGGTTATTTTGTAGATAATTAAAAAATTCGAAATTTAGAGTAAATAATTTCCAAGAATTATTTTTCTAATTTTCTGATAGTTGTATAATTTTAAAGACTACTTTCGACGCAAAGCGGGGGTAAAGTGTAAATATATTAACGTTATTATGTCGCCATCTAGGTTTAGGCATAAATTGAAGTCATGTACAAAAAATGCGAGTAGTGAGAGGGTTTTCAGAGAATATTGGTTTAACATTTCATTAGTTGCTTCTGCAGGATGATTGTAGTGTTAGCGGATAACTTGTGTTTTTGAACCAACTCGGCCCTTCCCACCAAATTTGATTGATTTACAATTGTTCAGCATTAACTCCACTCGAGACTGGATCAACCTAGCTACTCGATTTTTCTTAATACCACTAACTGGGTTGCATATAAATATTACAGAATTTGCTCTTTACCTAATTGTTGGCCAGCTGACCTAAATATGTTTAAACTATTTTACTCCTTGTTTTGATGATTACCTTCATACCAAGCATTGATAATTTCGGTCCGTTTCAATGATTAAGAAATAACGAGAAATAATTCTCAATGAGAATGAAATATATTTTGTATACCAAGCTGAATCTCTTAATCAAATCGAACCGTGTATTAAAAAAAATACGATCTAGCTCTGGTTTTTTGTATTCCGAGGAAGACGTAGTACCTTTAATTCTCAGAATAGGATCTGGAATGTTGTAAATTGAGTCTGCCAAAAGCAGTTTGTTCAAATGTTGCCATTCTTCTAACCCAACTGGCTCGTTCTTTGGTGCTTTTTCTCATTTTAGCGAATACCAACGGTCAAATTCAATATGTTGACGTATATCTGGGTTATTAATAGATTTTTATAACGCTGCTTTTTGTCCAGCTGCTTTTTCGTCTATGTTATACACTAAACGTAGAACATGCATTCCACGCACTATTGCGTTGATTTTGTATCCCATCAGACTAGAATCTCATCTCATTGATTTTAGTGAACCGGTACCAATCAGAACCCTAAATAGCTTATTTTTTCATCGTACCGGGGGTACAGTTATCCATCGTTCAAGGTAGCGCGACCCCGTTTTAAATTATAATCTGTAAATGTATGTCAAAATATCGTTCCTCCATGGTTCAAGTTCATGCAATTTATCAGTGCAGCAGAGAGCAATTGTAAATCTGCGCAATTACAAGTCTTTTAATCTGTGTAATCTGTTTTTGTGTAGTACACCTTATAGCTAAAATTGGTACTGAATATTTGGTATAATCACAGACTAATCTTTTTTTAGTATAAACTTTAAAGACTAATTCTATTAAAATGTTTGTGTAGCAACTAGCTAAAATATTTCGTTTGAAAGACGCGGATAAGAGAGGCAACTTTATATTACCAACAGGAATTAAAACTAATACTTTTCACGGAGTGATCGGCTTATTACTTAAAAGGTAAGGCTTTGCATGCAGCGCCTCTGATATTTGCGAGTTTATGACTTGTCAAAGTACCTAAGTTGTCTTTACTTTTCTTTCGGCATTGGTATGTGCAAGTTGCGCTTGAGGAACGTGCATTCCACTAAAACATTAGATTTTAAGAACTTTGCAATATTTTATAGAATCAGCCGATTATTAATTTTCCTTGTGGGAGGGTTAATGACCTAATCCTAGCCAAATAATTGTTTGTTTTATGTTTGTTATCGATTTGCAACACAATTAAAGTAGATCAAGGAAAATTCCATACCACCATTTAAGGTTCAATTCTAGCGTATGCATAACTCACTTGGGAGTGCCGCTTCATACATTTAAATAATATATATTCAAATGTATGTTATCGACAATTATAAATTATATTTGTTATATTTACTTTATTTATGTTCAGCTCGTGTACATATACGTAGTTACATACTGATAAATATAAAAAAATTACTGATAAGCGCGAATATTTTATATCTCTTTGGGTTCTTCGTAAACAATCAGTAAATACAAATAAAACGCTTTCCCCAGCATACCAAAAATACCTAACATAGTACATATGCATAACTTAAGTTATCTCGTTTTTCTATTTTAGGCAAAAACCAGAATCAATCGATGTAACAGTTGCTGATTTTGACGGCGTACTGTTTCATATATCCAATATCAATGGAGACAAAACAAAAGTTAGAGTAAGTTTATTGACTTGGCCAAACCTTATTGTTTTTCAATTACTTTAATAGTGAGTTCAATAACATGCATAAATTGAACACATTGTTGAATTTGCTTCCGGTGACTAAAATGATTCATTCATTTATCGCCATTAGTTACACATATACATGATTAATCGTATATTTCGGCCTTGATTTAGCGGTTGATAAATTTATGTCAGTCACTTATTATTGTGTTTATTAAATCTACTACATATGTGATATGTATTATGTGACGTCCTTGCATATTAATAAAAACATTTTCACTTTTTTCAGACAAGTATTTCATTAAAGTTTTATAAACAATTACAAGAGCATGGTGCTGATGATCTACTTAAGCGAGAATATGGTGACTTACTGATAGATCCAGAGGATGGTTATAATGTTTCTGTATTAATTGATTTAGAGAATATACCATCGGATTGGGAAAAAATTGCTCAAAAAATTGGCCTATTAAAGCGTAATTGTTTTGCGTCCGTATTTGAAAAATATTTCGATTTCCAAGAACAGGGCGAAGAGAAACAAAAACGAGCCGTTATTAATTATCGTAACGATGAAACGTTGTATATTGAGGCAAAACAGGATCGCGTCACGATCGTGTTTAGTACAATATTCCGGGACGAAAACGATGTAGTATTGGGTAAAGTGTTTATGCAAGAATTGCGAGAGGGGCGCCGAGCTTCACATACAGCACCTCAAGTATTATTTTCACATCGAGAACCACCATTAGAACTTCAAAATTCGGACGCACGTGTTGGTGATAATATTGGTTATGTAACATTTGTACTGTTTCCGCGGCACACGAACAAGGAGACACGGGATAATACAATTAATTTAATTCATATATTCAGAGATTATTTGCATTATCACATTAAGGTGAGTAACCGATTACGACTTTTGTTTGATTTGTAAGTGTTATAAAATCATTTTAATTTCTTTAATATTACTCTAGTGTTCAAAAGCCTACATTCATTCGAGAATGCGAGCAAAAACTACTGACTTTTTGAAAGTGCTCAATAGAGCTCGTCCCGAGCCTAAAACTGTTACAATGAAAACAATTACGTAAGTACCAATTTTGTTTAATTAAATTATAGATGGTAATTCATTCTTTATTATCGAAGAACTTATCTAAATAATTTCCTAATTTGTTTTGGGACGAATCAATCAGAATATTATGTAACTATTGCTCTGGGCATATAGGTTCAATTATTCATGTGCGGTGTTAATTTTTCACGAAAATGCTCAGGGTTAAAACATTTGCTGTAACTTGTGTTTTAAAACATAAAATTTCCTTTATCAAAATGGTAATGGCATCTCTTCATATCGCTTGTACCATTCATCCATCTAGTTATGTGTTCTAAAGAGGATCACCAAGTAGCTTTTAGTGAGATCCAGGTTACGTAAAGCAAAACTCACAACTACTTTGTATGGCTGATATATGGCAGGGTGTTATTTTGTATACAAAATTACGATATCAAAATGATTTTGCCAGATTTCGGACACATAATGAATAAAGCGTTAATTAAGGACACGGGCCGGTGATGATTTTTTAAAATAAAATCTATTCAAATCATGCAACATGTGGCATTCGCTTCACATCGCATATCAGCGTCTTCATTTGGACTAACCAAAATTTAGTGTCTAAACGGGCCCCTCGGCGAGGAGGGAGATCAAATAAGCCTTCAATCGAAAATAAATATTTGTTCAGTTAAAAAAATTGCAATATCTGTGCCTGTAGAAACAATAATAAAACAAAAAATCTGTTAGCTGATCACTGAAAAATGTTATAAAGGTTTTTGAATTATCTGTCTGATCGCTCTACGTAATAAAAAACACACCAAATGTATCTCAATATCAAAGCATTCAGAAAAAATAGTAAACTAAAAAAAAAATCTGGTCGCCCTGAACAAATTTAGGTCAATTATATCGGGTTTTCCAATAGCGACATAACAATTTCGTATTTTAATACGAACGCACTCTTGAACGTTTTTCATGACCTGTCAACGTCAAAACGTCAGTTAAGGTAAACATTTTTATCATGGCGAAGTTATCACGAACGAGCCAGGTTTGGAAATTATTAAAAATTACCGCCGTAATTCTGAGACGGTCGTAATAATCGTCCCGCCAGATAGTCGGTCCGTGCTATACTAGATACGTTCGAGTCAAAATATTCACTATCAGAAGTTCTTGTGCCAGTGAGACGAAAGTACCGAAAATATCGCAGCCGGTAAGTGCTTCAGTTCAAAATGAGCCAAATCAATCGATTCCATGCCGTTCACAGGAATTGGAAATTTTAAACCACATTGTGGCGAATTTTGCGTAAATATCTTGGCTTACACCCTTACCGGCTCAAATTAACTCAAGCACTGAAGCCTCTTGATCAGCTGAAACGCCGAAATTTCTCGAATTGGGCTCTGCTAAAGTTTGAAGAAAATTCTGAATATCATCGAAAAACATCTTCATGAATGGAGCTCATTTTTGGCTTCATGGCTTTGTCAATAAGCAAAATATGCGCTATTGGACAGCAACAAACGCACATGTGCTCCAAGAAACTCCATTACAACCACAAAATATATCCGTGTGGTGTGGATTTCATTCCGGATTTCGTCGATGAAAATTATCGCCATGTTACGGTAATGAAGTTCGCTATCGTGTCATGTTGGAAGACTATTTTTGACCAGAATTTAATGGACTTGACATCAGTGATATGTGATTCCAACAAGATGGTGCCACATGCCACACAGCTGATCAAGCAATTGAACTATTCGGTAGAATTGAAGAAGTTCGGTAACTATGTAATCTCGAGAAATGGTCTCGAGAATTGCCACATCGCCCATGCGATTTAACGTCGTTGGATGGGGTTACGTTAAGTCGTTGGTTTATGCCAATAACGTTAGTGGAGCTCAAGGACAATGTCGGATGCAAAATTGCCAATGTTCCGGCCGATATGTGTGAAAGATAAGTGGAAAATTGTCTCCAAAAAATCGATCGCTGCAAACGTGCAATATTTAAATTATTCTGTGTTTTATTATGTAAGCATTACGAGTACGAATTATCAGTTTAGTAGACTCGAAACTAATTTAGACAAATTTTCTATGAAAATAAATAATTAGCCATTACAACGTGTATCTAGAAATTATAAATGTGTACGAGTAAAACAACAACAAAAAGTTGCAATCAGAACACACCCAAAATGTCTTAAATATAAAATTTGTCGAATTCATAACTCGTAATGCTTACATATGGCCTGTATTTTATTACATTGGGACGAGCAGACAGAGGGTCGATTATGTAAAGATTTCGACTTTCGGATTACGAAGAATTATTCGACATTGCGACAAAACGCGATTATTGAGAATTTTGACTGAACATCTATTTGAGTTTGACTGGGTTTTTATCGTTATTTGTAATCTTTATTACTAAAATTAAAAAAAATATTTAAATTTTTGTATCTATTGCTAAGTTTAATTTAATAAAGCGAGCAGCGCCACTTTTTAGACGATTTTTCGTAGAACTACGTGTTTGTCAAAATATTATTTTCAGTGTACGTTTTTTTTTCCATTAAAGTACATAGCGCGCATTAAATAAAATTTATTATTCAAAATAATTAATAAAAACATTATTTGTGTACCAACGTTCTTGCAAATATTTGTAAAAATGTATAAACAACAACAAAATATAAATTTGAAAATGGTGGCATCGGACAATATTTTTAGTTGGAAAAATTTTTCTCGTACGTGCTTCAATAATTGTGTTATGTCGAACTTGTCGTAAGTTGAAATACCGCAGATACATAATCATCCCCATGATAATTAAAAGGCCTTTTATGTAAAGGCCTATCTAATCTCTTTAATCGCTTCGATGTAATAATTAAAAACCGGTAATAATAATGAAAATCAAAACACAAAAGGCTTTTTAATTTATCTCCGGTTGCTTCGATGTAATAACACATGGGTTTTTTTATTACAAGAAGCGCGCGTAGACAGATTTAAAACAGGTTTTTTGTTTTTTATTTTTCAGAGCTATCACTTAATCTTTTTTGTTTTATTATTGTTTCTAATACCCTCGATAGACACAAACTAGCTATTCGTGAATACGTGGTTATTTTTTCAGTTTGTCGGCAAATGATTTTGCCAAAACGGGATTACTGCGTTTCATAGCTTGGTAATCGCGATCTATTTGTAAAAACTCAATAACTATGAAATACAAAAAAGAGACAACGAATGTGTAAGTGTGACAGGAATTTTATTTCCTTTTGAAACTTGCTGTCGCATCCTTTTAAATATTGTGACAGATTTTAAATAGATGAAACCAGGCAGAATGCAAATGTTATGTCGAATGAAGTTTGGTCAAATTTATAAATCGCGATTGCGGTGTGTCACTAATATTTGAATATCGCGATCGCACAAACGAAAATTGAAATCATGATCAGTGATTATCGCGATATTTTTTGAGTGTGTCGAAGGATATTATGATTTTCCCATCTGAACTTTTTTAGATTTTATAGAGAAAATCAAGTAAAGTGAATAAAGGCCTTTAGTATAAAGGCTTGGGCGAGATCATGAAATCCAACCGGAAAAATTAATTGTTCTAAAATATTTCTATGAACAAAGAGAAAAATATTTGAAAAATGGTCAAAGTTGGCTTAGATTATGAAAACACAAATAAACGAAAGTTTAACGGAAAAATTATATTCGACAAATATTTCTTTATCAAGTGATTTAGAACGGAAATGCACTACCGGTAGAAACGAAAATCTTTTAAAGGATAAGTCATTAAAGTATTGTAAGTTGTGAAACCTAACTTGTTATTTGTTTGTCAATTTGTTGATGTTTAAGGATTTGGGGAATATGTTTAGACAACAAATTGATACACGCGAATGAAAGCCACAGTAAAGATACACAAAAGTAGCGAAATAAAGATGTATAAGCCGGCTTATCACAACACTCAGAGTTACACGTAAAATGATATTCGATCGATATACGATGCAGGCAATTCAGGCGATATGGTGTAATTGAATTGTAATAAAACATTATTTGTTTTTGTTTGTTACGTTGCTGCTAGTCATTTTAATTTGATAACCATACATTTCAATTTATTAAAATGAGCACTAAATTAATAAAAATAACAGACAAATTGTTCGTTGAATAATTTTACATTGAAAACAATAATCAATGTTTTCATGTTGCTGTCAAAATGAGTATGCAAATTCAATCCGAACGATTTAGCTTACTTATTTAAGATGGCCGCAAATAAGTAAATTAGCCTTTCCACACACTGCGTTTTGCAAGAAAACTCAACCTGCAATTGCCTTTCCACGCAAAACTCAAGTGCGGTTCGTGTGTATGTATGTGTAAAATTATTTTCATTTTATATTGAATGCTTGAGCGACACGGTAAAAAAACTAAAAAAAATTTTAAAAAATCTAGTAGATATTGAAACAAAATGTAAAATTCTTCACATTTGCTCAGGCATTTATTTTCTAGACCAAAATACATTTTCATAGTAATCGACAAAAAAAACTCAAACCTTTTTTTTTGTTTTTTCGTATGTGTTAGTGAGTATACAACACGAGCCGCACATAAAATTATTGCAGCAAACGTGCTGCAAAATACCCCCAATTTAAAATTTAGTAGGTGAAGAGGTAAGAGAAGAAGAAAAACGCATTGCCCAGAAAGGCTAAATAAGTTTAAAATAAGTACCCGTTTCGAAAAGGGACTTAATAGAGCATGTCAATCCGTTTAAATTTTTCGGTCGTATTTCATGATTCCACTCCTTATCTGATGGTCCGATGTAATAAAAATATCTCCATTAGACGAGCTTCCCTGCAACGGATTCCTTGTGGTTTATTAATTCTTTTCTAGTATGTGATACGAAAAGGACTATTCAGCTATACTAAATGTGTTGGAAGCAACCATTCAAACGGCTTTATATTATAAAATATGGCATGTTTTTTAATACATCAGTTAAAATGGTAATTTCCGAGCGTTGAGAAATAAAAATAAAACAGAAAATCTTTTATCTGATCACTCTGATAAATTATAAAACGCAAACGGCTTTTTAAGTTATCTGTCGCGGTGTAATTAAAACAGCACGCCAATAAACTGAGTGACAAGACCAATTTTCTTCATTGGTTGAATCCGCCTTGAATTAGATTGAAAAAAATATTTCTTATTTTTTCTGCACGCTCGGATAGTGCAAATTTTCTTCTAATTTTCACTTTCTTGTACTACCATACTACCCGTTTACGTAGTAAAATGAAGAATAAATAATCACGAAAAGTTACGACCTCGAGAATTTTGCAGCTTTACCATTCGTTATATTGCCGAAGCCCGAAAAATTGTTCAAACAGTTTTCTGTGGGTCAGTGTGTGGTGTCGTGCAGACTAAAAGTTTGTGGCCTCTACAGCTTAAGCAGAGCAACTAATTTGGTTGAAACTACTAGTAGTTTCTAACTAAGTAAATTAACTTTGAAACAAAATTTGTTCACATCCTTTTTTTAAATTTGACTGGAAATGACGAGTTTTGAAACAACTTTGTTTCACCAAAATAAGGGATCTTTACAGTTTTTCCATAAATTGGGAGATGCTTATGAAATTTGTGTACCGGAAGTTGCAGCTTCCATATTATTATTTGAAAAGTAAAGCATTTACAAAAACGACAAAGAATTACAAGATTCAAATAATTTAAAGATTAAATTTTCAACAAGGATTCACCTAGCTGCTTTTATAAAATTTAAGCAGTAATTTTATATACGTATACAGTTGCTGTTTTTTTATCCGCTATTCGGAGCGGGCTATTGACAGCTGAGTGGGAAATTATCTATTCAACCTTTATCTATTACCCGTATTGTTGCTTTACTAATGAGTTTATAAGCAACTACATCTAGCTTCACTTGATTATGTGACATTTCGAATTGTCAACTAGACTTTGTGCTTATCAACCTGACGACCTGAAACAAGGGAGTATATAATCGATAAGTCAATAACAGATGTAGGAGTAACTGCTTCATATGTAAAATCTCAACTCAACGAAAGAATTGTATGTCATCCACACATTTTCTATAGATTGGGGAAAGTTCCAAAAACTTCCTGTTCAATGCCAATTCCACTAAACGACGACTAAATGATCTGAAATATCTAAATTGACCTTTAATTTGACTTGACGTTGTAAACAACAATTCAGCTTGCTACGCTTTCAATTTGTAAAATAAGAAATTAAAGTCCTTTTTGAAATTGCCCAGCAAGTAGAAACGAGCGCCCAATAGCGACTCCGTATAAATATGTGGAGCTAAATAGATTTCTACCTTTGCTTTTTTCTGTTTTGGATACACAGTTGAATTAAAGAATGCAGTTTAGTCTAAAAACACTGATTGCACCAGTAAGTGCAAGTTTTATTAAAGAAAAATCACTGCTCCGGTTACATCTATCGGGCGCTAAAAATAAAACACGGCAAATGTACTATATAATATACGACTACATTTTTAATATAATGTGCTGTCATTTTCTATCATTGTGTTTGTATCAAATTCTCATGAAACTTCGCCAAAATGTTTACAAATGTGCCTAAATGTGCATTATCATGAGAACATCGTGAGAGTTTTTCACAACCTCGCGACGTTGAGGATATTTGACAGATGATAAGAATATAGTTGCGATTGCAATTTTTTGTGAATTTTTAATATTTAGATAAATTTTAAATCAAATAAATTTTGTTAATGCTTAAAATAATAAATATTAATAAAAATAAATATTAATAGTCCCAAGTTTAATTATAGATTTATCAATATTTTTTGTAAATATTGGAAATAAAATAGAGAAGAATTGAAGAATTGAATAAATTATTAAGTGGATTAATTAACTGAGGAAATAAATATGAATGATAATGAAATTAGTTTTAGATGTATTTACTAAATCGAATTTGATTAAACTATTTAGGAAATCAACACAACACTTTATTAATTTAACTGGTATTCTGAAATTTAATAAATTTACAAATTATGTACCTAATATATTAACGCAAAACAAAACAAAACGCGTACATCAATACGTACACCGACACATGCATAACTATTAAAATGTGTCGGTAAATTTCCATGAGAATTCTAAAAAACGTGCAAAATACATGTCCAGGCAAAATACATGTCCGAGTTTTGATTATACAAGATAGTTTTTATCATAAGTCTGGTAAGTTTAATTTTTCACTTTAACCCTGGAATTAACAATATGAACTCAGATTTGCCTGGGATAATTCGTTTTCGAAATTTTGGTTTTCGATGATTTGTATTTTAAGAAAGAATGTTTAATTTTTTTTTTCGAATATCAACCCACATATATTAAATATAACAATTTTTTTTTGTTTGTTTCCAGTGGCCGAAGATTTGTTAGAAATGAATGATTTCCGGATGCACAGTTATCTCCTCTACAAATTAGTTTCGTGACTAAAACAAAACCGACAATTTAAATTCAACACAATTTCAGAATACACAAAAACCCGTATTTTGCGCCACTCCGCAATCAAAAAAGCAAAATAAATATATAACTGTAATTGTTTTGTATTATTAGTAAAAAAGAAAAATGTTAATAATTAATTTCAAGACCTCCCACATGTGTAATAATTAAAATTTATTTTTTATTAATTATTATTATTATTTTTTTTTATTAAAAACTATTTTCGTTTATTATTTTATTTTACATAAATTTTGTAAAATGAAAATTATATTATATTTAAATATTATTAATAAATTTAAATAAGAACAAATTATGATAAATAAATAATAAAAATATTAAAAGAAAAGATATATTATATTTTTTGCTGCCGACAACCAAAATTATTTAATTTTTAATTTTAGAGAAACAGAGAACACAAATTTTAATTAAATTAATTAATTAACGTAGCTGTTTATAAATAAATCTATATACAAAAAGACGAAATGAAATTATATAAATCAACAAATAACGACGCCAGTTTGTTTGGATTGTTTAGGTACCGATTTAAATCATTCCATTTTGTGAAATTAATCATTTCGTTTGCTTTGTCTTATAAATTGAATTAATCAAAATATTTTGAATTGCTGTCAATTACATGTAATTTTTAGATAATTTCTGCTTTTTTTAACTATTTTATATAGCGTTAATTTTTGTTATTATTTTTTTGTATAGTTCGTTGAAGATGACACAGACAAATTTATAAAAAACATGTTCCTTAATAAATCTACTCAATCCGGTTTCAAAATCTTTATAAATAAACACACACACATGCCACAAACGTAATATTGTAATGTTGCACGCATAAACAATTTAAATTATATCAAACTTAGGCAAAAAAAATTAATTAAGTAAATTATATAAAATAAAATGGTTGTGTCGTCGTTCCCCAATCAAAAACAAGTAAAGTTTTTTTAAATAATTGTTAAACAAAAAATGAAAAAGCCAAATTAAGAAAAATAAAGAAAATAAATATATATTTATCGATTAATAATTAAAATTGAATAACTAATTAAAATTAACACAAGAGTTTTTAGATTCTTCGTCTCTTAATTTGCAATAATCTTTTTATTTTTTGTTATATGTACTACAAATACTACCAAATTATTAATTTAATTAAATAATTTTTAAATTTTGTTTCTTTAAGTTGGATTAGTTATGTGAAAAATTAAGAAAAATAACAAATGAATTGAGAATAAAAAGTAAGAAAAGAACAAACCTAAAATGTTTCAGAATTATAAAATGATAATTGAAAAAATATGGAAAATTTAAGAGTTTTATTTTATATCATTTTGTTTATATAAAATACTTAATGTTGTAGTCCCTTAGATAATAGGGTAAGTAGCAGATTTCGGGGTATACGTAACTAGCAGTGCTATAATGGGGCAACCAGCAAGAGTACAAGTAAACCTTTTTTTGTTAAGATATCACATACCACCCTGTAAGAAATCACATACCACTGTAAGTCTAAATTTAGTAAAATCATTCGTTATTTTGAAACTATCGTTTCAAATCAAATCTTTTATAAAAATTGTTTCAAATTTACATTACGCATAATATCAGAGCCACCTATATATAAGAGCCATAAGATTCCGCCATTTTGTATCGGTAAGCTTTAAATAGAGGAAAGGGATTTTGTTCTTCCACATAAGAATCAGTGTAAATTAATATGTTTTGAAAAACGTTTTTGTAAATGTCCAGTTTACATTTTCAATGATTAATTTAATATTCAGGAACAGTATCAATTAAAAAGTAAAAATCAATTACTTTTTTCTGTTAAATTAATGCAATAATATTTAAATTAAACTTTCACAAAAGTTTTATTTTCATTAAACAGATTTATTTCTATGTGCATGTAAAGAAAATCAGAAACAAGTACAGTGTTCTAGCAGTGTGCCTAGAATACTAATTAATCTAAAAATTTTGCTGTATGACGTCATTTTATGTCGACGGTTCCAATCTTTGACTACAGATGGCAGTACAATCAAATAAATGATATGAGTTTTTTCTACTATAACATCAATTAAAAATTATATTACGAGCTATTGGTAAGCATTAAATTATTATTTTGTTATTAAATTACGCATTCAACATTTCGTTAAATCTCGGAAACTTTTTACGTACATTACAGCTATCTACCGTTCAGAAAAGAAACTGACTCTCAAGAAACTCACTCTAGGTGCATTGGTTTTAGCATAAACTTTACATGTGGCGTGTTTTTGTATTACATTGGAGCGAGCAGACAGATAATTGAGAAATCTCTTTGTTTCTTTTATATTTTTCAGAACGATCATATAAAATATTTCTTGTTTTATTATTGGTTCTGAACACTCGGATAAAATGGTTTTTCTTGCTAATTATTTTCAGATTTTACAGAACAAATCTCATAAACATTTCTTTTCGGATATAGTCTTACCTGATCTCTCCGCTCGCTCCGATGTAATAAAAAAACACGCCAATGGTATTCTCCAACCTAAATTTTCGTTAAAATTTATTTTTTTATCAATTATTCACCTGGGCCATTGTGTTTTAAATTCTGTTTCAATTTTAACCAAACCAATCGATAGATGTCTACGTATAAATTTATACAACCAAGATAAAAAATTAATATACACCCGTATCACGCTCAAAAATTTAATGAAAAAAATAACAATATTGAAATATTGATTCGATGACCCTGCTCTTTGACTAATGATGGCAGTATAATTAAATAAATGATATGCTTTTGTTTGTGTAATCTATTTTTCGTGTAACGTCAGTCAAGGTGAAAAAACAGCAAATTCCAAAAAATATAGATAAACAATTATATTACAACTTACAAGCAATTGCTAAGAATTAACTTATTAAATTATGCATTCAATATTTCGTTAAACCTCTAAATCTCTAGAACATTTTACGAACATTACTGCCATCTTCTGTTCAGAAAATAAACTGGTGGCATAAATTTACTGACGTGTCAAGCAGTACTGCCTGGTACTACAGATTCTTGAACATTATTGTTTAAGTTAGTGTTTTCTGTCTAATTTTCTTTATAAGGTTTGTGTTTAGATTACTAAGAAAACTCATGGTTTATTTGCTACTAATCTTACATTTTGCGGGAAATTACTTTATCTATTTTTTACTAACTTACACGACCAAACAGAAAGTTCAATTCTATCGAAAAACATTCGAATTATGCCTCTCTTTAATTTATTTTCATTAATTAAAAATTACTCAACATTCGCTGATTTTCAAATATGTATTTCTTAGGGCTTTACGAGAACATAGTAAAAGTGCACATTTTAATATTACGGCTCTTTAGATCTTAGATGGCTCTGATAATAATTAACGTCGAAGCGTTGGTTTTTATTAGGTATTTTTCGAAAAGGAACTTTCAGGTTTAGTTAGAAACGACACCACTAGTATTTCCGTGAACAATTTACTAAAAAATGCAAATATTAACTTCAAGGGGCTGATTATGTAAGCATTACGAGTACGACTTTCGACTCAAATTAATTTTGACAAATTTTCAATGAAACCTAATTTATAAATGTGTACTTCTAAAACAAAAACAAAAAGTCACAATTACGACAACCCAAAATGATTTAAATAAAAAAGCCTTTTAACGACTTTGATGTATTCTAAATTAAGTTAGCAGAGTATGACTAAATTTTAAAAATTAATCGTTTTTGATGAAATATAACTGCGATTCATATCTATCCCCCTGATTTGTTGACAAACGGTTTGGAAAATTCAAACAAATTTACTGCCAACACTTAAACAAAAGTACGTGACAATAAAAACCGTTAGGTGATTCAATTATTTTTAGGAGAAAATAGATTATATCAAAATTTCGTTGTTTCGTAGCCACTTCTGCTCTTATATGCCCAATAAAAATTAAAATTTAAGCGATTACCCAAACAAAGGATTTTCGTTTCGTCAAACCCACCTAAGATCAAGCTGCTATCATGCGACTGCGATCATTTATTTTGGAGTTCTAGGTTAAGAGTCACAATCTAAAAAGTGTTGGGCACCTAAAACAAAATGAAATCAAGGACATAAAATATTGCAAGGGTAAAAAGCTACGTGTCTTGAATCGTGGACATCGTGGTAATGAATGCAATCGTTACTTGCTTTTATTTTAATAAACCAAGTTTTTTTTAATTGTGGAATGAATCGCATTGTATTTTATTTGTCCACATTTTAAACAGCTAAACAAAAGTTTACTTAAAATTCCTAATTAAAGTTAATTATGGACTACGATACGAAGAGTGTTCAATAAGCCCGGTAAAACTATATGAAATAACGGTAATAGAAATTTTTTATTTGTCTTTTTTTATTAATTTATTTAGTGTACCGACAAAAAAAAATTCATGCACATCAATTGTTTCATTTAATTTCTGTGAATAATTTAACGAACACATGTTTTGAAGATTAAAAAAAAGTGGAACAATTGGACATCGTGCTGTGATTTTAATTTGAAAGATAAACGCGATCTTGCGGTATGAAATTTCGAATCGCAAGATCGCTTTTTAAAATCACAGCGCGATGTTCAATTGTTCCACTTTTTTTTAATCTTCAAAACATGTGTTCGTTAAATTATTCACAGAAATTAAATGAAACAATTGATGTGCATGATTATTTTTGTCGGTACACTAAATAGATTAATAAAAAAAAACAAAATAAAAAATTTCTATTACCGTTATTTCATATAGATGAACCGGGCTTATTGAACACCCCTCGTACATACTACAATAAACACTCAAGATAACCAATTGCATTAAAATTGTTTTATCAATATGGAATTGCATTTAGTGGAATTCGTTACATTTCTATGATGGAGTGCTACCAACATCAATATACATACATAAAACTTATTTACAGGGTGCATGAAGTATAAAACTTGTTATCAAACCAGCATCAAATTATTAAATTTTTTTATTTAAACATGTTCAAAATTACTCTCAGCGGTTTCAATACCGGGTGACTGACACGAAGTGTTACCAACTTCAGACTGTCGTTGCTGTCATACCAGTGATAACAGAGCGCTCAAATTTACACTAGTGACAGTTCATTCCATTGTTTACAAGCGTACAAGAGCATTTTAGTGGAAAATATTCAGAAAAAAAGTAATCCGTAATGAAATTCAAGCGTAATAGTGTGATTGCTCTATATTTGGCTGGAAAACCACGGCCGCAGATTGTTAACCAGTTAAAACATCTGCATGTGAATAAATGTTTGTGTATCGCACCATAAATCGTTATAACGATACTGGCAGCATTGCAAAACGCCATGGTGGTGAACCGAAACGCACTTCAACATCGCCGGATATCATTCCGAAGGTGATGGCCAAATGGACTCGGAATCCGCGCCGTAGTGGCAGAAAAATGGCTCGTGAGGCGAACATTTCGCTCGAACGGATGCAGCACATATTGAAAGATCATCTTGGACTAAAGGCCATGAAATTCCATAAAACCACTCACCGATGCTCAAAAAAAAGTTAGAGTGGAAAGAGCAAAGGAGTTGTTACGGAGGAGTTGATGAGTCACCGATCGTTATTGAGCAATATGTGAACAAGCAAAACGACCGGATTTACTTCCCCGGCCGTTCTACTGAAAATTTGGACCAACGGATTGCCACTCGAAACCAAGCGCCGCCGATGGTGATGGTTTGGGCCGCCGTAACGGCCAAAAGCCGTTCACCGCTCGTTTTTTTGGACCATGGCATCAAGATGAATGCTCAAATTTATCGGGATCATGTGTTGGAGGGAGCGTTGAAGCCTCCTGTACAAAAACATTTCGGCCGCAGAGCATGGACCAACAGGACTCGGCGCCGGATCATAAAGCGCGCTCATCAAGATTGGCTGAGAAACAACGTTCCGCGGTTCATCTCCATTGCCCAATAGCCACCAAACTCACCGCATGCAAATCCGCTAGATTTCATCGGTTTGGGGTTTTTTGAAGAGCAAGGTTGGGACAAAAAATACCAAAGTGTCGATCATCTCAAGCACTTCGCCGGGTGATGACGAACATTTTTTACTTTGATGCAATAAAATTCATCAAAAGATAAAAATTCTGTGACGTTTTGTTTTGGTAACACTTTGTGTCAGCCACCCTGTATATGTACGCAGTTGCCTATTAACGACGATGGTCGTTTAATGCTTGGATCAACACCACTTTCAATGCATTTACCGAGTTGTAGCCTTTTCCTGGGATACTATACTCTAAGATTGACTACATCGAGAAGCCACTGCGGGGTTAAGCGGTGTATATTTTGCACCTTGTTCAAGCAAGAAAGCAAAACATTCCGTGACATTTCACGAGCCGATTCAGCTTTAGTGCATCATTGATAAGGTGTTCCAGCTTCCTCTTTAATATAACGTGGTGGATGTTAAATTCTCGTATCCCTAGATCCTTGTGACGTTCGCAGGCGTACTCACAGTCGAGATTCGTCTACTACGATGACGGTTCAAAGTTCCATCAATCTCAGCAAAACATTTTACAGCGTCATATACCGTTGATCACTAAATCGAAGAATGTCGGGCGTCTTTATTCCCACCTAATGCAATTTAACGTTAAAATACACTCATTTTCACTATTCATTACGAACACAACGAATGAATATATAAATAAAAATCGATTTTTTGCCGAAATATCTACGGTAGACAGCCACTGTTTAGTCTACTAAACAGGTTTCAAATTCAAACATTGAACGTTAATTTACTTAATTTTAAATGCTGATTAGCGTATCGACCTACAAAATAAATGAGAATAAATTTTAATATCAGGCAATAAATAAAATTTGTATTCCTCGGCTAATTAGACTCGACCCACGGTAATCTAATTAGTCAGCTTGAACAATTAATTTGATAACGTTTGTGGCTTTACAGCCCAAACAGAGTTGTTGAATTAACAATGGTCCTTCGAGCCGGATGGATCATTTATTAAAGTTGGTAGAGCTCGCGAATTTAGACAAGCTTCTATTTGAGTAGTCACGGTGTAAAGTTGTGAGGGTGGATTCTCCTATAATTATCTTTAGATGGAATTTTACTGACTTAATTCTAGCTTCCCGTAGGCCACGAAAATGAGGCGTAAACGGTGGTATGAAATGCCAAGATGTTTCATCAAGGGCTATTATATTTGCTATTTCGACCGGTAGCGTTGTTAACCATTTTCAGAAAAGATATCCGTGCATAGCGCTCGCCTGGATGTGAACCTTTTGTAGGCTGCAAGAAAGCTTCTGTATATAGTTGAACTGCTAACTATTTCTATATGTAAGGCTTTTGTCACCATACAAACGAACAATGCTATATATATTTTGTACGTCTTGTGCCCTATTCCTTTGCTTGTCCTTAACTGAATGGGCCCAGCATAATCGATACCTGTTTTCGCGAACGGTCCGGCCTCACTCTTGTCGTTTGTAGATTATCCATGAATTGCTCCGGGTTGTTGATTGTGGCGAAAGCAAATCATACATTTCTGGGTAACAGAACGCACCAGGCACACTTACCATCAATGATGTAATATTTATTCCTTAAATAGGCTAATGTCAATTGTATTTCGCCATGTACTCGTAGCACCTTTGTGTGCCTTTTCAATGAGTTTACGCGTAATACGAGTATTTTTTCCTAAAATTCTTGGATTTTTAGTTGTTGCTCGTAGGTCCTAATTCAGTGGGCGTCCCTTACACGTACCAGACCATTTCCATCTAGAAATGGGTTTAGCGATAGGATGAAAGATTTTACTAGTTTTATCTACTTTCTTCGACTTTTTTAAATATCCAATTTCCTTGTTGAAACCCTATTCTTGATATAATTTAAAATTATTATATCCGCTTGAACTCATTTAAATGTTGAAATGTTTCTTGCTTTCTTCATGTATATACTGCTGGTGTGCTGCTTCGTTTTCCAGTGAAGAAGAATGTAATGTAGGAAGGCTGGCCCGTGCCACCATATTGCTGCTGGGAGAATTTGCCTTATTGCTGAAATCCCATTTACTACAAAGGTTTTGAAGTGGTTTGGCTCACCCTTGATTCAACTTAACGTGATCATTGAATCCGTCCACGCATATGTCTTGTAGTTGCTTAATCGCCCCACTTAATTTCGCTAATAATAAAGCGGCGTTCCGCTCCAAACGGGAAATTGGTAACTTATTCTTAATTGGCGCAACCCAGGTTTTTTCCATTAATAGACTTGTTATTATACGGCCGGTCTGATCTGTTGTTCGCTGCCGCATATGCGCACTCCGATGCATTCGCAAATTCGTGCAACTCTTTCTGACTCATCTTTGTTGTATTTACACATCTGGCTATTTTAATGTCGCCGATAGTATTCATTTCGTTTTTATATTTAAGCCAATTAGCATTTATCTTCTCTGGTAACGGCTCATCCCATTCAATCCCCTGGCTTTTCCTAGCATTAAACCGATTGACTGAGATGTATTAAATAGTGAATCAGCTAATTGTATTTTGTGGAGATGAGTTCATCTAGTTGTATCAACGTCCATCTCTGACAGTTGATGGTTGAGATTCTCAAATATCATAGCTTCAATATTTAAGGCAGAATCTCCTGCAAACATTGGTAATAGCTCGATGTTGACAACGATGCCGACAAGTATCTGTTTCCCCTTCTATCAACACCCGAAACTGGTTGACGGCCTTTGCTGAAATTAGAGTCGCCAGGTTACAAGCAGACCAGTGCTAATTGCTGTATTTACTATGGCAGTTGATAATAATATTGATGATTGCAGACTCACTACAAAGGTTTTGGCTGTAACTTCGGTTTTCGATACCGAGTTGTTGCAATGCAAAAATGTGTTGTGTTTCCCGTTACTCACTAAGCAGAAAATTGTTGCTGGACACCTATCTTTTTGATACCGGGTCATGTAGCGTGTACAAATATTAGCACGGTGTTCGACTGTTTATTTGTGCACGTGATATGGCTGCTTTGTTAGTTCCAATCGCCTGTAAAGACTGGAATCGTCTTTCCAAAAAATTGAAAAAATTTTCTAATTTGAGATTTCTAATTTGGTTTCCTTCTGAAATTTCCAGCCGTATTGAATCCCGATCCAGTTTCGTCGTTAATATGAAGTCCACGAATGCTTTAGATATAGAGCTCATATTGAGCTGTTCGAGATTGTGTAGCATATTTCTTGCAGCGTCATGCATAGCACGAACTGCTTGCCCTGAAGCTACTTGCAATGTTGGTAGGCAGTGAATTAAAATAGTTATTTTCTAGCAATCTTGGGTTGTTATATTGTACTTGCAATGTGTTCCAGGCTATCTCTTAATTCTCCCCTGTTGGTTGTCGCTGGTATATGTAAACGAGAATAGTTCCAGGTTTTCCCATGATATTAATGGTGTAGGTGTCTTCGGCGGTCCATTATGCAGGCGTTCACGCATTTCCTCAATGTGGTTGTTAAAATTTCTTGCGTAGCTTGCCGCGCGATGAGGTAAGAATTAGACTTCCTCTAACGGTGGTACTGCCTTTAGTAGTAGTAGTAGTTTATCGTCTGTTACCACACATTCAAAGTACATTGTTTTTAGTGTTTCTATTTTTTACTCCAAATATGTTTTGGTTTTCCTTTGTTCTCCAATCTTTTTTGAACTTGATCTGTAGCTGGTTGATTTTGACCGCAAGCTCCTCCTGTTTTACTAATAGAGCATCTATCGATTACGTTCTAGTGATACTCGTTGTTACACAGACGTTGTTTCGGGAGTTTTTCGTTTATCGGATATTCAATATTTGGTCCCTTCAAAGTAGGCCCCTTCCGAAATAATACGCTTATGTCAACGAATAATCCAATCATCAAAACATTTTTCAAACGCTTTTCGTCTTCTATCGATGGAAAATGGGTGTTTCGAATTTACAATTTAAGTTTTGGAAAGAGAAAAAAGTTAGCCGGAGCCATATCAGGTGAATTCGGTGATTGTTCGATGATATTTGTTGAATTTTGATAAAGTCGATTCACCGTTTTCCTAAGTAGGAAGAAGTAATTCCATTTGCAATACAAAATTTTAGACAAATTCTTTGTTCGATATTTTTATTCATTCACAAAACACACTTAAAATGAACTGACAAAATAAATCACTGTAAGCAAACTAAATGACAGATCGCGCTCAAATTTCACGTCAAGATAGAAGACAGCTGTGCTAACTTAGAGACAAAAAACTTTTTTATAAATCCTTTAAGCGGGCTTTTTCACTAGATCATTTACCGCCACTTTTTTAATAGAATGTATTGATCTGAGGCCAGATACGTGATCAAGTTTTTCTTCTTGCATACATTCTCACAACTGCTTGGATTTTGGTGATGTAAATCTGGAGCCTCATTGGATCTGTTTGGTTTTAAAGTCTTCTCGCCAAAGGAATTTGTCACGAATGTCTCGGTGGACATTAGGCTGCAGATGTGGTACATTTTCGTGACCATTCTTTTAAAAAGTTGTTATATTTGCCTTATATGTTTCTCGCTATTTTTCGAGTTCCTGGTGTCTTTCTTTCTCTCTCTCTAATAATAACTGCTGATCCACCACGAGATTTCCTGTTAGGATGTTGTGGGTCGTAAAGGTCGCACAAAATAAATTTTACAGAGATTATTTAAGTAAAATGTGTTTCAGAGACCATCATGAATTATGTTTCTGATTTATTAGTTGCAGGAATAATATTTTCTTTGGTTGAATTTTTGGAATTTTGGCTTACTGCTCCTTGCTCTATTCGGTGCTTTAGTGTAATTTTTTATTTAACCCTCTTGTTCTTATATACAATGCATCCTCTGTAATTAGTGGTATATAATTTTATCACAATTGCTGCATTTGTTTACTTCAGGTTTGGTTTAGTCTAAGCCACACTCGAACTTCGGGGATGTTCAAACTCTTGAAAATTGGTACATTGTAAGATTCACTTACGTTTGTGTGGCTGCTCTTCCACCACCACTTTTCTGTGCAACAGATACCTCGTGCTGAAAATTTCATATTTCCGTTTTTCGCTTTAGGTGTTTCACGCTCAAACTGAAATTTGAACACTGGTTGCGGAATTTCCGCACGATTAATTATGTTTATAATGTTCCTTATTTGGAAGCCCTTGGCATTATTCATTTATCTGTTGTGGTGATACAGAGGGCTCGATTCCTTTTATTATAATTTTTTTTAAGAGTATGAGTGTTTATTATATGTGTGTGAAATGGTAATAATTTTACGATAGGCTTCGATGCTTGTGGCTTAAATTCTGATCTCACAGATATTGACTTGTTTGATCGGAGCGATGAAAAATTCTCCACCTGTTTCATTTTTAAGTGCGGCTACTAGTTCTTGAGCGGCGTTTCTCTTAGATATACATATTGATGTTGCTATGAACTGAGAAATAAATTTCATTACAGATTTTATCGGTATTAGTGAGAATTTTATTATCAATGTTGTAACTGTCTATTTGACGCCGGTTTTCTAATCTAAATTTCTGACTAACTAAATTGATGGTAAGTTCTCATCAGTCATTCGTAGATGTAACTATACAAACCACGTCTAATGTTTAAGATTACTAGTGATACTTTGGTTTATGAAACTTTATTTTGATGTAGAGGATTGTGAAGTGTCGTAACCAAGTAAAAATAATTGGAAACTTTACTTGGAGAAATTGGTTTTCAAGCCCATTAATCCATAACTAAGCTATCTAACTAATTAGATAAAATTAATTTAATGATTTAACTTTTATAAATAGATTCACATTCGAAAAAATTCTCTGGACACAATAAATAATTAAAATCTGATTAGCAAGGGCAAGGCACCTGATTAATACGCAGCTCGCAATATCAAATCGAAAATCTAAAAAAAATCGTGATGTATTTTTGTTAATCGCGTAATTTTTTGAAAGGGATTTGTCAAAGGATGGAATCATGCAACTTAAATAACTCCTTACATACTACCTTGAATTTGAATAATCTTTGGATTTCGTTTTTAGCACACAATCGCTAATTAATCATGATTGAACACAAAATGAAATTGCAAAAACTATTTTATAATTAAACCGTATCTTGTCCAGCTAACTATACACGTATAAAAAATTCCTGACCTCCTCGCGTATTTGTCTTGCCATGTATAGCCGCCACCCTCACCATTTCGCCCACCACCGAACGTTTTATATAGAAAAACGTGATATAAGTTGGAATAGACAAAACACAAGTAACATCAAAATTATTAATATCAACCGCGTTTCATAATAAACAGCAGGGCGCGACTATAAAAGCATTCATATGGTGGATATATGGCACTCCTTTATCAAAACAACAAAAAAACTGAAACATGTTGAATTATTCCTCTATGTGTATATATGAGAAAATTGTATGTTAAAGAAAATTAGTTTTTCATTAGATTTCTAGTTGGTAACATCGTTGTCTTCACAAAATAAAGTTTTGTGCTCGCAAATTAGTAAGTGACCGGTTGAACCGTAGAGATCAACAAATTTTCGTTTTGATCGCTGAATGGATTTCGATGGTGACAATACAATTGAGGCGGCCTGGCTCGAGGAGGAAGCCGTTGGTGGTCTAAGGATATGGCAAATAACTGTTCTGTGCGTGGGATGTGTTACAAGTGTTGGTGTGTAAAAAAATTCTTGATAGTCGAATTTTATAGTTTCGTGACAATATGCAATAGTTTTATATGTGTTGTTGTTGGGGCCAAAGTCATTTACGGATTATCAGTTGTTTGTTTTATTGTTTTTATTTGGTTTCGTGGGAATTCCATTTTATTATAATTGATAAATCAATATGTTGATGACTCGGGTGTGCATACCTTGATTTAAATCGTTGTTCTTGTAAAACCGGCCTAATCATATTTTGTTTTGAAGTCGCGACAAAATTTTGATTTATTATGCAAGTTTTTATATACAAAAATATTATACACCAATCCTAAAATTAAATTAACACTTTATAAATATTTAAAAATTGTTTAAAAATCTAAATAAAATGCAATCACTTTTGCTTCAATGATAACGGCCTAATTAAATGACAATTCAAATTTAAGTTGGTGGATTCTAGTAGCTTATTCAAATTCTGATCCAATCATTTGTAAAGTCCTTATCATACGTCTGTTAATTCAAAATCAAAACGGTTGCGTGCATACAACGCTGCGAGACGATTTTCATTAAATCGCTGCGAACTTGTACAAAAATAAAATTTGTTTCACGAATTTTTTATTTTAATAAATTCCCTCACGCATCACAATTCGCAGTATGCGTAATAGTAAAACACGTAATAGTTCCCCCTCCTAAATTTTCAGTGGTAATGCTATGCTGTTGCTTTCGGTTTCGTATTCCGCGCACCAAACAGGACATTGAGGCCGACTATCAGCGGCGTATTATTGCTAAAAAATTCCGTGAACGTCTCAAATACATTAAAAATAGTGAAATGGATGAGATGGACTTGCAGAAAGGTATGCTAAACAATTCATAGACATAGAATAACGCTAGTAGTGCTTGCTAATTGATATCGTTTAAAAAAAATATTTTCTTTAAAGCAATAATTCAATTCCAGCATTGGAACGGGTCCGAAAAGATGTGCTAGCCGGTAAGGATGCAGAAGAAAAAATGCTTTTGGATTACAAAGCAGGAAAACTATCGAATGGACGGAATAGAGTTTAAAACTTATTATTATTTATTTAGTTTATTTAACAGAAATATATGAGGTGTATATGGACCAATTTAAGTGAAAAAAAATCGATGAGTTTTAATTACTTGTGTTACTTGGAAACGCCGTTTAACGGTTCCGGTATGTTTTACATTGGTGAAAGTGACTAAAGGATCATTGTTGGTTAGCAGCTAAATTGAATTTGGCCTTGATTTATAGTATCTTTAGATAGTCATTAGTGAAAGCATTAAAATATTGAGCTTGGCCAGTAAAACTAATTGGTTATTTCAGCGGTTTACCATTTTAAAACAAACTGCCACTTCGGATATTATTAAAATTAACAAATTTAAATACTTGCTCAAGCTCATCGTCTAAGATTTATCAATTTATTAAATGTTATTAATTAACCGTTATGGAATTCGCGATTGTACTGTTTCAACCAGTTCTACTAGAAAATGTTCAGTTTGAAAAATGTATGTCGCAGAATAATGAGTTCATATTTATGATACGAATCTTCCTAAATATATTAATTCGTTTTTGCAAAGTAGCAAAGGTGTTCAGTTCACAAACAAATATGCAAGCTACGAATAACAATTATTAAGTTTCAGATCAAAGCAGATTTTAACATTTTAGAGTAATTCTTTCTTTCATTAAGAAAACATTAATGTCCGCTGGCTGATTCAAAAAAGGTGGCTTGATGGTTATTTTGCAGATATAACATTTCTAATGATTGTCCTGCGACAACGTTTAATTAATGTTTGACTGAGAATATACATTGGTGGTATTTTTGTTTGATTAGGGTTTGTGTTGGACTTTTCCTATTGTTCGGTAGTAAGACACGGTACTTTACTAGAATTTTTAACAAACGCTGAGCTTGTTCGTTTGGTGCTGGACTGCTGGCATGCATTTTAGATGCATCCCGTTCAAGCAAAAGTTTTGAAATCCCGTCTTCTGAAAACAGTAGCATAATCTGAAACAATAACTCTTTTTTATTACCATGGTAGGAACAAACTTATTTCAGCTTTTCTAGTTAGTTAAGGTGAACGCGTTCGAAATGTTCAACAGGTTCTTCCCAATGGTGAGTTTCCTTATTTTTCCTTATTTGATTAATGTTTCTTCTTGTTGGGATCAAGCAAAATTTTGCAAATAATATTGTGTTAATTTTGATAGGATCAGAATACCGGATGTTTATCTGTATCTGCAAATATATTTTAGCTGGTGAATGATAGTAAGCAACTGGATTCATTATCACTGTAATAATAATTAACATTTTGTTGTTCGGTCTTTTGGTGTTTCATAGGATAATAGACGACTGAATTTTATCGATAGTAACTTCGCGGCTCATTTGAAACTGTGCAACTAAAGTTTGTTATAACTTAAGTCACCAAATTGAATTATTATTCTCATAGAAATCAAAAAAAAAATACGTTCTATCTGTTTCGCGATCTAGTTGGCTGTAAACCAGAAATGAAGACTATAAAGCTTATTCCTCATTCTTCTCAGCTTCCGATATACATTGTAGGTACCCCGATTCCTTTATAGCATTGAATCGGTCAGTGAACATTTTCAATTACTTGATTTACGCCGATTTCATAATCGAACTTGTTTATCTTGTTTAGGAATGCATACTAGTCGAGAACTCCATTCCGATGCGTTCGTGATTTCGTAATAATATCTTCTGGATAAAGATGTCTAATTATTTTTCTGTTTGTTCTATATGTGTAAATTGCACCTAGCAGCTAAAATTCATGACATTTTTCAAATGTTTATAGATAAACGACAACAATACCATCGATCAACAAAACATCATTAAAAACTCTTCAATTTATCTTTAACTAACTCTATTATATTCGGCATCATTAATTTTTAAATCGATCCGAATTAGACTCGAATTACTGATGGTAAAGGTGGCTCGACCCTTCGTAGAAAGTTTTGAAATGATTCACATCATCTACCTTTTGTCACCCAAACAAAACTTAAAGATATCTGGTTTGTGAAGTAGGCGGTGTGGTTGTACAATTTTTTAAAAGAATTTAAGGCACATGATCATTTTTCCAGGCAATTCAGGCGTGATGGAGGTATCGAGTTTGGCGATAAGAGAGTTATCTAATTTCTCGTTTGCAGAGGGATATGCCAATGGATTACATCGCCTTATCACCTGATGAAAACAGTGCAGCAGAACGTGAAAACCAAACTATCCCTGAAGCAGCACGATCTATCTATCAGTATCGCATCATATTTATTAAACGTACTGGAAAATTATCAGTTCAAAATAAAGCCCTTTATGAATTAAGGTAAAGTTAGATACCAAGTCAAAGGAGATTAAACTCAGAGTGAGTTTTCAACAACGTCCGAAGAAATTCAGGATTACGATGAATAAGACAAAAAGGAAGAATCTCTTGGGATACGCAGAAGATCGAAAAATGAAAATGCGTTGGAGGAAATCAGCTTGAATGGAAATTTAATTGAATATCAAAATTTAAATTCAATATCTGAAGCCCTGAAGTGACACAAGAGGGAGAACTGGTTGCAAGCGATTCATGAAGAGATGGAATTTATGAAACAAAACGGGACGTGAATTAGTCGCATGACCGAAGCATGCTCAAGTTTTGCGAAATCGTTGGGTTTTGCATCAGTGAACGCAAACCTCGATTAGTATGGTGCAAAGGATACCTGTTATTTAGCGGTAGAAACCTAGATCTGAATAGGTGGCTGATATTTCAGAATGGGGACTTTGTATTTACGTTTGGATGTGTGTGATTTATAATTTTATCTGGTGTAGGGAATCTAAATTAGTGAGATTAGTGAGTTCATTAAATTTATTTTTGTGTATGGAATCTTAATTAGTTTAATTTTTCATGTTTCATGTTTGGCGATTTTCATTTTGATGATTTTTGGAGGATGATGCTTTATAGGCAGTCTTATTTAAATTTACTAATTTAACAATAATTTGAATATATATATATATATAATATATATATATATATATATATATATATATATATATATATATATATATATATATATATATATATATATATATATATATATATATATATATATATATATATATATATATATATATATATATATATAAATGTCCGAATAAAAATTGGAAAAATCTGTTTTATTTCTCCGAAAGCTATATTTAGGGAGTTCTATATTCCCGAAATGATTCAACCTTCACCCCACGGACTACTTTTTATGGTATTTTATGGTATTGCTAACGGCCCCTTTGATGGAGGAATAAATGAAGCTATGGGGACGTAGGGGTAAGGTCAACAAACTTTTCGTTAACATCAGACCTCTGTATAACCGGTTCTAAATCGAGTAAACAAATTTAAAAAATAAAAATTTCGGACATTTACAGATTATTTAGAATCCTGAACAACTGTTTAAACAGCTGTTTATAGATTTTTTGAATTAAAATTATGTTGTTTTGTGCTAAACTATTTATTAAATTTTTACTCATTTTTACTAACTAATTGTTCAGCCAGGTGTATGTCTCCAGGTTAATTTATTTGCTATTAATAATCCCATTCTATCCTCCTTTATGTTATGTGTAAGAAAAGGTCTATAGATGGGCTCGGCGACATCCAGAACACCGGTTTAAACTTGGTTATACACTTTAATCAATCAATCAATCGTTTTAAAGCTCGATTAGTAGCGAAGATCTATGTACAAATCAATACTATAAGAGGTTTGTTAGCTGTAGCAGCTGCTAATAAAATAATATTGGAAAAGTTTGGAGTCAAAACTGCCTTTCTGAATAGTCATTTGGAAGAACATATGTACCTATTTAAAATAACGGAATGATTTTGTTGACGATACTGGCAGAGTAAGTCTCTTGAAAAAAAGTTTGTACGGGCTTAAGTAGGCGCCACAATGTTGGAACAAGCAATTGATGGAACTAATGAAGATAGCAAACTTTAAAATCAGCGATTCAGATCTATTTCGTTTTTATAGAACGCGCAATCTCATTCGACCGACCGTTTGTTGCAATTTATGCTGAACATGGTGTAGTTGTCGGTAGTGAAGAAAGAAATTGATCAGTTCTTAAAAATTGTACGACAAGAATTTAAAACTACGACTGGTTCTTTCGACCATTTTCTTGATATGAAAATTGAACATCGGGAAAATGGATAGTGAATCAAGAAAAATACTGGGGAGATTTGGAATGACAGAATCAAAGAATTGAGTTGTCTCAACTCCAATAGGCCATAAAGTTTCGCATGTTCTAACATATGTTTAACCCGACATTAAACCGGCATTAAATTTTATTCTTCCGTGGTATTGCATGGTTTTGGCAATAAATTGATTTTTAGTACGATTACGATGTGTTCACTTCACGGGCTTCTGAGGTGCGAAATTTGTTTAATAATTTGTCTACTTCTAATCAAATGGACGCCTAAATTCCGCGATTTCATTTTCTCTGACTTAGCTCAATTCTTCTTCCACCTCAATAATGTTTTCACAAAAATATGAAAAACTTAACAATCTTAAATACATTAAGTTGCCATTCGTTATGTACATTTTAATCTTATTGTGCCGCGCCCCCCACCCAGTGCGACAACACGATGAAGTTTTCTCCGTCTCATACGTCTTCCCCTATAAACAAAATTTTAAAATGGGGGGTTTTTGCTGTGCGTTGTTTGCAACGATACTTTTATGTGTGGCTCGAGTTGTATATGTACTCACCAACGCAAATGGTTTTTTGTTTTTATCGTGATTAGTATGGATGAAGAAATAATAAAATTGTCGTGTGCATGTACCCATATAACGGATTTTCGTATTTTTCTGTAATTGAACACGTACTAGAATTATATCTTGCTACCATTTATTGAAATGCGCCATCTTTAATTAAACACATGTCGGTAAAATAGTCTGTTACAAAAAAAAAATACTAAAAAATGGTAGCTAATTTTATTCAACCCACGTTAAACATGTAATTATTTATACAACGAAAATTGAAAAGGAACGATTTGATACATGTCTAGTTAGATAACTGTTTATACTATGAAACGGAATTCAATTTACGTTTACTGATTTTATTTATACAAAATATAGAAAAAGTTACTCGCGGCATCTCTTGTTAAACACTAGTACTACCAACTTACCAAAAATTTCCCTTCAATATTTACTCAAATTCACCACTTTTGTCAAATGCCCATACAGAAAAAATTGTATTTCCACCGGGTGTCACAAAAGTACCACACAAAATCATTATCCATAACCTTTAAAAAAATTAAGTGAAAAAAGTGAACGAAAGGAAGAAAATCAGAAGGAAAATTATTACAGAGAAATTTTCCTTTTTTTCCTCGAATACACGAATTATAAGTCTAAAAATATACATAAAACGAGGAAAAAATCTTATTAAACAACTAAAATGACATATTCCTGATATAAAAATATTAATTAAAATACTTAAAACCAAAACATTAATTAGAAAATTAAATAAGTAGTTTTTAATAGAAAAGTGTTTTTTGTTTTTCCACTTTACTACAGTGTTTTTAAAATAAATAAATTGTTCATATAATTTTTCCGTACGTGTGTATGTGTTAGTTCGGATTAAGCCAAGAAAATTTGTACTTTTTTTTTTGGAAAAACCGACTCCCTCGAAGTGATGGATCGAAAAAGAAGAAAATGATTTGTGTATTTTAGGAAAAACACGGGAAAATTATAATTTGATTTCTTTGTTTTGTTATCGAGTCGGGACTTTTTATAAGAAATACGCGAACATAATTTGTGTGGGAAACGAGAAGCAATCCATTTAACAAGAAAATCTGGTTCTTCTGGCCGTGGTGGAGTGTGGCAGTGTGTGTACCCCTCCGTGTGTGTGTTGTGCAAAGTAAAACGTCAACGAAGAAGAAGAAAAGTTCAGAAAAAAATGTTGTCAAATGTCATGTTTGGCGGATAGCAAATTTTGTGTTTTAAAATATTTTTTTGATTTTTTAAGTTTTTCAGTTTTTAAAAATTTGGTTTAATCTCTCTACTATAATTTATAGTTAATTCAATAAAATGTGTACCGAATTTGTGTTGTTTTGATAAGAAAAATTCCGATAAGCACGGAAAACAAGAAAAAAATACCGTCGACTAGAGAAATTTTTGTTGTTGTTTTTTTAAAGTTCCGAAGTGAAAAAGTTCAATAAATAATTTCAGTGAAAATATATCTAGTTATAAAAATATATATATATAATTAGTAAAGAAATTGATTTTTCCAAAAAAAAAGAAAATTAAGCAAAAGGAAAAGAGAATTTTTTTTTTTATTTTTTATTTTTTTTTGTATTTTTGAATGAGAAACCAACATGGCTTCATCAAATCATCGTGGAATACAAATTGGTTCAGCGTGGTTTCAGAGAAAAATAAATCTACGGCCACAGCATCGTGGCGTGCATCTAGTGACAGAGGAGATACTAAGGCAAATGCCTGAATTAGGACAATTTTCAGTAGGATTATGTCATGTTCAAAGTAAGAATTTTTTTGTATTTTTAAATTTTTTACATTCATGGAAAATCCTCGTACACATTATTCAGTCGGGTATCCAATTTGCACACCGTTCGTTCCTTCTTTTTCTGTAAAGTAGGACAAAATCGAATCGAAAAAAGGATATGTCAAAATGTATATTATTATATTTTTTATATTTAGCAAATATTTTATGTTTTTATTACAGAGAAGATATCGTAATTATAACAATATTGCTTTATCTACTTGATGTTAAATATGTATTATTATGAATTATGGTATCCATATGCAAGGATATGCTACTATACAGGGCAAAAGGATATTACATCTATTTTATGTCCATGTGACCTAGTCCCAATTTCACCTATATACCACTGTACTGTGTACATTATAAAGTGTGATGGAATTTTATGTTTCTGCTTTGGAAAATTTCTCATTTTACTTTTTGGTTTAGAATCGTTCCTACACAAAATCAATTACTTTGCAATTTTATTATGTTGGGTATGTGTGTGTAGGTATGTTTTCCTTTTTTCTTGTAGAAGAATATTCACGCGCCTCCATGTTAAAGTAATTACTAATTAGATATTATACTCATATGTAATTAGAAGGATATGTGTTTTTTTAATTTGCATTGAAGTTCGTTAGTCTCAGGAATTGCCATCTTTACCTACTAAAAAGTCGATATTATTTTTCTTTCATCTATCTGCTACTTATGTTGATAGGTGATCTGAATCATACTTCCCTTGAGAGTTATTTTAATTAACATCCCAACCTAATGTTATAAAGGGCCGTTCACCTTAATTTTGAATTAATTGAGGTGCCGTTGTATAACCGACGATCGATTATTTGTCCATTATGTTACTTTGTTTTTCCATGATTGTGGTTTATTTCTAAAGCACTTTAGAAGCAGAATCTAATCTTACAGGAAAAATGTCACTCCTAAAATAAACCATTCCATCATTTATAATGGATCTATTCACGGAATAGATCAAAATATAAGTGAATCGAGTGCACAGTTAAGTGGGTTAAAAGATAATTTTTGTTTTCATTAATTTCGGATGGGTACTGGGCGGATGTATTTGCAATTAAACAAATCATTTTGTAATTTTAATAGAAAAATTTTATTTTAAAGAAATTATATTGAATGAAGTTGCATCTGCCGCGGAATCAATTGGTTCTACAGCCAGTATCATCAATTTATTGTTCCTTGCTGCTACTCATAATCTATAAAATTGACACAATTCGATTTTACAACTACTTGATTAAAACCACTTGGTTTACAAGTGCTTGATGTACACGCCCACACACGGCCGGTATCCTGGATTGCTTGGAACATGTTTCACTATCCTTAACTTACACCACAAGGCACTGGTTTTTGTGGGTTTTATATTGTTTTGCATGCAAACGAACGCATTATAGAATTTGAGAAAGACCTAGTTTGGCGAAATTTGATGATAAATCGAGTAAATTTCTATGCGAGCGTGAAAATGAAAGTAGAATTTTGGATTGTTGGATCGGGTATAAAATCACATTTGTATAGTAGTCCTCCCATTATTTTACATCATTTTTGAGACTGAACCAATCCATGACTAAAAACGATAGAACGGCTGAACGTATATGTATAATAGGTAATAATCCTAAGATTAATTTATGACTTCTTGCAGGTAAAATATAATTGAAATAAGGGAAAATTTCATTTTAATCAAACCAGACCACACCAGACTAACTTTGTGATACTTAGTTCTAATGGTTCTAAGCTTCAGGAAATTTAGAGCGAGTGCTCGTTTCCTTGATTTCAATAGCTTCCCGTTTTGGTTTCCGATCCCAATATCAACCAGGGAATTAGCCTACCTGAAATCGGGAAGTGCAGCAGATTTTTAAAGAGTTTGCGCAATGCAACCCAGACCTTAGAAATTATCGCATGGATGTGGTCACTCAAGAGAGAGCTTCAGCTAGCAGATACTTCAAAATTCCGGAATCCATAGTCCATGAGTTCATAATCCCGGAAGTCAATAAATGATGGACCGCAGAAACCCAATGAAATCAAAATTCTGGTTGTGCAGGCAAAATTGATAACAAATCATGGTCAAATTAGTACTTAAGTATGATTTGTATGATGGGATTGGTGTTCCATTAAGAATTTTGGACGTGTTTTAGGAATTTGACTATATAGATGGATTAAACTCTCTTTATCGGTAGTGGTCAAATTATCAATAATTGTTTTTTAATTTGAGAGTTTAAAACTCTCGTGCTGGGATTGAACAATTTTAGTCATACTAAATTGTGATACTAAAAATAATTTTTAGACAAAGTTATGGAATTTTGGATCGCTGAGTGGAATTGGTAATGCGATTGGAGCGATTTATTAACAAACTATGGTCATATTGGGTATTTAAGACATAATTAGTATTTTAACGTGACTGTCGGATGAACTTCTGGAATTTGGTATCCCTAAGTGGAAATTGGCTGATTCTTAATCGATTGGGATAATTCATGACGGGCCGACCATGTCTGCGATAGTTTTGCTTTGTTTGAGAATTTTATTAAGAGCAATAACCCCGCACCATCGGGTTCTAGAGGGAGCAAAAACCACCACAAGTTTAACACCATCGTCTTCCAAGTTCCACCGATTCCTCAGAACTTGCTGGAAAGAGTTTCGTTGAAAATTTTCAAAAATTTCTCAGGTCCACTAAGAGTGGTAACTAAGAGTGGTTCGACCACCTTTCATTTCATCACGCAAAAGGTTTTTAGGCTTCCTTTGTACCTTTAGCTTTGTAGTCTTATTAGGTTCTCCTTGTAAGAGTTCCTAAGGCTGTTGGGGCATTCCTAGTACAATTGGCTTCACATACTTTTGGGTAGGTAATAGTTTAATAATATTTACCTACCTGCATAATACGGAGTAATCTATTTTTTAGCATTAGCCTATTTATGCCCGAGTTTTTAGTACTATGTTTCCTCAAGGCATTTCGAGTAGGAATGGATGATCAAGGTTATACATCATACTTGTGAAAATGTGGTTTCTTGTCCAATGTTAGAAAAGAAGAGGTTAAAGTTAATAGTTGTTATTCAAAAAATAACTTAGTTGATGTTCGTGCTGCCCCATATTGAAGAATCGCACCGGGTTTCTTGTACTTTAATTCGATAATCAGAAGCCCCAGATTATACGGTGGAGCCTTCTTATCGGCATTTATTTGAGCATTTAATTTTATTTATTTTCATTTTAGTCCACATTATATTGATGTTTACCAACACTCCTTAGGTAAGAACAAAAATCCTCTTCCAGAAAAAGATCTGCCGAGGTAGCTTTGGTGTGATGCAGGTTAATTTGAAGTATTAGAGATATCTTGTAGCATGTTGGCCGATTATTTTATTTTTTTTTTTTTTGAAGTTACGTTCAAATTGGCCATTTTCCAAAGCCTGATATTCAGAATTCGTATTGGAACTCAATTTTCAGTATAGTTTTATCGCAATAGTTTAAGATCGGTTGAGAAACAGATTAGTTAATTCAAATTAAATATTTTCTAAAAACCACTCTTACGTCCATTCATTTTGGCTATACTAATGAAACAAACTGTGTTTTGTAAGAATCGGTTTAGAAGCGATGTAATTACATTCAATTTGATCACTATAAATTCGCATTTGGATATCACAAAGCAAACTCTTTTATATTATACAAACTGAGTTTTATCATAAAGAAGAAATGGCTCCGTTCGATTCAAATTTTCCATTTTCCAAATCCATACCCGGAACTGATATTACAATCTCGTCTAAAATTTAAAAAAATCAATGTTTTACAATCATGGATTTTGAAATTGTATCCGGGATTATGGTATCTGGGATTTTTTAAATTTGCAGATTTTGGTAATGCAGGATTTCGATTTCATTCATTTTCCTTTGCAAACGCTTTAAACTTTGTGTAAAAGACAAAGAGATCTACTTAACCAAAAGGGGATGGATCTCCTTCATCGGAGTTGTGTAACTGAAAACAATGAACCAGGAAGTTGTTAGAAATAGGTGGGAAGCCATTAATGTATAGGAAATAGCGGAGGTCCCAAGATAGTCCTTCAAAGAATTTATTTTTGTAGCTATAAAAAAATAAACGCTTTACAAGAATGGAAACACACTAGAAACGGTGGGTCAGATAAGAATGTATTAAATTAGCGAAGGAGCTAAACAATGTTAAATACGAATATGGTTTAGTAAGGAGAATTCAGTATTGTCAAAAAACGTATGAAGTATCGTGGGATGTACTAACACGGGTCGGCTGGAGAAGGTAAACATTTTCGAGCAATTTGGTCCTTAATCAAACGCTTGAATACCTTAAACAAAGCGGAAAAAGAACAAATAATTCTCAGTTTCTACTTCTCTGAAAATTTATTCCTTTTGATTGTTGCAGACCGAAGAAGCTTGTTTGCAAACTGCACCCAATAAGTTAGCTAAGGAATATTGTTCAAACTAAGCGGACTAAGTTTAACGCAGAAATTGGGAATAACAAATCGTCGTGGGTCATATAACTAAACACAATAAAGAGTATAGGTTAGACCGAAGAACATGTTGGTGGCTTGAATAAATTGAAATCAAGCAAAATCTGAGTTTACAATATCAGGACCGATTTCATTAAAATCAACAACAGAATCACAATTTATACCAATAACAGCACCTACTCCTACACCTACTTCCTAAAGAAGGAAGCACCTTGGCAAACTAAACCAGATATTTTGGGATAATTTCCACACGAAACAAATCCAATCATACCAGAAGACCATCATACCAAAACTTCTCAGTAGTATCTTAGATAAGCAACAGAAAATGCACACAGTACAGTCAAAATATTTGAATGTATTTTGTTTTAAGGAGATAGTTGAGAGAAGTCAGCTCCAATTTTCGGCACCACATTAAAGTTACGAATGTGTGTGTCATGTACAAATGGCATTGGCTGTTGAATTAGTTTCTCAATTTCAAATCGGGCCTAACTCACGTTGGCGTTCTCATTGCATCGACACCATTATATCTAAGAAGTAGTTGTTGTTGTAATGGCTACAGAAATATAGTTGTTTAAATCTATTGATCTTAAGGATTTAAAACACAATCAATTTTAATCGTTTTCCAACCGTGAAACAATGATTTTTCAATTCAGTTGAATTTCCATTATTAAAATTTGTACAGTGTTTTTGTGCTGTTACTCGGGGGCGAAATTAGTAGACCGTTAAAATAGCACCTTGACTTATTAAGGAATCTTTTATGATTTCCTTCCTGGAAGTACTTCGATAATCTCCGTTGACTTATCGGACAGTATTTTACATTATAGGCGGTTGTAAAAATGTTATTCATCTAGAAATTGAAATGTTTTAAAACATAGTTAAATGTTCTCACAGTTTGATGGAATTTCTTGTTTTCTTAGTGTGTCTGCCTCAGTTAAAAAAATGCTTCAATCGTCTATAAGCATACAAGGGCCTACATAGGTTTTGCAGCTTGTTACCGAAACCTCAAACTTAGGGAAAATAATCGGTAAGAGAGTGTTAACACCTACAACAATCGATTTTTATCTGATTAACAATTTTTTAATTTTTGCCGTGAGGTATTCCAAATGACATTGCGACGTAATACTGCCGTTTCCTAAATTAACAGGTTAAATTTGCTGTTAATCCGTTTCAGGGAACCTTTAAAGTAGGGAATTAGGCTCTTCATTAGTTAGTTAATAAATAAAAGTTTTACCAACGAGTTTCAATTACAGAAATCAAATTTAATCTTAATCTTTTCCATGAAAATGGAAATTGTGGACAATTTCATAATTTAATTCTTGCGTTTGAAAGGCGTGAATTACGTTTACGCGAATTAAAGCAGCACTTTAATGGTATTTCCCTTTACTGAGACTGACTCATAATTTCTCATCATGAAGACACAAGTTCTGAGTGGTCGATTTAAAAAAATGCGATTTTACAGCCAGGAGATAAAAAAATAAAAGATTTGATGCTTCGTTATTATGCCGTTGGTGCTACAATCTGAAAAACGTTCGGACATAACATCGGTTCACATTCCACCGGTCTCGATAATGGTCAAAGTTCACGAATTAAATTTTAATTGCTATTTGATTTAATTGACCGCCCAACGTATCACCAGATCTGGCCCCAGCGACTATTTTTTCTTTTCTAAGTTTAAAGAACAAACATTTTCTTAGGATGGCATTTTGTTATTTTTAAAAGTTATCCCTACTACTATCATTTATTTGCAATCAAAAATGTTGCATAATTTACGAAAATTATTTACTTTAAGAAATTCATGATCTGTACAGGCGGTCCCCTTAATCGTGACGATGCGAAGGCGACAGAACGTGCTCGGAAACACTTATTAAAAATAGGAAATTTTATTGAAAAGTGCAAGAACATCTGAAAATTACCATGCTGGCTGGCTAAATAAAATTAAGGCTAACGAATGCCCAACTAGCTATTTAGACCTCCTTCTGTGATGAATCATCACTGTCGTGACTACTAGAGGCTGTCTCCAAGAGGGAGTCATGTCACTTCTTTTGTGGCTGTTAATGATGGGCCAATATTTACTCATTAGATTAAAAAATACCATCATTACGAACATCGTCATTACGATGATTTAGTCGTGATGGTTCTTAGCAAATTTGACAGTTTCATAGCTTAGCGCATGCATTTATGCAACTTGTTACCTTTATATTAGAATATCCTTGCCATCAGTGCTCCTGCGGTATTTTTTGTAATTAAATAAATTATGAACCGACCAAATGACACAGTGGTTAAAGCTTTGGCGTTTGGATCGGGAGGTACCGGGTTCGAATCCCGATAGGGGCAGGATGCAAAGTGAAATTTCATCAACAGATTTCGATCTGTGGTGAAATGTAACACATCTATGACCCCCTGTCGGTGTGCAAAACTCATGGGCCGACCCATCTTCCATGCTGGTATAGGCTGGCATGGAGCTTGCAAGGTGCAGATGGTCTTAAAATCGGTCCTATAGCCGTACGTCCTCGAGTTGGCCGCAAGGCGTAAAGTAAGGACGTTAAAAAGCATAACCGCGGAAGAGCAGGGTGAGCCTTGAGCCCCAAAACAGATCGCATAGTTACCAATAAAAAAAAAAAAAAAAAAAAAAAAAAATAATAAATTATGACGTGAGTTAAATGTAAATTTTTAATTTATTCAGAATTTGAAATCAATATTTTAAATTTATGTAGTTAAACTTGTAAATTTAAAATTAATTTAAGAAAAATGGATTCTCTTGGTAATGAAAAATTCCTGTGAGACTCCAAAGGTGAAACAATCGAATTTGTAGGACGTTTAATTTGTCTTGCAAAATATTTCGAAAAATATTCATGACTTGAAATGAACAAATTTGAATTTGATTTACAATATTTTAAATTTCATTAGTATGCAAGTAAGTCAGTGATAATGATTTAAAAAATGTGAGGTAATTTTTTAAAAATATTATATAAAACATTGAGGTTGTTTAAGAAAAAGTGAGAATGATTTATAAAACCGTGCACCTAGTTTAGCGCGTAATGTGCATGGTTTGGAAATTTTACTTAAAATGCTCGAGTTATATCCACAGATACTGAATTTTGCTCCATTACCACCAATCCAAATATTTAAATGTTTTCCCTTCGCGAATTGCGTGTCTACCGAATTAAATTTTTCATGTATTTACCTTCCTGCGGCAACCATATTTAAAGGGCGATTTTTTTTTCTTTTTGGTTTTTGGTGTGTATGTTTTTGACAAATCACGCGTGATTAGCGACATCTGTCAAAGTCAATTGTTCTCAGTTAGCGTTGCCAATAATGCCATTTAATCATGGAAAGACTTACATCCGAACATCGTTTACAAATTATTGAGTTTTATTTTCGAAATTCGTGTTCAGTGAAAAATATTTTTTGCACACTTCGTTCATTTTATGGTCGTCATAATCGACCTACTGAGCAAGCAATTCAAGTCATTGTGATAAAATTTCGCACCAATTTCACGTTATTGCACATCAATCTACTAAATCGTATCCGCCGCACAGCACAGCAATTGGGATTGTATTATTCGACTACGTGGAAGGTTTTGCGCAAGGATCTTGGTCTGAAGGTGTATAAAATACAGATCGTGCAACAACTGAAGCCGAACCACTTGCCACATCGTCGAAGTTTTGGTGAGTGGGCTTTAGAACATCTTGAGGAAAATCTGATTTTTACCGAAATCTATTTTTTGCGATTTGACGCCTCTTGACTATTTTTTATGGGGCTACGTGAAATATCTCGTCTATGCTAATAAACCAACAACAATTGCAGAAATGCAACACAACATTAAACGTATCATTAGGGAGATACCAACCGAAATGCTCGAAAAAGTGATGAAAAATTGGACATCTCGCATAGACCGCACTTAAAACTTAGCCGTGGCTAACATTTACATCCAATTTCATACATGTTTGCAATTTTACTGTGTTTTTTTGAAAGTTATAAATCAAGCGCTTGAAAAATCACTCATTAGTATTCGTTTCGTTGATTTGAAGGCTAATTAGAGGTTCTTTTAGGGAAAGATGTTGCGGTCCAAAATGCAGAAGATTTAAAGTATAGGGTGTTGTGCTGGATTATGTCGGGCTAACGGATGACGTATTGAAAACATAAATCAAACCGTATTTGACCTTTTAGGTGATTGGATCATCTAGCTGTACTCCTCGAAACACTTTTATTAGTATAACGGAACATGTTCGCATAAAACCAAATTGCAATTATAGATAAAATAATATTGATGATTTTGATAATGTCGACGCTCCTGATATTTTGGGAGAATATGTCCCCTCGAGCATCTAAAGAGCAATAACCTTAGATTTCACCTACAGTCTTCCACCGAACAAATAGTCTAGGCGTTGTAAGCGCATCATACGCCTACTAGGCGTAATATTCATTTATAACTCTTAGATGTTCTATTAAGGTTATTGAAACATTTTCAAAGCAAGGGGAAAATTTTTCTTTTTAAGCTATTTTATTGTAGGTACGTAGGTATGCTACGTTGTGCTCTAGTGTTTAAACATTTAATTAACTACGCTAATTTTATAAAACAATTTTAAAGGATTTATAAATACGAGTAGAATTGAGCAGTTTTTTTAATGAATTTTACTAAAATTTACTACTTACTTACTAAATTTTTTTTGAGCTAAATCAAAATAATTTTTTAGCGTTTACCTAATTATTTTAACTCTCGGTAGATGTCTATTTAGCTGGTTGATTATAATCTTATAGAAATTGTTATATCAGATTTATTTAAAACCTGCCTAAGCGTTATATTAAGAAAGCGTTATATTCGAAAAAAGTCACAAATATTTGAAAACTAAACAAAAAATGTTATTCGAATATAATGAAGACATTCTCCGGAAGATGATCCTAGACTTCATTTTTTTTTTAAAGATTAAAATTTTAAATCTGGTAATATATGCCGTTTAAAATGTTCTAGTTCAATTTTCAAGTAAGAAATTGACATTTCTTGCGTTCCTAAAAGGGAATGATAAAGAATTAAATTTAATGTTAGATTGCCCAACAAGATAGCACAACATCAAATCAATACTGGAAGGATTCGTTAACATCTTTTTTAATTTATTTGTTTTATTATCTTTGCGAATCTGTTCTGGGGCCGAGGCTCTCTTCTTTCCCGGTTCGCTTTTCCCGTCCTTTTACACCGTTGTCAGCCGATTCGAGGACGTATGGCTATAGGTTCGATTTTCGTAGAACCATCTGCACATTTCATAGCTATCTGCACATTGCATATAGTACTGGCATGAAAGATGGGTCTGCCACTGAGTTCTCCCCTGGGGTCATAGTTATGTTCCTTTTCATCACCGATCGTAATCTTATGATGAGATTTCCCTTTTGCATGCTACCCCTATCGGGATTCGAAACCCGGTACCTCCCGGTCCAAATGCCAATGCTGTATTTTAAATGTATTCCGAAATTTACAGCTATGTTATTTTAATGAAAGTATTTTGGAAATATTGAAATTTCTCTTATCTATCTATTTTTCTTTTCGACAATAATACCTACAATGTTGCAAATGAGGATTTTTAACTTGACTATAGTGTCGTTGTGATTTTAATGCTGGTTGTTATTCCCAAGATCCGATGAGCTTGTGTTCGCAATTTCAGTTAAATTTCTACTTTGGGTAAGCTAGTTATGTTGAAAATTGTGTTTAATCGAGATGCCCTACGCTATTCAAGTGATAACTGTAAATTGTTCATATAATTTCCGGAATTGTTTTTTTCCTCTCGATGTGCAAGTCGTATAAACTTTTAAATTACAAGAGATTAGGCGATGATAATTAAACAGAATTCATTTATGCAAAATTTATATATGTAGACAAAAATGAAATAAGGCAATATATTATAAAAAATTGTTCTTAAGTTTCGGAATAAGTTTTTGTCGTTTAGAATACGCTACTTATGCATATTATGCTATAATTTTGTAATACGACGTTTCTTGCTTATGTTGGATTTGCAGAGGGAATCGACGAAATATACACAGAGTATATCAAACTGGACTCAATATGCCATAAAATTTATAAATTTTATAATTTATATATATAAACTTGTGTACTCGTATATAGACACAAAAAGGAAATTTGCCACACAATTTGTATATAAATTAAAAATGTACGTAAAATTAGGGCTAGGTCACACGTACATATATTAATTCTGTTTGTTATCCTTGTACACGTATAATTATTTTATTTCTATATAATATAACATTAGTTTGATTACACTATATGTATACTATATATGTATATCGGTATATTAAAGTTCATGTGTACATTTATATAAACATATATAGGTATATATATATATATATATATATATATATACAAATTGAAACATCGATATTGAATAATAAAAATATAAATAAAATTTTGCTTGATACTCATAAAAAACCGTTTAACATTCTACATATCGCGGAGTATTCAAAAGAAAGTTAAGTTCAATCATAAAATGTGTGTTTTGAATAAAACGCGAAGAAATTATAATATGGCTTATACTGTCGTGCAATTTACAATTATAGGTTTAAATTGAGTATGGCATGAATTTCCGACTATGTTTATAGAAGTGTTACCCACAAATGTTTAGGTCTAAAACTCTCTTGGGAGTTATTCTATCAAAATCGAGAATTTTTTGTGAAATGACCAAATTTTCTCGAAAGGACATTTTCAGGCAAAATAGTTTGTTCCAATCACATCGTACAAGGCTATTTGAGCTACGCATTTTTAAGATGCCTATACATACTTGTTCAGCATTTTTTTAATTTAAAATTCAGATTAGAGCATTACTAGGCTAGATCAGTTAACTCTTTTGAGAACTATACTGATTTTGATTCCGCCCATGGTTTGCCGAGGTGTTTCATATCGTTCGCTTCCCAGTTATAGCAAGTACAGCAATTGATTGATTGATTGTGAATGTACAACCAGGTTCAAACAACCTATGTAGGTAATGGGGGAAATAATATTTTTAATTAAAAGTAATTTAGATAAATAATATATTATGTAATATTATAAATTATAATTATAAAAACCTTTAGGAAACCTCCGTTACAAATTCCAATAATACTCTAATATAATGAATAAACAATTTTATTTCATTTTATCATTCCATTGGTTTGAGGTTAAATGACGGATGTCGCATGTCACTTCTGACATCAGCAATTGTTGAGATTAATATGGCAATTAGTTTGAATGTCAATGTTCGACGTTAGATGTCACTGTCAGCTATGCTGATAGTTCATTATATACTAAGCCATACAGTAGTGTAAAGTGATAAAAATAATGCTTTATTTTAATTTAATTAAATTTGTGTATCTCGAATTACTTAATGGACTATCAGAGTTTCCGATTTAATAATATTAGACAGAAATTTACCTGGAAAGGAGAGGTATCACTACGTTGATAGAAACGGCCAGATATCATTATTTCAATTGATCATTGTTAGACGTGGAACCGGAAAGTACAAAGGGAATTACGCTCCACCTATTTAACATAAAACTCGTAGTGACGGTAATTGCTTGTTTAATGCAATTTTTGAATCCAAAAAATCCGTTTGTTCCATTTAGTAGTTTCGCACTGAGATCGTTGAATTTATTAGTAATATTCACAATATAGAAGCCTGCTTTCCTATATTGTTGGACTATTGAGATTTAATTTATGGTCCTGATATTATATCTTCTTTATTTGAACATCGGTTAGCGTTAAGAAAGAAAATCGATATCCCACATCAAGCTTTCTGTAAAAAGAGAATAATTTCTTTCTTTAACTCTGTCCGATATCTATATCCGATCATGCAGAAGACGGGTTTTGAGGAGGTATTGAATGTTTTATCAACTATTTCAATTCTGCTAAACACAATAATCAATGTGTATCATTTAGTGAAACTTAGTTACAAACTTGTTTCTCACCAGTCAATAAGTCAATAGTCCTCGAAATAAGCAATGACCTCAGTAGTTTAGTAAATTGCCTATCCAATGTTTATTATCATTATACTTTATGGGGTAGCCCGAATATTCACGATAGGGGTTTGTTTCTGTTCACTATTTAAGTAATTCTGAACTTGAAATTTTCATTAAAGACTTATCTATGTTTTGTTTATTGTATGAAGGTAATATTAGTTTCTGCTCTATGTCTGTTTTTCTTATTGGTTTCGTCTGTTATTCTTATTTTTTCTTAGCTCCGACCATAAGTTTATCTGTTTTAACATAAACCTTAAATAACAGCTCTTAAACATTAACTTAATAAAGCTAAACTAACTACTGGGAATAATTCGCTGGTTTTATTATGGGTGAGATACTTAAAAACCTAGCAAGAATCAAGAATATAGCGAAAAGATCCAATATTCAGATTGATTGGGATAACTTTTTAGCAGCACTAGGTTAGGTTTGGTTAAGATGGTTGTTGTAAAAGTTTGGCATAGATTTGGTCTGTAGGACTACCAAATAGTTTTTTCTCACGCTCAATAAAATCATCTAGGGCTTTCAACGAAGTGTAGATAGCTCTGACGTCTACCCTGCCGAACCAAAGGAATATTATATCTAAGATCTTCCCACGGAACTTGTTAGATTATAGCTTCTGTTACACATTGTTAGTCATATCGTTGATCGACAGATTTAGTAGGTCTCGGGCTAAAAACACTTCCTGCATACTTGATGTTTTGCGAATTTCAGATGGCAACTCGGTCTTCTTCATTGGCGGATCAATGGAATTGCTACTTTTTGGTTGTGACGCCATCAATCTTGATTTGGTTCATAGACTAGTCATTCTATAGGAGTTTATTCTATTTTCCACCGCACTAGACAGGCGCTTTCCCTGCTAAATCACAGGACGAGTTCCATTTCTCTTGGAGACACTTATTCCTATTCCATCAAACACACATTACTTTTGGGATTGTTTTATAATCGTGGAACAGTAGTACAGTTGTTTTCATTCCAAAATCTAGTAGGCCGGGTTATATCTCTAAGGCAACTCACCCTATTAATCTTTCTTCAATTTTATCAAATTTTCTGAAAGAATTATGTCGCTGAGTATTATAAGAGATCAATACTTATCTATCTTCCCAGATGGAGATATTTTTGATAATACTACGTTTTACTATCACTGTGGCCTGCTGAAAGTTTGGTATTGAACAAGCCATCATTAATTGGCCTGGATCCACTCTCAGGTCTTACATTGAAGGCTGAGCTGGATTATTTTAATATTTACTTTTATATTTAGTTAAAGTTTCCAAAGGCGGCCCTCAGGAAGGTGTTATCACCTCTCTTATGGCTCGGTCATCTGCATCTCCAAAATTATTTTAAAATATTTTGCATGTAATCTTGCTCGTTTGTTGATTAGTCTGGTATATCTCACTTTTTGCTTTACGTTTCTTGTACGAGTTTGTTTAATGATGTAACGAATTGTGTTGTATAGCTAGTGTAGTTTTGGGCTCTAATTTTCCTTTTCTTAATTTTTTATTGATCTTAGCTGAATTTCTTTTTAAAATACTTATTGCTTTTATGTTTTTTTTTTTTTTTGATTGGAAAAGAGTATTCAGGTTTCAGTTCAAGATTAAATCTCTCCTTCATTTCCACGATATTCTGATTTACGCAGCAGGTGGTGAAGGTGGTACTAAACAGAAATATCTCGACTAGGAGACTCTGAATGATTACATTACGAACTTTTATATTTTCCTGAACGTTATCGATAATTTTTTTAATTAAGAAGAATAAAAGAGCTCTTCATTTTCAATACCTCTATTGTTTTTTTTATTTTTTATTTTTTTTTTTAATAAAGGAAAGTATTAATTGTCCAGTGGATTTAATGTCCCTTGAAGGTCAATTAATACCCTCCTTTTCATTCACGCACACACCACCCATTCACACTATTACAGTACACCACCTTCGCATTGCAAGCTCCATGTCAACCTGTACATTGACATGAACGGTGGGTCGGCGCTGAATTCTGCACTCCAACAGAGGAGTCTTAGTTGTGTTTATTAACATCACCGATCGTAATCGATGACGAAAATTCGCTTTGCATCCAGCCTCTGGTGCGATTCGAACCCAGTTCCTCCCGGTCCAAGTGCCGAAGCTTTAACCACTGCACCACTTGTCCGGTGCTCTATTTCTGTGAGTGTGTCGAAATTTAAACGATACCAAAATTGTAAACAATATCTATTTGTATATTGATCTGCCAATATCGTTGGCCCTACTATATAATACTATACTCAAATAAAATTTCATCTTCCAGCTTCGAACCCGCGAGCTTATAGGTCAATTACTTTTTGGTAGGAAGTTTTACCTCTCGATCATCCTTTTAACACAAATTGTTATATGTTTGTGTAGTTTGTTGTAGTGAAATTCGTGTTATTACTCCCATGTTAATTCAGTCTGTCCTGAACCGGTAATTCCAATATTGTATCTTTATAATTTGGTAACATGGACGATTTTCTTTGTAGTTCTCTTCCGTAACCTCCTCGATCTTTTTGAGATTCTTTGAGAAAATTATCTTATTAAAAACAGCTATGTGTTTCCCTTGCTGATTATTTTGCGCTTACATTTTGGAATTCATGATGTCGCTTCCGATTGTGGAATGTTCCTCGTTTATTCTTCTTTATAAATCGGCTATGTTACATTTACTATCAAATACTATGTTTAAAATCTGAATCATCTCGCTCACAATCCTTACTTTGTCTCTTTGTATTCTAAAACTAGCTTATTTGAACTCCGATATGTGCCAATATGTCTAAGCACGTGTTTCCGTTCTAACCGTCTGGTTAGCTCGTTGTTTAGCGTTTTACCGAAACGTTTCTCTGGATCTTAACCAAAGATCTGTCGCCTCTTTTACGTCACCCAATTCGTTTGCCCGTCGTCTTGTAGTATACTATTTTTCGTGATATTTTAATTTCATACCATGAACTAAGAATTTGCCCCTACCTCGTTCGACCCTCTACAGTTCTTGTATCCACTTCTCGCTAGTTTTCATATTGATTTCCACGGGAACCATTCTGCCTCGTAAAATGATTATTCGGCTGTTTCGTTCTTATCTCCTACTCTGACATGATACGGTCTTAATTTTTTTGTGTTAGTGTATAGTTTGCAACACATCTGCTACATCGAGTTGCTTGTCGCCGCCTCATGTATTATGATTATGATGCATTGAGTTTTGAAACTGCATTTTGCAGTTTTTTGAGCCTCCATCGGTGTGTGACGAATTAATCTGTAAGCGACTCTTCATTTTTCTAATTTTATTGTTGGGCTTTTCCCTAACTAGGCCTACGAACTGCTCGATTCGAACTTTAAGCTTTCCTTGAAATCCTTGGATTTAGTCTCTTCTTCTTTTTTCCTTCGAGAAAGCTGAATTCTCCGTAAAGCTCTTTTATTTTGTAACTCTTAAGATTGCTTAATTTGGTCTAGTTATTGGTCTTATTGAGTACCAAGGTTGATTGGTGATTTAAACTGAATATTTGCTAGTTTGGATTTTGATAATCTTTGCTGAGTATTAGGTTGTTCAGTGATCCATTCAAAATTAAGAGATTTTAAGCTTTTATATATCTATTATATACGATCAAAATAAAGAACAACTTGTATGAATCCTGTTTAGTTTCGTTGATACCTTAACGAGGTGTCGATGTGAATGAGGAAGAGTGATTGCAGTTTCACAACCGTAGCTCCAATTTTTTGTTAGTTATATATTGTGAAACATTTTATTTTACATTACGAATTAAGTAAAGTATAGTAACCCTGCGAAAATTCAAATTTCGTTTTTTGATGGTTCTGAACGTTTTAAGTCCATCTGAACGTTTTGGAATGATTTTTTAGGTGGAAATATCCGTCCGTCCGTCCGTCTCTCCTTTTTGGCCAGTTTTAACATTGTTCGATATATCTCAATAACAAGGATACAGGCTCGGTGTCATCCACCTTGCACTGGGAATTTGTAACCCATAGACGTCAAAATTAAAAAAAAAAACTTATATCAAGAACGAAATGGGCCTCTAACTTTTAGTTGAATGTGTTGGTGCGGGTCCTGAGTGTGGTTGTTTATACTAAATTAAAATTTCGCGTTAACATGCTAATTGATTGTCTATTAAGTTTTCTAAAATATCATGCAAATCAATCAGAAGAGCTAAGTACGAGTATATTTAGTCCTTATTTTTGCAGTCTGGAATTATTGCTTGCTAATCTGATATAAAAACAATTGAAGTGAATCATTTTCAATTTGATAACACTTTCGTTGAAAAAAGAATAAAATATAAATGTAATTTCAACTTTTTCTATTCCAACCCTTGTTGGTTCAAACTTTAATCTTTAAATTTATCTAATATGTTAATTCTTTGTCGTTTTTTGTAAATACTAAACATCATTGAAAAATTTAAAAACTTGCCATTGAAGCTCCCACTTCCGACACACATATTTCCACCAAATTTCACAAGGATCTCCCAATTAATGGAAAAAGCTTAAGTATGAAGTTTTTTCCGAATAGACAGTTCGCTTGGGTGCCCAATTTTGGTGAAATGAAACTTAATTTACAATCTGTTTGTTTTTAATCGGTTTTTTCGTAAATCCTATATACTTTTCAAAATATTTGCAACAACTAGAAAGATCCTATGGATGCTGCCACTTCCGGTGGACCAATTTCGGCCAAGGATCGCTGGGCTCAATTTATGGAAAAAGCTTAAGTATGAAGTTGCATGCCGATCAATCAATCCACTGTACAGAGACCGATTTTTGCTGAAAATAGTTATTTTGCTGAAAACATATCTAGACCGATATTTTTACAAAATATGTTTATAATCTTTTAGTTTTCAATTGTTTTTCTTGTAAATGATATATTTTTCTAAATATTTGCACAAAACGCAAAAGCTCCTATGGAGGCCTCCTCTTTCGGTGGACCGATTTCAATCACTGCGACCTCACAATTTAAGTTTCTCCGCGATCAGACAAAAAGGACGGTAGAGAGCATACGGACTTTTAGTCTGCACACACAAACAAAGATTTTTTTAAAAACCGTTTTCAAAACTCAACTTTATTTTACTACGTGGAAGAAGGTATGTAACTAACAATTCAGTAATTTTACCGGAAATAAATTAGTAGATGCTATTTCTATTGTTTTGTATTACTTGTTTTGCTTTTTTAAAAAACAACTATTGAATGAGTAAAACGAACGAATGGCGAATTGTTTCGTACTTTACGAATACGAAGTAAGAAATGTTTAGAAATTGTGGGAAAATGGGAAGTTCTGTTTTTGATGGATGTGGAGTTTGCCTTTTTAAATATATTTTTAGTTTTATCAGAATATCTCTCAATCAACATATCTGACATGGTTTATGAAAAGGGGGCTTACTTGCAAAAACAAGTTATCGAGAAAACGGCTGTTAAAGGTAAAAACTCGTTGCGCCAGTTTCGCGTTAGTTGTTCCCTTTTATCTACGTTGCCTGGTGTCTCACTATATTCAAGGACGTTAAGTGTTGTTTCTGCTCGGAATATTATCGTAGTTAATCGCGTTAGGTTGAGTTTACAAATGTTATCATTGTTATCGCGCCCGCCGACTTTTTCGTTATCACGTTAATGTAATCGTTTCTGTTGGTCTCTGCTTTCTCTCCATTTTTAGTCAACTTTTCCACAAATCATCGCTTTCTGGTTTTCATCATGTGAAACAGCGTCTCGTACTCTATCCGAATCGGCAAAAAAGTGGAAAATGATTTTTTGACACCTAAGCCCACTTTTCTTAGAGCAGGTCCCATATCAATTCTATACGAATCATATATTCGTATACGCTCAATATATTCGAACTTATTTAATCGCCCTTTTTTGTCCTTGAAGTGTTTTTTGGAGAAAAGATGGTCTTTTCTCCAAAGAAAGAAGTTAGCAGTGCTATCTAATCCATTAATAAATAGCTATTAAGTAATTTATAAACCAGAACTTCAAACATCTTTACCAGTGATTACCCAGCTTCAGTAATCATTGGACAATGAAATATGTATGGAAAATGCTAAATTGCAGTTGAAGATAAACGCGTATTTTAAATTTTGTTTAGCTTGTTCGAATTTGTATTTCTCTAGAAAATCAGGAGACGCCATCAAAATTTTAAACTAAAATTTAATTTATTTAAAAATATCGACGTAATAAAACTTAATGATCGTCTTCGTGAAGTCAATTAACTGGATTCTCTGAACTGGATAGTTGAGTTTTAACTTTTTGCGGAATAGAATCACTCTTGTCAAGTTTTACCCCGTTTTCAATTGCAAGTCATTATTTGATTTCATCTCTTGCCTTTCGCTTTATAAATTCACACTCCGTCAGTATTCTGTAAATCTAGCTTCCATATACTTTTGGAAGGAGATGGGAAGGAACTGATTATTCGTCCAATCGGCATGTGTTTTTGAAATTCGGAAGACTGTAACATTCCGTGGTTCGGACGAACGCCGTATCGTGATTCCAATTTAAGGTTGAACAAACAGGAACCTTCGCAGAATAAGTAAAATTGACCATTGCATAGGAATAGTTTAAAGCTATATTTCACTTCGTATGATGCCGCAAAATTATTTTACGTACATTCTCATTCCCAAGTCTACACCTTAATACAACTCAATTCATTTTTCATAAGAACTTTGTCGTTAAAACTTAGTCGCCCATAGGTCGTTCTAGTATTCGCCGACACGTCGTTTCAATCGTGTTTAAAATAATTTTTCGTGAGGAATGACGTGTTTCAAGCCGTTTTTGCTAGTGGGTTTCGTAGCAGATCAGATGAAAATTTTATTTTCTTTGCTGTAATGAATGATATTGTGCGCTTGCAATGTGACTTAACCTTAATGATTAGCTATTCTGCGTGTTATCAGTGTTTATCATGCAAGTGCAGTCGGGTGCAAATGACTTGAACGATTTTTCGAATAAGATTACAAAATATACGTATCGTAAATTATTGCCGAGATTTAATGAATTAAAATTAAACATTTGTATTTTTAGTTTATGTAAGTTGTTTTACATAAACAAAAAGAAAAATGGATAAATGTACTATTGTAAACCTATATACTAACTAACATTCGATTTGCTACACATACGGTACACGATATGTAAACTTTTCGAATAAGTAAGTAGTTTGGGGTGACTATATGGGGTGAGTATTTTTTTACGGAATGTACAAAAAATAAAGGCAAAGGGTATATACGAGTAGAAAATAATTAGCATGATATATTTAATTCATTTGAAATAATACAGAAAACAACAAAATGAAATACAAATCAACGAAATTGAATTAAGTCAAAGTAGTTTATTCAAATGTTGCTGCTGTTGTTGTTTCTTGATGTTCGTTCTGCAATTGTATAAAGTGTCATTTAAATAAGAGTGACTATGAAAATTAAGTATACAATCGTAATGGAATCAAATTATTAGATGTGTCTTCGTAGTTCTGAAAAAATGTACTTAGTTTTCTTGTGTACAAAATTTATGTAAGACAAAGGCGGTACATTTAGTCTCGAGAAATTCTGGATTCTTACAAAATCTTAAATTTCAAGATGTATCAAGGGCTAAACGTATGGTGCGACTAGGTAGTATTAAATTGTAAGAACCGATATGACCAAATTTTTTGTGTAGGTCATAATAGAATTTATCTAATTTGTAGTTGATTTTGGTCAAATTTGGACTGTACGATGTGATTGGGATTTTTATTTTCAACGAAATTCTGGAAGTTGATCTTGCTGGGTCGACTTCCAATTTTTCTGAAATAAGTCAAGGCAAAACATATGGATGTTAGACCAGGATACGGATTATAACATGAATATTAAATCAAGTTCTTGAGTATGCCGACTGATGGAACTCGGCCATTGCTCAGCTCATTTTGGGTCAAATTTGGTTTGGAGGATGTTATTGGCATTTTGACACGTAAACTTTGAGCAAAGTTTTAGACAAGCTACGGTGAATTTCTGGGGGTGATAATTAAGTAAGAATTTCTAAAAATAGCCTTGCTGTTTGGAGCTTGCTAAGTACCTATTTCTTATTCGCGATTAAATTCGAATTCAGTTTTTAGGATGTAATTGGTATATGTTGGATAAAGTTCAAATTTTGTATGTAAGATGGAACCAGGATTCTAACAAACATTTCAATCGAGATTGTTGTTTTATGAAACTCGGCTAGTTCTTAACTAACTATTGTCAAATTCGGTTTATAGGAATGGATTAGTATTTTAACATAAATTGTTTCCAAAGCTCTAAAATGCTGTATGAAACTGGACCATTTTTAACTCTTCATGTTCATAATCGCTTCGAAGAGGCTATAACTAAGACAATAGGAAAGAGAGCGATCTCAAATCAAAAATTAAAAAAAATTGTCAAAATTAAAATTCCCGTGAAAAAATCATAATTTCTTACATACTTATATTCATTTAAAAGCTTGGCTCTTTTTCTTGGAATGAATGATGATTCAACTTCTAATGTGAGCTTCTTTTTTCCAAAATGTCTAAGGGAAAGTAGGATAAACTTATAGTTCTTTGGGAATCCAAGCAAAGTTTTCTCGCAGTAGTTAATATTATATTTAGTAAAACTTTATATTTACCTCAGTCTTTTTATTAGAGATTTGTCAAATTTCTATAATGATACTCCCCAAGATACCATCAAGCCAGAGAAAGTTAAGCCAGTGCTTTATTAGATAACTACAGGAATGATTCCACTTATATGATGATTACAGCATTTCCCTTCCATTCGTTAATATACTTGTGAAGCTATGGCAAATATTTCGGTTTGTCCTTAATCTGTTTAGCCCACGTCCTAACTAGAAAAATGAATACCAAGTTATAATTCCAAACCACGATAGTGGTGGTGTATAGTCATTAGATTGTTGAAGAAATTTCGGAGTGGTAGGGCTAAACCTATTTGACATAGCCTTGCAGCCTGAAATGATTTCTTATTTTACCACAATAAAGCCTTCCGGCATGGCTTTTAGCGGTTCTTAATTCGTATTTGACCATTTCCTAGCAAAGACTTCCTAACAGCAGTACTAGGTTGTAGCAATCGAAAAGCTGGCAATTTTCATCAGGTTCTTTGGAGCCCGTGAAGTTTGTAACAAAAAATAACACGTATACGTATACGGTTCCAATTGGAAAACTTGGCGGAAACATAATTCTTATTGGATTCAAATAGATTCCAATAGCCGCCATATTGAATTGTTTTAGTGTTGGTGATTTACACTGTAAATATTTTATAATTGCAAATTAGTAACAATTTTATTAATAATTATGAAAAAGGATAATAAATACAAAAGATATTAAAGAAATATTTAATTACTTAACTAAAAACTTAACAAATAAATAAAATTAAAGCTTTACAAAAAAAATATCAAATATGTTTATTGAACATTTTCACTCAAAGTATTGAGTATTTTATCAATCTAGGCCAATAACAAGCCACTTCCAGAGATTAGGGCAAAGTACCACTGTATAGGTCGAATTCGCCTATCAATAGAGAACATTTTCCGGTATAAGGTTTTTCCTAGCGGAGAAAATGTAACCTTGTTCTTTAGAGATAGGCCAATTTAACCTATATAGTGGTATCTTGCCCTAATCTCTGGAAGTGGCTTGTTATTGGCCCAGATTGATAAAATACTCACAATTTACAGTGGAAAATTGCTATTAACAAGGTTAAATTTTCTCCGCTAGGAAAAACCTTATACCGGAAAATGTTCTCTATCGATAGGCCAATTCAACCTATATAGTGGTAGCTTGCCCTAGTCTCTGGAAGTGGCTTGTTATTGGCGCAGATTGATAAAATACTCAAAATTTACGGTGGAAATTGCTATTAGCAACGCTACATTTTCTCCGCTAGGGGAAACCTTATATCGGAAAATGTTCTTTAGAGATAGGCCAATTCAACCTATATAGTGGTATCTTGCCCTAATCTGTGGAAGTGGCTTATTATTGGCGCAGATTGATAAAATACTCAAGATTTACGGTGGAAAATTTTCAATAAACAATTCTGATATTTTTTCTGTTAAAGCTTTTATTTTTATTTATTTGTTAACTAATTCACACTTGATTTTAATTTGTTTTTTTCTTATTTGTTTTAATAATCATTGTATTTCATTAATATTTTGTATTTTTGAATAAATTTAATTTTAAAAATTTTAATTTTTAAATATACTTTATTCGGAGAATAATTTTACAGTGTAATAAATCACACTCAATTTATTCTAATAAGAATTTAATATTGCGCGGTACTAACACATTTATAATTTGGATTTTTTGTTAGAAACTTCACATTGGTGTTCTTTGGCGTATTAAAAATTTCTGAATTTCAAAGTCATCATTACGCTATTAGTCACACGTGGCGCATATAAGCTTTAAGCAATTTGAACAATGTTTTATGTTTTCAGAAACAGATTCTCTTTTCAGTTTCCATGGTCGATTCCGTGCATCTAGATGCTAAGGACCTCATTGCTTTATAAATTTAGCCATATGACGTCAATTTATGTCGACGGTTCCAATCTTTGGCTGTAGATGGTAGTATAATCAAATAAATGATTCTATTTTTTTGGATAATCTTTTTCGTGAAACGTTAATCGCGATGAAAAAAACCAATAAATTCCACAATTATATCAATTGAAAATTATATTTCGGGATTAGAATGGAGAATTAATTTATTATATTATTATTAAAATATACATTAAACCTATTTCGTTAAACCTTTAAATGTCAAGAACTTTTTTCAAAAATTACTGCCATCTACACTGCAGAAAATAAACTATAGACAAATGTGAAGACGTATCAAACAGAACTGCAGTTATTTTTTTGATCTGAGGGTCATGTTTTAGTCTATACAAATTCTCATTTTATTCTATTCTTATAAATTTGGAGTTCGAATCGGAATCAATTTTCATCGGGCTTATCGATACATTTTTCACATTTTTGGTTAATTGTTTATTTTAATTCGATATATCGTTAACGGAATTCCTTTAGGTATTACAACAGTTTCTTGGGAACTTTAGTTCCTCGAGTGGGCAGAGAATATTTTTAGTACACATTTGATGGAAATGGCATTTAGAATTGAAACCATAACTCCACAAATATTTGGCGTGCAAAGATTTTTCAACAAAACAATATCTTTATGTAAGAGAACGAACACAATTATTCTTGCGAATTTCAAATTCAAAAATATCGTATTCGTATTTGTGTACAAACTTAAGAGTTCGTGGTTTATGTTGTCGAAACGCATACTTAAAATTTCTCTTTGAATAAGTGGCTACTTGCCGGGCAAATTTCCAACATTTAATGCGCTCTAATAGTTGCACACAAATACAAAGTAGTTGTGTGGTACATACTCGCATATTACCAGAGATACCTTAGCAATCAAAACAAGAAAATGTATTTTCTCAAGATGCTTTAATATTCTTTGACATTAAGTAGTTTTTCCAGCACGAAATATGCAAAACTAAAGTATAAAAATAAAATAAAAAGAAGACTTCTCATTTTACTTTGTCTGTTCTAGTTTGTACGTTTAGTTTTTTGGTAGATACTTTGAAGCAACAATAATTTTTCACATTTCAAACTTTAGATCAGAGTTTCTTAACCTTTTGTTAATGTTTGGTATTTTACAAACACTTAATTAATACTTTTGCAGAATATCGGTTGTGAGTTGTTCATTTTTATTAAAATTGGTTGGGGACCATTTTTTCGAAAATTTAAAACACAGTATAAAAGTTATAATCGTTAATTAAACGCAATTATTTGATTAACTTGCAAGTTTCGAGTGATCATTCCTTGTTATCTCTTTCCCTGCTTTGGAACATCCCATTAATATACAATAAGATACAAGTTCCTTGTTTGTATTCGTTAAATCGTTGTCTCGGTGAGAGATGGTTTTCCAGCCGGAAACTATAGATCGCATTTTCTCCGCAATTCAGAAATGCTTTGTTATCTTGTTATGATTTATTTGGTTCTCATAAAGCATTATTATTCGCTCATCATATTTATCGGGTAGCTAAAGAAAGAAATGCACTGGATGGCACGTTATCGATGTGTTTTGATTCTAAATGATTTAGAAAATCATCACATACATACTGGGGCAGAATTATGAAGATTGCAAGATTAAACCAAAAATTAAAAATATAAAAGTAAGGTAATAAGTAACTACTTTTCAAATTAGCTTTAGTTAAGCAAGACTCAGACAAATAGTTAATTTTATTAATACTCTTACACACCATCTTCACTGGTTCATCATAGCCATAGTTGGTTCTGTGTCTGTCTAAGTCGTCGTTGATTATGCCTAGTAGGAGATTACCATTAATGTACTTTTTAGCAATTCGTGCCTATTTTCTAGTGTTGCCAAGTTGTATGTTATACATCCAGTTAAGTATAGTGGTTGTCGCTGTATGTTTACGTGGTATGGTAGATCATGGTCATAAACTCGTCCGTCTTTTCAGATCAAGTAGCGTATAAACTTCTTTTGAATTTTCTCAATACTTTGGATGTGTTCTTTGTAGAGCGTACACCACACATTTACAGCATATTCCGGCTGCTTTTGATATTTAAATTTCATCCAGGCTAGGTGGCCTTTAGTTTCGCGTTGGTTTTCCAAAAAATTTCAAAAGTATCTGAGACCGCCTTTTATTTTATCCTTTAGATTGCGAATATAGCTTCTGTACCTCAGTTCAAAATATTATTTCCTTTCTTACAAAGCCTTACAAATTCATTCGATTGCTATAAAGTTGACGAAACTTGAAACAAAACCTTGTAAAAATGTTGTTGTTCTCAATATAAAACTTTACAATCGTCTAAACTTGCCGAGTGTATGATGCGCAACCTGATGCTTTTTTGTTATGGTATGTGTTTGCGCATTATTATTTTCTGTAAGGAGAGTGGGGGTACTTTTGAAATAATGCAGATGAATTCTAAAACTACGAATATAAAGTCCTTACATTGCTCTTCCCCACTTTTTTTTAACAAGGCGCAGTTCTTTGAATTAAATGAGTGATTCATCAAACTCCATTTTGAATGTAGTTACGACGTTGTAAAAATTAGCTGCAAAAGCTACCTGATTTTGCGTTCTGAATGTTCAATTCAGTAAAAGGGTGTGTGGTTGTATAATTGGGAAACGAGGCAAAATCTTGTTCGCCTCTTGGTCGCCGGTCCTAACTATTTATTTGTTGGAACACCGGATAAGCCGGCGTTACTTATTTATTAAAAAATTTCGGGGTTCCATATGATCTATGACGTTGCCGTTTTTAGTGGAAAAGTATTTGGCCCTCAATATCTTATTTTATAATAATTTAGATGGGCCACATTTTAACGGTATTGTATGGTAAAATGGAAACCATGGTGGCTCACAACAATTTCTGTTATTATATTTATATAGTTATTACTTACAAGCATACTTAACTGCATACATATATTGCTTATGTACTTAAATCTAACCGATTATGTTAGGGAAATTCTAATTAAATTATTAATTTTCACATTTTAATACAGATATCACTGGAACTGCATAAACGCCTCGAGTGCTTGTTAATGATGGAGATTTTCACCCTTACCTCATCAATAATTTCTGCTTTTTCAACACGCGCAGGAGACGATTCATCTTCATAATGAACTGACACATAGTCTCCCACATTAAATGTGTCTTTATTTTCCGTTGAATTTCAGTTTTTCTAATCATCTTGCAGCCATTCCACTATTTTTGGATTTAATTTTTTAAAATACTTTAAGGGTTTTAGTCAGCTTTATTTATTAATTTAAATTGTTTTAAATCCACTTATCCATTGAGAATGAGAAGCTTTAAATTATTTTTAAAAATAATTGTTGCTTTAAAATGTTGAACAACGTTATATTGACACTTGGGACAAAAAATGGTAAAAACTTTCGTAGCTTCATCGAAACTTATACTTAGTTACTTACACTAAATCTCAGGTTATTTTGCAAGCAATGTTGCAAGAAAGTACTCATAAAATGTTTGAGTTATATTCAATCGTTCAATATCCCAATTCTTTATGGGCAATTTTTGAATAATCCTCTTTAGCCCTTCTTTTTACCAAAACCTGGTCTTCCCTAAGTGCAAGGGAACCGCTGTTTCTTCACAACGGAATATATTAGATTAGGTTACTGCTAAATATTTTTTTCATGAAAGTCGTTTTAAATTTCTGCAAACCAATTTCTAATATTGTTCTGTCAACTGTGACCTAGCAGCAGTTTGGTTTTGTGATACTTGGACGGCTAATTGTGCATGTTTTTTAAAGTAACCACATAATCATTTTCCTCTGAGTTTTCTATCCGTAGAAGGATTTGATCGATTTAATGTTTTTGTTTATATAAAAAATAGACAACAAATTTAAAATTGGAAATATTGTTGTATTGAATTTGCAGGCTTCGACGCGATAAAGTCATCGACGAATTTACGTACATCGTCCATCGTTTTGAACTGTTTATTCACTAAGGCGTACTGACTTGACCGGAACAAATGATTGTCGGATGGGGCCAAGTCTGTTGGATATGCCGCGTGCGGGAGAACTTCTCATCCCAAGTTCAAGAGGGTCTTCTCAGTCATGCGAGCCACGTGAGGTCGAGCGTTGTGATGCTGCAGTATGACTTGCCTGTTTCCTTGTCCAGTAAATGACCTTTTCTGGAGTTCGTAAAGCACACCCTTCATGTCCTACCAGATACCTACAGGAGAACCTTCTTTAAGTGGATGTTCTATTTCGGCGTCGATGTATTAGGTTGCCCGGGATCTATCCGCGACTTGTTTTGTTCGGTCAACACATGTGGGACTCACACTCCAAGTTTTTGAATTTTTCCCATTGGTGCAAACGCTTGGAAATACCTATTTGGGTGACTGCTTGTTGAGCTGAAAGCTCTTGTTGCGTTTGCTTCGACTATTCATCCAGTACAGCTTTTAATTCTGCATCTTCAAACTTTCGAAGATGTCCAAGGCGCGGCTGGTCACTAAGATCGAAATCACCACTTCTAAAATGTATGTACCAATAGTTACAAGTTTCATAAGACACAACGTATGCACCAAGAACAGTACAAATTGGTTATTCTGTTTTAGAAACATTTTTTCCTTATTGGAATTCGTATAGAATACAGTGTCGAATCTGTTGTTTATCAGTTGCCGTCGTAAACTCTGCTATTCTGGGAGGTAATATAACACTCACGTAGGCTTTTCGTTCGGAGTTCTGAAACCTTGCATCCGATCCTGTAAAAACAACAAAATACTAAATTATTTCGAGAATATTTCTATTTTAAATATAATTTTAAGCTCGAAGAAAACTCAGTAAAAATTAAGTCACGCATCTAATAAAACACTCACTGATTCACAAATTTCACTCGTTCACTGCTCACTAATTCACTTTAACTGTTCACTTTTATACTGGTAACTACTTTTCGCACTTTGGGTAAATTACAACTATGTCTGCTTTCCAAATTGCTTGCGCTTTTATACTTGTCTATCGCTGTCCGAGATAATTCTTTTTTTTTGCATCTAGCGATGTATGTGTATTGCAATTCTAAATCACTTTCATGTAGTTGTGTTCGCGAATATCCACGTCATCATTTCCCTTGTCTTGATGATTAACGCCCGTTGTTAATTCCAGTGTTTCCGAAAATGATTATCGCCGCCATTTACAATGTTTCGTTATCTCCATATTCCCCTCCCCATGTTAACGATTGGTGGTGTACATATTAACCACTCAACCACCGAAAGTTTCATGTGTGAAGAGTAGAATTCCTAACACTACCCCATCTTAAATCGTTCGTCTCGAACAGACACATACAATGTTATATCGCTTCAATTTATGAACCTGCACAACTTTTCGTCCACCTCCAAAGCGTTCTTGTATTCGATACACATCGTCGCTGATCCTTTTGACAATTCTGTTGTGTATCTGAGATCTGGTTTTTCTGAAATTCAGCTACATTAAGTCACCTCGTCGAAAATCGGCAAATCTCCCACTCTAGTCATATTGCGCTTCTGATTTATTTCTGGCGTTCGTGCTTTTTCCCTTTACTGCAGATTGATTGTCCATTCGTTATCGTTGTTCAGCTTCGTGATTTTTGGGACCTCTTATTGCTCAATAAATCGGTCGTTTCTCGGTTTTCTGAACGATTTCTCCTATTGACTCATCATGGCTCTGAACCTTTCTCTGCGTCGTCGTATTACATGACTCTCCGTCGTGGTCTTCTGTATCGCTCCTCTCTTAGCAATGAACCCCACTGCCGGACTCACCCTCAACAATCGTACTGGAAACTTCCGCTGGGCCTCTTCCAAGAATCTTTGCTCCATTTGATAAATAAATTGGTCCCTCCTTTTCTCTAACCGTAAACTTTCTTTAAGCCGACTTGCACTGTCCAAGCTAGAACCAAACGTTTGCTTCTGCACTTAGTTGTTTGTTGAACCCTATGTGGTTTTCTTTATTTCCCTGTTCGGAAATCAGGCTGCCGCGCAAAACGATCATTACATCGTTGCGTACACTTGACTGTTGTAATTTTCTGTGACTCCAATAGCTTTGAGTTAGTTTCCTTAACCCCTCTCTTATTATAGTCTTTATCTCTGCAATAGCCTCGAAATTCAGCTTGCGCAACTTTACTGTGTCAGTGGCTAAACTTGCTTGAACATAGTTTTACCTATAGTATTGGTTCTTAAATGAAGTTTCAGATGTACGTCCTTGATAGCACTGATAAACATATCCACTGTTAGTCCGTTCAACACATATACAGGTGCATTGCCGTATGCTTCAAGCGCCAATTCCATTACTTCTCCCTCCAGGTCTTGGAAGTCTTTCCCCACGTAGTTGCCGCTTGCTTTGGAGTTAAATGTTGCATAATTCTCCGACGTATGACTGCCCGTAACTTAGTTCCAACTCAGTAATAACTCGCTCATAACTCGTTTCTGTTCGGATATAGTTTGCAAAACATTTTCAGCTTTCCCACAAAGAAACAAAATTAGTACGTTGAGCTGCTCTTCTGCACCCCAACAATTGTTCTGCCGCTTGAAACTGCACTTTAAAATTCTGGAATGGGATTTCGCCGTCGAATGTCGGAGGCTTTATAATTCTCCTTAAGGTCTCCACTTGCTTAATTTTATATTCTAGTTCCTGCCTGATTTGTCTCTCAAAATCCTTGAACTGGTTATCTACTTTTACCTCGAAAGACTTCATTTCTTCTTTTAGCTCTTTTACTTGAATATCCTTGACATGCTGAATTTGATTCATTTTCTAGTCTAACTCAGCAAACCACCCACCTCGCCTTGCTGGTCGATTTTTCCACTTTGCTTGTCTAATTTGGCGCCTTGCTCTGCTGGGAGTTGATCGAATTTTGCACCTTGCTGTTCTAATTTGGCGTCCATTCCCTTGAGATGATTTCTTGTTTTTGTTTACTCCATCGCCCGCCCCAGTTATCTCATTTTTAACTTCTTCTTCACACGGATGTACTTACTGCTGCTGTACTGCTCATCGTTTGGGATAACTGGCGGAATTCTCCTGATGGTCCTAGAGCATCAGTGATTATTGTCGCGATCTTCGTCCTCCATGGCGCTCTGAAGTCTTGCAAGCAGCTCGCTGTTGCCTTCGGTTGAAAGCCTGAGGCTCTGCAGCTTTTCTCTCAATTGCTGTGATTATGTATGATGTGTTTAAGTTTTTTACCATTGCTATTTGCAAAATCTCACTTTTGACGCCAAATGTTACACGAATTTCGGGCGTTGAAAGAACATTATTTTCGGAAGTTAAAGAACGTTATTTTCCAACACCTTTAATTTCCACAGCAATTCACAAATTTCACTCGTTCACTGCTCACTGATTCAGTTTTATTTTTCACTTTAATTGTTCACTTTTACGGGTCACTACTTTTCGCACTGTTTACTTTTCACTTATTATTATTCTTTTTTTGCATCTAGCGATGTCTGTGTATTGCAATTGTAAATCACTTTCATGTATTTGGGTTCCTGAATATTCCACGTCATCATTTACCCTGCCTTGATGATTAACGTCCGTTGTTAATTAGAGTATTTTCGACGATGATTATCGCCGCCATTTAAAATGTTTCGTTCGAAATGTTCGTTTCCCCTTCACTTCGAATTCCATTCTAAAACTCCAATCCCAAATCAGGATTGGAGGAATACTTGATCCGACAACATCGTTGATGTGAAGAATAATAATCGTTTAATAAGATTATACTCTTCAACTGGCTTCGAACTATCAAACTTTGGGTTGATAACACTTGGTGGTGTATGCCATAACCACTTGACCACCGAGTGTTATTTGTGAGAACAGTAGAATTCATAACAAATACTATTTTAGAAAATAAAGTCTAATAAAATATTTACAGACGAGTTTCAAGTAGCTGCTTGGATTAAAGTGTACAAATTGAAAGCTCACTCGCATAAATTACTAAATAACAAATTGTGATAAGATCGTTACACTGGTTTATTGAAAATATAATCCCCATTTAATTGCTTTTAAGAAACTTCTGAACTCGATCGATCGTCTCAGTTGAAGTTGAATAACCATTTTCTAACAGCTGAACATCAAATGCATCCAACTTATTTCAAAGAACCTTTAAACATATCCTTAACAACAAATGTAGTGAATAATTCATCAACTTCAAATATATATATCTCCTATGATTAGTGAAAAATAAGTCCGATAATCTCCTCCTTACGCCAGCTATTAGCTGTGCTATTGAATTGTGTTTCTCTACTGGCATGGTAAGATTAAAAAAACCTAGTATTAGAATAAGATCTACCTATTTGAGTAAGTTCAGGAGTTAGATTCGTACATATTTATTTAGTTCGGGTTAATGCATTCGGTTCCACCATGAAAATATTTTTATCGGCTTTGCATTTGATTTCTGCTGGTCTATCTTCTTCGGATTTGAAATAGTAGAATTTAGTACCTTAATTTTGTAGGAACATGATCGTCTCGCGGTAAACCGATTAAGCACCACTGCATTAGTTATAAAACACCCAAACCGGAAGTTAGTTTGTTTTTTTAATTAAAGGCAATGTAATTTTCTATCTTTTCTTTACACATTTCCATTTAGTGAATAATTTTTTCGCATACAGTCCAAGAAATACTCTGTTTCGTGGTTTAAGTTTCTTCGGGGTTTGACCTAAATAGCGGCGTACGAATACAAAAAACATGCATTGTACACACCCATACACACTCACACACATCAAAATTACATTGAGAGAGAGAGAAATGAAAAAAGTTTTTCATTTCCAACTTGTTTGATTTTGTTTTTGTTTTGTGTTTTAGATTTTCCAACCAAAAAAAAAACAAACCGAAATTATAACAAAAAATATTTCCTCCACGTAAAGTAAATTCATGATTTTTGATTTTTCTATATATCCATAAACAAATACACGATGGCGACGAGTGGCGGAAATATTTGATTTGGGTGATCTGATTTTTTTTAGTGGGTGTCACAAATAGATCAGCCACAATTAAATAGACAAAAATTGGATGAATTATGTTCCAATATTGTGTTTTATTAATATTTATTTTCCATTTTCATTTGGTTTTCCATTCTTAATCGGCTTCAGTAAAGTACAATACAAAAAAAAAATCCATAAGTTTTTTTTTTTCGATTGTGATGGTTATTTTTGGGGTATACGAGGTAAAGGTATTTTTGCTGTCATGTGGTATGAGGGAGAATTTTGTGTGTAGATACTGGAAAACACATAGTTTTTCTTTTTTGTTTTTTTTGTTACTTTTTTAAACTGAACTAAAATGTAATATAAAACACGGTGTCTTGATGAATTTTTTATAAGGCACAAATTTTTATTAGTTTGATGTAGAGTTTTATTCTGTATAAGAACTTCTACACATACACATACGTATTTTATTGAAATTTTCCTTGACAGCCGAGAAGGAAAAATTATAATAAAATTCGAGGAATTAAGTAAAAGTGTGATATCAATATTTTGTTTATTTTTGATGTTTTTGGTGTTTCAGTTCAGGTGATTTTTCTGTTTACACACAGAGCCGTTGCAATAGGAGGGAGTGTGAGTGATAATATATCTATATTTAGGTTGTCTTCAAATCGATGTGTCCGACAATCAATATTATATTAAATGACGTATATTCGGTTGAGTAAACAACGTTATATTTCCGCGTATTGCTTATAAACATAAATCAGGATGCTTGATATTACATGGAGGTATTAGTATAGTGAGGACGACTTAAATAAATATTCTATGCCAATTAAAAAAAAATCAATGGATGACCACCGTAATGTAGATACATAACAATTATTGTTATATATAGGAATTGTATAAGAAGTAAATGATTTGGTCTTAAATAATTAATAGACATTTTTTAGATTCTAAAGTTATTACATGTTTAACAAGAAAACTAGGTTACAGTTTGGTAAAATTATCAATTTTTTGTTCATTATGTTCATGTCTGAAAAATAAATCAGGTTTATAAGTTTCTAGAGAGTTTACAATTTGAAGGTGAAATAAATAAACATAATGTCAGAATTCTAATTATATAAATATCCATATGTAAATTATGAATTGTTCGGCCAATCAACTGCTCTGCCAGCAAATATGTGTCATTTAATTATATTTTTAAGATAATATTGACTGCCTAAGATACTTATCGTCAACCTAATGTACTTATCGTACCTAATGTACTTATTATCAAATCCCCTCCTCAAAGGCCTCCTTATTTCTTTTCGTTTCCAGAGATTATTTAATTCGTCCAAGGACATTATAGTTTAAGCATAATCATTTCTTCTGTCTAGTAAGAAGCACATGAATGCTTTAAGTGCTCTTAATTGTAATTTTTTAAATAAGACATTGTAACAGTTATGTGTCTATGTGATGTATAGAGTGAGCCGTGGTGCTTAATTTTCATTTTTAGGTCTCGTAATCATTACATTTTTATGCACTTTCACTGCTAAAGTCTAATATTTTTATAATTTAATTACAAACCAACCAACATGTGGCTGAACTGAAAAAATTTCAATTAAACTAGAGATTTTCTAGTTTATCAGAGCTATACTCGGTTTGATTTTCCTTCGAATGGAGTGTTTTAATATTTTTCTAGATAGAGGATCCTCGATTTTAAGTCACACTACTCAGTGCAATCAACTCTGTTTGAAATAAAAATTTCCGCAATAAGATTAGTTATTCCTTTATATTCTCCAGTTTTCAGTGTTTAGTTCGTGCAGAGATAATACAAATCCCGTGTTATGGAAAATTAAAAACACGTCGCTTACTCCTTCTGACGCATCTCTTAAAGCAGTCAAGAACGATCGGAATTATCCTTGCTAATCAAAAACTCAACTACGAAGTTAGCATAGGCTCTCCGTGCGATTGCTCTACTTTAGCTCCGTTGCAATACCCCATTACATTCGATACACTCACTCGCTTACAAAAATGCATGTGATAAACTGCTCGCTATTTTTAATATATTCATTTAGTCCCGTAACACCATTCCATTTTCCAAAGTTAGATTTTAAAATTCGATTTCGTGTCTGGCTTGTTTTGTGATACGATTTTACGATACCAACCTAAGAATGGTTTTCCTAGTGTGCCTGCTAATGACTTGAATCACGACCCACATATCGCCGTTCCTCTCATAATACTAATCAAAAATTCAAATTGAATGATCTTTGCTACAGGCTATTAAATGTAAAATAAACAAAAGAGGCAGCATGTATCGAAAAAACATCTTAGAAAGCGGCAGGGGCATTATTGTGAAGCGACCGTGGCTAGTTTAGATTGAGCAACACGCCGAGAACATTCAGAAAGTTCAAAAACACGTTGTTACGACAAAAACTTTTATCTACCTCGCAGACATCTACGTTTAAATAGATGTTATTGCTTTCAACGCGTGTTTCATGTAGTTTTAATATGTATTATGAAAAGTAGAGATTACAAATCCTGTCCTCCCCCTTGTTCGTTCCCCCTTACTTTACCCACGTTCAATTGAACTGTTGGATGCATGTGTCTTCTCTCTATCGATGTAATAGCTCGTTTGCAAGAATGTCTACATACTGGCCTTTTTTAATGTATCAGTCAGTTCGATACCAACCATCATATCGGCTTTTGGATGTTTGTTGGATGAAGTTTTATATACTCGTATGATGAAATTACAAACTCCCCACCGATATATGAAATATCGTACTCTCCTGTACTGTAACCTCTATTGTTAAATATGAAACAAATACCTTCAAGCCTAGCGGATTAATAACTCGAATCAGGGATCCGATTTAGTAATTTTTGGAAGGACGATTTCGGTTTCTAGAAATCACTGCTGGTTACGTTTAGAATTTAGTAGACAGTGTTTCCTTTAATGACTGTGAACATTTTGTAAAATTTCGAAGTTCCTCCTAATGACCAGACAAACTCCGTTTTTCACCCCCACAGGTCGTTAGATGGTCACACATTTTCCAATGTCATGATGTAGGTTAAACCACCAACCATCGGAATGCTACGGTCGACATATTAGAACCTCCGCACTACGGGTACTTTAGAGGAAGTTAATTTTCTGACATTTCCCATGACAGGCATACTTTTTAGTGCATGGAGCCAAAACTGAACAGGAAACATATTTTGTTTCAAGATCAATAAGTTGCCAAGCTTGTAAATACCCAGACGTGTTGCTTTCCGATTGATTATACGGTTTTAATTTTATTCGGCATAGATTTTTCTACAAATCATTTTCTAAAATGTATCGAGATGTATTGCACCCCAAGTTGAATGATCATATCGGTCTCCTGAGAGGCATGTAGATGCTCCAACCACACGGTAAAATTATAAAATTTATTAAAGATTATATCGATAAGTGTTTCACATGAGAAATTTGAATTGGCCAAAACATCAAAAAATTGGCGCCAAATACTCAACAAAAATTAATCAACAAAGTCAAATATCAATTTCTCATCAATTGAATGACGGCGGCATTGATTTTAGGACTATCAACGTTGCATGCGAAGATTTGTCCACATGGGTTTCGAATTGTTGAATCTTCCTCGAAAAGGACAATTATCAGATGATGCTAAGCAGTCACATAATAAGGATAAAAGAAAGTATCGGTATAAACTATGAAGATTTTTCGATCCGCTTCTGATGCCTACGGAGTCTTTAATTTCCAAGTTAAGGAAGTTTCCTCTGGCATTCAGTAAAACTTTTTTTCAACTGAAGCAGTTAAAATTTTATTGCTCCTTTAGATATTCATGCATATTTACGATCTCGCCGAAAATTGATGTTGTAAACGTCAAATTCTATAACGATATTCACAGTCCAGTGATACGCATCGGAGTTGACAGGACAAATTCGTATCAATATATTCGCGATTCTATCACAACAAGCAAATATACTAATCAAATATACTAATTTTTGAAAAAACAAATTTCAAATTCTAAATTAGCCGCAAATAACATTCAAAATAATACCTAAATTCTAATTTATCAGATTTTTAATCAACGATTTAAAAATCCATAAACACCGACCGAATCAAACGACTTTTTGCAATTTGTAAGTTCGCCATCTTGGATCCTCTATTTTATTCTCACAATCAGCGATCTCAAAACATATCGTTCACGAAATTTAAAAAACAAATCATACAATGCTTTTATATTTTGGCAAGTTTTTTGAGATTTTGAACGTCGCTTAGAATGCGTCAATTAAAGTATTATAAAACTCTTTTCTAAGCACGAAAACATTCAAATGACAAAATTATTACTAAATCTGTGGAATATTTGGAAAACACACACTCACAACTGAGAATATTAACGCTATTAACGCGATTTTTCTGGATGTTACTCTTCATCAAATATATAGGGTGCTCGTATTTCGGATGCCAATTCCTTAAATTCCATAATCAAAATTACTATCGAAGCATTCTCAGCCAATAAGTATGGTGCCTTTTATAAAGCGGTGTAGTTCTAGAAACAAAACGGACTAATTTTTAGCTGACAGAAAATCAGCATTTCATTCCAAATTCCGTTTAATCCTAAACCGCTACTGTGTTAGCAAAATTATCATAAATTCTGGAAATCAATCTGTTATACTCCTAATCCACCAAGAAATTCATTGAACATTTCTGTAATTTCGGTCAAATATCGTCTTAGAATTTTGATGCAATAATTCACCTAATTTTAACGAATGTGACGCGTTAAATTTAAAATCATTCTATGCAAATTTAGATAGCGCTTGTTCAAGGTTGGTGAAATAAGTTTGAATTAGAATTGGGGACAATACTATCCGCTTAAAACATTTATGTATCATGGATTCTTAATGAAGGTCTATAAATAAAGTATTAATTCAACGTATTAATAGCAGTTTTTATTTCGTTGAAAAGCTACATAATATTGTTAGTAGACAGATTACATGTACAGTCGAGAAATAAAGGATGGGGCAACAAAAGTTGCATCATTGAAACAGTAAATAAAAAATTATTGCGTTCGAATGATTTTGATTTCTTTATGGAATAATGCTTATTGGTCTGACTGATAACAGCTATGTGTGAAAGATAATATTGGCCAAATGCTTACCACGGCTTCAGTCATAATTGCTCCTCTATTCCACCAATATGTGTTATTATCTCGTTCTTTATTGGCTAGGCCAATTGACCTAGGTGATTCGTGATGCCGGCAAGTTCTCGTACAATAAAGTCATTGTTACATTGTTCATGGTATCGTTTTATTGAAACCAGATATTGAGCACCACACAGTGTGGTTTTTGAGAGGTTTAAATTTTGTACACGGTGACGGGTTGATGTGCTAGGATTCCCTGTCTCACTTTCATGTAAAGCAGCAATGTTTACGGGGCTGAACGGCTTCTACGAACACGCTGAATTACACGCTACATTACACTGAAAGCAACAGTTGACCGAAAATGACACCACCGAAATCTATACAATTGATCTAAAGCGACAATTTGCCGAAAATGACAATTAGGCGAAAACGACAATTTATCGAAAGAATAATTAACCGAAAACGACAATTTATCGAAAGAATAATTAACCAAAAACGACAATTCATCGACAAAATAATTCACCGAAAACAACCGTTCACCGAAAAACAATTAACTGAAATCCACAATTCATCGAAAACGATAATTCACTGAAAACGAAATTCACCGAAAACGACAATTAACCGAAAACGACAATTCATCGAAAAAACAATTCACCGAAAACGACAATTTATCGAAAGAATAATTAACCGAAAACGACAATTTATCGAAAGAATAATTAACCAAAAACGACAATTCATCGGAAAAATAATTCACCGAAAACAACCGTTCACCGAAAAACAATTAGCTGAAATCCACAATTCACCGAAAACGATAATTCACTGAAAACGAAATTCACCGAAAACGACAATTAACCGAAAACGACAATTCGTCGAAAAAACAATTCAGCGACAAACGCAATTCACCGAAAATGACTATTTCCTTATACGACCCTCCGGTTGTTCATTTAAACGGCGGAATTTAACTGATGTGTAATAATAAATTTAAACAGAAAAAAATAATGTTTATTATTAGAAATTATTCGCTTTAATAATGGGATCGTACTGAAAACGAAGCCATAAATCCCGAAAACGAAGAAAACAAAAATCCTGCAAAACATAGTTTGCGAAATATTGGAACAAAAATACTGACAGGAAAAATCTCAAAATTTAAAATACTTAAATTCCTTTACAACAGCTCATTGTTTTTTAATATAATTTTAATCAAACACCTTAGTGTTATATTGCCGTCATGTCGATAGATCCCCCTCCGACGCCCTCCAAAACTGAAATAAAAAGCCACTCGGAAGGTTAGAGGAAAGGAGGAGTGCCATCACCTTGTGACAGCCACCTCAGTCGCTAGTCCTACAATTCTACATGAATTCAGTTGTAGTTTAAGCGAATTCCAATTTAAAAAACTAACAAGTTAGTGTAGTACCACCTGGGGTAAACATTCCTTTTTGTCATGAACTGTCATGGCTTTAAAGCAGCCTGGTTATTGAAGCAGCTATACCAACCTAACCAGGGAAATTGGTAATGGGTCAGTTCACGGTGTTGTGTTATCTCGCCGTTTCTCAGTTGGACCACGTGCAGGTGAGGTTTACATTGGGGCTGGTATATTTACCTTCTAGACCGACGTCCCTAATCTCACTGGAATATATTAAAACACTGTCTAGCGCAAGAGGCGTAGGCAAATCTATGAGACGCCCCTAAAAATACAGAATGGGTTGTAACTTGAGTACGAGTATTACATAAAGGTGATTAATTATTAGAATATCAATCATTAGTTTTTAAAGGAAAGTGATATAATATTTCAAAATACACATTTTTAAAGTCCAGACACATTAAATGTCAACGTCCTATACGATTAATAAAAAACATATCCTCTTTAAATATCGACTATCCGCAGCTAACATACACCAAATACCGCCTTATTATCCTTACAATTTCTATATTATAGTAATTACCACTCATCTAAAACTATAAATAAATATTTTTATACCGCAACATATTTTCCTCGAACCCAAAGCTTAGTATTTTCATTCAATAGCGATACATACTTAGCGATTTTGTTGTTTCTGTCTTTCGAGAAAATAATGATTACAGTAAAAAAATGCCAACCACACCTTTTTCATTAAAAAAATACAGCAACAGCACCACCACTCAGCCAAAAATATAGAAGCAAGCTTTATTATCTGTTATGAGGTGTGATTTAGGATCATTTTAATTTCTTTGACGTCGAATATTACGTCGATTAAACGAAAAAAAAAAATAAAGAAAAACGATGAAGAAAAAATCATCAACCATGTAATCAATTGATTAACTTTTCCAAGTATGTCTTATGTATGGAAAAATAAACAACACACTCACATCATAAAAGTATGTGAGTATCACTAAGTATTAGATTTTATGTTTTTTGCAGAAGGGGTGGTGTGAGGTGGATATGTGAGTGGCAGCACCGTATAATTTATCGCGCAAAATTACTGCAACTTATCGTAACAAGGTACATATATACGTAAGACACAGTCGCCTAATTAAAATTACAATATGTCTTAAAATTCCCGCGTGAATACTACGTAAATAATACGTACACAAGGTATTAAGACGGTTTTTATGGTTTAACATCATTCATCATTTTTCCGATATAATTTCAAATTGACTTAAAATATTTTGACATTTTCCTTCGTTCGCGAGACGAACCGACTAAGGTATAACTTTTGGGTGTAATACGATGAGGCATACAATTATGTTTCATGATCATGATGAACTTACACCCAAAAAAACGTGAACAAGCACCCACACACAACACGCACACATATCTATACTCACTCGTATATATTTTACATAAAACTCCATTCGCGAATTTTACATAATATAATTTTAAATGTTTTTTAAACAGAATATGAAAAAGAACACTGGAAAAATAAATATGTAATGTGAAAAATTCGAATGGAAAAGTGAAATAAAAAAATTTTGTGTTTTTCTTGGAAAAATTGGAAAATGAATAAATGAATGGAATGTACGAATAAGTAAAACCCTATATCTTCTCAGAACACATACGCGCACAATAATAATTATTATGTATGTTGTTTTTTAGTTTCCTTCTTAAGTGAATTGCTATATCATAATAATCGTTGGAAAACAAGATTCTGTGTAAAAAAAAATTAAAATTACCTAAAATTACAATATGTCTTAAAATTCCCGCGTGAATACTACGTAAATAATACGTACACAAGGTATTAAGACGGTTTTTATGGTTTAACATCATTCATCATTTTTCCGATATAATTTCAAATTGACTTAAAATATTTTGACATTTTCCTTCGTTCGCGAGACGAACCGACTAAGGTATAACTTTTGGGTGTAATACGATGAGGCATACAATTATGTTTCATGATCATGATGAACTTACACCCAAAAAAACGTGAACAAGCACCCACACACAACACGCACACATATCTATACTCACTCGTATATATTTTACATAAAACTCCATTCGCGAATTTTACATAATATAATTTTAAATGTTTTTTAAACAGAATATGAAAAAGAACACTGGAAAAATAAATATGTAATGTGAAAAATTCGAATGGAAAAGTGAAATAAAAAAATTTTGTGTTTTTCTTGGAAAAATTGGAAAATGAATAAATGAATGGAATGTACGAATAAGTAAAACCCTATATCTTCTCAGAACACATACGCGCACAATAATAATTATTATGTATGTTGTTTTTTAGTTTCCTTCTTAAGTGAATTGCTATATCATAATAATCGTTGGAAAACAAGATTCTGTGGATTTGTGCTTTCCACATATGCCTCATCCTAAAAATTTTGTTTCATTGCTTGCGGCATCTTGATAAATATTAGGATTATTTAATGCTATGCGAACATTGTCCAATTTTGTCTTCAGTCTTGAATAGCTGAGTGCCTCCCACCAATTTATTATACAGGTCATGGCAATGGATGACATAAAACAAACCATGTGTCTCATTTAATTAAATTTGCTAATTAAATTAGAAATTAAAATATGCAATTTAGAATTAAATATCCGGCATAATTTGGTTTGTGAATATTAAGTAGTGGTTTGAAAGTGGTATGAACTAGTTATTAAAATATTGGAAAAAATTCCATTAACTTCTGAGGTCACATTAAGAGAGTCGATATTTAAGCAAATTTTATAATTAAGCCTAAGAGTTGGTTAATCGCTCGCCTGTTAATTTTTTCTTATGAAAGTTGGTTTCACAGTGGAAAAATTTAAACCTGTGATTAACATTTCTGTTTACTTGAAAATATGTTATCAGTCAATTTCGTGCAGTCGAGAGTAATTAAAATTTTACCCTAATTTGGGCAATTCGAAACAAGTTTTTACAATTTACACAAAATTTACAATTTTGCGGACCGAGCTAGAGGATAACCTGGCGATTTTTGTCAAAATTAACTACAGTTTTCCTTGGGTATGGCAAATTTGAATTACCGAAAATTCCTTATAATCTGCTTTTTGTCGAACTTTCGGCGTCAGTTAACTTTAATAACCTTTTGAATCGAATTTAGGAGATGACATGGAGGGAGGTACTTTCAACTCATTCCATTTGTTACAATTCTTCTATGTACGAGTATTTCCCATGCAATTACCCAACTGTGTACAAACCCAAGGAAGTTTTTATTGTTTTTTCTCCTATTCGTCCTCAAAACTGTAATATCTAGATGAACCAAAAATTGAATAATATAAGTCTTGTATGTTAAAAGTTTGGAATTTGGGATTCTGTTTGTTGTTTAAAACGTTGATGGTGTAGCGACAGCGTAGCGTAGCTATAGCTCTTAGGGAGATATAATTTCTTATTTTTAACGTTATAAACTTAATTTTTGTATTTTGCAACAGAAAATGTTCATACTATTTTGAATTGATTGAAAGCTTTGGCGTTGGGTTCGGGAGATACCGGGTTCGAATCCCAATAGGAGCAGGATGCAGAAGGGATTTTTTTATCATTTGATTACAATCGGTGATGGAACTGAACACAACTATGACCTCCTGTCGGAGTGTGGAACTCATGGGCCGACTTATCTTCCATGCCAGTACTATAGTCTGACATACGTGCTCGATTTGGCTGGCAACTGCGTAAAGTAGGATGTGAAAAGCGAACCACGAAATAATTAGGGGTACTTCGGCCCCAGAACAGATTGGAAAGGTTAAATTATAAAAAAATCGAATTTCCGATTTTCGCAAATTTTCCAACAAACTCGGGGTTTCAATCCTTTTCTTTTGATGCCATTAATAAAATTAAACATTTATAAGGTTATGTTCTAAACTTTATAGAAAATAGAAAATTATAAAGGCCTCAAGTGACAACATTTAACAAAAATTGTAATCCTGTTGCCTATTCACAACGTACGCCGATTCGAGTGAGTGTATATGATCACCCGAATATGCATACATTCTTTCTGGCTCCAGCGATGGTCTTGATAACTCAATGATGTCAGCTTTGCGCAGAAAATCAAAATATATTCGCAAACATGTTAGAAACTCAAAGCAGTGGTCTTTAGAGTAATAGGACACAAAGATCTTGTGTAGGTCGAACCACACCAAATTGAGAGGATGTGACAAACAATATGCATCCTTTAATCGACTTTCATGTCGAGGTTAACGTGCTGGAAACAATATTGGAACCAACTTAAAGTAATCAGAGGAGGCATAATTTCTGCCTACTTACTCAACCTTCGCCCACATCGAAATAATTACATGTCTTTTAAAGATCTTCTTGACAGCGTGGGTATCAGGATTCATACAGATTGCATTCTGATGTCGATTATTAGAATTCTTGCGGAATATGACCATAGATTTCTGGGTTGAGATTTAGATGAATTGTGTGTGAAACTAACAAAACACTCAAATTTCGTACCGTTTCTGTGAGAGACGAATGAACACCAAATAATATTCGAGAATATTTGCGTTCGAGCGATATATAAGGCCTGAATCATCGCTGTGTAATGTACGCAAAGTTGGATAGGATGTTGCATCTGAGGGACAACGAGCAACCACAAAGTGCCCGGAGTTCGCCGATCGCATTGGTGCTTAGGATCAAGGACAAAGTTCATTTTGTTTAGGTGCTAGAGAACTGAATAAAATCACCGTCAAGGATGCGCATTCGGTGCCCCATAATTAATGGATTGCTGGGTAGATTGGGACCAACCTGATTTATAACTGCTACCAATTTATCAATTCTTTTGGCTGATCCCACTAGACCATAATCTCACGTCTATACGGTTTTTGGGCGGCTCTTGGTATCAGTTCAAAGTGTTGGCCCCTTCAAACACTTTATCGCTGTTTATTTGGGTTATGCTGTTGATTATGGTTATCTCCTTACAAACCAAGTAAATTTAAAGTTATTCTGGCGTATCCCGCTTCGAAAACTACGAAACAGACAAAGGTCTTGTACCAAATTTCGCACACTCCTCCTTTCACACACAACTACAAAACAATTAGGTTGGTCTTCATTTGCCAATTTGTATTTCAACGGTCTGAAAACTGCCTGGTCTGCTGCGGTAGTATTAGTTCATCCTGATAAGCTCATGGAGTGCTATGCTGACTTCCTCAGTGTGCAGAAGTTTCAGCCTTATGTTGAATGCTATCTCTTTAATGTTACCGATCATTCCAGTTTTGTTAATGATTCAAAGAAAATCTCCTCCCGCCCCTTCCCCTTCGGTCTGACTTTATTTAAGTCCCCTCTATATTCAGAAAGCCCATGAAAACCTTTCTGTACACTTACAGTAGTTTGTACTCAAGGAATTTTTCAAAAGAGCAAATAAAAGAGTGCAGAAGAGTTTTCACAGATTTTCCCTACAATATGCATGTTGAAATTTCGACAGCTTATTCGACTTGAGCATCTAAATTTTAGTAGAAAGGAGGATATGCTTATAGTTTTAAGGTTTTTGGGATTGCAATTAAAGCGTTTTCCCGCCTTACGCATAAATATAAACTTAGCTTTAGTCCATTTCCTAGAAATGTGACAAAGTTCTAGGTTTTCATTGATTATTACTTCAAAACAGCGTGGCTCTGGTAATCGCCATCTTGGCAAGAAAATGGAAAAAAGAGAAAAAAATTTAACACGGAAGACATAAAGAAAGTCGAAACTCGCATTTTTGGATTCCATGAACTAGGTGCCACCTGATAAAAGAGCTTTTAAGCTCACGATGGGGTGTGTACCCTAAAAATTGTTGTGTGAAGCCTAAATAAATAAATAAATAAACAAATGTTCATTGTAACGTCAGTGGTCTGTTGGACATTTGCAGAGATGATATCAAGTTCTGCCTAGCTAAAAGGACTTACAGCTGTTTATTGACCACAGGATTTTCCTGCTGTATATTATTTGGCTTGCGACGCCCGAAACCCTGGTACTCCTTTGTCGTTGTGGTGCGATTTCGGAGGAGCAGAGAAAGTAAGTTTCGCATTAACAGCTCTAAAGAATCCTCGCTAGTTGCGGTTTCAGAGTCCAACCGGTCGTTGAAAATAATTCGGGTTGGTAACACTAGTAGCTAGTATTTTACGCAATACGATAGTTCTGGCGCTTGTTAGTTCGTATTTGTACTTCCTGGACTTCCTTGTAGGTGTCCCAGTATTCAATAGCTCTTTTTTACTTTTCACGATAGCTTTTTGCATCTTAACGTAAATTCAGATAATCAGTACCTCTTCATTGACACCGATATTTAGTACAAGGCGAAGGTGCCATCTTGCGTTTCTAGATGATATGATTTAGAGGTCAAATGAACGAAATTTTGTGAAACCAAATAAATAATTTTTGCGAAGTTGTTGTGTTTGTATTTTGTTTTGTACCAATTTTGTGCATATTAACACAATAATTTCTACGGTGAGTTGCCCTTTCAAAATAATTTTTTCTACGGTAAGTTTCCCATATTGGAATTGGTTGCAAGAAACATCCGATACAGCTTATAGTTAATGTTGCATACTACTACCTTGTTCAAAAAATTCCGGGCTTGATTACTAGACGTCGCCATTAATATTTAACCTTATCATGTTTCGGAAGTGTCTGTCTTAAAGAAACAAAATCTGAAGTTTCATAACTACTCACCGACCAGCAAAAGTTTTGATGTTTCTCAACACAATTTGAGCATGTTCTAGCGTAATCGATGAAACGCCAACCAGAACAGTGAGTGGAAGTGCACCGAAGTGCCCGAAAATGAAACAATCGTCTGGTAAGGTTATGGCGACTGTTTTTTGGGATGCGCATGGTTTAATGTATATTGAGTATCTGGAACATGAAAAAACAATCACAGCGCAATATTACAGTGAATTATTGATCGATTCGTTGCTGCAAGCAAGGCAATATTACCATATTCAGCGAAAAAAATTCTATTTGATCAAGGCAAAAAATGCTATAAAAAAGCATTGAGCTATTAAAAACTGGTTGGAATAATTATATCGAGTTGGAAGGAAACTATGTTGAAAAATAAATGTGAATTTTCTCAATTGTATTATTATTCATATCCGAGACTTTTCTAAAATCCGGAACATACATAGATTTGTACTAAGAATGAAATCCAGAAGCAACTTAGCTCTCTCATTCGTATCCGTACTTCCCCAGATTATGTGATGTTAATTCGCACGAGGTATCTTCCTCGTTGTGCGGATGGGTGCTAATATAAAACAGAAATCTTGTCGATCCATCTCAATGCTAACCGTTGTTGCGTCTGGTATTTATTTTTGAAATTTTGCAACTGAAAAAATTTATTTTATATTTGGCAAGACTAAAGGACGAATTTTACCTGTTTTCTTGGCTAAACTCTTAATTTGACAGTTCGAAGTTCAAGTACATCGCTTTCCAATAATTTAAGAGACCCGAAGAGCAACTAAGACAGCCTTGGAATGGTGAAGGTTGATTTGCAAGTACCTAAGCATTTAGGATAATTCATCCACCCCCATCTGTAATATTTGACTCTTCGTCTGAGAGTGATTCATCTGCATAGAGCCTGTTAAGGGACATCGTAACCCTTGACATTTCAGAGTCGGTCGAGATTATTTTCATTCGGTTGCTACTTCCCGACTAACTTTCATTCTGAGTGACGGTCGAGCTATGATCAACGGGCTGGATACCATTCGCTGCACTGTATTGTATCGTTGTACCGGAGTTCCTGAGTTGTCTTTCCACCGTCAGTGTGAGTGCACTGAACCCATAGCTGATCGCGCCATTGAATTTCTCCAGTGCAGAACCTTTGTTTAGGACAATAGTGGGTGACCTGTAGTTAGTCACTTTTAGGCTCTTTCAATTTGACAATCCTCCAGTTGGAATGGATGTTTTGCTTTGCTGCAACATTTCCAGTATTTCTCCTAGATCGCTAGTATCCCATGGGACCAAAACACGGGCCATGGACCGAAGGGATTATTTTCTCTAGCGAAAACTTCTAGTCGAGACAGCGAACATTGGTCTGCACAGCCTGTCAACTTTCCATGGTTTTGATACGACTCTGCAATCCGGCAGAACGGATTCGGTTCAGGGTCCTTTTATGAGGAGATTTCTGCAGGGGGGGGGGGGCGGGTTCAGTGGCAGCTTTCTGCAACCATCTTTTTCATAGCCGTAAATCTGTGCCGCCATTTGGATCAGAAGAACCCGCTCCCCTTGTTTTTGAGAAACCCGTATTGTTTCTGTTTTTGTTCTAGTTTTCTTCGCCTCTTGGAGAAAGCCAGGTTCATTCTTGGTTATTTTGTTTGGGTACATATAATAGGTGCTCTTCTGTAAAGATACCTACTATACAAAGGTAACTCCACTTGATTCTAAGGGCGCCAGATATCAGGATATTACGTTGACTGATCTATTTTTTACACTGCGCCTCCAGCCTGGTCGGTTATCCACGCGGTACGACTAGCATCTTAACATGTCCAATGCCTGATTCAGTTTAGCGTTATCAAGAGAGCACCCGTGTGAAGGTACGAATCTCAGCGCTAGCGATTCTATGGACAAATACGAAGAGATATTTCAATTGAGAAAACCTCAGTTGCGGTTGTGCTTATTTGTGTAATAATATATTTTCCTAGGTCACCAACTCGCAAGTGTTGTCAGCAATCAGATCGTTAGGAAGTCTTCGGCATCTATTCCTCATTGTCTGATTATTTTACAGGAGCAGGCTTGTGGCCAAGAAAGTCACGTTATAAGCCTGCATTTCTCGGTTTCTTAATTAAATCAATCTGAAATATTTAAGCTTAAACAGATGGAGACGACTTACGCTACAAGATATTTACACAAAGGATTTGACATAAATTATAGTGTTCGTTCAATAATGTTCGGTTGAAATGTAAGTAAATTAAAAAAAATATACGGATAACGACTAAATATAAGAAATTGTGGATATCCCCGCTCTAGAAACGCTAAATTTGTTTACCAAGTTTATGAATAATTCCATCAAATTTAATTTTACCTTTATTTATTTATTTATAATATTTAATCCCATTTGTATGTCATTTTCAATCAAATACAATTACAAATTGCATTAATTTAATAATAATACTGAAAGTATGCAACAACAACAATGCAATTGCATTTAGCCACGAAAAAGCATATACATAAAGCTTTTAAATAAAAAAAAATTTTTGTGTACATGAATGATGGTGCATACTGCAAAAGTTTCAAGTGAATGGAAAATTGTAAATTTGTATGTGGATATGGACTACTTTTACCCCGCTCGCGCTTTCCTATGCAAATTTAATAAGAATGTAATAAGGGACGATGTATGGTAGTTCACCGTCCTCATATACTTATATGTATGTAGTTATATTTTGTGGTATAGCTCGGGGTTTAGATGGTATGCCATTACTTACCATCCATACCATTTCGTACAACAAATTTTATATATTCAATTATGACAAATTAAATTTTTTTTTCTGATAATGATATCAGATCAATTTGGGAATATCTTACAATATCTAGCGCCTTATTGCTTATAAATTCTTAATAATTTTCTTTTCTCTACTTCAACACACAACATACAATAAAGTAAATCATTTTCAATATTTCGGTGTATGGTAGTTCTCTTGTTAATTGCACCAAAAAAATAATACCGAACGAAAGGAAAAACACAACAGAAAATGGAAAAATATTTCCTTTTATATACATAAATTTATTAAAGAAAATGAACAGTGAAAAGGAAAACTTTATCGTCGTCATCGTATTCAACGCGGGGTCCTTGATTTGCATGCGGATACTCTCTGAATACGTACAATACGATACCACCATTGCGCACCGCGCTTATACAAGGAACATACATAGCACAATGACACACACACACACATAATCTTCCTTATGCGGTGGAAAAACTTAAAAAAAATGAAAAATTCTTGATTTTTTATTATGTAAATTTTAAATATTCATGATTTTGGACAATTTTTTATTATTTTTCTCGTTATAAGTAAAATTTTTTTTTTTTTGAAAATACAAGTAAAATTCCGCTTTTTCTTTTCATTAACAAAATACAGCAATTACAGTACAACAACAATATCTCCATACTGGAAAATGGTAAAGGAATGCTTTAGCTAGACAATGTTTCGATCAATTACTGTTAAGCATGCAAATTGGAACCGCATATAGCTACATTTTTACAACAACAAAAAAGTTACTTACAAAATAACAAAATGTTTGTGTATGTTGTATGTCTCCCTGTATTATATATACGGTTTAAAACCACCAAATTTGAGGTGGTAAGGGGGTGGGTGATTATTATTATTGTTTTTTTTCCGAAAAATGGGGTGTATGTTGTATACAATTTCTATATACCTGTATAGATTCGTGTAAACCGTGTGTAATATCTAGTGGCAACTAGAAAATATGTCATAATAATATACTGAGTGAGTAATATACCTGAAAATTATCACAATTTTTCCTTTTGTTGTATTGGTATTGTTGTTGGTTTTTTTTTTTGCGAAAAACGAAAGCTTGAAAATCGATGTTTATTAAGTTTGTGTGACACATTTGCACAAAAAATATTTATACTCATGAGCTTTTTGGTCTTTAAAACTGTGTTTATGTATAATCATGTGAGTTAGAATTTTTTATGTTTATACGTCTGTAAGTTTATTGAGATCAAACGTAAGTGACTTGCGCAAGTCAAGCGTTTTGATTTCTTTTAGCAATCTGGGAGTCTGGGTCCCGATTTTTTTCTAAAAATCCCTACATAGTTATATTTTTCCCTAATGGTTATAATTCTCGATTAATTTTGTTGGTTCGTTTTGTTCAAAGTATAGATACTTTGTTTTTGATTGTATTAGTTTCGTGTAACTCTCTCGAACGCCCGAATTATGCTAGCTTGTATCACTGGTAGATGACTTTTTAGGCGTTGCTAGAAATAAAAGCATAAAAATAATTTTTGGGATTAAAATATTTAATATTTTAAACACGCATATTTTTGTACATGAAAAACAGTTTCGACAAGTCGCTGAAGTTGACCTGAAATATTATCCCGAAATTTTTTGGTAAGTTTCTTCGCTAAAGTGTAGCAAGCCCGGAAAATCTACATATTGAAAAAGTGTAGTCTCATCCCGAAAAAGTAATATACTCGTATGTATATAGTGTAGATTTACACTTAAATAAAACATCTTGAATTGTTGTTGGCTGAGACACAACATTGCACAAACAATACAAATTTTTGTTTACGTTTACATAAAATGACATTTTCGTACATAGAGCGCAACCTTAAATTCTGTGGAGCCAATCCTAGAGATAAATAACACTAGTATATACAGCAAATACGGCAAAAATATCGGCAAATGTCGCTCTATGTACATGTACACTAAAATTTGTATTATTTATTCTCGAGTTGAAAATAAAATTCTCAGAGATTATTGACTTGAGCAAGACCTAACTAACTAGCCGTTTTTTCCACAAGTGCCATTTTGCTCTAGGATTAGCTCCACAGAATTTAAGGTTGCGCTCGATGTACGAATTTCACAAACATGTCGCTTTATGTAAAAGTAAACCAAAATTTGCATTATTTATCGATTTGAAAATGAGATTCTCAGCCAATTTTGTTTAGCGTTCGTTCTGTTTAAGGTTTCGCCAACCAAATCTTTATATTAAGCCTGTATTTTTTTTATTTAGCCTATCTTTTCATTTTCATATTTTGGGAAATTATAATAATGACACCAATATTGGGTGTATAACTTAGTTTTTTGGATATTCTAAGAGATTAGTACTAAACATTATTTTACAATGACTCCTATACGGCGTTTTAAAGTGTTGACATTCCACATTAAAATTTAATTTGTCATTATTCGTGAAAGCGTAAACAACACATGTTTTTGATCAAAAGGAAAAAACTGCTGAAAGTTTTCGTTTGATCAAGAAACTTATGGTGAACTTGCACTAATTCAACAGACTTGCAAAAACTGGTTTAAACGATTCAAAAGTTGTGATTCTGTTGCCAACGACAAAGAACGTTCTGGTCAATCAAAAAAATTCGATGATGAAGATTTGGAAGCATTATTAAAGGACAACTCAGCTTAAACAGAAAAAGAACTTACATAACAGTTAAATGTCACTCAAGCAGCCATAAGCAAATGTTTGCATGCCATGAAAATGATTTAAAAAGAAGGAAAATGGGTACCACATGAACTGACTGAAGCCAACATTGAAAATCGTTTAATGGTTTGCAATTCTTTGCTTACAAGACACCGAAGTTGGCATTTTTTGTCTCAAGTTGTAACTGGCGATGAAAAATGGATTTACTACAATAATCCTAAACGCAAAAAAGCATGGGTTCATCTAGGCGAACCATCCACATCAACAGCAAAACGAAACATTCATGGAAGTAAGGTTATGTTGTGCATTTGGTGCGATCAGAAACGAGTGGTGTACTATGAGCTGCTAAAACCGAACGAAACTATTACTGGTGAACGTTACCAACAACAATTGATAGTTTTGAACCATGCATTGAACGAAATCCGATTCCAGCCAACAAACAGCGTATAGTGATTTTGCTTGCTGCACGGCAATGCTCGACCACATGTCGCAAAACAAGTAAAAAATACTCCGGAAGTACTTAAATGGGAAATTCTACCGCATGCTCCATATTCACCAGATTGTGCTCCATCAGATTATTATTTGTTCCGATCAATGTAAAGCGATCTTCAAGACCAGCACTTCAGAAACCACGAAGAAATCAAAAAGTGGCTCGACGAATAGATCGCATCAAAAGACAAACAATTTTTTTTCGATGGAATCCATAAATTGCCAGAAAGATAGGCGAAAGTCGTAGATAATGATGGAAAATATTTTGATTCAAATAAAATCTACCATTGTTTAGAAATAAACGTGTTTTTTCTGCAAAAAATACAAAAAATAAGTTATACTCCCAATATTATTGTAATACAACAATTCAAGGTATTTTATTTATTCAGCGACTTAAGGAGGTCGGTCTAGGAATTTAAAATTTGTAAGTTTTTAAACTCTAAACTGAGTTTTGGACAAAATTCTGGAATTTATCTATGCAGATAGCGCATCATGAAAACTCATTAATCGGATAATATGTTTCTGTCGAACCAAAGGCGAACGCATTAATGTTTTACAGGCACCACCTCATTACCTTTAACCTCCGTAGGAAACGATATTGTTCGGTAGTTATCTAAACTCGATTTATCATTTTTTTTAAATTGGGATAACATAGCTCGCCTTAGGGCTAACGGAAAAATCCCTGTATTGACACTTAAATTCATGATGAAACTGAAGATAGCAAGCCCTCTTCTTAACTAATACGTTCGAAACACCATCTAATTTAGGCGATGAATCATTTTTAAGCGAATTGATAATTGCATATAATCCACCAGGGAATATCGGGGAAAAATAAAAGCTTCCCATCGTATCGTAGTTTTCTGTCAATTAGATTGGATTGGGATTCTCCAGATACTCAAGTTCCCAACCCAAATTCCAACCTACGTACAAATTCATATTTAGTTCGAGTGATTCTTGAAATTCGTCTAATACATGTATTAAAAAGAAAGACAGATCGGGTATCACACAATGAACGGATAACCTATAAATAAGAAAATCAGCCGAGCATATTATACATATACGTGTATAAGACGAATTTCAAGAATTACTCCATGTTGGTCGCTACTCGTCCACTTCTGTGAAGTAAATATGAAATTTGGTACGTAAGATGGAATTTGGGTTGGGAACTTGAGTATCTGGATGGAAAATTTGAGATCTCTTGTATAAAATTCGTTCAATTAGCTTTATTTTATTAATTCCATTGGCCAAAACACCAAAAACTCCCACAGAAAACCAATATGCTCGGTTGATTTTCTTATTTAGGTTATACGTTCATTGTGTTTTATAACATTAAAACACTTAACCTTGGATAATGTTGTGTAGCCTAAGCATACGTAGTGCCTTCGATGTGCGGCAAAAATAGTACGACATGCGAAACAAATTGGAAGAGTTTCAGTGTTATTGTGCAGCATTGCCTAGAGGTTGACGTAAGTTAATTAATATTTTATTTCACCTAAAAGTAGATTAAGCTTCTTATAAATGTTAAGGAGTATCGCATATAATTTTTCCGTTAATAAAAGGCGGAAATAGGAGCATTAATATTGTAATTTGTAACGTGAGAATCACTTGTTGATCGGTCCGTCATGACCCAGTTTGTATACGATCTTTAGATAGCGTATTCACAAAATGGTTGATATGACTCATTTTTACTATCACTGTAGAGCGATGGGACCCGTAAAACTACTTAGTGCGCGCTGTGCAAGTATTTATTGACGCTTGTATTAATTCTAAAAGCCCGATTATTAAATTCAAAATAATTTAATCCCACATAAATTAAGCTTTAATGAAAATCATCTAAAAATAATTCTATTAAATTTATGTTTGGGTTCAGTTTAATGCCTTCTGATGCTGATGATTATGTTGATGATGATTATGATTAATAATTTTATGAACGTAACAATATTTACTCACTCTTTATTTATAGTTTAATCGGTTTTGTTGACTTATAATTTTTTTGTCGTCTCCAACTAAACACATAATATTCGGTTGTAAATGTCAACCCTCGATTCGAGTATGTTTATATATGTATAGATAAATATCCCATCCTCCGTCCATCTATATCCTCGCACTCGTTTGTATGATGATGATACACACACACATTATGAATTAACATTCAATTATGGTTGGTGTAAAGTTTTATTTAAATAATAAAAAAAAATGCTCCGAAAGTGTTAACCAAATAAATTAAAATTAAATTGCCGATTTACCACCTGCAGACCTTTTTGTTCAAATGGATCAAATCGGTAGAATGTTATCGTTCCCGATTGTTTATATAGACATTGGATGCTTTATGTGTCAATTTGATTTGTATACAAAAATTTTGGACATAAACCGATAGTGATTTATTACGATTGGTTTAGGATTTCGCTAGGGAAGCGAAAACAGTACAAAAAATATTAATTGTGTTTTACATCGAGTTATCTGGCTATCACCCAGAATAATCCAATATTAATTTTATTACTCCAAATCTAGTATTGTGTGAGTTTCATTTGATCGGCTGTGGAATAAACGTGGGATACATGATGTTGATTGTATGATCTCTATATTCGCTCAATTCAATACACCTATCCAACAACAAGCTATGACCTTGGAAAATCGATTTATGTCCAGAATAACTGATACGATATGTTGAATTCGCATTGCATTTACATGGCCTAAATTGGGCTTACAATTTTCCGTTACTTTTTTAAAATGTACAATGGACTTAGAGAATAGCTCTGTGCACTGCTACCTTTCCCTTTTTCTTACTACCTTTTTCCTCGACAGTATCGTACACCACGCTTGTAGCTTCTGGATTTGGACCAGCAACTCTCTATCTGCAAGTCCTTGTTGCTGCAATCGCACAGTCAACGGTCAACCAACCATTGCTCATTCTACAGACCATCAAATTTTCGTTCTTGGGAAGCTACGCTACCACATCCAGCCCTTCAACGTGCTACTTTAGTGAGGCTGTTGTTGGTCTTTGAATTTTAATTCAGCATTGCGCCAAGGGGTTAGGCGGGTAATAGCGAATTTTAAAATACCGATTCCAAAACGCTTAAATGTCGATTCGAAAATGCCTACTCGGTCAAATTGACTATGTTAAAATTAATGTTGCCAGAAATATCGTCGTATCACACAAAACATCTCTATCTGTAGCTAGAACAGTAATACCACAGCTAGCTACGTCAAATTTGACTCTTGACCACCAATATCTCTAATCGGTCGAAATTAAAAAATGTAAAACTGAGATATTATGAGTTGGTTTTGATGAACGTATATGGAGGTAACTAACCACGTTCTAAGAGAGTAATCGGTAAGAAACTATTCCATTCCCTGGTGATGGTGTCAAGCTGAACTGGGCTGAATCGTGAAACATTCTTAATAATTTTCAAAGGTGTGGCGAAGGCTCTATTCACGTATGTCACTGGAGAATGGTTGAATAGGCTAAACTGTAACTAAAGGTTTTATAGAAGCTATTGTGGTTTTAACCGGTGTGTTCCCGGGGGATATTTTAATCAAAGAGATAGCACACTTGTACTGGCAAACAAGAAACGAAAAGTTTACGCGAGATTACTTAAACGGGCTGCTTGACTTCACTGCCGACGTTAAAGTCAGACTCAAAATAAAATTATATATTAGTAGCTTGCTGAGTCAAGTTATCTCTGGACTTTATAAGTTCAAAACCTACCTAAAGAGACGAAATACAACAGAACAATATCAATGTTTATGCAGAACTGATTTAGAAGACATTACACACCTATTTTTCAACAGAATGCGCCGTGTCAATGAAGAGAAAGTAGCTAGACAATACTAGAATAAATGAATTACCACTGTCAACCCTACTAAGCAATGAAATCCTTCCAAAGTTCTACCAGTACTGCAGTACTTGCTGAACTGATAACTATCTGAAGTGAACGAACTAGTACGATATACATAGTAGACCGGCACATCGGACTGTACATGCCACATAACAGCTAGAAGTGGAAGTATTTGTTAATATAAATGACACAATATACAAGCATTGATACCAAAATGAATCTTCCGTTGTTTTTTTTTTACTTGAATGGAATGGTTTTATCCACAGTCTTTCTAGCTCCAATCCAAAATTCGATATTTCTCGGGGGAAAAAATTGTTTTATTATTTTTATGTTTCATTTTAGTACGCCACGATAATATGTGTTAGAAATCTCTAACACATGCCATAATACAACATATATGTACTGCATTGCAAGCTGAAATTTGGATCTGCTTAGAACAAGGTATACATTTGATACCAGTTTCAAGCATTAAACTGTAATTTATCTGATTTACCTGTAATTCGACATAAACCCAGACCTCCCTGTGTTTCTGTTGTATTATTTATTAAGTGTGTCTCAACAATTTTGGTAAATGTTTTTTGGTTGTTATGTTTTTTGATAACTTGCTATCTGAGAACTTCTGCTTGTATGTACTTGTTTGTCTAATAAACGTTTCTGTAGGGTAGAGAAGGGTGAGATGTTGCACTTAATTACTAATATTTACAAAAATGACCTACGTACATCGATTTTTTGCGGTAGTTTGCATTTTGTCTAGATATTTATTGTCGATGTTAGCATTGTTAAAGCTTTTAGAAGTCGTGGCCGACTGACTTATTGTTACGAATTTGGCGCCTGTCAAAGTCGGTCCGTATCACTGGATTGACAACAATTGTATCAGTTATTTATTAATTTACTTTAAACAACTTACAATAAATCACTCTATTTTACTTCAAATACTACTAATAATTTTCCATGTACTGTTTACTTTCATTTTTAACTTGTTGCATGCCGAATTGGCCTCTGACTAACTAATTTCGCTTATCGTTCTACTATTTATATAAAGAGGAATCATTCTAGATTCGACCAGACTTATATAGGGTTCTCGATTTGCCCAGAATGCGCTCGAGTACTAATATCTAAACATTTGTAAATGCCAGTCATCAGTCACGTCACATTAGTGACCAAATAACATTCAACAGCATTTAGCTTTAGTGACCCGTCCAATTGTCATTTAGCAAACTAGTAGCCAATTTAATTTTACTACTCTCCACGTCCAACTACGGTGAGATTCATAACTTTATAACTATTTTTTTTATTTTTTAAATGACCAATTTGGAAAATTACAAAAAAATGATCTCAAATATTGGTCAAAACTAAGACATGTGACAGTAAAAACCATTATTTGATTAATTTATTTTAGGAGAAAACAAATTTTTTCCAAAATTGCATTGTTTCATATCTACTCGTTTACGTTAATCAGTTTTGATTTTTCTCGCTCATGCTAATAAAATTGTAAAACATTTTAATTTAAAGTCTTGCACAAAATAAATAACACGGTGAAAAAATGTATTGGCCGAATGAAAATAATAATGTAACTTTTTTAGACAAAGGCCAATTGGCCTAAAATTAGGTCGGCACCATATGACCGGCTTATTTTTTGAACCCGTCTATAGCATTAAGCCAAAGAGGGATATTCAGTAAATTGTGTCCAAGAAAGCGATAAGTCGGGACTTAAAAGGTGTGAGGCACCTGGAACATACCAAAATGAAAGCAAATATCAAATGTATTGTCACTGCACAAAGTCACGCTTCTTGATTTTGTTAAGGCACACATGCGGCTTGACCAATCAGAAATAATTGAAAAATCATTTGCTCCGTTGTTTTAAATTTATCATTATATCCAATTGGCCTGGCCCCAAAAACCCAAAGAAAATATTCTGATGGTGTCAAATCGCATGATATTGGTGCTCAGAATTTCTTGAAATTATGCGATCATCGAATTTGGTTGCCAATATGTCGAGAGTATTACGATTCGCCTGACATGTGGTGCCGTCTTGTTGAAACCAAAGATCATCTAAATCAATTTCATTCAATTTTGACAAGAGATGCTTGGTTTGTCACGAACATTTTCACTTACAGTTGTTACTGTTTCACGAGTACGAACTGGACGATGGTGTTCTTATGTTAAGACCTGCAACTGATCCAGCTTCTTCAAAATGTTCAAATTGCTGACCAAAACATCACGTAATTGATGACCAAAATCACGTTTTTGTTTTACAGAACGACCATTTTCGTAATAAGTTTGGATAACCAAAACGCATGGTTGTATTGTAAACGAACACTTGACTAAAAATAGCATAGTTTTGATTTTTCATTTGTCAAAAAATTTTAGTGTTGCCACCTTACAATATTTATTTTTTTAAACTTAAAAAACCAACAGATGGAACACCATTTAGAAATCACGGCTTAAATGTTTCTATTTTTTTGTACTCGAATTTTGATCGATGAGACCAATAGGGATTTTACTGATGTTTTATGTACGTACTAGATGTACAACATTAAATCGTAATGTCATTGGATATAAATAGCGAACCAATTTAATATTACAACTAGTAAATATCCTCGCCCGCGGAGGGTTGGGAGGAGAACAACTTTAAAATTTAAAATGGGAACTCCATTTTTTATTGCAGATTCGGATTATACTCCTCAAAATACATACATTTTGTTCGAAAGTTTTTTAATTCGTGGTAGATTGCGAAATTCTAGAAAGACACGTTTGATCGAAAAACGAAAACAAAATGCTCAATATTTTTTAAGAGATATCCAGTGATTCCAAAGACAACCTTCTCTATTGATACACTACTTTTAGCATAACCCAGGAATAAAAACCGGTCCAGACCGGTCTAGTTTTTAGATTTTTCCAGATATTGTGAGATCCCAGTAATTTTTGGTTAAGTTACAGCTTCCTTAGGAACTTTTTCCTTCTTTGCAAATACTTTGAAATACACTTCGTGAAATTCAATTAAAACCATCTTTAATTTTTTTAATATGAAAGTAAGGCTTAGAGTTTGAACTTGATCTACTATCAGGTTTTAATTAGGACGTCAATATACACATTTTAAAATGAAAACATAATTTTAATTGTATTTTTTTGCTAATTTATAATAAAGACGCGAAATACAATTAAAGTCAGTAATTTTAAAATAAAATAATTTCAATAAAAATCAAAATGTTTGCAATTAATCATGCAATTAATAATGAGTATAACTCCCATATTTATTAATTACTTCAAAAATTCTGCTCGAAATGGAATTAACCAATTCTTGCAATTCAATTTCGGCAATTTGCTCCCATGCTTGTACAACAGCTTTATGCAACTCAACTAAGTTGTTGAACTACTTTCCATTGTCAGAGACCTTTCGTGCCACATTGCCCCATAAATTCTCTATATCGGATTTAAATCAGAAAAACGTGCCGGCCAGCCCAAAACTCCGATCTGTCGCTCTCTAAACCATATACTGCTGGACAATCTAATTCAAGGTTGGTTGATGTTCACCATTATCTATTAAAATTTCATCTAACAGTTCTATGTAATCTTTGGACTTCATTCAAGTCGAAATTTTACGCATGCGGTTTTCCAAAATACGAAAATGCGATCCATATCATTAAAGAGCCGCATCCAAAGTTTCGGCTTCTTCATACTTTCTTATCTTATCTTAAATAGTGCCAGTAGCACTTGAATCCATTAGGTTCGTCTAAATAAATTTCTTCTCGTCTGAGAAGATCACATTTTTCTAAATTGGTCCCATGGGTATGTATTTTTTGGCATAGTTTACTCTATTGATTTTATGTGCTTCCGTTAAAACTGGTGTTGTTAATCTTTTGACCCATTTAACACGGTTGCTCTGATGAAAAATGCTGTTGTATGCGGCTAGTACCAACTGGCAGTTCAAGTTCCGCAACAATTTTTGTGGCCGTTGATTCCCCTTTAATCCTAGTTCTTAGGATTTGTATTGTCTGGTGCAGTGAGCTTCTGATTATTTTTATTTTTTATTGAATTTTTCCATAATTCTCGTTTTTAATCATAAAATTGTTGTTAACCATTCGTGATCTGCCGTGATTTTATAGCGATTTGTCAATTGGAAAGCTTGTAATCCTCGTAGACTCGAATTTTTCCTATTTCTTCGGTTATTAGGGTTTTTCCTTTACCCATGTTTATCAAAATTTTATAAAATACCTTCTATACACTAATTAGTAAACTAATTAAATCAAACGCCTACGATATACTAACTGGTTTTAATTTAATCTCGCGGAGTGTATATATAGTAGCGTTTACGTAAAACAATTAAAACAATTAAAAACCTAAATTTCAAACAAAATTAGTTCAGATCATTTTTTAAATTTAAGCCGAAGAGCGAGTTTTGATAAAAAAATCTTTACAGGGTGGCTGAGACCAAATGTTACTGACTTCACTCTGCTGTCATTTGTGTAGTTGTCATTTTTGCGCGTCAATTTTTTGACAGATTGAAGTTTGGTTAGTTGTTTACTTGTGGTCACCAAATAATTGTTCTAAATTAATATCTTCATAAAAAAATCGTAATGGAATTCAAACGTAATAGTGTAATTGCACTGTATTTGGGTGGAAATTCACAAACAGCAATAGTTCGTCAGCTCCAGCATTTGAATGTGAATAAAATGTTTGTGTATCGACCCATAACTCGATACAACGAAACTGGTAGCATCGCTAAACGCAACAGAGGCGGTCCTAAAAAGACAGCAACATCAAAAGAAATGATACTAAATGTGAAAAAACGAATCCAACGAAATCCTCGTCAAAGTGCCAATCATTTAGCCGCACGTCTACATGTTTCACGATACAGCATTCAAACCATATTGAAAAATGAACTACACTTGAAGCCCTACAAGATACAAAAAGTTCAAGATCTTACGGAGGCACAAAAAAAAGTTAGGCTTGAAAGAACACGAGCATGAAGGCCTTGGCCGAACGTGATGAGATTCCAAAAATTGTCTTTTCTGATGAGAAAATTTTCACCATTCAACAGTATGTGAATAAACAAAATGATCGTGTTTGGTTAGAGCACAAGTCCAACGATAATTTGGACACAAGAGTTGCCATGCGCAAGCAATCACCAGCTTATGTTATGGTTTGGGCTGCAGTGACTGCAGATGGACGCACTCCTCTGGTTTTCATCGAACATGGAGTCAAGGTAAACCAAGAGGTGTACCGCCAAAAGATCCTAAACGATGCTTTGCTACCTTGGGCACGTAAACACTTTGGTACGAACCGTTGGACATTCCAACAGGACTCGGCACCGTCACACAAAGCTCGAGCGACACAGCAATTATTACAAAATTGCGTTCCGCGGCTGATTTCGTCGAAAGAATGGCCACCATATTCACCAGACTTGAATCCCATGGATTTCTCCATATGGTCCATTTTGGAGAGTAAGGTGTCCACTAAAAAATACGAAAGTGTTGATGCATTGAAGTCAGCTCTTGTTCGAGAATGGAACAAAATTCCGCAAGCTCACGTTCGGTCAGCATGCAATGCTTTCTATGGAAGACTGAATCAAATAATCAGAGCCAAAGGAGGTCATATCGAGCAGTAACATGTTTTTCATAAAATGTAATATGTTTTCAACATATTCCACGAAATTTCAATAAAAAATAATCAAAATTAAAAAAATTACAGCGTTTTCATTTGGTAACACTTGGTGTCAGCCACCCTGTATTTTACCAAAATTCAGCATCTCTACAATCCATGTGGATTGACTATTCGGAATGAAACTTAATACTTACACTTATTATATTATTATTATTTATATTAACCGGAAGTGGCAGCTTCTATTTACAGATTTAGTTTTCAACCAGCGAGGGTTTTACCAAAATACACTCCACGATATACCCCTTAATTTTTTGAATATCGCTTCTAATACTGAGATTTTTAACTCGGAAAGCGATTAGTGAACAGTACTACGGTTAATGAGGTTTATAGATAATCCATTAAGTATCAGTTAAAATTTAACGAAGATCCATTTTTTTGCTGTTTATTTATTTATTCCATGCGTATAAAAGTACTTGATGAATTGCCGGTGCACTGATGAGCTATTGATGGGGCCTGGTTTTATTGTACATATTTCGCATTCTCATATTAAACAATTTATAGGTCCGGTAAATATCCTTTAATAAAAGCACTCCAACGTTGCAGTCATTGTTCTTTAGCCACTCCATCTAACACTTTGATGTTTTTATACACCTCATCACTTCTTTTCTGATTTACATTAGAAGATTATTAGTTATGATTTAGTAATCTTATATGTAAGTAATCTTACTGTGGGCAAAAAGTAGTAAGACATTTTAATTTTAATTTCGCGCGGAAAACCATTCGTCGAAATATTTTTTCTATGTTGGTATGACTGTCAGTGACATCTGGGCCAAATGTCACATCAAAATAATCATTAGTGTTTAGTATACGCTTGCCTTTCTGAAGTACAAAAAGTTCATTCGGCGATTTTTACAATGAGTGAAATTATTCAACAAAGAAGTTCCATTAAATTTTGTGTGCGGAATCAATTATGTGGTGCCGAAACGTTCAGAATGTTGCAATAAGCCTTCGGTGATAATTGTATGTCGCGAGCAAGTGTTTTTTGATTGGTACAAATTGTTCAAAGAGGGTCGAGAACGTGTTGACGACGAACCACGTCTAGGACGGCCATCAACATCCACTGATTATCAACACGTTAATAAAATCAAGGAATTGGTGCTCGATAATCGACGATTAACAGTCAGAGACCTTACTAACCATTTTGAAAGATCATTTGGGCCTAAGAAAAGTGAAAGCACGATTTGTTCCAAAATCACTCAATTTTTTGGAAAAACAACGTCGGGTTGGCGTCTGTGAAACAATGCTTTCCGACGTATTATAAACGTATTATAACTGGCGATGAGTCTTGAATCTATGCTTACGACCCGGAAACAGACGATCAATCGGCCGAATATCGTGCCAAAGGTGAGCCAAAGCCGAAAAAACCACGTCAAAGCAAGTCAAAAATCAAGGTGATGTTTTTAGTTTTTTTCGATTATCGAGGTGTGGTGCACTCCGAATTCCTTTCGACCGGACAAACTGTCAACAAGGAATACTATTTGAGTGTTATGCGTCGTTTGCGCGAAGCTATTCGTAAAAAGAGACCGGGATTTTGGGTCGACAACTCTTGGTTTTTGCACCACGATAATTCACCTTCTCATACTGCATTGGTTTTACGTGATTTTTTCGCCAATAATTCCACCCATATCGTTCCGCAACCACCATATTTGCCTGATTTAGCTCCGTGTGACTTCTGGCTGTTCAGCAAACTCAAACGACCGCTCCGGGGAAACCATTTTGAGTCAATTGAAAACATTAAACGTGAATCGCTACGCGCATTGGAGGCTATTCCGGAAATTGACTTTAACAACTGTTTCGAGGATTGGAAAAAACGTTGGCACAAGTATATTGAGGCCGGGGGGGATTACTTTGAGGGAGACGAAATAGATTTGGAGAAATAAATAAAGAATTTTGAAATTATGAACAAAGTCTTACTATTTTTTGCCCACAGTATTATTTAAACATTTTAGTGTAAATTTTAAATTAAAAAGATTATTCGAACAATATAAATAACAGGAAACATATTCATTGGATTTTTAAGTAAAGTTAAGTTTCCTTCTTTTCTTTTTTTGTTTTATTTATTTTTGACTGGTTCCCATTTGGACACTCTTTTGAACACACCTTTGAATGCTTCAAGTATTGAAATCGACGTTGTGCGGGGCGGTTTGAAGACTGGGCCTTTTAAACTTCATTGCTATTATTCATTTTTATTTTTAAATCTTAACTCTTAGAAAATTTCTGATGACTAATTCTGATTACAGATTCCTTAATAATTACTGATTGTGATATCTCTTAAAACTAAAATGTTATATAAGACATATACTAAAATTTAGAGGAAAGGACGGAAGACTCCGTAGTGCACTACGGAACACAAATGCACATTTTCCGATGTTGAAAGGTTGCAAAACAAATAAATGGATCGACTTTTTCCAGTATGTTACACAACAACCCTCCCCTTTTGAGAGAAGTAAAATCTTCTTGAAGAAGATTTTGTTTTATGGAATATGGTTAAAGTACATATGTATTTCTTCTTGTAACTCTCCTTTGGATGCAAGAGTTCTTTATGCTATTGCAGTAAAAGTTTCTAATTTTCTTAACGTTTAACATTCCCTGAGTGTATATGTTACGGTTAAAGTCCGAAATCGGTAAATATCCGAAATTAGTTTTTTTGATTTGTTTACATCATTAAAAACCAGAGGTCTGATGGTTACGAAATGTTTGTTGACCTTTCTCATCAGAGGGCTAAGGGTCATGAGGGGCACAATTAACTCCCGCGAACTCGTGAGACATAATAAAGCCTTTAAAACCTACTATTCTAAAATCCAATTTGCACTAATATCATAATAAATACTCTGAGTGGTGAAGGGTGAACCATTTCGAGAATATAGTACTCTCATTTCATGGAATTTGCCGCAATACAACAGGTGTATTTCTCATTGTTATTCGAACATTTACCGATTTCGGACTTTTACCGTAACATATATACTTATTCTTATTGGACTATTAACTGGATCTAGTGATGGGGCGTCTAAGCTCGTATGTTTATTTGTTACATTTGACAGCTGATTAATTTGTGTGTTATTTATTGGATTATAAATAAATGTTTGGACTCCTTTGTTTATTAACAAAATTTGTGGAGGGGCGTCTGGGCTCGTAAGATTGTTTGATTTGGTAATTCATTGATTTGTTTATTATGAAATTGATTTTGGGCGTCTGGGCTCGTTGGCTTAGGAACTAAATGTGGTGAAGGAGCGGCTATGCTCTAATAATTGTTGTGTGATTGATTTAATATTGGACTGATTTGTGTCTTATGAATTAGAGTATGATTGTCTTGGCTCGTTTGCTTATGAAATAAATTTATCGATTTAACTTCTTGGGATAATTGAACAATTTGGTTTGGTTTACAAATTAGTTTGAAGAATGTCTGGAGTTGCTTGATTTGTGTTTATGTTGTATAATTGTTTGAACTGGGTGTTTCCATTTTTTTATATATACGAGTACCATATATTTATTTATTACAACTGATTTGCAAATCATCTAGTAATATATCTTTCATATTATCATTTGGAGGGCTGCAGCCCTCTGGTAAGTCCCCTTTACAGTTTTATAATCATTTTTATCAGTTGTATAATATTTAGTGGGTTCTTCCTTCGCAGCAGCCATCTTACTCGGTTTATGTCATTCATCGTACCACGTATCTCAACATTTTGGTGTAGACTAATACCATAGAGAAATAAGTTACCATAGATTTCTCATTTTTATAAATTGAGAGATAAAAATGAGTTGAGTAAAAAACTTCGGATAATTCCAATGTCGTGATTGTATTTCTGACTTTGCAATGCGCGCAATGTAAAGCCACAAATACAATCAAGACATTGGAATTATCAGAAGTTTTTTACTCAACTCATTTTTATCTCTCGATTTATAAAAATTAGAAATCTGTGGTAAACTTATATTTCTATGCTAATCCGTTGCATGTGTGAATTGACGAAATCCATCTTCAGATCTCTATGGAGGTTGTCATTTCTTATGTAACACGATGCATTAACTATTCCTCATAGGACTTTGCTTTGGAATAACTGGATGATATTGACATTACTTTTCTTTGTACAGCCCCAGAGCTGAATACCGTAAGTCCATACAGGTTTTATAATTTGCCGGTATAGAAGCAATTTATTATATAACGTTAGCCCAGAATTTCTTCCTAAGAGCCAATCCATCTTTCTGTATTTAATGATTAATTCTTCTTTTTTCTTTTTGACATGCTAATTCATTTTAGTTTTGCGTCTAGAGTCATGCCTAGATATTTTGCCGTGTTTTTTGCAAAACGAATTTCTGGTATCCATTTGACCTTTTTGTTGGTAAATTCCGTTTATTTGATGAGTATCTTCGCTCAGTTTCATAATTACCAGGATTTATGGTTGGTTGTTATTGTTAATTTGTATGTCAATATTGATGCTTTTGCTGATTGAAAATCTATTACTTATTTCTGGAATAACAATTTGGGTTTCTTTGGATTTGTATCTGTGTCTTTCTGCCTCGTACTTGTAGTTTATTTGAAATTTGTTTAATTGTGAGTTTGAGTGTTGATATGTTGGTTAAAATTCGTTTTGTAGTAACTAATTCGTTGCTCTGGTACAACAGGATTGCAGGATTGCTAAAATGGCTCCAGGTACTCGTAGGTATATGGCGGTCGGTGATATATTTGTTTTTCTCTCTGTGTTTATTCTAGTATGGCAAATATCCCAAGTATGATTACATTTTCGACAGTAGTTACATCTAACTTGGTATGATCTTGGATATAATTGTTGACTTTCGATCGTTGGTAGAGCGAGTGTTGATGATTCATTTAGCTGCGTGTTGGTGGTAGGCCTATTATCGAGACATATGCTCAGTTTCTTATTTTTCGTTTACATTTTCGGTGATACTTTCGGCAAATTATTATTTTAATTTTGATTGTGGTATTGTGTAGTCTTTGTTTGAATGTTTGCACGGCTTGTAATTCTAAAAGTTTGTTGGAAATCTTGTCAATATGTCCGTATTTGTTTTTAAAACTGGCCTTGTGTTGGTCGGGTGCATCATAATTCTTTTCATAGTTCTTTTTTTGAATAAATTTCAATTAGGGATTTTCGCAATGTTAGATAACCGTTTATCTCTCTGTGATAAATTCGCGTGAATGCAACTTCTATTAATCGGAGTTTTATTAATTTCTCGAATAATTTTTTTTCTAAATTTATAAGTGTTTCATAAATACTGTCTGCAATGGTCTAAGAACGATTAAGTTCAATTCGTCTATCTTTCGTATCAACTCCGCTGAATAACTCTCTCGAATATAAGCGATGCATTTTAATATTTGTAACTGGTTCATTTTGTAATGTTTTTGGCGGGTCGAAGTTAGGTTTCGATTAGAATGCATTTTATGCTGGCGATGGTTCTGTTTCCATTTTATTTTTGGTTAAAGTTGATGACATTGATTTGTTGTTTTAAATAGTGTCATTGATTTGATTTTAAAATGTGGTACATTTGTCGATTTTAATGTTATGTCTGCTTTTGTGTTATTTGGCCTCGTTCTGCAATGTTGGCATCTCAGTTTTTCTTTTGCATGGTTAGATTCTTCTTTGATGTATCTTGCGAAAAGTATACGTTTGTTTGCCCTCATGATCCTGTCTACAGCGTCAATGTTGTGCGGAGCGGTTTGGGGATTGGACATTTTAAACTTCACTGTTATTATTCATTTATTATTTTTAAAACGTAACTCTTAGAATAATTTCTGATGGCTAATTATGATTACACATTACTGATTATGACTATATCTTAAAACTAAAATTTTCGTCTATAATGAAATTTAGAAGAAATGAAAATGTTGTACAAGAACTACGGAACATAAATGTACATTTTCCAAGATTGCAAGCTTGCATAGAAATGATTTGCTTTTAAAAGAGACTAGCCTCAGCCCGCTTATACAACAATATTTTAAGTTACACTATTTGTTTCAGTGCTCTAAACCTGCACCGACCAAATTAGCCCGCCTCAATGAAACCTGTACTATAATTTGTTACACATTTATTACAATTTATTACAACAAATCCCGATTTTATTACAGTTGCCGTTTTCGAGGAACGAGTGGTCGGTTTAGTCGGTTTTAATGTAGCTATGATATCGGGATGGTTCTTGGACCAAAATTCATTACAAATTAATTACATTGAATAAGTTAGTTCAAGACCACCCCTATAACTATAGCCTAACCGTAAATTTCACTCCAAAACGATTATATATTTCAAAAACGTCAATTTAACCAAATTTAATAAAAAAATTTACACCAGACTCCCACCAGATTTAAGGAAAAATGTTGCAAGAAGTTTTGTCAAGAGTAGTTAAGCCCTATCCAGGAGTGTAATAAATTGTTTTTGAGTCACGATACGCGGAATTGGCTCCCAATGGTAGAGGCTTCAAATAGGTAATTTAAGGGTCGATTCTACCATCTTTAATAATTTATTACACCGGACCGCCACCAGAAATGGGGTCTTATGTTACTCTGTGGTCGTTGTAAAGGGTAGTCAACCTTTACAGGTGTGTAATAAATTATTTTTGAGTCAGGTTACACGGAATTTGCTCCGAACGGTAAAGGTTTGAAATTTTTAATTTAAAGGTCGATTTTACCACATTTAATAATTTATTACACCAGACCGCAACCAGATATTGAGTCAAATGTTACTCCTTGGACATTGTGGTGGGTAGGTCAACCTTATCCAGTTGTGTAATAAATAATTTTTGTGTCACGATACGCGTAATTGGCTCCCAACGGCATAGGCTTCAAATTGGTAATTTAAAGGTTGATTTTACACCAGACCGCTACCAGATATGGAGTAAACTCGTAACTACTCTCGACAAGACTTCTTGCAACATTTTTCCTAAAATCTGGTGGCAGTCTGGTGTAAAAAATTTATTAAAATTGGTTAAATTGACGTTTTTGAAATATATAATCGTTTTGGGGTGAAATTTACCCTTAGGCTAGTTATAGGGGTGGTCTTGAACTAACTTATTCAATGTAATTAATTTGTAATAAACTGTGGTTCAAGAATCATCCCGATATCATAGCTACATCAAAACTTACAATTTTGGCGGTGCAGGACCACCCGTTCCTCGAAAACGGTAACTGTAGTAAAATCGGGATTTGTTGTAATAAATTGTAATAAATGTGTAACAAATTATAGTACAGGTTTCATTGAGGCGGGCTAATTTGGTCGGTGCAGGTTTAGATCACTATTTGTTTCGTACTCCCAGCTTAAGAAATTTCAAACTATAAGCCCAAAAATTTCGAAATAAATAATTTTTAGACCGCTCTTATTGCACTGGCTCCATCGTAGAATCCTTAAAGTATTACATATTTCTAATAAAAATGCTTACTGGTGCTGGCCGCTTGAATATCTTGCAAAGTATTGTGCGATGCAAATAATCCAAATTATATTACAATTACAATATCTTGCCGTCTTGGATTTGTTATCGAGATCATTTTAGCTGAAGATAAAAATTGTGACAGTCAAATTAAGAAAAATGGATGTACGAGTGAAGTAACAAACAAGATTAAAGTATTGCCATCAACTCAAGAAATCTTCCTTTACACATGATAGAACAATGATGAATTTATCGAAATGTGTTTTATACGGATTCCCATAAAATATGTCTCGAATTTAAAACAAAATTCATATCTTGAGAATTCAAAGCACATACCCCTTTTTAGCTTACAAACTACATGTTGTTGTCCGACAAAAATTTCAACTAAATCCATCATAAATTAAATACTTATGTTATGTTACGAAATAATCTTAAGAAAATTTTCTTCTTCCTTATTTTATTCATCGCCTTATTTTCATTCACTGATTGTTATATGTTTTCTTTACCGATATTATTGTTCATACGCACAATACACACAAAGAGACGCATATCACACACATAAAGTATAATGCCATCCTTAAATCCATATACTAACCGACCACAAGAAAAAAATGTTTAACGAAAAGTATCGGATCCATAAATAAAACAATAATTCATTTAAATTGAAAATGGTACAATTATCCTTTTCCTTTAAGTTTCTTTTTTTTTTTGTATTTTTCCAAAACTCTGTTTTATATTGGAAAATTCATATTTGTGCTGTGTGCTATTCATTTTGTGTTATATTTTATGTGTGTGTGTGTGTTAGTGTATTTATGAATGAAAACACATTTTTTTGTTGTACTTTGCAAATATGTTTTTGTTGGTGAAAAATAAAATCGATTTTCCGTTATTAAAAAGTTCAATAACTTGTTATGTATACGTTTATATAATAATATCGAATGAGCACTAAATAAAAAAATGTTCTTAATCTGTGTTTTCTTTACATATTCTTCAGGATTTTCCATTTTAATTTCTACATAATACTTAATCGTAAATAACCATATATTGAATTGAACATAAATAATAATTATTATTGTTATATTGTTGTTGTTATCATTCAACCATAATAAATTATGCCATTACTGGCGGATCTCGGTTGGGGGGTTAGATGGGACTGGTGTATTCACCTGAATTTTGATTTGGTATACGCGATTTTATAATGGACGGTAAATGGTGTTGAAAAGACGTCTTTAGTCCTTATTTTTTCTTATAGAAATTAAGAAACTGATGAAATGAATGCGAGACAAGTACCGGGCGACATCTTGCATTGGTGTGTCAAATATCCATAATGGTCTAAAAAACTATCAAATCATTATCAGGGGTAATTATGATTAAGTCACGACTATGGCACAATAGTGACAGCAAGAAGTAATCTCTTCGTTGTGTTTGAAGCTGGTTAACCAAGTTCATATAGTCATAATAGGGAGTTGAATTAAGAAGAGTAACAGTCTATTAAGAAGAATAACCAACTGGTCAGCCAAAGTAAACTGAACCACAATTGAACACAAAACAATTATGTTCGCTGTTGGGGTAGTTTCCTCATCGTACACAGGTGAGGTAATCGATAAGGTTCCGAGATGCTCAAATAAACACGCGAACTGGGATAGTTTCTCTAGTAGGCTGGAAATAATATGGCAAACAACTCTTTGTTGCTTGTGCAAATGAAGCTCTGCTATGTGAAGTGCCGTAATGAATATTACCCTAGAACCATACATCTGACTTACTTCGGTTTATCTTACTTAGTAACCGGTGTGAAGAACTTAACAAAATTTGTTATTTTAAAATGTACGCTAGTGTGCATTCAATATTTTAACAGTGTAATTCAACAAAAACTTGGACAGAAATGATTTAAAATCGCATTAAAATAGTTAAAAGTAAACTCATTCAATTTTTAGTGTTGTTCAATATATTTTACGGGTCCGATTATAAATCGTCCCACGCATTTATATTACATACATTAAATAGTTTACCTAATTGGCTTTCAAAATACAATGTTAAGAGTAAGTGCGACTACTCATTCAATTTTTTGTGTTAGCACCGGTTTGCTGTTTGTTATAAGAAGCTAATTCTAGAGTTTTCCATGCCCCGTATATTGAACTACACAACAGGGCCAACACAAAAAATTAAATGAGTTAAGATTTCCCATTGAAAGCTTGTTATTTCATATTGCAAATCACTAGCCCTAAATCTTACCATGATATTTTGAAAGCCTATTAGTTAGGTGATTTAACGTATACAATGAAACTGCGTGGAAATCTCTATAGGATCGGCCCCGTATATCGAAACACCTAATGATGCCAACACAAAAAATCAAATGAGTTAAGATTTTCCATACCCATTCAACCAAAAGTGAGCTTTATCGCTGAACAAAATTTTGTTTGGCAAATCAACATCAATATCAATTTGCGCTTCAGCCCATTGCCTGAATTGGCGGCGTGTGCAATGGTCAGATGGCTTTAATTCCTGCCCAAGTTGAATTTTGTAAGCACGTAAACCAAGATCCTTAGATAAAATCTTCCATAAAGTGGATGGACACACCTCCAGTTGCTGAGAACGACGTCGAATTGATTGATTTGGGTCTTCCTCAATGCTAAGCTGGACAGCGTCTATCGCTTGTTCCGTACGCACTGTTTAACGTCTTACGTGGTGCGAAAACGATCCATAGTTAACCGAATTACCCGCTCTGATGAACGATTATGACGACCGCAAAATGGACGTAATGCACGATGGGATTGGTGTACAGAACCGTTATTTTGATAAAAAATTTAAACAATTTGCAAGCGTTGCGCTGGCTTGAGTCTATATTCATTTCAACTTAAAGATGTGAACCTCTAAAAAAACACCCTTTACCAATTATTATTAATTTAATTTATTATTAATTTATTAATTAATTACCAATTATCTGCAAAGTTCGTTTTGACTGACTTGTGTAGTAAACCTTTTGCAATTCTGTTTTGAATATGTGCGTCTGCCAACTCTGTGGCTCGGTTTAAATATGCGATAGGCAGCAAGGGCACCTACATCCAACCTGTTATAACAGTTTGGCGGACCAACCATTAGTTTTTCGTTTGCATGTGCCAATGCGATTCATTTGGTTGAACGTGTCAACACCACCCTTCGTACCATTGTAGTCCAACATAACTTGCGGTTTTTGGGTATTAGCTTCTATAGCTTCCTCCGTGTGTGATGTAGAGAGAAGCAAAACGTTTTTTTGTGTTGCCTACGTAGGCACACGTAGGTAACTGGTAAGACACATATTACCAGGAAACGCAAACATTGTAGAATATGCTTCTCTCTGTTCTATTTCATTCGAGTTTGTAAACTGTTTCGGTGATTCCGCTTTATTCGATCGTATTGTACCAGTCATTGTGAAAAAATTATTGATTGTGATCTTGAAAACTTTATCGAGGTAATGGTCACTGAGGCGAAGCACGAGATCGGTGAGCAATACCTCGAGTTCTTTGTTCTCCTGGCTCTGTGCCTCTATACGTTTCTCTTGATAATGGATAATTCTCGTATTAGCATCAACAAAACTGCTTTGATAAGTCTCTTTGTAATGTATATTCTAAGCCTTTATGCTAACTCTGACAAAGGCCTGTGCTACATTCAAGGGGATACTTGAACATACTTTCTTATTTTCAAGCACATCTTCAATTATGTTTCGGTGTACTTGTATTATTGAATGGTTTTCTCTGACGCCAAACTGATGTGAAGGAATAAAATTTCTTTCTTTTATTATTGGTTTGAGTCTCTCTTCTTTTTTCTATTATTGATTTGAGGAGCAGTTTCTCGAATATTTTTAATTATTGGAATTGGAAGTAAGGAAATCGATTTATACGAATTTTTGGTCATTAAGTGGTTTGTTGGGTTTAGGTATCATGATTACTTCTGTGACTTTCTATTAATTTGGAACGAGTTTAAGCCTGAATACTGAGTTAATTATTTGGAGTAGTTTACGTAGTCCTTTTCCAAGCAGAGCTTTTACTATTTGTCCTTTAATTAAGTCATATCCTGGAGATTTCTTTGCATTTAGGTTAAGATTGATTTCCTCTTTTAATTCTTGTAATGAGACAGAACATATATTGTAGTTATCCACTTTATTTACTGGTGGTATGTTTTGCTCCGCTGTTTTTCTAGGTAGAGGCTGGAACGTATTCCCGAGGTGGGTTGCAAACAAAGAAGCTTGTTACTTTGCACTTATAGCCCATGTTCCATCTTCATTTTTATTTTGCCACTTTCCAAAGGGAATATTCGGTATCTTTTTCCTCAGTAAGGCCACTTAGGTATTTGTTGTGGATGGATTCGTTTTAGATTTCTTCAATTAGCAACTTAAGTTTATTGAACAAAAAATTTAGGGTTTTTTTATACTCTGGCGCTCGACTTCTTTGCCAGGCCTTTCTTGCTTTTCGTTTTGCTGCAACCACCCTAACTTCCAGAAAATAAATAGCATTTTGGCGCATTTCTTTTAAACTTGAGGGTGTGCTACTCCACGCCGCTTGTTGATACTTTGGTTGAGTTGTTCTGGCTCTTCTTCTTCTTCTAGCTGTATCGGATTTTTCATTGGCACCTGAAGATCAATATTATCCTCAACTAGTTTCTGGAGTTTCTCCCAGCAGGTCTCCCAGCAAGGTAGACTAGTTTTCTTAACAATCATTGCACTGATTGTCATAATAACAGGCGTGTAGTCCGACATAATCCCCTCGCTGCTTTCTAAGTATATGAATTTTCCTCTATACCTTTGGTGATAAAGAAACCTATGATATCGGGTGTTTCTATTCGTAGGCCAACCAACTTATGTTGATCTCCAAAATGAATTTCGCAACTGCATAATCTTCCTGTTGCAAATTCTTGATCCCCAGTAGGTATTTTTGCATTAAAATCACCTCCGGTTATGAAACTTGATCCATGTGATTTAAATAATGTGTAACAGTCTTATTTAATTAAATTATAACTTGGAGGAAAATATATTGACGATACACCAAATTCTTTATGGTTATTTTTATGTCCATGTATAATTTTAAGATGACACATCGCCCGAATAGTTCCCGGTCTAACAAACACAATTTTTTGGGGAAAAATACATTTTATTCATCAACATAATTTGCTTCTACAATCTGTGCAACGTCTCTCTAACATTTCGATGCCTTTTTTGTAGAACGATTTATCTTTGTCTTCAAAATAAGCTTCAGTTTCGGCAATCACTTCTTCATTGGAGTCGAATTTCTTTCCCTGGAGTTTTTTTTGCGGAAGCAATTCAATGTGCAATTCGTGTAATTTTGCCATTATTGTGATCGACTTCTGACGTGTGCATTGTTTTGGTGAAAGAGCAATTTTCTCAAATGAGGTCGTTTTTAGCGATTTCTTCCTTCAAACGCACCAATAACCTGATATAATATTCGCTATTGATCTTTTTTCTTTCCGCAAGGTAGTCAATGAATAATATACCATGTACATCGTCTCGACATTCAGCTAATTTGACTCTGGTGTATAGTGGTGGATCCGTGTTTCATCCATTGTCACATACCGCAAAAATCCTTTTTATTGCGCTTAAACAGCTACAAACAGCACACGGAATCATCGACGCATTGTCGTTTTTGAGCCATTGTGAGCAAACAAGGTACCCACTTCGAAATTTTTTTTTCCATTGTTTTGAAATTAACAAAAGTAGTCGAAATGTCATGAAATTTTTACAGGTATCATTTGAAGTTTGGTGGAATTTAAAAATCCTATGGGTTTTAAATTTGTGGCAACATCTATGTGTCAGGCTTTTCAGGCGATGTATTACTTGCCTAAATTCCTCTTCAATTTTAAGATCTATAAAGTGTTTTATGTTTTTTTTTAAAACCACCGACGGTCCTCCTCTTGCCGTTCCTGCTGGATGAATAGTATGGTAACAACTGTATCCATGTATTTTAAGATATGAGGTTGAAGTATAATGGATTTCCAATACTAGGCATATATCTATTTTTTCAGCATTTAGGAAAATTTCTAATTCCGGATTATGTTGCATTAGCCCATTTGCACTCCAGGTTTCTATTCTTAATGTTTTATTTGTGGTTGTTTGGCATCATGTTAATAGAGCATGGATGCCATTTCATTTAGAGAGTCTTGCTTATCGTATCTGTTGCTTAGAGCTTCAAGGCATTTAAAAGCTTCCATGCTTCTTAGTATCTTTTGATAGTACTCTTCGAAATAATTGGTTTTGTCATTACCACTTGCGAGTATAGTTCTAGTTCTCCCGTCTTACTAGCATGAGGTTTTGGTTCCTCTTTGATGAAAGCTTGATTAATGACAGCTTGACACCGCACGCACATCTTCTACTTTTTCTGTTATTAAAAGGTAGCCTAAATAGTGGAAGACCTCTTTTGTTGATTTGAACTCCTTGTTCAGTTTCGATTTTTTCTTTAGTAATGATATTTGCAGCATTTTCTATTTGATAACTCTTTTGCTTGAGACCCTCAATAATTTCCTCTTTTGCGCTGGTTGAGTGAGGACCTCCAGCCATTACTTTGATTGGGCGGTCATTCTTCTGTTCTGCAACATTAATTTTCCAGACGCCATTGTTTAGAGATGCGAGTTTGTACTCGACTACCGTAATCGATTTCGTATTCGATTGTATAGTGGAGAAATTTGATATCCGAACGACATTTAATGGTGGAGGTGGTTTCTCTTTTGGTTTAGTTGGTTGTTGTTCTAGAGCTAGTTGTTCTTGATGATTAACTGATTTATAGAAACTTCATTTGAAGTTGATGGTAAAGCCAGTTCTGGTGAGTGTTGTCAATATCCAATTTGTTTCTTTTTCTAATTCTTCTTCATTGGTATGGAATATATTAATGTCATCATCGCTTGTAGGGTTAGGTGTCGTCCCAAGTATTGCACGTGTTTCAACTGTTTTCTTGAGTCATTCATTATCTTTCTTTAAAATTCTAAATTCTTCTTTCAATTTAGTTGTAAATTCCTTTATTTCTCTTAATTGTTCACGGAGTTCGACATTTTCCTTCTCGTACTGAAAGATATTTCCAGTTGAAGATCTTGGTGATCTAGATAATTTGGTAATAACAATGAACTCACCCAGAATCTGTTTTGCCTGCTTTCGAAGAGTGTGTATTTGGTAGGTACCACATTCGGTATTACATTCCATATTTGTTGTACTCATTGTTTGTTTTTGCCAAGTTATACCACTGATATTTGGTCCCCGGTTGCATTTTACTACTGCCGAAGCAGTACCCCCGAATGAGGGAAAAATTAAAAAAAAGATTAGACGTTCATCGAGAAATCTAGCGGATTTGCATCCGGTGAATTTGTTGGCCAATGGTCAGTGGAAATGAACCGCGGAACTTTGTTTCTCAGCCAATCTTGGGGCTCTCCAAGGCTCCCTCCAACACATGATCCCGATAAATTTGAGCATTTATCTTGATGCCACGGTACAAAAAAACGAGCGGTGAACGGCTTTCGGCCGTTATGGCGGCCCAAACCATCACCATCGGCGGCGCTTGGTTTCGAGTGGCAGTCCGTTGGTCCAAATTTTCAGCAGAACGGCCGGGCAAGTAAATCCAGTCGTTTTGCTTGTTCACATATTGCTCAATAACGAACGATGACTCATCGGAGAAAACCAAATTCTGCAAATCGCCACTTTTGTGCAAGCATAACAACTCCTTTGCTCTTTCCGCTCTAACTTTTTTTTAAGCATCGGTGAGACCATGCGTTTTATGGCATTTCAAAGCCTTTAGTTCAAGATGATCTTTTAATATGTGCTGCATCCGTTCGAGCGAAATGTTCGTCTCACGAGCCATTTTTCTGCTGCTACGGCGCGGATTCCGATTTGCCCTTCACCTTCCGAATGATATCCGGCGATGTTGCATTGCATTTTGGTCCACCATCATGGCGTTTTGCAATGCTGCCAGTATCGTTATAACGATTTATGGTGCGATACACAAACATTTTATTCACATGTAGATGTTTTAACTGGTTAACAATCTGCGGCTGTGGTTTTCCAGCCAAATATAGAGCAATCACACTATTACGCTTGGATTCCATTGCGGATAACTTTGTTTCTGAATATTTCCCACTAAAATGCTTTTGTACGCTTGTAAACAATGGAATCAACTGTCATTAGTATAAATTTGAGCGCTCTGTCATCACTGGTTTGACAGCAATAACAGTCTGAAGTTGGTAACACTTCGTGTCAGTCACTCGGTATACAAAATGAGCCCTTTTCTATAATTATTAGATAATTAGTTTTCTTTTTAGAGCCATTTATACTACACCATGTTTAACAACAACAATATAAAAAATCGTGTTCCGTAAAATTTTTTTTTAACCAGTCCATTCAAAACATAAAATATAAAAATTAAACACAACTCATCCCATATATCAAAATTTGTTTTGTGTTGGTAGACTTTACTCATTTATCGAATTTATTGAATGCCCTCGTAGTAAATTTGAGAAATCGAGAAATTTAAAATTTATTAAAATTATCATTTTGAAATTCTGTTGGAAGCCTTGCTAAATTCGGTGACGATTATCCATCTCAATTTTTTGTTCGAGCTTTTATACTGAGTGAATCGCACTTAGTTAGAATAGCAATCGTGGATGGTTTTTATGAATCTTAACTATAAATGAGTATCAGGGTTTCTCTTGAGATTGACAAATTTTCAAAATCGCTTCGGATGGAGGTGGGGAAATGAGTTCCAAATTTGTTTTTATTCTTTTTAAATTGTATTGTGTATGCGACAACTATTTCATTGTTGAGCAAATTTTAACGAAAATAAGTTGTAAATAAGCATCCCGCATTCAGTAAAACTAATCTTAATCGAGTATATCTGAAAGTATTTTTGATCGGTCAAATTCGGTCATATTTTACGTTTCCGCGACAGTCCAAATTTATGTCTGCTATATGCACGCCTATTGCAACAACGTTATCAAATAATAAGTTGATAAGTGATTTATCAAATCAAACCTCGGTTTGTATATATACTCAGAGCACCTGAGATATAGATTCGATACAAAAAAGGTTATGTTTGTTGAGAATATGTGCACACTAATTATAAAAATTAAATCTAATTTATTAATTAACTTGGATAATTATGGGATAAACAAATACGAAGCTAATTAATAAAAAAATAAAATTAAACTTTTCGTTCGTTGCTACTGGAAATAATTATATGTATACATACGTTTGTTTTATATTTACTTATGAGTTTTTTTTATTTGTGCTTCTTTGCAGTTTTACACACATCAGCGAGCCTAGCGTTAAATGAAAGTTGGGATCCAGATGTTAGGTAAGAATATCATATATATATTTATATCAAAGGCAAAATAATTAGAGACGAGTTGTCTTACTAACATGTTTCGATCAAATCTTATTTGTATTAAGTAAAGTAATATTGACCAAGCCATACAATTCTGGATTTGCCAAGTAGGGAAACGTATCTTTCCTCGAGGGGCTTTAACAATCCGTAATTGATTGAATATCAAGCCTCTCAAGCCTATCTGCACAAGATTAGTATAGCTTAAACTCATATTACAATATATACAACGTACTTAGCTTGTACAGGGTGCGACAACTTTTAGTTCGTTTTAAAAATGTATATTAAATAAAAATGCAACAAATATGTTCAAATGATTAGTACATAAGAAACATAATGACGAGTCGTTAGTATCAGGTTTGGTTTATGGAACTCTTTGTTTGCAGGAGTTTGTAAAGCAAATCCCTATTAAATGTATTGGCCGATTCAAATCTGAGTCTATAACGCCAATCTCAACGTTAGAAGGCGGACATGAAAACAAGTGATTACTACAGATTTGGTTTCTGGAGCCTGCGGTTCAGAAATCCTGTAACTCCAATCGCAACGGTAGGATTATCTTGAAATTTGCATAGTCGGTAACGGACATATCCGTAGCATTATCTTGAAAGTTCTATGGTCAGTAACGTACATGTCCGTATTCATGGCTTAGCCTGATATAAAGAGGCCGACAATGCAACGTAGAAGATTTACAAATGATAATGCACAAAGTTGGAACCGCAGAAGAGAACAACATCAGAGGCGCAAGAGCCAGGGAGGCATAAAACGATTTTCGACGAGGCGATTTAGTATGGCTGTAAGATTTCAGGAGGCGAAAGACAGATCTCAAGAAGATATCAACATAATTGGGAAGGTCCATATAAAATTGTTAAGAGGATCAGCGACGATGTTTATCGAATAAAACAAAGACTTGGAGGTTCACGGAACGTCGTCACATTTGACGATGGCCTGAAACAATGCAACATGGGATGTGTCTGTTCGCGACGAACAGATTTAAGAAGGGGATAATGTCACGAGTTCTACTTTACACAGATATAGCACTTGGTTAGCGAATGGTTAAGAAGAACATCACCACAGCAAGTATTACCATCCCAAAGGTCCCTGGTTCGAGTCCAACCCGAGACCATAATTTTATTGGAAGGAATATTAATAACGAAAGCAACTGTAAACAGCAGCGATAGTCAGTCAATGTGAAGTAAAAGTGAAATAGTGAATTTGTTGAAGAAATTAAATATGTTGATGTAGTAAATAAAGTTTGTAACTTTGAACGAATCCGTTTCGAAAGCCCGAAATTATCATCACCTATGCCTATTTTGGAATGTATTTAAAAACACCTTGGATTTTGAAAGTATTTTGAATCCTCGATCCTGAAATAGCTTTGGGAGTATAAATTATAGTTAAATACTATAATCATATCCAAATACTCAAATACTTCTTTATAAATTAAATGGTTCTTTACGTTGTTTATGTAATCTCATATGGTTTTAGCACCGAGATGTAAATTAAATTCTGTAATGATGTTCAGTCTTCCTGAAAATACCTTTTAAATTTTAAGTAAACATATTTACTTATTGCTAAAATAAATAGCATACCCTCAGGTGGCTGCCACCAATATCTGCTAATGATTTTCTTGTGTCTGTTAATTCAAAGATTGCATACAGAACAAATGACACAAATTAGTTAGCGTCAGTATTTTAACGTTAGAGTTTCACGCGTCTGCCTCCACGGTTGGATCAGCAAAAATTGGATGGACAACCCAATTTTTGTACTGGGTGCTGCGATTAGTTGCCTGCTGGAATTCGAGGCTATTTATAGTCACTGATAACTCGCACGTGGTTCATAAAATTAAATAATATTACTCGACCAGCCCACAGTATCCTTAAAAGATTTGATCGAACTATTTTATTAAAATATTTTATATTAACTTATGGAAGCCAGACTTCAATGTGTTAAAATATATTTTTTATTTATTTAGGGACGATATGGAAATGATGTTAAATAAAATAGTTCCGGAAGGTCTACCGTATAGGCACTCGTGTGAAGGTCCAGATGATATGGTAAGAAAATTGAATTCAATTTTTTTTTTTAAATAAGTACAAAGTATATTTTGAAGAGCTTCAATAATTACTTAGTTTCCATTTATATGAGACTCACTGCGTTCTCTATGCTTATACATTTTTTACGCTAATTATGATTTATAATTTTTTCCAAAAATATTTGCAGCCCGCCCATGTAAAAGCATGTTTTCTTGGCAGCTCATTGACAATCCCAATAACAGATGGTAAACTATCACTTGGTACATGGCAAGGTGTATGGTTATGCGAGCACAGAGATCGTGCTGGCTCACGTAAATTAGTTATAACATTATCGGGTTGTCCACGAGATTCAGCACGTAGTCCTCTTTCACCAGTATCACCAATTGCTTCAACATCCAGTTAGGGAAGGCCACGCTCCGCCCGCGATAGCCGGTAATCGCGGGGGAGCGATAATAATTATATCATTTCATTACCATTAAAAAATTCTAATACTAGCACTAATATACATAATAATAATGATAATAGTAATGTTAATAATAATAAATTTTTTAATGATAACGCTAATGATATAAATTATTTAGAAACAACAACATCTATAATAACAAATAAACAAACAAATATTATTATAAATAATGAAATTGATAAAAGCGTGATGACTACTACAATTCCAGCTGTTCAATCAAAATCATCATCATCACCACCACCGCCTACATCATCTACATCATCATCATCATCATCATCACCATCATCGTGCACAACTGTGACGAAAAATAATATTTTAATGCCGGTGCCGGTGGTTAACAACAACACATCAATTAGCAATAGACAAACAACATCAATATTTAGTTGGTGTTGTTTTAAAAATATTTTTCAAAAAAATATTAATAATCGATCCAGTAATGAAAGTGAATTAGTTTAAAACAATTTATTTCTCAAAATAATAATAAATAATTATTAATTAATAGACATTTAACCAAAAATAAATTCAATTCATAAATAAATATTATGAAAAAGACACTTAACTAAAAAAATATATAACAAATTTTATTTTTATTGTTTTCCATGTGATTATTAAATTAAATAATAAATAAATTAAGAATGAAAACAAAAAACAACTCGCACCGATCGATACACGTAAAATTGTACGATATTCCGCGTACCCCCCACATCGCTCCTGCGAAAATTATCGTATACATTTTCGCATGAGTGGCAAAATATATCATCACATTCACGTGTTGGTTATATATAAATTATATAAATATAAATAAATAATTATAGATATATATAATATATATATATATATAAATTAATTAATTAAATATTGATTGTTATATAATTTTTTTGTTAATAATATTATTATTTTTTTTTTGTATCGTATAATTTTGCGTGAATTGATCTCGTCGATTTTCGATATGAAGCAAAAAATTGAGTTAAAATACTATTTTAGAACAAATCAAAATAAAATAAAGAAAATCATTATTTATTTTTAATTACGTTAATTAAAAAAACATAAAACAACAAAATAGTTTAATTTATATATTAATAAAAATAAATTTATAAAAAACATGTCTATTCTGCACAAATCACTTATTGACATTTTTTTAAAATAAATAAATAAGAAAATTAATTTACAATAAATACGGTTAGAAAAAATGTGTATAAAATTAATAAAAAAAATAATAATTCCGTTAAAATAAGGCTTAATACAGAAATAACGAATAGTATAAAGAAATTAATAAAATGAAATAATGATATAAATAATAACGATATATATGGGGAGCATATGTGTGGGGGGAAAATTTAACCAAATTTTTTTTTTAAATAAATTCCTTTTTTTGTTATAATTTTATTTGTTTTTTTTTTGTATAGATATAAAAATATAAGTGAAACGTGCGAAACAACAAAAACTAAGTCATGAAAATTATGAGAGTGAAAAATGGAAATGAATGTGTGGAGTTGTCCGATAACACTATTTTAAGGGAAAACGACTTAATTTGAAATGAAAACTACACATACAAATATATACACAACGTTATGGAAACCGATTACAGTTTTAAAAAAAATATATGAACAAAACTAATAAGGTTACTTTGCAAAAAGATTAGATTATTTCCAAAAGAGCGGTTATCGTCATTCGCGGAAGTTGTAATTTTTAATCAGAAAAGGCTGGAAATTCATCAGATTATTATAATAGTGGCAAAATTTAAGGTAACTATTAAATCTCTAAATTCGTTATAATATTCCTGAAAGCTTTCAAAGAGCGTTTGAACAGTTTTTTTCGTAGCACCATGTCTTTTGAGATTTATCAATCTCCACAATACTCCTAATCAGCGATTAATAAATCTGAGGCGAAATCATAAAATATGACCGGAAAATTTAAAGATTGAAAAATATTTTCAAACCGGCTCGATTAAATTTCGATATGTGTTTGGGTGTATCTGAAGCGAGTGCCATTTTTTGTCACCTGTGACATTTTCTATACTCTCCTTGAGACTAGAGTTTGGGTATTTAAAGATTTTCAAACAATTCATTATTCCGATCGGGTCTCATAATCTCGCCGCTGAACAAAATTTATAACACAAATATTAGGCATATTCTGGTAAATGAACACTAGAGACATCTATCAAAATCTGGTATGACCTAACCATCAAATTAGATAGTCGGAAATTTAGAAAACAAAAATTGGTGTCAGGCAAAATAATTAGCAAACCCTACACGAATATAAATCGGTGCAAATAAAATACTTTGATCAATGAATTGTGGCCAAATGTAAATTTTGCAACACATTTATGTATTGATCATCGTGAATTTTCATCGTTAATTTTCTCTATCGTGGTGGGTCGTCATGGTTCAGGAAAATTTAAGAAAACAGGAATTTAAATATTGGGCCCTAGAAACGGGTCGCTTCTAACAAAAGCGCCTGTAGTTGTAAAATACGATGAAAGCACATAAATTCCGTTTCTCTAAAAAAGGTATTCTATTTTGATTTTAGGTGCCGAGGTCACGGTAAGCAGACGTATATGACTCGAAATATAAGGGGCGTCTATGTTATATTTGTAAGTGATTTCCTAAAATGTTTGGGTCAACTAAATTTATCTTTAAAAATTAGAAACTCAAAACCAGTCGTTTCGGAAATAACGGCCCATAGTTACCACAAAAATGTAATAAAATCTTTAAGATTTGCAAAAGTACTTCAATACAGCGGATCTGAAGGTGTGCGATCCGAAATGGAATTAAACAGTTCTGTTCTAGTTCCGCTTAGTGATCTACTATTTGAAATATGGTAAATTTTGTTTGTTTAAATCCGGAACTTTTTGAAAAGGCAATTAAACATTGTAAATTTTACAGATCTAGAATACAGATCCAGCGTCGGAGCTTGTTCTTGACAAAGAAATCGTACTATTCTAAAATTTAGCTTATTTCTATGGCTTAACAATTAATCATTAACTTCTACATCAGTCATATGGAGGTGTGAGAAAAACATTACTATCGAATTATTTTTTCTTTGCGATAAGAAAGACAATAATTCGTTTTCTAAGACGATATTTTATTTTTTACACAAAAAACATTACCCAACCAACCAAAGGAAAGGCTTGATAAATACTATGGGGCTATGCAGTTTTTTAGAACGAATATTATTCAGCAAATATTATTTGGAGCTTTTGGACAGATTCGATCTTGATTTTAAGCGAAAACGACCACATTTGGGTGAAGAAAATCCCATAAAGACAATACACGGCTGCATACGTGTATAGTCATCATGGCAAAGAAACTATAAACTGGGCTACGAATTGCTCTCCATCCAGCATATTCTCCAGATTTAACTCCCTGCGATTATTTCCTGTTTCCAAACCTGAAGAAATGGCTGGGCGAGAAATTTGGGTCTCACGAAGAGGTCATCAAGGGCCATTAAGCGCCTTGAGCAAACCTATTATGTGGAAGGAATAAAAAATTGGAAAAACGTTGGACCAAATGTATCGAGCTTAAAGAAGGCTACGTTGAGAAATAAAATGCTGTTTCGCTGAACAAAAATATCTATTATTCAAAAAGTCACTGACTTATCAAACTGCCCTCGTAGTTTTCGAATTCCTATTCTAAGATAATAGGTTGTTCCGTTCTTATAAATATTATCGCACCGTATGGCTACCATTTTGAAAGAATTCTCCAAATTCAACAAACAGCCGCTATTTAAAATTTGTAACGGTGTCACTCCTATGGCACTATTCTGGCTCTCTCTGGGACTTGGGAAAATAATTTCATAACTTTTTCGTTTGAAATGTATTTTTCAGGCCTACTAATAGAATCAGTTTGGTGTAAATAATTTAGAAACAAAGTGGAATGGGGAAACTGGGCAGGCCAGAAAAATATAATTCAAATAAAAAATGCTATGCAAATATTTTTTCCAATTCCCTATTCCCTGGGAATGCCAGAATTGTGCCACTGAAAGTATAAATTATTCCTTTATAAATCCAACCCGTATGCAATGAGTTTGACTTTGTAGGTTTGCATAATATCAACTATAACTGCGCTGGAGGTGTTCAACTGGTCCGTATTTGAAAGTTTGGTTGGTTTTTAAAATATTAAAGTGACCTCAATTTAAAAAAAGGTTAATGGAGTAAGATAGCTAGAGTTTTGTTAAATGACATAACACTAATTACCCTAATTGTTTTATATAGATAGCTGTTTTGACTTACTTTAAAGGATTGTTTATTGAATCTTAATTCTCTAATCAATATTTTTTTATCCCCGGCTTCCGTGAAGGAGCTTCAATTTGAGCGAAATATTCTCTAACTATACTAGTAAAACTAATATCTGTGAACAGCAATCACGGTAAGCTTCGGATGGTCCATTTTATAAAACAATATTAAGACACTTCCATTTTATGATAAAAAACTTGCTTTTATACAAAATTTTCAGCAACTTTGATTAGTTACCACAAATCGGAGCCGATCGATATGTGGCCATTAGGAATTTTTTGGGTGCTTGAGTAAGCAAATTTGAAGGAACTTCGAGCGATTTAAATAGTTAGTGGAGATTTATGTGTCTAGAGTGAAAGAAGATTCATGAATTATGTGAGAATATTCATAAGTAATTCACTGGAAATATATACTTTCCATATTATTTCCAATAATTAGCCTATTTTAGAAATCTGTTAATTCTTGAATTTTCAGAGATGTTAAGAAGACCCGTATACGGAGTGTTTTTTTGTTTTTGATATTTTCGGATAGAACACACATTCACATTTTGTATTTTAAATACGCCTAACTGGGTTTCCAGAGGTAAGCGTAATTAATTAGTAAGCGCGGTTGTAACTGAAGTTGCGTGATGACAGATCCTTAAGTCTATATATTCAACAAATGTTCTTGAAGTGTTAATATGAATGAATCCCGTGCATTTTTTATATTTTATGCTTCACTACTTTTCGTCAGTATATTTTTTGACAACACATACGGGCCACTAATTTAAAATTCATTTACATGGGATATTTTTTCACTTGTCAAAATTATCTTTTATTATTAAACTTTAGTTTATTTACAGAATACTACTTTTCAGCAGGATGATATTGTTTTATTATAGCCGATTCATAACTATGTTTAAAAACCGCAATTTTTCATCCCATCACCAAAAATTTGATAAAGTTTGAAAAAAATTTCGGCTGTGGGATTTTGTGATTTTTATCCATAGTTATGAACCTAAAGTGGACTGACCTAAATAGTGGCCCATTTTAATCCACTTAGCAACTGTTTACAACACAAAAATTATAGGTCACAACCAGATTTATGTACACCATCTATTGAATAATACTTAAAGTATTGATGTTCTCATCGCAGTTCATATTTTCCTCATAAATAATTTCAGTAATATTCTCTAAATTAAATTCATTCATTTTAATTATTTAAATTTGACTAATTTAATAACTGTAAAACTAAATTGTATGTCAATATATTTGGTTAAAAACCAATGCCACTACTGACATATATTTTATAACGCGAAAATCCTTTAGGTCGGGTGTCGTTTACGTCACACTTTTCATCGACATTAGTTGGGGTCACAAAAAGTACCTAATTTGGGTTACATCATGTTACCTTTTCAATTTAGGTCATATATAGTGTATAGTCTGTGGACTAAATATGGATCCTGTCTCTAACCTCTTCGCCTGTAAAGAAAATTTTAAAGTGGGGGTTTTTGCAGCGTGTTGTATACTCATTAACACAAACGAAAAAACAAAATTTAGGGTCAGAATTTTTTATTAGTATTAGTAGATTAGTATGAAAATGAATTTTGGTAAAAAATAAACGCCTGCGGAAAAGTGTAGAATTTTACATTTTGTTTCAATACCTACTAGATTTTTTAAGTTTTATTTTTTCTATCCGCTTCACTCAAGCATCCAATATAAAAAGAAAATAATTTTACACAAAAATATAGACACGTGCTGCAATTGAGTTTTGCTTGGAAAGGCAAGTGCTGCTTGAGTTTTGTGGCAAAATGCAGTGTGTGGATGGTTGGCTGTGATTTTACCCAACATGTTGCATACTGATGGGTGGTCTGAAAGCGCTCAATGTGTAAACTCGCAATTAATGTCTTTCATCGAAAATACAAATTTCCTTATGACAGACGAATACAAACATTTACCTTTGAAGGCAAACATGAATTTAATGACTTACTTCTGATAATGCTTCATTTCTTATATGAAACTTTCTTACAAATCCGTCAAAAGTAGGCCTTTTAACGTTTGTTTTAGGGGGTTAAAAATGACATTTTATGTCATCAGTACATAATAAGTGTATTGCATTGTTAACCAAAATCAATTTAGTGAATTTAGATTTTTACCAAAGCAACTGCAAAAATGTTTTGTTGTCTAAAACTTTATTTTTTTTATATGTCAAAATGTATTAGAATTGTTGTTGTTGGCACACAATGTCAAAAAATTGGTATACTCTTATCAGAAAGGTATACCTTGGAAAAAATTACCCTGGATGCAGTAAAAGATTACCGTTAGGGTAGTTTTTGTTAATCGATTTTGACAGAATTTGGTACCAGTACCATTTATACACTCTGTGTATTTTCAATCGATCACGATATAATTAAATCATAAAAGAATATCAGTAGCGACAAACTTGTAGTAACTATCATTTACAAACTAACGTCCTGCTGTCTTTCGGAAAACATGGTCAGGTTGTGCTTGTTTTTAAAAAAAAATCTTGTATTACGTGTTTAAAGTGATTTTGTGAAATAAAATGTCACATTTCACAGCTACCTAAGATTTACAAAGCATTTTCAAAATCGTTAAAATTTGAACACAAAATTTAATGAAATAATGCACCATGCACTACCGCAAGACAATGAACTCTTGGTATGGTTGTTCAGAACTAAGCAATTTGCATTGGATATATTTTGTTCTTCAATAATTTTTTGATTGGAAATGGTCGGCGATTGATCGTCGTAGAGGAAGGACGTGTTTTTGTCTCTCCTTTAAATAAATAAATAATTTATTTTAAATGTATTTTAATTAACTAATAAAAAGTATAATATTGATATAGTTGATAATTTTAATAAATAATAATTTCAATAATAATTTGCGTGAATTTAATAAGTGAAGTGAATAGTTGTACGTATTGTATATTTATTTTACTCTGTGTATGGTGCGCTTGTGATGGTATAGAATATGTACATAACAATTTTCGTTTATATGTATTTTGATACCGTTGCTTGAACGCAACGTACGCAGTGTATGTAAATCTTCAATATGTATGACTTTTTTGATTCCAATGGATGCCTAAGATAAGTGTTTTTCATTATTTTAATTCATATTTTTCCGAAATAAATTTTAATTATATAAAATATGTATTTAACTGTTTCTATTTGCGTAAACGTGTTAAGAGAGGAGCGTAAAATGAAATACCATTTCATTTATATGTTTTGGTTTAGTATATTAAATATATACATACATTTCTATTTTTTGTTTTTGCGCTTGTTGCGTGAGTGAGAAATGAGAATAGATTATTATGATCATGCTTAGTGTTTTATAATTTATCCCTTCCAAGTTTCAACTAAAAAAGAATAAACAGGAAATGGACAAATAAAATACATTAAACAAAATTTTGAGGGGATAAATATATGACGAAATTGGATAGAAACTAAACAAGCATGATCGTGGTTATTCTGTACTTTTCGTTTTCTCCTTGACAGATGAATTCATTCATTCATATACACCCATCCTCCGATTTACACGGTAGATTGGTTCCGCGGAAAACGTATTATCGCATTCATATATACAGATCTTTGTAGAAGTATAAATTAATAATTTATTAATTTGAATTTTAGGTTTTAGTGTAAAATTAAATTAAATTTCTTAAATTTCTTATTATTCTTGTTTTGAACGTGAAAATAATAATTTAACGAATTTTGGAACTCTAGTTTAGGACATGTAGAGGTAGGCGGCTGTGATCGAATTGGAATTGTTGGCTTAACTTTATAACTTTGCTATTTCTGCGAATATTTGAATATTTGGAATTACATGGAAGCTACGGAGTACATTTGAAATGCAGTCAAATTTGCTATATGTAGATAGTTTTTCGGGATCATGCACTTTTTAATTAAATTTTTTTCTAGATTATTTGGAAGACTGTAAATTGGTAAAGGTTTTGGTTAACTTGTTCTAGATTGGACAAATAATTATCGACGTATGTCGATTATATAATTTATAATTTATTTAATGCTGTTGTAGATATATATATGTATGTGTGTATGTATATGTGTATATATGTATGTATATATATATATATGTATGTATGTATGTATATATATATGTATATGTGTGTGTTTATGTATATATATATATACAATAGTTAACTATCGTAGATTAATTTTTAATATGTTATTTTAATATTTTCTGATTTATTTATTTTATAATTAAAGCATTGAACCATATAATTGGGTTATTTGATTATCATGGATCCTACAGATGTGCTAGCTACTTATTATTAATTCTGTTATCTTACAGATTCCTGATTACTTAATTAGTTTTATTTAATTTTGGTTGAATTTGTTTAGGTATTGGGGATTCTAAAGCTGTGAAAAACATTCATTATTAATACATTACCTTACAGATTCCAGATTAGCTGTTTTTGGAACCAGTTTTCGTTTGGTCATTTTCTATTTTTATAAATAAACATATTTGTATTAGATTAGGGATGACAAGGACAAGTGACTTTCATAAATATTTTTTTATAAATAAATCCATCAAATCAACAGACTTAGAAGTTAGGAAGGCCGTGCGTGCCTTTCCTGGATTCGATTTATTTTATTTGTTTTATGAGAACCAAATTAATTTAGTTAATACTAATCGTTACTTTACATTTATTTTATTCAAGTATAATTTTATTATATTGTATATATATTGTCCTAAATATACTAATGAATTTTAGAGTTATTTTGAATATAGTTCAAATAACTTTGGTTTCAGGAAATTCTACTGTAAGTTGCGGAGTTGCAGAATGATTAAATTAATAAATGCTTCAATTATTTAGGAAGTCGGAAAATATGAATTTAGAATTAAATTTCAGGAAAATTCCAGATGCATGTGAAATAATAATATTTTTTCTTAGGTTGCCGTTTTAAAGAAGCAATTGTTGAAGACCAATACCATCGTTATCCATTAACCTATTAAGCCTTTATCCTTCATCTAGTAGATTAGAATTGTGTTGTCTTTGTGTTACTAACTATCGGCTATACCTAGGTGTCTGTAACCGGGCCGATTCTGTCCCACTTAACTAACCTATCCAATCCTTCGGTTTTGTTATGTGTAAAAAAGGGTGTACGGTGGACCCGGCGTCATCCGGGAACTCAAGCCTAAGAACTTGGTCGTACATTCAAAATCAATCAATCAATCAATCAATCAATAATTTTTTGATTGGAAATATACGAGAACTTGTAAACCATCCACTAATGGTCGGTAAAAACCGTTGTTTTGAGAAATTGAAGTTTCTTCATAATTTGAATAATATTTGACTAACCTTGGATCTCGTTCGTTTACATTAAAGCCGCTTAGTTGAAGAAACATTATTATAACCTGTATTTGAAAGTGCCTTGGTAATTTTAGAAATGTTGTCGTTTTAATCTTTAATTCATCATTCAAAATGTCACGTTCATCAAATACAGAAATAAATAAAATCGATGATATTGTACGCTGTTTAGATCGAAAATGAATTGCTGGAAGATGACAGTGCAGAAAAGTTTGGGAGGGTAAGTAGTTCATTCAGTTATGACAATCAAATTTAAGACACCAAAATGTTTAATGTTTAGTTGTGGCTTGTAAATCAACATAACTACTCGAGCATCAGTTAATGCCAACAGAAACAAGAACAACAACCCACTATACAAAATATTATTATTAACTGCTCTTTTAAATCACTTTACTTTGTTCTGAAAGCAAGTATTGAAACAAATTTGTAACTCTTGGCGACTCGATCAAAACTGATCGAATTAGTAAATAAATTTACTAACGATAAAGGACATAGTGGAACAATAATGTAAACAACGTAGAAGTTTTGAAACTGATCCCAGAATAAATTTAGGTAATAATGACTACTATTGGGGTCACCATTCTGCTTAAAAATGACCTTGTTTCGAAAAGATTGTTTATCCTCTTGTTGATTATGTTAAGTTATAATTTTGAATTTGGTTTACACGCATCCTGTTATTAAGAACATTTACTGCAAGTAACTGGATTTGCAATGTAAGGGTCACCATTCTTGCTGAAACAGTCCTTTTGCAAATAGTATCTTTATTTGTTATTTTTGTTCAAAAAAAAAATTGATGTTCTTTTATTATTGGAATTTTAGTCCGTTTTCCGTCCTCCATTGAATTCCAATTTTTCCCATATCAAAGTCCCTCATTTAACAACACGTCACCAAGTAGTAGCAAATTTGTACACATGATTTTTAAAACCAAACCAATTTTTTATATTGAGATACATGAAAGACACGCACATGAATATATATAAAAAAAAACTACATAACACAAATCTCCCAAGAGGGGAGAATAAAATCTTTATCACATAAAACTATAAAGTCACGCGACTTCTCATAATTTATAGACACGATAAAAACTATCTTAACACATTTTATAAAATATCACAAAATTGGACAAAAACGCGAGGTATGACTGAGTGTTATTTTTTGATTCTAGCGCAGATTTTATATTTTATTTTGCGAATTCACGTTTCACTTATTACGTTTGCCATAATTTCCGTGTTTTTATTTAACGAGCTTTCCTATATTTAATTCCGTTTAGAGATATTATGTATTATATATAATTTTAGCTTTTTTACTATAAAACTACTATAAAAAAACTAAATCTAAACAAAAATAAGTGTATAATGTATATTTTATAGCAAATTGTCTAATTGTAAGCGTATTTTTAATATTACTATTAAAAAATATATAGATATTTCCATAATTTGCATATTTTTATTTAATTTTATAAACAAAATATAGTTTTTTATAAATTTTATTGTAAAAACAAATATACATATTTTGTAATAATGTATGAATAATTCGGAAATTATGGCAATGTTCTCTAAACCGGAATTGACTTCTATCCGTAACGGCAAATAATTTTTCATTCAACAGTGTTAATTTCTTCCCCGTACTGTTGAATCGGAAAATGATCGCCATTTTTGTTTTTCCATAAAATTTGATAAACGCTAACAGTGACATTACTGCCAAATTAGATATTATATATAAAAATAATTATAAACAACAACAAAATATAAAATTTTATGGAAATTTAAAAAATTTGTAAACAATAATATTTAAAATTTTAAAGATATTGGCTACTGAAATTTTTTTTATATTGGTTTTCCGCCTTTCTATGCTTGAAAATCCTACTCCATTGAATGATATTTAAAATGACATATTTAATAACCGTAGCAGCACGAGCTTGATTTACGATATTCATAATTTCAACGATGTAGAGTCAAGTCTTAAGATTGGTTAACAATTTTGTTAAAGTAAACTACATCACAATCTTTTTCTTTTTCATCTTGCTATATTCAGCTAAATCTAGCAATAGAATCTTAAATGTATGGCCTCTGAAAATGTAAAAATTCAAGCCGCCATTTTGATTGTTAACTCTACTCAATCCCAATAATTTCGTCGAGTTGAAAATAACTTAACGAAAAATAACCTCTGCGCTGGGAAACAAGATAAATGAGAAACAAATAATGCTTTCAAATGTTTTAAAAGGTAGTTGCAAAATATTATCCTCGTGATAAAAAATTAGTATTTTTGCTGGATGTTAGCTAACAAGGAAAAATGGTCAGCTTAAACTAGCGAACGGTTTTGAGAGATAAACTTTTATATGATATACTGCACCTCTTTTCAGATTTCACGAAGCACCGACTATTATAGTGGTTAGACTGATTCTATCAATTTCATTTTAATTAATTGATAAACTATATGAGCGTAAATTAATGGGGGAATGAAAGGCAATTAATCATGATTCGTATATATTTCGTTTTGTAAAATCGCGTACATTCAGAACCCAACGCTGAAGCAGCAACTGACCCTACTTACCATCATTTGCAAACAATAAGGTCTTGCCAATTGTGCACTTAGGATTATATACTGACCACCAAACAAAAACTGCTTTATTTGGCATTCGCATTTTAATTATGTGTAGATATAATATAATATTTTGGGTACATTTTACCAAAAGCCCTGCGGTATTGCCACAAAGTATCAATAGGTTGTGTTCAACTTCAGCATTCTATGATAATTTAGAAACCAAGATAATCCCCAAATATTTGATACAACCCCATTTAATCTTCTACGATTAGTAAAAACCATTATGTTAGTTTTAGAAGTATTGACATAGGGAGCCTTGGAAGTATCGATGTGGAGCTGCATGTTGTTAAGTAATTTTTGATTCCTCACATAATTTGCAAGCTTGATATTTTGCATGACACGTAGTGGAGGTGCGCAGAAAATAGTCCCTAATAAATCTATCAGTATAATTCTTCATAAGAATTTCCTACTTGTATTGTCGCGGATAGACTCATTTGGCCAAAATTCTAGGGTCAATTCAGTCAGACCCCAACCTTCGAACATAAAAATGCCATATATGTTCGGAAAAGTTACATCTTTGGTGGAGGTCGTAAAGGTAGTCCTCTAAAACAGTGTGAGACTATACCGGCCTTATACAGCGCAAGGGAGACTAAACGTTTTGGGAGGCGTAAAACTGCCTTGGAATAACGGGGATAGACGGGGCGGCTGTATACATTCTTTACTAACATTTTATTTAGGTTGATGGCAGCCAACAGACCGTTAAATTCTTTACAAAACTTCATCCTTGATGACATGAGGACACAAATTATCCCGGTCCCCAAATTTGACTTAATTTGTCTTAACATAATAAAATCCGACGATTGAATATCAATTTTTGTTGTTTTTTGGGGTTGGAACCAATAAAATTCCGGGTTCGAGTTAAAAGACATAACACATTTCAATGCAAATTATATTTATTATTAAACAATTTCTTGTAAACGATCAAATAGGATATCCCAGAGACATTAATATACCTCCTTTGATGGGCCAAACTAATTTTTAGCGTTGAGAATGCCCACTTAATGCTTACTTGTGTCGCATGGACTCATGCACCCTAAAAATGCTAACACTTTCGATTCAATTGATCGTCGAAACCTCGGATTCGGGTTCCAAAAAATGTTCAAAAGTACTTGAAAAGCTGTTTTTTGCTTTGGTTGTTTCTGGTAAAAATGTCTGAACGATCTTCATTTTCGAACAGAAAATTGTCCGCAATAAATGATTTATATATTGATATACTTATCTGTGAACGAGTGTAGTGATTTGATAACTTCTAACGGTAAAAGGTCATTCTTAAATAAAGTTTTTATCAGTGCTGCTGTCTATCGGAAAACGTGTTATATAGACACATCTATGTACTATCCGTCAATTTAGTTATGATATTTTATCCGCTAGGTAGATTTGATCTTTTTTTTACAAATTATTTAAAATAATTAACAATTGACGAATGGTGTACTCTAGCGGAGACAATTTAATTCACTAAACGCTATTGACGGTTGGAGCGTCACAGATTCCATCTAGCGGATTTTCAATGAACTTCGATAACTACAAATTTTGACATGTGTGCCTCAAGCAGTAAACAATCAACATCATTTGCGATAATTTATTCGTTTTACCGCGCTGAAGTGTTATATACGAGTATTTAGTGAATTTATGACATATATAATAAAAAAACACTTCTATATATATTCTTCATTTTGTTGGCATGGATTACATTTGTCATTTTTTGTAGTTAAAATAGTTACAACGTGATCCACCAGAATTAGTTTGTAGTGTTCTTAATAATTTCAAAAAATCGATTTAATAATTTAATAAATTCCAAAACTAATAGTTTGTTATTAAACGAAATTTAAAGAAATTAAACTTTCCATAAAATGTAATTTGATAAGAGACGTACAGGCGACCAACCGTAATGGCGATTCTATAGTACATTCCTGGAGTAAGCGTAACCCAATACGAAAAGCCAAATTTGAGAAACAAATCTTACTTCAAAATTATGTGGGCCTGGGCCCTCTCTGTATCCTCACATTAAAGGTAATATTGACTAGACACGATTAGAGCGCCACGCAGCAAAGTCATATCAAAAGAAAATAATTATTTTAATGGAAATTTCATAAAAATCAATTCATTAAAGAATTTTGAATAAAATTAAGTATAAATTTGTTTCACTTTCATCGTGTCTTGTTTTTTTCACCAGAGGGCTTGATGTTAGAGCACAAATTTGTATTTGAAATATAGTAAGGACCTTAATACTGTTTCACCAAATACGAATGGAACCGTTTCAGATCAAACTTAAGAAGTAAGGCTTAAACAAAGTGTCAATTTTATTGAGGGTTTGATTTGGCAATCTTTGGGTTACATTGATTTTTCGTTTTCCCTAAAAGTCCTGAGATTACCACCTTCCCACAAAACACTACTGTTGCCGAATGTAATATTACGAAATTCTATGCATTAGAATTGTAATTATTAAAAGCGGGTTAAATGATGTTTGTGATTTATGCGGTTATTGCTGAACTGCAAAAAAAATTACGCATAATAAACTAAAAGTGGCGAGAAAAAGGTGCTATAAATTTTAGCCAAGTTTTAAACCATTGTAGTTATCAATTTATTGACCATCGACATTACTGTGCTATTAACCACACATTGGTTGTTTGTTCGTTCGTTTTTCATTCGATTCTTTACTGTCAGACACAACTTTAAATAAAATCACTTTTTATAACTACACAGTCATGAACGAAATTATCATTTACCGGCACCTTAAATGTATGGAAATGTGCATAAGGCATTTTCATTTTTGCTATACGATACCGACATATTTCGACGATATCAGGGAACATCAAGCTATATTCAAAGAATATTTGTTTCCTATTTTATCGTCCAACTATTTGTTTAATATCGTTCATTGCAAATTCAAATCAACTCCACATAACCACTTGACTCATTTTATTTTAAAATACAGTACATGGCCGCCTAGAGGAGCAGTTATGAGTACATACAGCTGATTTACCAAAGACAGGAACTATTAGTATTTATTTTACGATTAGTTATAAATATTTGTGGTGGTTGATTAAAAAGCAACTACAAATGTATTGTCCGATATTGCACTCAGGGCCATTCGCTTGAAATCTTTACGAACATAAATAGTACACGAAATCACAAGACAGCGAAGGATCGCCCAAGATCCTCGTATTAATACAGAAGGAATGGTACCGGGGTTGGTAAAATTTTTAGTTAGTTGTGACGAAACTATCGTTAACGGGGATAATAATATTTCTATTTCGTCACAAAATAACTCTCTCACAGAAAGTTTCTAAACCGCAGTTTAAGTGCTGAGAACTCTACATGTACCACAAGCAAATGCGTTGTAGTATACTAAACAAACCCTTTTCTAAGTACTGACTTATTTGTGGTTACAACCTTACTCGAATAAATCACCTTGAGGTAAGAGACTTATTTGGATAAGTACGTGTACACAGAAAAGTTTCCAAACTTGTATCTTGACTAAATGTATTAACCGATGCGCAACGCCGATGCCCCCCATTGACTGTATCTTGCTCATTTTCGATTTCAATCCACACCAACCAGTCACTCGTTGTGGATGCATTGGCTTCTACATGGTTACGTGTGAATTTTCTGAACCCCAAATGCGACAATTTCGCTTGATGAGCTTCATCGAAAAAGATGGTTTTTGGTAAAAAAAAATGTTTATTTTCTTCCAAGTGTTCTATGTTTAGGTGATTGGTTTTTAATTGAAATCGCATGCTATTTTTTTGTATGAAGTAAACTTCCACGAAAAAGCCACGATAGTTTAATACAAAAACAAATCACTGGATTGGATACCACACTTGCATTTAAAGACAGACGAATACAAGTAGCGATTAGTTTGAAATCGTGGTGAAATATTTATTGTTTTTCTAACTCAAATTTTGTGGTCTAAAATTCCGACTAAATTGATGGTTAGTTCATATCAGTCACCCATAGATGGCACAAAACAAACCTCGTCTGATGTTAAATTGAAATTTGTTAAATATCTAGTAACAAAATATTTTTAAACGAAGATTGATAAATCTAAACGAAATTTGCAGTTAAGATTTGCACATTTTCGTTTATGAACATTGCAGACATCTATCGATCACTGGTTTGAACTAAACATAAATTTAAAAAATTCTTAATACATCGAAATTTACTGATTTGTGACTTCGCCACTTTATTCTGAGAAATTTATAATGTGGTTACGATACAAAATTTACTCTTCTTGCTATAGAAGCGAGCTTCTAGATGAACAGTGCTTTGTTCCTAATTATGTAAGCTTTTCGAGTATAACTTATGGTTTTCAACTAATTTTAACAACTTTTCAATGAAAACAAAAACAAAATAATCGTTACGACTTGTGCCTCGAATTTATAAAAGTGTATGGCTAAAATAACAACAAAAAGTCGCAATTACGACAACCAAAAATGTTTTAAATAAAAAGGCTTTTGACGTCATTTGTCTTAAGTCGAAGTCGTAATGCTTACATAACCTACCTCCTTATTAATTTTTAATTTTACGAAATTCAGTCTTTTACTCTTTTCGAGTAAGAATGATTGGTTCCTATACTGGGTCACCAAAATATGTATAGCACTGTCTATTTTTTGTACTGCAAACTGGTTGCAACGTAACAAAAGGCCTATTCGGTTGAAGTGAATTAACTGAATATTCTGAATTAACTATAAGGTAAACTGGGTAGGAACCAAGCGCAAATTTTATCGATTAAAAAATTCATAAAATTCCAAATAAGATTGTAATAGGCCTTTGATTTTACTGGGTGATCAAAAAATAAAACTATATAAATAATATTTCTTGATAGACACGGTTCACTTTAAAACCAAGATAAATCTAGCAGCCTTTGCTTTCTCCAGTTTCCCCTAAAAAATTATTTTTATGTTGATATTTTTTATTGATAAATTGTGTGCTTGGTTCCTATCCTGATGTGATATATTAAATTATTTCAGAATATCAGTTAATTCTCCAATCGAATAGGCATAAAAAATGAAGTTAAACTCTACCCATAAGTGAATTACGTATCCGGACTTGGTAATAGTCCCTTTTCTAAACAATCCATAATATTTTGAAGAATTGACTTTCTATGATTTATGCTATAGACAGTTCTTATGGATCCTCTTAGCATTCAAAGTATTTGGTGAGACATTCAGCTTTAAGGATGTTAAAGGGGTTGACCACTGTTAAGATAATTTTTAATCAATATCGGCGCATTAATTATCTCAAACCCACATTTACCGTTTACCGTTTTTAAAGCTTTTAATAGAACCTATATCCAGAGATATAGGTGTTATTGAAAGCTTTGAAAACGGTAAATGTAAATAAATAAGTCCTGCACGATGCGCATCAGCATTCGCCCTGTATCCTAAACCGATCGCCAAATGGAAATGGAAAGCTACTCGTAATTGTATGTCAATGTCACTGATTTGTGATTTACTGCCTTAGCCTGACTCAAACAGGTTTAGTGAACTTTCTTTGGCCCATTGGAACAGAATTCCCCCTTAACCTTCTGGTTCTGTCTGTTTTGTAAATAATGGTTAGGGAGTTCTTACGGTAAATTGCAGCAAACTCTTTCAAAATTTTGAACACGAGCAGATGAGGATGAGGGATAATAGAATAGCAGGAATCCGACGAGATCGGTTTTAGGCTGTGTGCTGCTGGGTTATATAAAATAAATTTTAATTCCCCTCAAATATAACTTACATTCATTTCACGCTTCTTCATTGAAACCTCCGTCCCAATACCATACATAAAAACATTTTAATTCAATTGTCAGCCACACATCTTAAATTTACTCATCGTCCCCACATCATGGCAACGTGTACATTTGAAACTAAACCCCATGTAAATCATTATTTTATTTTATTTCAATATTTAGGAAAATACAATTATGTAACAACTACGGCGTCCTTTATACACAAAGAAAAACACAATTTTTAACAAACAAATAAATTTAAAAAAAAATTAAAATGAAACACAGAAAACTATTTGTAATTAATTATTATTAATTAATAATAAATTGGTAAATATAAAATTGTAAATATTAAAATTAATATAGAACGCTAATAAATTTAATTAGAAATTCAGACTAACCAATTACATGTAAAAATTACATAATTGGTAAAAAAATTAATTTAATTTAATTTAATTAAAATAAATCAGTAATTTAAAAAAATAAAACTAAATTCCAGCCAACAAAAAAAAATTTATACCTATTATTATTAAATAGATTAAAAAAATTAACAAAAAAATTTGATCGACGTCTCGTCCGTTTATTATAAATTATTATAAAACAAAAAAATTAATTTAATTTTAATTTATTTGTATAAAAAATTTATTAATTATTATTATGAAATCAAAAACCAAAAGAAAAATTATATTGGTGGTTCGTAAACGAAAATGCAAATTTTTAATTATATTAATTAATTAACTTGGTATATAAAAATATAATACATAATTCTAATTATTTAATTATGTATATGGATTTATAATTTTTTTGTAAAACATTTTTCTCAATTTATTTAAGTAACAAACACCAAACAATTCGAACACTTATAAAATCCATATATAAAAAAAAGCTTTAAATTATAATATTTTTAAAACCAACAATAATAATTAAAATGAAATATTGCCAATTAAATAAAAAATGTAGATTACAAATCCATTTCCAAGTTCCAACAAAATCCTAATTATAATTTTTTGTTTCTTAATTTAATTATGTACAACGAAATTATTTAAGGGTTTGCTTATGTTAGTAAATTTTATTTAAAAACTGGTGGGGATTTGCATCGTAATTTAATTTTTAAAATTATAAGCATTTAAAATTTCATAAAAGTCGGAATAATGATCCAAAATGAAGGTGAATGGAAAAAGTCATTTTAGTTTGATTTTGCAATATCACCATATGCTTGTTAATTTAGAAAGAGACAAGGGCATACAAAACTATTTCTTGTGGCTATATTCAATAGAATATTTTGTTTATCTCCAAACCATTGTTATTCAGCTGTAACTTTGACATATGGTTCAAGTAGATGAGTTTAGAGTTTGAGCCAATAATTTATAGATGGCACTCGATTTCTCAACCCAAGGAGAATCATTTTCTCTAGTAAATTAAAATAATTTTAAAGTAAAAAATGAAAGCTGATCCGATATCTGCTTTGACACTGTCAAATTAAAATGTAACTTTTCTGTAGAATTTTCCGCCTGGTAGTCGATAACAAAATGAAAGTGAAAATTTTCACCAAATTTTACTTAACAGCTAATTGTTTACTTTGTAACTCAATATCTAAGTGCTTATAATATTTTCTTCAATACAACATTTTAATAAAATTCATAGCATTTACCAGTTGTATGTATAGAATTATGGAAACCGGCTTCTTCAAAATCGGTTAAAACGCTAAAAATTGTCATACACACGTGATGATTGATACGCTTTTATGAACTGATCAATTCCAGAAAAACGTGCTTACGTTGAGATACCTTAGGTTGCATTACCTGAATTTTTTTCACTTTTCATTTATGAATTTATTCTTCATCGTTCGTATTAAAATTGGCTAAGGTATGAGAGTATTCTATTTAGCATGGCCAGAATTAACCAAATTCCAGAACTTAAAATTAAAACAAACATAAAATCATTGAAGAATCCCAGTTACGAATACAAACCGAATTTGACTATAATCTGTTAATAATCTCCCTATTATTGACTGAGGCAAGACTAGAGATTTACCCCTATTAAGGTTCTCACCTCGCCAAGTGACTTTCTATTAATCTTGTCACACTTGCAAGTATTTTTCGGCGAGGCGGGAACGTTAAAAGCGGTAAGCCTTATTTGATTTTAAAAAAATTATTAAAATCTAATATTTTACAATTTTTGTAATGTAATCGATTGTTATTCGATACCAACACAACAGCCGCAACCGCTGCCTACTATTTGGAAATTTTCCTATAGTTGGCAAGTGGCATAGATAGATAAGACGATAACAACCTCATCATCAACGTCAAGCAAGTATTGCTTGGGTTGGTGCAAATTTGAGTGCCCGCTTGGGAACATCATAGAAGAAAGTAACTAATGGAATGCAACGGAAGCCCTCGAACGAATTATAGCAGAAATATTACAAACCGGCAAACACAAATATCGACCCTCGGCAATACACAAATCTGAAATTGGAACACCAGAACTCGAACAGATGCATCATGGTTAGCCTCAGCTACCAATGGTAAAGTAAACACAAGCGAAGGAAATTATCTGATCTCTGGGCGAGTTGTCTGACCCATATGACCATAAGGTAAGGGCATATTAACAACAATTAAAGCAAAAAAGGCACAAATGGAATAGCAGATGTGCTCTGTGCCTATATAAAAAATTTAATAAATTGCACCAACCTTACCTAGTTTTAAAAAATGGCAAGAATATTTACAATAGGCGGATCATATTACACCAAAGAATAATTTTCGGGTTTTAAATTCGCCGAACTGTAAACCTAGCTGTACAGGCTTGGTTTTAAATTGAAAAAAAATTGTGGCTTTAGACACCACTGATTGGAATTAGAATGGGCTACTACCATCACCTTATAAATAAGTTTCGCTTAGCTTAAAATTTAGTGTAAAGTTCAAATTTAAATTGAATTTCAGCTAAATAAATAAATAAAAATACGAAACAAGCATAATTCAGTGCTTCATCTTAACAGAAACTGCAGATGAAACAACTAAGGATGAGTTTGGAAGGACCCACAGAAATGATGTCAATATATAATACAAGGAGATTTCAATGCAAATATTAGAATAAATAGGCACCGACCTGATAACCGTCATTAGTAGACAATCATTGACTCTGTGCATAATAATAATGGAGATCGACTCATCACCTGGTGGCAGAACAAGGAACCAAACATGTCACGTAATCAACAAGAAATTTCGCACGTAGCCATCAGTGAAGGTCAACAGTGGAAATAAATCGTAGAAAACTACACCAAAACAGCTACCAACACACTCGCGTACCAAGTATATAGACCCTGAATTAGTGATAATATTTGGAAGAAACTTGAAGAATGACGACAACTTAAGTTGTAAACGTGCCAACAAAACACATCGGAGCTGAAACGTCAATACGAAGATACGGCACAAGAAATCAAGAAAATCCGGTACGGCAATCTGGAACATGCGTGCACTACATCAAGGCATACGACGGACAAAATTCATCAAATCTGGTGGTCAAATCTGAATGACAGATGAAGCACAATTGCAGAGATGGAAGGCATATTTTGGAGGAAACAACACCAACAATATTCAAATCTTCAAATAAACAACTAGCGTTAATAACGAAACTATCAACATCCATTCACCAACGGAGCGTAACTTTCCGTGGTATCATTGCTAAAATGAAGAATAAGTCTCAGGAACGGACAATATTTCAGCCGAAATATTCAAAGGAGTCATATTTACAACTGCAAGAGCTCTAACATCCGTAATAACAGAAGTATGGAATTTCGAACACGGCGAAAATAGAAAGAAGGTTTAACTCAACACAAGCATAATGATATTAGCAATCGAATCCAGCATAGAATTTCACCAACAATCAACTCGATATTAAGAAAGGAAGAAACTGGCTTCAGACAAAGTTGAACCGGTCATATCAACACAATACTCATCATCATTGAGCAGCCTAGCGAATGAAATTCTCCGCTATACCTACTCTTCGTGGACTTTGAACGTTCATTCGACACAATACATAGGAACGCAATATGTAAGGCACTTTGTGACATGGACATTCCAAAGAAATTAATCGAACTCATACAAGATATGCGTGTACCCCAACAGCATACAGTGAGTACGCAGATGGTATATGCTTACTAACAAACACACAAAATACCGACATGCCACAGAAAGTAAAGATGTTATCGGATCTAGCAAAGGAGGTTGGCCGCAAAACAAATATCAGGAAAACCAAGACCATGAGGCTAAACACAATAATATTCGCTCTAATAAGAGTTATAGTATATATCAACCACTAGGTCGTCCACTAGCGAAAACGGACCAAAACAACATTGAACGTGTTACACAAAGTCTAGAACACATTTGTGCCATCCCACAACACCAAGCTAAAAATGTTCAATTTGTGTGTGAAATCAGTGTTACGGTACGGTTGCGCAATCTGGAGGTATATGCATAAGATCAATAGGTGCTTGTATATAAATGCCTTAGAGGAACACAATGCCTTAGAGGTGCTTCTGGCCGAATAAAATAACAAATGCCGACCTCCATAGGCAAACGAATCAAGCATTCATTGGGACCGAAGCATCAGATTGGTTAAAACTATAAAGTGTAAGAATCAAGTAGTGTTACAGTTCCTGATGGGAGTATTATTGGAAAGATTTGCATGATCCTATCTAAATTGTCATAATTAATTTTAAATTTAAGGAATTTTAATCACATGATCATTCGGTATTTTATAAATGATCCGAAGATGAAGTATACAGTGGTACAAGTATTCTTAACAGTTTCTTTGTAGAAGGTCACATTTCCATCTATAACAGCTGTTTTGATGGTATGCATATCTATCTTAGAAAAGTGAAACATTGTCTACTTCCGTCCACATAATTATTGTTATCACTGTAATCAACAGAGTTGTTTGGAAAACTAGGAGTGGTCAATTGAGATGTGAGCTTCAAAGGCCATAAACAACGCCATTACAAAGGTGAATTAAGAAGATAGGATTTGCATTATCGACGACGGTTAGTTTTGAAAGCCACTTTGAGAATTATTGCTTCCAGGTTTGACGTTTCAACGAAATGGACGAATGATGTCGTGGCGTCATTTAAAATCTCAGTACTCGACACAACCTTTGATCTTCAAATGTTTCTTACTGTACAGCCAATTCCATTTTCATTTAGGAATTTGTTTGCAAAGGCAGTACAAATATTTCCCAATGGGCGCGTTCAGGACCGCCAACTGTTGGCATCATGATTAATGAAATCATCGCCAATTTGATTTCAAAATTTCATAGTACTAAACATTTTCATAACGTTGGCTTTGATTTTACTCAACATGTTCCCAACTGTTGGGTACCCTGAATGCAACCATTGTATACCAATGTATATTGAGAGAATTTTTAATAATGTTGGAAGAATGGCGACACGATATGCTATTTGAACAAATCACCATAATGTTGGCGATTAATTACCATTTTTATGTGGTCGGGCCATTACGTGTAGGAGCAATGTTCACATATAATTAATGTTGGCTCACATTCGATAAATAGGCGAATGTGAAAAGTCAACCATTATTGGTACCAATACCAAATCATGACGATGCCGCTTAATACATATTAGTTTGATGTAAAAGCCTTAAAAACTCGAGGTTTTCGTTGTACTCTCTTTAAAATTAAATTTGCCTGCTGAAGGTAAGTTTAGTGTTTTCAACGGCCACTTTATTTTTACTGATTTAGTGCTTGTTTCATGTCAAGTCGTTAAGAATTCGTTATCGAAGTTTTTGGAGGATATTAAATTCACGAATAAGTTCACAAAACGCGTTTTTTTCTTTTTAATTTCAATAGTGTAAAATATCAGCTGCGCTTTTTAGCGCCACTTTCTATTGTTGAAAAGTTTATAAAAGCCTCGTACCATTTGAATTATTCTTAACATTAATTATGCAATAATTTAATTTTTTATTAACTTGGTTATATTTAACTTAGTTTCTATAAATCCCACCAGATGTCAGAGTATTTGCTAAACTCAGTGCGAAATAGAGTAGCAGTAATGTGGCGAGTGGGGCTCCATTTGAATTTGCCTCACCTGAATGGTGCACCCGAAAATAATTTTATTCCTCTGAATTCATGGTCTCTGAAGTCATGGTTCCTCATCTTGAATGATGTAACATGTAGGTAAATTGTTCAACTATGTTGGTTAATTTTTTAATGGGATAGTTAGATAGTTATTTACTTTAATAAAAAGCGAAACAAAATATCTATACAGACTTATAAATTTCTTTAAAACAAGAAAGCAAAAGGTGGGGTCCGAGCCGGACGATTCAGATATTAGATAAATTTATATAAATTGTTGGTAATTTGTTTTTTAAAGTTTGACGCACAATTTAAATTCACCCTAACTGTTCTAAATTAATAGAAATATCGACCTAAAACATAATAAGGCTTAATTTTCAAATATTTAGCCCTGCAAGTTGTCTACGTAGCTTTATGTACGCCAAACAATTTGGAACTTTCGCAGCTACAGGTTCTGTGGGTACTTGGTTATATTATTTTTTTGTTTTATAATTTCTAATCCCTACCAAAAAAAAGTCAACAGCAACAAATAAGAAACATAAATCTTAAAAATATTTTTCATTTTATTTTGAAATTATAATTTTTTTTATAAAATAAAAAAAATAAATATAAAAAAGTACAGGGTGTAGATTTATATTCAGTTAAAAATATGATTATTATTAAAAAAACTAAATAAAAATATTTTATTAAAAAACTAACAAAAATCGTAAAAAAAATATAAAAAAATAACAAAAAAAACAAAATTATTTTTATTATTATTAATTATAATTAAAAAAAAATTCAAATCGTCCCAAAAAGAAATTTAAAAATAAGAAACAAACTCAATCTATTTTTAATTTTTTTATTTTATTTAATTAATTTTTTTTTAAAAAAATGTAATATTAAAAAAAATCAACTTATGGTAAAACTAAATGAAATAAATAAATAAAAATATTTTAGGTGTATAGTAATTAATTTTTAAATTATATATTTATTATATAATTGTAATTTATAATTTAAAAATTTGTTATTTTATAAAAAATAAATGAAAAATATTTTTAAAACCTCTATAAATAGAAAACACGGATAAAAATGGCCGTAAACTAATAAATTTATATCAGAAAATTAATAAACAAAAAAAATTAAAAAAATTTTGCATTTTAGTTTGCTGAAACGATGACGTGTGTGAAGTATAGATAATTATTTAATTCTTAAAGTGCTTTTTTAATTAGATTTATATGAACAAATGATAAACAAACAAACAAAAATCAAACCAAACAAAACAAAAATATTTAATTTAATTAATTTATGTTTAATTTTTTACAAATTTTATTTAGTCGGGGCGGTTTTTGTGAGACTTGAACGAAAATTATATTTTTTTGGCAGCGCTTGTATCTGACGCGACTTACTATTCCGCAACACTAAAATGAATTTCTATTAGATTTTGGTAATGGGAGTAGGGCATTGTTTAAATTGGTAGCTTTGCCCAACGCTATTTTTGTTGTGCGTCCATTTCAATTTTCTTACATTTCTTTCAGCAGCAACTGAATTACTTGAGCTGATTTTGTTCTAAGCTCAGCATTCGATTGTCGTTAAGACATGAATCGACGATCGCACTAGCAATTCTTAAGTGTGGAAGACTCTAATACTACAGAAAAAAATAAACTCATCATATTTTCGAAACTCGTAATAAAATATTTGTGTTTATAAAGCTTAGAGCTGTGATGAGGTGTGAGTTTTTAAAAAGCGAATTAATTATTCGGAATTCCAGGTTTCCATTTAAAATAATGAGATAAGTTCGAGATTTGATTTTCCACACCTAACCCAGGACGGGTTGAATTAGATGTAGATTGTGTTTTTCCATATAGTAAATATGTATTACATGGGTACAAGTAACTAATTTCGTTGAATTTACATTTAGCCCAATAGGAAAAATCGTAAAACTGTATTTGTAAAATTCAGTGGTTTGAAAGTAGCTTCGATAATTTAGAATATTTGGGCTGTTGCGATATTTTTTGTCTCCACCTACACGCGTAAGCAAATACTATTTAATATTTTGTATTACTGTCACGAACGGCTACTCTCTCAAGTACCGCCATCTTAAAGGAAACGTGTCTCAAATGTCAACAATTTTTTTTTCAAATTCTGCCATCTTGTTTGAGAAAGTGTTTTGTTTTTATTTAAATTTATACTTCTGCTAAATGAAATTTTTTCCTAACCAACTTTCATAGTATTGATGATTAGAGATAGATACAAGATGTAAACTAATTTAAATGTGTGGTGTAAACTATTACAAGTTTTTATACGCTACTACCAGCTTTCAGACACACGAGTATTGCGTTAGCGATACTAGTGGCAACTAGCGATAAAAAAATATTTCGACTTTAGGACTGTTTCGTTTGTCGAGTTTTTATGCTGCAGTATTTTGAGGTTCAATCTTGAAGTTCTCTACATTAAATTTTACAGGACAATTTGTTTAGGACATACGATTTAATGATTTGTACCTACAAATCTGTGTTTTGAATCTGTGTGAAAATGGGGTTCATGTTGAAAACCCAAAGCCTAAAATCCCGAAAAAAGTATTTTGCAAAATTTGAAGGAATAAATACTGAAAACACACACAATTATTTTGTCTTCTCATTAAAAAAATCTTGGTCCATTAAATGTAGATAGCGTTGGGTTCTACGTCTACAAGGGAGGCTATAGCCGTCAAACGCATTGTTTTGACAGTTTTGATCTCTCTTGCTACATAGAAAACTGCGATTAGCGTTTAGTTCGCCAGATATCAGCTTTGGTGGAAAACTCCATAGCACTAAAATAGATTTTTTGGTAAACTATTAACGCTCGGAATCTTCATTTTTGATTTAAATCCTAGTTTACTAGAACCTGCAGTTATGAAACCAGTAGTCCGTCTATGTTATAGCACAACTTAGACGATAACTGCTGAAAGAAGGTTTTCGAGAACCCAGAATGGATGGCGATGAGTTCTGATTTTGGAAAGATTTATTTAGGAGGTCGTTCGATGGAGTCCGGGTTACTTTTATTTGTTTTTATCAGCTCAAACGAACTTGATGAAAATTAGAGTGCTGGGAATCGATTGCCGTCATGGGTTCTGGTTTAAAAAAACTCGCTTAAGGGTTTCTACGATGAAAATTGTCAGAACAGAGTAACCGGAATACGAGGAATCGATTGCGAGAAGCCCTGTGGTTTGCAATTCATGCGGTGGGGTCCGGCTTCTGTTTTAAAGTTTTTGAGAACAAGAAATCGGTTGCAATGGGCATGTTCAGGACCGCCAACTGTTGGCATCATGATTAGTGAAATCATCGCCAATTTGATTTCAAAATTTCATAGTACTAAACATTTTCAACGTTGGCTTTGAATTTACTCAACATGTTCCCAACTGTTGGGTGCCCTGAAAGAGCGCAATGATTCCTGATTTAGGTAAAATTATTTAGGGGATCCAACGATGGGGTCGAGGTTTAGTTAAAAAATTATCGATTCACACGTTTTTGTTTAAAATTGGTGAGGGTCTTTCTAGTGCCTTGAATTGAATGCAATTAATCCTAAAAAATTGTTTGAATGGTCCTTCGGTGGAACGCTGGTTCCTTTGTCTGCCCGGGCTTTTGTTTTTTATTTTTTTGGGCTCGAGGAGCGAGGGTTTTTGAGTGTAATGGGTCTTGATTTTGGGAAAATTTGTTTAGATGACTTCCCTGGTGGGGTTTAAATCCCTTTTCTAAACATAACTTCAGATAAAACGATTTTAATGAAAATTGGTGGGTACGGATTTTAGAGCCAGCTTTGGTATTCGGAAAATTCATTTAGAAGTCCTTCGGTGGAGCTGCTACATGTTATGGGAACTTACACGATGAACATGACACAATGTTGGATCATGCTTCGTTATGTTCCTCTGTATTGCACCATGTTGCGTTACGGCAACATTTTGTCTTCATCGCATATTTTCGAAAATGTTGGTGCTCAAATGAATAACAAAATTGAGTTTTAACATTTGTTACCGTTTTAATGTCTACTTAGGAGCCGATTATAAGTTCTTCGGGAGGTCCTTATTTTAAAAATTGCTTTAACTCAAACAATTTTGAGAGGCGGGTTTCGTTTAAGAATCCTCCGGCTTAGCCGTCATGTTCCACAATAGAACTACGACATTTCTAAACCGATTAGGATAGAATTTAGGTTTTTCAAAATGTATACTTAATGCCATAAAATCTTTTAATTTAATCAACTTTAGCCGAGCGGCCCCCGGTGGTCGGGGATCTTCTTACAGGTCTAAAATAACTACACGAACAACTCGATCAACCAGAAATAAGGAAGTACATAATTCATGAATCCTGCCTTAAAAGAACTGATTTTCAGTGATTTGTCGTTTCCGATGAATTGACGTGGAGGAATTTATCGAAAACGACGAAAAAAATCCAACTAACCGTAAACGTCAGATCGCAGAAATCGACAATGTGCCAAAAAGATTATACAAACGGTAATTGATTTTGCATGAGGTGGATTCTAGTGTTATTATAGTTTTAATTTAACAAACCACGAGTTTTGTAAGACTACCAATTTGAACAGAATTAAGTCATTTCTCTACTAATTTTGACGAACATGAAGCTCCAAAACTGTAGGTCTAAAAATTTTATTTTTCAAAATTTCCTACTTCACGAATAGGGTCTGCAAAATAGCCAATTAACAGATAGTGTATATGATGAATATGGGATTTTAATACGATTTCTGGTATATTGGGTCCAGTAGACAGTACTCTGATTGGGATTACGGCAGTGATTCTAGACAATAACTAATTTAAGTAGAACTTTGAGAGAGACTCTACCATTCGAAATGAATGGCAGTCTGAACGGTGCGAATAAGATATCGGGACGTTGTTGTGAAAACGGTAAATTTTAATGAAACTAGGCCATTTTGAAACTAGACAATCAAGGAAGTTATCTTAAATTAAGGAGTCAAGTATTTTGTTTATCCTGACTAAAAGAAAATTATCGTATTGTACAATATAATTTTGCACATTGCCGGTCATTGTTATTCTGAATAGAACTGGAGTACTCATCTAATAATAAAAACATGTTATCCAGATATGGATATAATCGAAGGGCGATAGAGCCGAGATTTATTCCTGAGATAATAAATCGTACTATAAGCTCATGACCCAGTTTCATTAAAATTACCAATTTTTCAGAACCACATCTGAAACTGAACACACGTCAAACTGAATATCTTAGTAATCGCTTTAGGATTACTGAATTAGCTGCATTTCGATTGCTAACCTTCTAAAACCACATCCGATCCAAATTAAATTCCGTTTTCATCTTAAAAACCCAGTTCAACCAAGAGAAATGGGTTAAATCGATTTAAATTGTCCATTTTCATAAATCACGTCTGTAAGTCATATTCGAATATAATTTGTATCATAAAAAGTATCATATATGGAACTCATGTGAATTCAATTTTCATTATAGTTCACGAGTTTTACTTCAATCAGTTGAGAATTTGCTTAGTTCAATTTAAATTAGTCAGTCCCCAGAACCACATCTGTAACTCTTATCGGGAATTCATTTATATTATACAGGGTGACATTTTTTATTAAATGCCAGGCTCGGAAACGATGCAAGATAGTAGAAAATTGTTACACTTGCAGATGTTGCGGTTCTCAATAAGAGAATGCCAAACACAATGACCGAGTGTGTAGAGATACCTTCCCACTTCCACGAGGACCCACATGCGATGGTGGTGGCTTAGTCGTCCGGTTTTGTGTTTGTAGAACATGTCCTAACCTCCTCAGTCTAGATGATTTTTATAAATTCTGTTATATCTATGTTTTCGAAATAATTTCTTATCTTATGATTTATTCGTAATCTGTATAGTCACTATGGTATATGAGCATTGGCTGGTTTTCAAGCATTTCTGATAGGGTATTCTCTCTCATAATTGGTTTTATTAAAGCATCATTATTCCATTATTCCTACCCTGCAGGATTTGGTTTATTAAGGAATTTTTGATTTTGGTATTTTGGTTATTTATATTTGTCGTTACATCGACACCGTGTTAAAGCTTAGAGAATTTTGTTTTGCTGTAATGATGTTCAATTTTTGCTTATATCTCTGAAGCCATAGACTTTACGAACAATTCTATAAGAACAAAAAGTATTTATTTATTTATTCCTAACTGCTTAATCACAAGGTGCACTCGTAAGTATTGGTTCTAATTTAAAAAATCTTAGTTTCGTCAATGCCTCCCAAACATATGAGTAATTTTCTCCTATCTTTCACCGTTTTCGAGACAAACGCTTGGCATTTTTAGAAAAGTCACCCACCTATAGTTCTATCGAAATAGGTTAAAAAATGGTCCACTTCCTTTTGAATTACCAACTATCGAGAACCATATTTGAAATCCCATTTTCATTAATGAGTTCGAGTTTCATCTTAATCGGTTGAGAATTCGTTTAGTTCCAACAAACAAACGGGGTCTAAACTTAATTGGAACCTGTGTACAAACGAGGAACCTCCCGTCGAAATCTCCTTTTTTAGCACTCGAACGGCTCCTTTAATTTTTAGCAAAATTGTTTCAGTAGAAATATTCTCTAAAAAGTAAACCCCGAATAACTATTCGTTTGACGATTGGTATTTCAGTGAATTGATTTTCGATAAATTGTGTGCTACTCTGCGTAATGTTTCGTTCTCTGGAAAATAAATTTTTTTTAAGCTTATCGGAAATCGATTCTGACAACACTGTTTATTTAATCATCATTAACCTCCAGGTTGAGCAGAGTTTAAAGTAACTATATCTAAGTAAAAGCTCTGCATATTGATTTTTTGGAGAACTATCATTTGAACCTGGCATTTGAAAATTTAACTTTTTATTTCCTCACAAGCACGATTCTGTTTAGTATTACGATTTCCAATTTGAATTCAATAGTAAGACCCCCATGGGTTACCGATCTCAACCAATCAAAATCCTTCAATGATTACAAAATTCGTTAGTTCACGAATAATTACTAAATATCCAAAAAGCACTTAATTCGGAAAATTTACTTACACCATTTCAAAAAATCATAATTACTCATCACATCACTAATAATTTTTCCGTTATTTACTTTCGCCGGAATCTACAACGATCGTAGATCTAGCGTTTTACTATTCGTATTTAAATACCATAAACACCGAACACTATTTACACAGTGGCCTACACTCTGTTGACCAGAGTGTTGCATAAAAATGCATTCCAGTATTACTATCTAAACCTAGATGTCACTACTTTCATTAATAAATATTAACCCAAATTTCGGCCCGCATTTATAATGCAAACGGAGAAAAATAACGAATCAATATAAAATCAAACGTTAGAGGTAGCACAATCGAAATATTTATGCTTTATCGTATTAAGCAAAACAAAAACATACAAATCAAAATGGTTGCCGTTGAAACAAAATTGTTTACATACAATATTTCTAAATAGACCATTTTCCTCCAAAAAATTTGGGAACTGTAGTTATAGAGCAAAACAAAAACAAACTATCAAAATAAAAGATTTAAGTTTATTTTTATTGTTTGTACACCTTCAACTGTCAAATTCTATAGGCTGCTAAACAACAAATGTTGTGTACGAGTTTATAATTTTATTTTGACATGTGGTACCACTTTTTTTAGATGTTAGAAGCACTACTATTTTCGGTTTCATTTAGGGATTTAATATGAAGATTATTGGCCACCTGGAGTTTATTAACTGGAACCTAGACATTTAGACTAATCACATTATTGCACGTAAGAAGGGTAAAAAATCTTAATGTTTAATTAATCGGAAAAGTTTCACAAAATCCCCACTATTCATCTAATTTAATTTTTCTAAAATTTTCTTCAATTTTAACTAAAACCTTTAATTAAAAAAAAGTAATTTTATAAACAAACATAGCAAAAGCACTGCCATCTTAAACCAACAACAAAACATTATTATTTAATTAAAATAATTAATTTTTGTTTTGTTTATTTTTTTAAATAAATAAAAAAATTAAGCAATTTTCTAATTTTTATTTGTAAAACAAAATTTGTAATATAATATTTTGTAAAAAAAAAATTTAGAATTAACTCAAAACACAAAAAAAAACAAAAAAAAATTGGAAATAGTAACTAAATTTATTTTAAGGCGGCTTCCTTTTTTTAAACCTATTATTTAAAATATTAAAAATTGAAAGAAAAATAAAGCAAAATTCTAATTCAAACTAAAACAAAAATATTTAAAAAAAACGTAAAATTTCATAAATGGTAAATAAATAGAATAAATAAATAAATAACTAAAAATTACAAAAATAACTTGTAGATACTGCTTTTTACAAAACAAATGGATATAAATAAATAAATAATAAATCGGATATACATTAACATTAACATTCTATAACTACTAAAAATAAAAACAAATAAAAAATATTTCTTATAACATAAATGAAAAAAAAACTATTACTATATAAATATAAATAAAAATATAAACTATAAATATATTAATTAAATTTAATTAATTAATTAGTAAAATACAATTTAGAAACAATTTTTATTAAACCAAACAAAAAAATTCCAAATAATTTTATTTATTTATTTATATTTTATTTTATTTACATTTTTATTTATTTTGTTTTTTATTTTATTTTTTTCTAGATAAACAAAAAAAAGACAATATGTATATAGATAAAATAAATAAATTAATTAAAATACATAAAAAAGAAAATAGATAAATGTTATAAATAAAATAAAATTATTTACAATTACATAAAAAGAAATAAATAAATAAAAAAAAATTTAAAAAAAAAAAATAAAAATACTAAAATTTTGTTATTTAATTTTTAAAAAACGAAAAACTTAATTATTTATAAATTAGAAACGGATCAAAAATAAAATTACCATAAAATATATTAAATATAATTTGTTATTTATTATTATTTTATTTATTTATTATGATATATAGTTTTCAAATTATAAATGAATTGCAATTATTATAGACAAAAAAAATTGATTACCAAAGAAAAAACAAAAAATAGATAAAATGAAATAGTAACTGAAAAACTGATAAAAAAAATTAATTTAATATTTTGAACAGCCAAAATAATTAATCAGGTTCATAAAAATAATTAAATTATTATTATTAATAAAGAACAAAAACAAAAACAAAAAATTTAAAAATTAAATATCGAATTTATATTTTTCGTATTGTACACACCAGGGAAACACTGCGTCATTTGGCCAGTGAATTTATATCTTGGAACTTTTGCTCCTTTGAGTTTCAATTCCAGGTAAAGGTTCAATTCCACTACAAACTCTCAGCAAACTTTTAGTCTTTTGATATTTTTATGGTAATAACTAGTATCATAAATTTTTTGTGCTTGGTGCTTCAACACACTTAAAAATTTATTTTTGGAGAAAAAATATTGGAAAAATTTTTGTCACTCATCAATTTTTAAATTAATTATTCTTCGACAGACTTTTCTCGTATATTTGAACCTGAATTCCTTTTACATCTTGTTTACCATTTATTGATAACACGTGTTTCGAGCAGATAATTCCTCGATGCACTCAGAACACAAGCTGGTTGGTGCTTTTTCGAAACCTGTTGGATTTATATCGTTGCGTTTCTCGATATCGAGGGTGGATTCAATAACGTAAAGATGGAAGCAATTTTGGAAGGATTACTGCCACTTGAGATTGTAGACCCTATAACCAGGCTAATTACTCATCTGCTGGGTAGCAGAAGAGTCATAGCAGGGATGGGGGAAGTTTCCGTCAGAAGACGGGTCGTTCGGGGAACCCCTCAGGGAGGGGTCCTCTCCCCCCTTCTCTGGAACTTAGTAATCAATGGACTACTATTGGTACTGGAGAGAGAAGGGATAGGCGTGGTTGCTTATGCCGATGATGTGGCGATAGCTGTCTCGGGAAAGCACCTGGGAACAGTCAGGGATAGGATGCAAAATGCGTTGTCAATCACTGCGGGTTGGGCCAGCAGATGTGGATTGGGGATTAACACATCAAAAACAGAGCTGGTCCTTTTCACTAGGAGATACAAAATTCCGGCAATGGTTCCACCGAGCCTGAATGATACTACGCTGGTCCTTACTGATAAGGCGAGATTCCTAGGGATTCTCCTGGACAGTAAGCTCAGTTGGAAGCCAAACACGATGGAAAGAGTAAAGAAGGCCACTGTGGCACTCTACTCTTGTAAAAACGCCATTGGAAGGAAATGGGGTCTGAAACCGGAGCTGGTGCACTGGCTTTACACGGCGGTTGTAAGGCCCATACTGCTGTATGGTGTGAGTGTGTGGTGGCCAGCTCTGGAGAAATCATCATATACCAACATGATAGCGAACGTGCAGAGGGCAGCCTGTTTGCTCATTAGTGTTGCTCTGAAAACCACCCCCACTAGTGTCTTAGAGGTCATACTGCATCTTCTCCCGTTGGATGTTATCGGTAAGCAAATGGCGGTTAATACGGCTGCCCGGCTATCAGCGACCTCTGGTTGGAAGTGCCTGCAAAAGGGGCACTCAACTATAGTCAATTCGGTGAGGCATGACTTGGAGAATTTAGATTATAAAATACCCATGTTGTGCTTCGACAAGTGTTTTAAGGTGATTCTCCCCTCTCGGGAGGATTGGAACAGAGGTCTCCTTATCGAGACCGCGACAGTTAATTTCTTCACCGACGGCTCCAAGCTCGATGGTAGAGTGGGAGCGGGTGTGTTCTGTGGGGAATTAAATGTCAATTTATCTTTTCGTCTACCTGATTACTGCAGCGTGTACCAGGCTGAAGTTATAGCGATCGAAGAGGTCATGAACTGGTTGAAGCATAATGTGATATCGTGCATTGATATCACTATTTATGTGGACAGTCGGGCGGCCATTCTTTCGCTGGATTCAGTTTCCCTGGTGTCACGGGTGGAATTGAATTGTCACACATCTCTTAACGAGATGAGTGAGCATTTCAATATCCAGTTGGTCTGGGTTCCGGGTCACTCTGACGTTGAGGGGAATTGCAGGGCAGACGAGTTAGCAAGGTACGGTACAACTCTCCAACTGGAATCAGGGAGAGAATGTTTAGGGAGACCTATGTCTATGCAGAAAACGGCAAGCCATAGCAAAGCAGTTGCCTTGGCGAATGCTAGGTGGCTTGAGAGTCCAACCGGTAGAATAGCGAAGCAAGTATGGCCTGTGCTGAACTTGAAGCGCTCTAAGATCTTAATCACACTAGGGAAGCGTGATTTAGGTAGAATTGTAAGGGTACTTACCGGACACTGCCTTTTCGGAGATCATGCGAGAAGGCTGGTTCTAGATTCAAATGATTTCTGCAGAAGCTGCAGGGACAAGGAGGAGGAGGAGACTCTTGTTCACTTTCTATGCTCATGCCCTGCGCTAGCTGGCAGAAGACATGATCACTTGGGCAAATACACCATGGACAGCCTCTCTGATCTCGAAAGCTGCAATGTGCGAGATCTCTTACGCTATATTAATAGCACTAAATGGGTTTAAGGAGTTTGATGATGTCGGATCCTGTGGTATCACAATGGGCCATAACTAGCCTAAGTGTGCGATGGCAGCCACTGAAACCTAACCTAACCTAACCTATATCGTTAGATAAATTTTCATAATGTATTGAATATATATTTTGTTTTATTCTCTGTAATCTTTTTCTGGGGCCGAAGCACTCCTAACTCTTTCGCAGTTCGCTTATTCACGTCCTTACCTTACGCAGTTCTGCCAAATCGAGGACGTACGGATATAGGTCCGATTTGTTACCATCTGCACATTGCATAGCTCCATGCCAGCCTATACTGGCATGGAAAATGGGTCGGCCCGACAGGGGGTCATAGATGTGTTCCTTCTCATCCCAAATCGTAATTTGATGATGAAAATTCTCTTTGCATCCTGCCCCTATCGGGATTCGAACCCGGTACCTCCCGATCCAAACGCCAAAGCTTTAACCACTATGCCATTTGGTCGGTGAATATATATTTACCTGCATAACACATCCTCTTGTAAATGTTTCGGGAAATCCCACACTTGTCGTTTCTACTAGGATTCTTTTTTACTTTAAAATATTTGACATGTTTGATTGCTATTAACTTTTATCAATTATTTTTCCACCTGCTTGAAAAATTTCACTTTACATATGCTTTTTTTTTATGTTAATTATGAACTTGTCAAAAATTTCCCCTCACATGATTTATAGCAAAACAATTTTTAGATATTTTCGTAAATTTTCACCGCAAAAATTCTATTAAATTTTCTAAAAATAATTTCTAGGTTTGTTTTTGTTGATGTCAAAATTTCTCCAACTTTTTATACCAGAAAATAAAAATGTTGTGTCTCAGTCGCTCTGATGCAAATTTTAGTTCTTGTCTTTGTCATATTAAAATTGTTCTGTTTTGTTTTCTTCAACAAATCTCTCAAACACATTTGAAAATACTCGAGTGGCAAATTTTCGGCAACCTCAATATGTACAACCTTGCTGCTCATGCAAATAAAAATAATCGCGTACGTCTTTACGTCGACCATTCTGCCGAACATTGAATGACCCACAGTAGTCCAAACGAGTATTAGTGAAAGGTGGCCCACCAGTATTCTGGAGCGTTGTATATTTTACCTTGAGCCTCGTCTATGTGCAAAAACAAGGCTTCCTCCTTTTCAGGTTCTCCTATGACTTTAGTTTTCCAATATTTACGCCCAGATGGTCGGAAGCGTAGTTTAAGTGATGTTGCATGTAACAGTCTCTGGATTGCATTCTTTACAGTCAACACAGGTTTAGATCTTCGGCCTGGTTCTTTAAAGTAGCAATGTTCTAATGGCTTTTATCTTGCTTACCACGGTCTCTTCTTCCAATGTAGATGGCAATGGATATTAGCTCGTTGCACTTGATTCTTGATATAAACATGATGGACCACTCAACCATATCGAATGCCTTTCTATGGCGATTGGTAATAATCCGCGACTAGCGCAATATTAGAATGTTCCTGTATGTGATCCGCCTGATGTGAAACGTACGGTTTCAAAGTTGCTGCTGATTTGCGAAACCACCATAATGCAATGCTGGAATCGCGCCATAAAGTGTATCCCGCATTACTTAGATGAAGTGTGGTACGTACGTGGTTCAATACCTCATTACCGTTACGAGGAGTTGTGCTGAACACAATTTCAACCGAGGAATAGTAATTTCTTTAACCGGGGTAACCTTTGTCCATGCATGGATTTCTTGCACAGAAATAACCGCTGCATAAACCTTCCTGCTAGCATCGCATAATCCATGAAGCGTTATCCTTGCACCTTGGGTTATACCAAGCCATCGTGGGACACAAATATGTATCATTTGTTGTAGGGCATTGCGAAACGTTAACCAGCAGGTTCGGAGTTCAGTGTTAACCAGAAGGTTCGCTTTCCATAAAATCTGTACTAATTTCTTGGTAGCGACTATTACTAGAGCCAACATTCCAGTAGGATAGTCTAACTACATAACTAAGTAAGTGGCATTCAGTATGTATGGTATCTGATTCATCTACCCTGATTTTGTAAAAAAAAATTATCGGTAATCTCGTTTCAGTTTCAGTCATCGCTGAGTTCCAGTTCTGAAGTTACTGATTGTGAACCGACAATCGCTGCGAGTGTTTCCGTGTTATTTGGAATTAATTTCTTTAGCAGGAATTTGCCGTAACATGAAATCAATATCAGATGCTAGAGTTACCGCTTCGTTTCAGGGATCGCTGCTATCAAGGAAATGATCCACGCAAAAATTACTCAAAATACTGCCACGCGCCCCCTCCACTTGGCGGAACATTTTTTCCACTTCTCCCGTAATTGCAATTCTTCCACTTCGGAACCGAAATATTATGTTAACAAGTAAATCATGTTAATGTAATGTGTAAATCATCAGCGAATTGCCTCGTTCAGTGACATGCCGTTGCTTGTCTTAACCGAAGCGTTGAACACTACTCGAAACTTCTCGGTCACCACATGACGTGGAATATAATATGATAGTGAGGTAGTTTCCCCGGAACATCTGAAATCGTATCCATGTAGTTTAATCGTTATCCATGTAGTCGCTCCAATTGATGATACTGCCTTAGAGCCAGCTGATGAGAGTTTCGAAGTACCGGTGAGTCCGGGCGAAATGGGATTTGAACACTGTAGCGACCTGTCTTGTTTCGAGTGAATGTGTCCTTCAAAATCTGTTCACAGAAAGGGGAATCAAAACCGACCGGTTGGCCTTCGAGTTCTCAGAACTTACGCAGTAACTCATCGAAACTGTAAACATGTGTAATGCTCGACTTTTACAGACACATTGGTTTGCTGTAAATGTATGATTGATCAACAATGGCGGCGGTGAAAACCGGCGCAAGCAAAACCCAACCCAGATGGGTACGTATCGCACATGGTTCATTGTGGTATTCAATGACAATTCCTACTGGATCCACAAGCCAGTTCCTTAAATGATTCCAATATTCAACATCAATCGACGTCACTGGCGTTGATGACGTGATTGAACGCAAAATTTAAACTTCAAACGTAATTCAAAATTAACATCAATCATAGGACGCATAGCAACAGTTGTTTGCCCACGTGTATAGGTTTAGTGATTGTCGCGATTCCTTCGATTGATAATTCACATGGCTTTTTGCTAAAATTCTGATTATTGAATACCGAGTAGTATCAAGTATTCTGGAAATATGACTGTTTCCATGGCGATTCCAGAAAATTGCGTTTGTTGTGACTAGTAGAACGCTACTATTGGCATGTCTCTGACGGCAATGAATGCACAGACCTGTTTGATACTGTCGATGATTGTGACTCGAAGTTAAACAATTGAAACCCAACCTTATGTTCTTCAATACTTAATGGTTACAGAAGATTTGGCATTCGTAGATACGATGTCGTCCTAAGTAGCGCGAGCAAATTGCAACTGTCACTTCCTCATTTGAAGAACCTCGTTGTGGTGACTTTGCTGCAGCTGCATTCACGCGTATTGGTCGTTGGGATGGCAAACGTTGAGCTGCTAGTGTTATATCGATTCGCGGAGGTACTGATGATATATATTCAACGCCCGTCTCTCAATGAAAATAAGCATGTCGTCAACCTTCAGTATCCCCTCATCCAAAAGACTCATTGCCCATTGCAATCCATTTATCAGTTGGCAACTTCATGACGGCTAATGCTCGTAATGTACTACGAATACAGTACACAATATCTTACAAAATTCGTTGTTAGTCAGGTGGATGATCGGGTAAATCCAGCACAACAATTTATGTGTGCCTCAGCTAACCGGCGTGGATTATCATATTGTCGCTTGAGCTCGGTCTAAACTTGACCACCCGTATAAACACCTGTGATGATCCGAACATTCTTACTTTTTACAAATTGCCTGTGCTTGTCTAGTTTGTATGTTGGTTCCTAATCTGTTCGATCATGTATTCTACAAGCGTCTCGAGTAAGCCCTTAAACACAAGCCAGTTCTTTGGTTGTCCATCGAAATTGGATATTGATACTGAATCCAATTGCAGATTTACACCCAATCGAGTGCATAACCATGTTCTTTTATTGCTGCCAGCATTCGCATACACCCACGCGACGAATTGTTCAAATTAAATTGTGTTATCTCTATCTCCAGGGGCGTGAGCTCAATCCTCAAACGAGAGACCAATACGTATACTATTTAACTGACTCGGAAATAATGCGAGGTAATACAACTTTTGTCTACAACTTTATTCAATAAAAATTAAACTTTCATAAAACAAAAACACGTGTTGGCACCTTCCTTTTTACAATGCTTTTCGGCCCTCCTCTCTCTCAATACATATAAAAAAAATTAAAGTTGACCGATGCATCTAAAAATTGGTGTTGTCATCGTATTACTGTTCAAACTTGGCATCAGATGGCGTTGTTGATCTCAAACAATTGTTTTCCGACTTTCGAATTAGTTATTTGCACATTTTTTATAAATTTGGATTAGGAATTAACTGAGTTAAATAATGATTTTACCGGTACAAGCCATCTCCAGCTATTCCCACAGTGAATTCGGTGACAGAAATTTTTGAAAAATGTTAAATCTCTAAAACATCTGAAAATTTAGTATACCCACCAAACAGAAATATTTAAAGCAGCTAAAAATATTGCTTTGTAGAACGATGACTACAATTTCATTGTAGTGACATCTGTTAGTAAATTTCACAAACTTCTGTAACGTCGCACTCGACGCTCCGTCACAATTAGAAGCATATGGTGCATTGTGAACACTGACCGATTGATTTCAAAACAAAAAAAATGATGAGCAAAAATGTTGGTATTTTATTTTCTGTGGTGGTTCGAAAGCATAACTATAGATGGCTATTTCCTAAGTTCGGAAATGCAAATTACAGATTGCTTTGTTATCTTTATCTGGGCTAATGATTCTCTCTCGAAATTGTAGATGTCAGACTGTACGCTAGAAACAAAAATAATATTTTTTTTCAATAATAATAAATGCATTTATGATTGTACTGTTGATTTTTTTTGAGGAGTCCAAAAAAAAAAAAAATGTGATAAGAAGGGAAGAAGAGATAGAAGGGCGGTCAGTCAGTTGTGAGTTACAATAAAAAACAAATCGGGGATTAAAAATACAAAAAATTGAGTTGGGCGAGTTTCGAGAAAAGAAATTATTAATCGCTTTGTGTAAATCTGTTTGCAACAGAAATTGTAATTGTAATTTTTTTTATATAATAATGAAAGTGTAACAACGATAAACAAAAGATATAATATATATAAATCTACATAATATACAGTGTGTAATCCCTAAAATTTGAACATTTATGACAAGTATAATATATCATTGGACATAAAGTTAATTAGTGCGCGAACCAATAGTTACCTTGTGAGTGATATCGAAGAACGTTAAATCGATAATTACTAATAGTGATCATATGTGAAAAAAAAAAATCGTCCGTTATAACATAAAACGCAACCACGTTGCTATAAGACGGACTTTATTATTATAAATAGTGGTGATAACTGGTATTAACTAAGGGGTACAATACTGGGTACCTTGATATACGACGAGTAGTGCGCAGTCAAATTAAAAGCAAGCATACTACTTGGTTATATATTAAAAGCTAGCGAATGAACTACCAAGAAAAAAAACTCTCGTATATAAATATAAACGGAAACGTATAAACGTTTAGCGCGCGCATAATAATAGTATAATACCCCGTTTATATAAAAGCGCCTTGGTTCACATAATGAAGAACCTCATGTTTTCTGCGCGGGTATAACACGATATATGATTAGTACATACCGTTCTACCGTTAAACTTGGATTTTGGAGCATCATCACTCAACATACCACAACAAACCGTACATCATAAACCAGCTGAGGGTAACAAAAACAAATTTTTTTTTTATTATTTTTCTGTTTCTTTAACAATTTTTTTTTTGTTTATATAATTTATTTACATATTACGTTAGTTTTAAGGGTCAGGTGATTAGGCATAGCTAATATTTACTTAGTTCAATTATTTTTCTTTTTGCAAACAATACTTTTTTTTTCATTTGTTCTGTTATTCCGTTTTGTTCAATTTATTTCATTTTTTATTTACAAACGAATTTAAATTTCTTACTATTTCTTCTTATAATAAATGGACTATGGTAATATGTATATATACATCTTAATTCTGAGTGTTTTTATTAGAAATATGTGGTGATTTATTATAACGTTGAGGATGAACTGGAGTCAGGTTTCCTTGTCTCACTAACTTAGAGGTAGGTAGTCAGCATGATCTTTCTGCGGTCACTCGTGATATCATCATACTCCTGAAAACCCACCCCGATTCTCTACTGATGCTTAGCCGGCAACGACCGCTCAGGAGTCAAGGATGATATCAACAAAATTTTCTATAACATTTGGATGTCGTGCTTCGAGATATAAGTTACCTAGATTTTCTAGAATTTTATTCTTTGAAATTTATCAGCAAAAAAAAAAAAACCTACCAAATGTTACAGTGGCGCCCAAACATAGGACAATATGGCTTCTTTTTCTTTCAATTTATTTTTCATAATTTAATTTTTTATTCAAATTTTTATATGCATGTTTACCTTTAGCCTAATTTCCAAGGTGAATAAAATTTCATAGAATTTTTATTCTCTTTTGTTGACTTAGATATTTATCATAAACATAATATACAAATTAATTAATTCTCTCGTTTATTGCTTCATTTTGCTTTAATTTTTTTTACCAGATCTAGCCACCCCGAAATAATCTCCTAAAGATTTTACATGTTCGTGGTGTGTTTGATCTAGTCTGGAAAGTGGTTATATGAGCTGAATTGCATGAACTCCCTAAGTTTCAGGTTTGATGTTATGATCCAGCTGATGCGACCTTTTGTCGAAAAATTCAACCTCGCAAGCTATGTCTCCGATACGTTGTTTGAATCAGTAACTTGTAACGGTTGAATTTTGCGGCTAAAAATAAAAAAAATAAAAAAAAAAAATTTTTCCTCTATCTTTAAATTTTAATTTTTTTTCTCTAAGAATGCTGACTACCTCCAAATATTTAGTGTTACGACATTATTAATATATTTAACCTTTCTCCAGTTCATCCTCAGTAATCATTACATTGTTGACATATAGCTCCTCAATAATCTTAAACTTAAGTAATATTTTTTTGTTAATATTAAAAGTTTTCAATCGAAAAATCCAGTTACAATCATATAATTTAGAATCGGACTACCGGGTTCTAACAACACAGTCCGACATCTTGTTCATTTCCGAAAGCAAATACGATAATTGTAAGTTCGTTTATTTTCAAATTATAATTAATTATATTTACTAAAAGCACTGAAATTTCCAATTTCGATATCAACGACTTTTCTAGTTTTAATTTAACTTTCGTACTGGGAATACTAACTTAATTACTCATATTCATTGAAATCATCCGATTGTGAGTGTTCTATATGCGAAGTATCAATTGTTAATTTAAATTCAAGTTGGGTGGTATAGCTAATACCTAATTTGCAAATTTCCATTTATATTTCACGTTCCTAAATATTATTATAAATTATAATACGTTATTCATGCATTCATTATATTACTATTTTTATTATTATAATTAGTCCGATAATTGAAGTTTTCGTATCTATAAACCAATTTACTCTACCTAAATTTCCGGCCTTGCACTGTGCTCTTTTGTTGCGCTTTGAAAAATTATAAAATTAAGATGAGAGTGGCGGCCTTGAAACCTGATGAAATTGAAGTCGAATGCGAGTTACGTGCAATTTTATCGGGATCTGACAATGTCCTAATGGTACTACAGCAACTTGTAGATACCGAGGAGGATGGAACATCAGATGCCCCTCAACGAATGCATAGTCGGGCGGCAAAAAATCCAAATGCGGAAATCGAAATTTGTCGCGGTAAGCTGATTCGACTCCAAGACGAAATTGTGCAATTAAAATCCATTTCGACAGCTGAACAAACGTCTCGAGCCGAACAAATATGGTCTCGTATGTCACACGTACGAGGTCGACTAGAGCGCGTGTCCACCTCCCCGACATATCAAGACTCTGCTTTGAAGTTATTAAAATCATGTTGTCGTCTACTTGAATCACTCACGGAATATTTACAGAATTCAGGCGACTTAGATAATTCAGTCAAAGTAGCCGAAGGCGAAGTGATCGAAAGGACCCAATCGTTAGCGACCCAATCAACGATTTCAGATAATCAAATTTCGAACCCAAAACCATTGAACTACGAGGCGCCCCCAGCGGAATCTAACCTCAGTCGATTAGGCCATGAAGGAAAAGTATATGATTCAGAAAATACAGCATCAGTTGCTAACGAAGCCTTCAAACTAGAACAAAACCCTCTATTTCTCGTGATGATGGCTCAAATCAAAGAGTTATCTGATCAAGTTAAACTGCTAAACCAAAATCAGTCAATGAAGGCGCTTCCAACCGGAAACCCACATTTTGGTCAGAAACCATTAGGAAATATAGAGGTTCCTACTCCCCCGGTCAATATTCAAAATCAAGTCCCTCAGGCTCAATTCCAGGGCTCTGGTTCTAATTTTATGGCGACTAACGATATAATACCTCCTGCCACTATTGTGACTACTACGCACGGCCCACTTTCATCTACAGGTGCAAGCCATTTCGGTACGCAGCATCATAGCACTTTTAATTCTCCGGAGGCCGAGGGGCACAACGTAGTTATGGGAGCTTGTAACAATAATTTCTCTGGTCGACGTCAATTATCTCGTAGCGGTATTTGCTATTCTGGGAGCACCTCCGGGATAACGGTGGACATGTTCTTGTTCCAATTACAAACCATGGCCGCATCGATGGGCTTAACGGAAGATGTGCTTTTGGTTGAAGTGAGTACCGTGCTTAAGGATATTGCGTTGCAGTGGTACTGGACGTACCGTCGTCATAACCCATTGGCAACATGGAAAGATTTAAAACAAGATTTGTTTGAGAGATTTAAGGATAGGCGCACAGATTATGAAATTCGTCGAAGTATTGAAGCCCGAAAACAGAAACAGGGCGAAAATTTCATAGATTTTTACCACCACGTTTGGGCTCTTACGCTGCAATGCCAGACTTCCTACCGTGATGAGGAATTGGTGCAGCTGTTGATGTCAAACATGACCCCCGTCTTACAATACCACCTAACGGATCAACGTTTTGAATCAATCAACGCCTTGGTTAAAACCTGCACTGCTTGGGAAGATACGTACAAACGTTTTCGCATTTCATCCGATAACGTACTTGCGAATCGACGTAGTATAAACGAGCTACACCACGACAACCTCCATGTCGCTTCCCAATACGACCAACATCAATCCGAGCGGCCCAGGGATGAACCGGGTGACGCAGTATGTTCTTTGAAACCGTCACTCAATATTCCACCCAAGCAAACAACCCGATTTATAAATGTGCCACAAAACAATATTCGCCGGAATTCGGATATTGTAGCAAATAATCCCGTCTGCTACAACTGCTCGGACATTGGTCACACATTCGTAGATTGTCCAGTACCGCCAACGGGCGTGTTTTGTTATCGTTGTGGGCACAGAGACACCATTACACCTAAATGTCCGAGGTGCTCGGGAAACTCGTTAAGGGGTCAATGGAGATCTGGGATCCAGGGGCCTCCGAATTTTACAGTGACCAGACCAGCCCAAGAAGATTCCGGCAGCAATACCGATCCGGAGTTCCACCGGAGAAACAATACGAAGTCGTAAATACACGCAATGCATCCTCGGCGGTAAGCTCGTTACCCACCACCGCCAAACCGCTTATTATGTCATCGGATCGAAATGTCTTTACGTTTGATTCACCCAATCCTTCTCTTTCGACTAGGTCCGTGGCTCCCCCCGGTCTTGTTAATTTCGAAGCATCAATGGATTTAAATACTTGTGCCTATTTATCCAACGCGCAATCAAAAATGTCTGGGTCACAAAACCAAATAAAATCCGAGATGACACTGGATTCAAATACTACCGCCTATTTATCCAACTCGCCGCCATTGACTAGGCCATTAGATAAAAATTATTCGACCGAGAATACAATGTATTCACGTCGTTCCTATAGTGTTAGGAGGAAAGATAGGTCCCGAAGATACTGGGAAAACCGTAAAGTTATAAAAGCCGGTATAGTTTCGTCTATATTAACCTCAGACAATTTGGATAAACGACCGTACGCTTCGGTAACCATAAACGGTGTACCGTATACGGGTCTTCTCGATAGTGGAGCCAGTGTATCTGTATTGGGTCGTGGTTCCGAAAAAATTCTATCAGATCCATTAATCAAATTTCACCATTTTCCAACACAGATTCATACAGCTAGTGGTCAATCGCAGCGAGTTTTCGGATATATCCATGCATTAATTACATTTAATAACAAGTCCCACACTCTCCAACTGTACATCGTGCCATCACTCGAACAACCGCTTTACCTGGGGATTGATTTTTGGAATCGGTTCGGGATCAGTCCAAAAATTTCATCCCTTAGTCTAAACCAGGAACTACCCGACAAGACTAACCCTCCGAAGTTCCACACCCTCTCACCTACGGACCGAGTGAGACTAGATCATATAATTGGCGAGTTTCCATCCAGTACGAAATTAGGGCTGGGTAGGACCACTCTTTTGATGCATGGTATTGATGTTGGTAACGCCAAACCAGTGAAACAACGCTTCTACGCTATATCTCCCGCCCGACAGAAGTTGCTGTATGAGGAGTTAGACCGGATGTTGGCCCTAGACGTCATTGAGGTAAGCCAAAGCTCTTGGTGCTCACCAGTTACCCTCGTACATAAGGCGAACGGCAAAGTGAGACTCTGTTTAGATGCCCGCGAAGTGAACAAGGTGACCGTCAAAGATGCGTATCCGCTGCCTCTTATCAACGGCTTGTTGGGTCGGCTGGATCAAACACGGTATATATCAGCTATTGATTTAAAAGATGCCTTTTGGCAAATCCAGCTCGACCCACAAGCCCGCGATAAGACAGCGTTTACCGTACCTGGACGGCCCTTGTATCACTTCAAAGTTATGCCATTCGGGCTTTGTAACGCTCCTCAAACACTTTGTCGCCTTATGCATCGAGTAATCCCTTACCAGCTTCACGATAGGGTCTTCGTCTATCTGGATGACTTATTAGTCACTTCCGCTACGCTAGAAGAACATTTTACGTTATTAGAAGAAGTCGCCCGATTGTTGACCAAAGCCGGACTTACCATCAACGTTAGTAAAAGCCAATTCGCGTTGCGAGAGGTTAATTATCTTGGGTACATTGTGGGTGACGGTTGCCTCCGCACCAACCCAGAGAAATGTCGAGCTATTTTGGAGTTTCCAACTCCAAAGTCGACTAAACAGATAAGAAGATTTCTCGGTATGTGCGGTTGGTACCTCCGATTTATTAAAAACTTCGCCTCATTGGCTGCTCCGCTAACTGATCTCACTGGTAAGTCCAGAACTAAGTGGTCTATCGCTGCTGAACAATCATTTAGCGCTCTAAAACAGGCTCTGGTATCTGCCCCCGTGCTAGCAAACCCTGACTACAGTAAGCCCTTCTATATACAGTGCGATGCCAGTACCGTTGGCGTAGGCAGCGTTCTTTTCCAGACCGACACCGAGGGTGGTGAACATCCCATCGAATTTATATCACATAAACTCAATGCGGCTCAAAAGAACTACTCGGTGACTGAATTGGAATGCTACGCCGCGGTACTCAGTGTGCAAAAGTTCCGGCCATATATAGAAGGGTATCCTTTTGTGATATACACAGACCATGCCAGTCTCAAATGGCTAATGTCACAAAAGGATCTGTCTGGGCGGCTAGCACGGTGGAGCCTTAAACTCCAATCATACGATTTCCAGATCGGTTACAGGAAGGGCTCTGTCAATATTGTGCCTGACGCCTTGTCCAGGGCTTTTTGTGATGAGGTCACACCCGCTGGCCTAAACTCTAGCTGTTCAAACGGTCAAATCTCTCTAGTTTCTCCCGACCACTCCGTAAAGCATAACGCGACCAGTAATGCCAATTCAAGTGGTCTTTCAATATCTAGTTTAGATAAGTCACATCAGTTACCTGTATTACAGATTGACTTAGGCTCACCTTCGTTCTTAGACGAAGAGTATGTCAAACAAATTGATCACATACGGCAAATGGCGGATTGTGAACACAACTTTCGTATCGAGGGTAACAAACTGTTAATCGCACCGGCTTACGGATCTCGGTATGTAGATACCGACCTACCCACCTGGAAATTGGTTGTTCCGATCTCAATGACCAGCAGTCTAATTACACAGGCTCATGTTTCACCAACTTCGGCGCATATGGGAGTAGCGAAAACTCTTGAACGACTCCAAAGACAGTTTTTCTGGGCTCGTATGGCAAACGCAGTTCAACATTTTATCTCAAATTGCACCAAGTGTAAAATGAATAAAGGTGTGAATTTTTCAACACGGCCAGCTATGGGAGCGCAAACGGTATCAACTCGCCCCTTTCAAAAGCTTTATGTTGATTTTTTGGGACCATACCCACGTTCTAAGCGCGGCAATTCTTATATCGTGATAGCACTCGATCATTATTCTAAATTTGTGCTCGTCAAACCGTTGCGCGAAGCATCAGCCAGTTCATTATGTTCTTTCCTGGAGAATGAAATATTTTTGCTTTTTTCAGTCCCGGAGGCGATTACTTCCGATAATGGTAAACAGTTTACCTCAAAGCTTTTTAAAGACTTGCTTGAAAAATATCAAGTTTCACATGTACGAACACCAATTTATTCTCCTCAGAGTAACGCGTCGGAGAGAGTTAATAGGACGTTGCTTGCCGCCGTTCGATCGTACATGGGCGATCGTGAGCACAATGAATGGGATCTTCATCTCCAAGAAGTGGCCGCATCCTTACGGAACGTCCGGCATGATTCAACGCATTTCTCTCCACACTACCTTGTGTTTGGCCAACACATGTCACTGCATGGGTCCGATTATGCCTTGCGACGACTGTTATCAAATAACGACGCGAACGAAATCGTGATGTTGACTAAACCAGACCGATTGAATTTGGTTCGCGACAAAATTATCCACTATTTGAAGGTTGCCCACGAAAGAACATCTCGCCATTATAATCTTCGCAGCCGAAATAGGAGTTTCATTCCTGGACAATCTGTGTTTGTACGATCTTTCGCACAGAGTGACGCACTAAATAAATTTTCTGCCAAATTGTCTGCCAAATTTATACCCGCCATCATTGACTGTAAAGTGGGCAATGTTGCATATTCTATTAGAGACTTAACGGGGAAATCGCTTGGAACTTACCATGCTAAGGACATACGAGTTTAACCCGGCTAATTTATGGTGAGTTGTTGGAATTAACCGAATAATTTTTGAGCCCGGCATGAGACAATTTCAGGGTGTGAGGCAGCCCCACGATTTGTAACGTCGCACTCGACGCTCCGTCACAATTAGAAGCATATGGTGCATTGTGAACACTGACCGATTGATTTCAAAACAAAAAAAATGATGAGCAAAAATGTTGGTATTTTATTTTCTGTGGTGGTTCGAAAGCATAACTATAGATGGCTATTTCCTAAGTTCGGAAATGCAAATTACAGATTGCTTTGTTATCTTTATCTGGGCTAATGATTCTCTCTCGAAATTGTAGATGTCAGACTGTACGCTAGAAACAAAAATAATATTTTTTTTCAATAATAATAAATGCATTTATGATTGTACTGTTGATTTTTTTTGAGGAGTCCAAAAAAAAAAAAAAATGTGATAAGAAGGGAAGAAGAGATAGAAGGGCGGTCAGTCAGTTGTGAGTTACAATAAAAAACAAATCGGGGATTAAAAATACAAAAAATTGAGTTGGGCGAGTTTCGAGAAAAGAAATTATTAATCGCTTTGTGTAAATCTGTTTGCAACAGAAATTGTAATTGTAATTTTTTTTATATAATAATGAAAGTGTAACAACGATAAACAAAAGATATAATATATATAAATCTACATAATATACAGTGTGTAATCCCTAAAATTTGAACATTTATGACAAGTATAATATATCATTGGACATAAAGTTAATTAGTGCGCGAACCAATAGTTACCTTGTGAGTGATATCGAAGAACGTTAAATCGATAATTACTAATAGTGATCATATGTGAAAAAAAAAAAATCGTCCGTTATAACATAAAACGCAACCACGTTGCTATAAGACGGACTTTATTATTATAAATAGTGGTGATAACTGGTATTAACTAAGGGGTACAATACTGGGTACCTTGATATACGACGAGTAGTGCGCAGTCAAATTAAAAGCAAGCATACTACTTGGTTATATATTAAAAGCTAGCGAATGAACTACCAAGAAAAAAAACTCTCGTATATAAATATAAACGGAAACGTATAAACGTTTAGCGCGCGCATAATAATAGTATAATACCCCGTTTATATAAAAGCGCCTTGGTTCACATAATGAAGAACCTCATGTTTTCTGCGCGGGTATAACACGATATATGATTAGTACATACCGTTCTACCGTTAAACTTGGATTTTGGAGCATCATCACTCAACATACCACAACAAACCGTACATCATAAACCAGCTGAGGGTAACAAAAACAAATTTTTTTTTTATTATTTTTCTGTTTCTTTAACAATTTTTTTTTTGTTTATATAATTTATTTACATATTACGTTAGTTTTAAGGGTCAGGTGATTAGGCATAGCTAATATTTACTTAGTTCAATTATTTTTCTTTTTGCAAACAATACTTTTTTTTTCATTTGTTCTGTTATTCCGTTTTGTTCAATTTATTTCATTTTTTATTTACAAACGAATTTAAATTTCTTACTATTTCTTCTTATAATAAATGGACTATGGTAATATGTATATATACATCTTAATTCTGAGTGTTTTTATTAGAAATATGTGGTGATTTATTATAACGTTGAGGATGAACTGGAGTCAGGTTTCCTTGTCTCACTAACTTAGAGGTAGGTAGTCAGCATGATCTTTCTGCGGTCACTCGTGATATCATCATACTCCTGAAAACCCACCCCGATTCTCTACTGATGCTTAGCCGGCAACGACCGCTCAGGAGTCAAGGATGATATCAACAAAATTTTCTATAACATTTGGATGTCGTGCTTCGAGATATAAGTTACCTAGATTTTCTAGAATTTTATTCTTTGAAATTTATCAGCAAAAAAAAAAAAAAACTACCAAATGTTACACTTCTTTTGTTTTTTTTTTTTTTTTAATCCATGCAATTTTTTCTGGGGCCGAAGCACTCCCTGCTCTTTCGCGGTTGATTTTCCCGTCTTACTTTACGCATCCCTGCCAAATCGAAGACGTGGCTATAGGACCGATTTAAGTTACCATCTGCGCATTGCATAGCTCCATGCCAGCCTATAGTACTGGACATGGAAGATGGGTCGGCCCATGAGTTTTGCACGCCGATAGGAGGTCGTAGTTGTGTTCCTTTTAATCACAGATTACAATCTGTTGATGAAAATTTCCTTTTGCATCCTGCCCCTATCGGGATTCGAACCCGGTACCTCCCGATCCAAACGCCAAAGCTTTAACCACTGTGCCATTTGGTCGGTAACTTCTTTTGTTAATTAAGCTTCAATTTGGCACACAACTATTAGTTCCTATATATAAAATTTTACTCACCTATATCAATATTTTGCACCAAAATTATTTATTTTATCACAATTGTCAAACCTTATTTGGGCCGATAGGTGCTTACCTTGCACTGTATATGTACCTGACGTTATAGGACTGAAGTTCTGTCCATTAATAATTTGGTATTTGGAAACGTGCTTAAGTCAAAATCATAAAATCCCCAACTCTAGGAGCTTATTAATGCCTCCTATAGCGCCGGCGCTTTTAAGATTTTGGTTTACCGCCGTTGCCAAACACTAAATTATTTGTGAACACGGATTTATTGAAATAAGTCACCGTCAAGGTTTTGCACAAAACAATCTGTTACATAGTGCCTTGACCCCCCAATCATGCCAATAAGTCTGCTAAGACTATATTCGCTAAGACAATTTTGTATAAACTTGTGTTTTAAGATCAAAATCTTCATTAAGCTAGGTATTCGTGCGCGAGTCAATAGTGTTGAAACTGAATATCGTGTTGCGAAAAGTGATGAAGTGATAAAGTTAAAATGAGCGATAAAAACCCAAAAACGATTAAATGATGCTCGGAAAAAGCAGTTGGAGCAGTTTGCTTCAATATCGCAATCCAACATACTAAAGATTAAACCAGCCGGTCTAATCACATAACTACTCGTAGAACCATAACCGATCCGCAACTGCAACAAGTTTCACAACCTTCGACAAATTGTATTCAAATTCATACAGGGGCGAACTAACTCGAATAACAAACCATTTTCTATCTATACAAAGTCGAAAAAACCTAACTTTCAGATCGATAATCTCATCAAACCCACCCAAACCTTTGATTAAATGTTACACTCACTGACCTAGTTCATCGAAATGGCATAGAGGGATCGGTAGCCATTACCACTCCAAATTAAATTCAAATTTTACCTAGTGTTGTAGTCCATCGCACTAGCATAATCAAATCGGTGAGAAATGTATACCTTACGGCCAAATCATCATGACCGACATTATTCGCTTAGCTGTTAAAGGCGGCATAATCTTCACCAACTAAATATTGAAGTTGATCCTCTTTATCGACAATTTTCGGCTGATATATTAATAATAGTTATTTGAATCTACATTATCGACCATTTTGCATCAATCTCATTAGCTCGCTGTCCAACTTAAGTTATTTGTTCGTTAACTGACTTAATTGTAATCCGTATTGACGGAATGTACAATACACCTCTTAAGCAAAAAGTCGTACTTCTATGTCGAAACATTTTGTTCATATCATATGTCATTACGTAAGACTTGTTTCCCGCGACGGTGAACTGACCCAGATAACCGCTTAGTTTTGACTAAATGTTCTCAACTGTGGTCAGAAAACTTAACTAAAATATTATAGATTTGGTACAATTTAAGCTCTCTCGGACTGACCGGTTATCATGAATAATTTTTCGCAAAATACTTACTTCATTGTTGAACACGCCTGAAAATTTGTATTCATTTATTTTTCACACATGCATACAATGACCTTCTACTTCAACCCAAATTTTTTCAAACTTTTTTTTATTAAATTTCACACACGCTGGTTTATAAAAATTCCTTTAACAATCTGTCGTTCAGTTCGGTGCAAGTGCACGGTGCCGTTACCAAATTACTTTTAATCATACCAACCTAATCCAGCCATTAAATATCGCTGTTATCACTTTAAGCATGTTGACCCATAATATGGTTCCACTCTTGCTAAACACCAAGATAAATCAAACAACACGTTTGGTACATATACAGATCATCCCAAACTTGCGTAGTACAAATTACCATTTTTTGTGAATTACGTCGTTGGTTGAGGTAATAAAAATTTATGTTTTGTACTGTCGTGGTTGACTTATTTAAAGTTGGATACGCCATCATTTACTGAAAGACAAATTTTCAATCTATTTGGGTACACATCATCGACATAACTCAAGTTACCCTGTGAAGATGCATATCGCACGAAGATGCACGACGAAAGAGTGTAAATTTCTTTTAAATTTGTAAAAAAAAAAACTATAAAACGTTTTTTTAATTCCAAATCAGTTAATGGAGTGAGTTCAAAGTTATCGCTTCAAAATTTGTTGTACTGATAAATATGAATCCACGGTTAAAAGTATTAATCTTGTGCCTTCTCGTAATTGTATGCGGAATATCAATAAAAACTGTGCTCGATTCTGTTTCGATCCCGATCGAACCGAGTATTCTTGAGGATTCCGATTTAACTGTGGTATGTGTTGTACATAATTTAGATAGGAACAGTTGGTATAATAAATTAATTTTTAACAGCCAGAATTAATACAAAAATATGGCTATACACCGGAAATACATCACGTTACGACGGAAGATGGGTACATACTCGGAATTCATCGGATCACGAGCAGTCCAAAATTTACTGAAATGCCAGGTTATAATAAAACACCCGTCCTATTAATGCATGGATTTCCATCATCGTCCGCCGATTGGGTTATTACCGGGCCAAATATTGCGCTCGGCTACTATTTATCCGATTTAGGGTACGACGTGTGGATGGGGAATGTGCGCGGTAACCGATATTCCAAAAATCATACGAAATATTCGACGAGTGAACAAACATTTTGGGATTTTTCATTTCACGAGCAGGGTGTTATTGACGTGCCAACAACAATCGACTATATTCTAGCGAAAACAGATCAACCAAAAATTACGTATATTGGATTTTCACAGGGGGTTGTACTATTTTATGTCATGTGCTCCGAACGACCAGAATACACGAATAAAATATCGCATATGCATTCATTGGCACCGGTTTCGAATTTCACACAAACTGAGAGTCCAGTACTTCGAGTGGTCAGTTTATATTCGCGGACCCCGTTTTTAGCCGATTTACTTTATGAATTTATGCCACACACTTGGTTTGTGCCGTGGTTAAGTAAATTTTTGTGTAACCCAAATTCGTTTACGAGAATATTTTGTAGTCACACGCTGTTCATATTGAACGGATATAATTACAAGCAAATGAATCATACATTTTTACCAATATTTTTTGGCCACTTACCCGCTGGTTCATCGAGTAAAGTGTTTGTACATTTTGGCCAATTAATTTATTCCGGTAAGCCTAAATATTTTTACACGAAATACTAAATTATTACTTAAATTAAATTATTTTAGACCGATTTGCCCAGTACAACTATGGTGAGGAGAGAAACTTGGAGGTATACGGCACTAAACTGCCTCCGACTTATAATATAAGCGGGATTCATGTACCGATTGCGATGCATAGTTCAACAAACGATTTGTATGTGCATCCCAATGATGTGAAAAATGTCAGTGAAACGTTGCCAAATCTGATCGATTTGTTTATGTATTCCGATGAACAATTCAATCATGTTGATTTTATAACGGCGATCGATGTAAGGACATTGGTTTATACTAAAGTGGTTGAGGTAATGAAAGGATATGCTTAAAACATATTTTTATGATTATTGTGGTCAAAATTGTTCAAATTCTAAATTTTTCCATTCCGCAATATTTTTCCAAGTATGTCCACATATTTAGACAAAACAGCGAACACGTAAGGGTTTATAAGTTGTACACTGTTTAGACCTCTTCGGAAAGTGATACAACCTAAATGCTGGTAACAGAGTACAACTTAAGCCCTCACGTGTTTGCTGGTTCATCTTTAACTCTAAATAAATACAGTTCAATCTCACATCCTGTAATATAATCAATTACGCTGTCGCCACACCACTCCACCCCTAGAGAAAACATGCCGGTCGAATTATCATTCAACCTGTTCTTGTAACCTTCGTTAATGATGCCTGTGGCGCGATGTTTAAATTAGTTTCTTCTGAAACAGAAAACTGCCATTGGTTAGTGTTGTTCTTTACTGCTTCGGGCAATCTGTCAAATTCATACTTGATATTTACCACGAAATGTTTATCCTTTCGGTCTGAACTTTGCAATGGTGTTCGTTCGCTGTCGACTCTAATGAACACATGTTACAATCTCACAATTATTTTTGAATAAAGACGTTTTTGGTATTATGATGAGTTGATCATACTGTCATTAGCACATTGTGCAGCCATGCAGCATTTACCAACACTCGGAGGCGGCCAAATAACTAAAAGAACGAGATGGAGTGATAAAACAGTCTAGCAACCAATAGATTTCGTCAGTAGTTCTTGTCAAGGTAAAGGGCTGCACAACAACAGTTTGTGCTGATTACCAAAAAATAAAAGAAAGAAGAGGCCAAAGTTTTCGGTACATAGGATAATAAAAGCGGATACTGGCTAGTAGCACTCCAACTTGATGATAGAGAGAAGACTGCGCATGTTAACAATCTTAAGCAAGTATTACAAGCTATCCGGCTGGCCGGATTGAAGTAAGTGCATCGAAATATATCTTGTTCATGGAAGAAGTTAACTAGTTGGATTATACTGTTAAAAGTAATGGTGTACGAATAGATCCACAGAAATTTCCTAGGATTATGCTCCTACTACCGACGATTTGTGCCAAATTTCGCAAATGTTGCACGAGGTCTTCATTGTCTCATCGAAACAGTAAGTCATTTGAGTGGAATAAGGGTGCAACAAAAAGCATTTGAAGAATTAAAAAAATGCAAATGGGATATTCATCTAGGATGCATGTTCTAGCAACATGTTCCTGTGTGCAGTATTATCACAGAAGCAAGGAGACAAAGAGCGTTTTGTCGCGTATTATAGTCGATTCCTCTCTAAAACCGAGAGAAACTATTATACAACACCCAAATATCTGGATACGGACAAGAGTTTGTTCTTCAAACAGATCATGCGACACTCAAATGGTTGATGCCGTTTAAGGAATATCAGAGGGAAGTAACTAGGTGGATCGAACGACTACAAGCGTAAACTTTCAAAACTAAACACTGGATAGCATGCAGGCGGATTGATTGAAATCAATGTTACAAGGTAGATGATCGTGTTGGCATTTGGGAATCAATAAAATATTGGATAAGTCGCGAGTTTTATTGTATTAATTGCCACAAGGGCACTGAAGATTGGTGCAGAGAGTATATAAAATGTGTGCTGCAGCCAGACAATGTTGGAACACCATTTGAACGAGACATACTGGTATTTGCTTATCCCTGAACAATTTGATTTGTAGGATGGGAGTACCATAAGAACTTCACTAGAAGCAAGGTAGAACCATAACATAAAGAAGACTTGCACCACACCATTACATCCACAGTCAGACGGAATGGCAAAGCGGTTTAACCGAACCCTGGAAGAACATCATAGAAAAAAGTCAATGTCATGTTGGCATACCGCAATGCAGTGCATGATACGACAGAAAATTAACCTGCCATGGGGTTGCTTGTTAGAGGGCCTAACTTACCATATGACATTAAGTTTGGATTGTCGTAAAACCAACCAGTCTCCCAACATGAATTCGTAATCGATCTAAGGTGGAGAATGAATAGGATTCATAGTGAAGTATGCAGAGCGGATTGTGAGAGCTTTGCAGTGGGAGATTTGGTTTGACTAAACAATTCCAAGGAAAAGAATATTACCGAAATTACTCCAAACTTACAAGGTCCTTATAAAATCATCAAACGAATTAACAATGTTGTATATCGGACTCAACTTGGCCTTGAAGCGGAAAGTCGTCCGCAACATGAGGAAAATGTACTAGTTTGTTCGGGACGAACAGATTTAAGGTGGGGGGTATTGTTGCGAATTCTACTCTACACTGATATAACACTTGGTTATCGAGTGATTAGGTCGTGAGTAACACCATCAAGTGATATCATCACAACGGTTGCGGTTTCGAGTTCTGACAAAGTCTATAATTTTATTTTATTATATTGATTACTTGGAATATTCGCGAATACAACTACATACAAGTACTTTGCAATTGCAATATGCAGCATACATCGACGGATACAATAAATGGAATAATCTCGAAGAGCGATGTACATATATAACCGCGAGCAAATTGTAACGCAAACACAGTTGTAATTTAACAGTGAACAGTACAAATTGAGCAATAAAAGTAAACAGTGTGCAGTAAAAGTGAAATAGTAAACAATGAACAAAGTGATAAATAGTGAATTTGTTAAAGATGTTTATAAATAAAGTATGTAACTTCAAAACGCTGAGTGTTTTATTTGTAAAATCCATTTTAAATCCGTATTGAACTCTCGAAATTGGTAACAACAGAATTTTATTGACATGAATTATTGAATTATGGAAGAAGTGTAATGATTCATGATAGAATAAACCTAATATTTAACAACGAAGAATTTCTAGTTTTACGGTAGTCGAAGCCTTTATGAACTTCTTAGACAAATTTCAAAATAATCGTTTGAGTCAGACGGGAGTTCTAACGATCCAAGCTGGATTCCAAACATTTGTAGTACACTCGTCTAACCCAGACGATTTAGTTCGTAAAAGATTCTTCTATGATGAAATACTAAATTCATTTTCGACAATCCAGTGAAGGGAACTTGCAACTCTCATCGAGTGGGCCGTAGATGCCGTATTGGGAAATGTCGGCCGATTAGGCCTACGATTCTGAGGTTCGGAGGGAAACACAATACCTCTCGCGGACCAAGCGACCAACCAGTCAACATGCAATGAACTCAACTGAAGGCAGGAATACCCCATGTTGTGCTCAAGATCCATTACAACGCAACTGGAAAATCAACAGCTCTCCTGAGAGAACTAGAAGTCACTCACTATTATACCTCAACATATTAACACACAAAACTCACAAGGACGAAATCACAGTGCCTTAACAGAAAGGTTGAAAAAACTGTTTTATTTATCTTGACTCTCAACGGCCTCGTTTTGCTTAGCTATCCACTTAGCTTGCCTTTTTATAATCAATATTTGATTTTGTACTAACAAATACACTTGTTTTGCCACTTGTTAACTTCCAAATTTTCTTGAATTTCATTGGTTAAGCAGTTCGATATCCTTGTTTATAATAAATAATAATAATACAGATGGAGAATCCCCGCGCGCGGTTCGGAGGATAATAGGTCGTTGTTAATTTTTTTAAATTATTTATATCTATCAGGGTCACCGAAAGCTACAACATACTCGCTCAAGAGAGTTGGAACTCAAAAAACTGAAAAGGAACGGGACCTATACAATGGCTGGCAGAAAACCATAAATAACGAGCACAATTAACAAAGTTTTATTATTCTCAAACATTTTTTTTATTTTAAGAAAGTATTAATTATCCAGTAGATTAGAATCACTCCCCCCGCCTCCCTCTCCCCCCTCCTCCCGCCAAATCAATTAAAAAATTAAACGCGTCACACTTATGAGGAAGATATGGTGAAAGAGACAGAGTGAAAAAATTGAATAATACCCCCACCGCAGAGAAGCAGCAAACCAACAAATAACCAACAATTGTTGAACCCACGTCACAACCGAGTGTTAAAGAAATGTGTCAAAACTAGAATTATTTCTATGATATAATGAAGCAGAGTATTTCAGAAAAATCATTTTAATAAATGACAAAATTAATAAATGACGACACAATTAAGATAAATGTATAAAGCGGAGATGCCTATAGAAGCCTCTGAAAACTTTGAATGGAGGCTCTCTTTTTCACACGTATACTTGTATTACAGAACGAATTAAGGATGAGTTATTCTCAAACTACCAAAATTGGCTGGAGGCACAGAGACTGGGAAACATGTTTATCATGTGATTCAGCTACGAAGAAAACATAAATAAAATTCATGAAATAACTAATTTATTAGGCGCCAAGTGGAAATAGAACCACTAAGAAAACCTAAACTAATTCCGTAATAGCCAGGCCAGACTACGAATTATAGCAAAATTCAATCAAGTTCCCTATAGAAAAACTTGAATTTGCTGAATTGAATTTTATTTTCTAGAGTACTTGACCGAATTTTTCTAAACCAGTTTAACTAATCCTCAGTCTGTCCAGGCTATAATGTAAAATGTGCCAGACTTATGGAGAAAAGCAGCGATATTAACCAAGGTGTATTAAGTGAGCAGAGCACCATCTAAAAAGATGACCTCCCGAAGTGTATATATTGCGGAAAAGCTCACCCCGCTAGCTACAGAGGATACAAGATTGCCAAAGAAATTCATAAATGAGAAACAAAATAATTAATAGCATGCAAACTATCTCTCAGAGAAACAGTAAACTTAACCGTAACCGTTGGACTGCGATGTGGTTAGCAGAAAATATATATAAGACATTACGTAACAATAAACAACAGGATATACTATCGCAGAACGGGATCGAGGACCCAAGTGAAATATGTCCCACAAAAAATCCCAAATTTCTTATCATGCAATAAACGTTACATTGATTGTGTATAGGTTTCTGCAACAAGTTTCAATTAAGAAATATGTTCAACAAATTTCAAAAGATGGGGTCGTCGTTATAAATAACGGGTCTGTAACCTACCCACATGTCAATCTTTTGAAATTTGTAGAATTGAATTCTGTTATTAGCGTTTTGAAAACTTACCTGCATATACACTTGCCTTCTTTTTATAATTTGGTGGTGTGATGTTTAATTTCGTATTCTAGTAAACAAGTTTTGTGTATTGGATCCATTATTTATGTCTGCAGCATATTTTTTAAGATTTCTGTGCAATGCAACAAATGCATGCAACAAATTTGGGATCTTTTTTTGGGACAAATGGGTATTAAAGGGAAATCAAAGCTGAAATTTAGCTATTTACATTTATTTTATTTTAAAATAGCTTAAGTTTTAACATAACATACATAATTACGTATCAAAAAACCACAAATAGTCAAGTTGATGAAAATAAGCAAGATTATGTCACATAAAAGAAAATGATATTTGACGAATCTAACTATCAGTGATGTGAGCGGCGACGCTTAAACCAAACAAATAAATTGAAATATAAAAAAACGTTGGACGAATTTGGCTCATTTGCTGTTGGAATTTCTTAATGAGTTCAGTTTCGGTGAATTTTATTTTCCCAGGAGTGAAAAATTCTCCAGGTATTCAAAGAAATGTTCCGATACGAACTCGGCAAGCTGCGCAGCCTTACATTGAATGACACTTTTAACCCTAATAAAGTTGTTGACTCTGTATTGCAGCCTGAAGCGTTTTATGCCATCTCTCTTTGTTATTCCATTAGTCTGAGGATGGGATTGTGTCACGCCTAAATGTTTATTTCCTAATGTTTGATTCAATTCCTTTAATATTTGAGACTCAAACTGTCTGTCGAGATCACTTGAATTTTTTTCTAGTACTCCAATCTCTTCTATCCACTCTGATATCAAATTAGTAGCAATCGTTTCTGACGTCATGTCAACAATTGAAATCGTAGTAGGCCATCAAGTGAATCTATATATTACACCCAACCGATAGCGACCATTCTCTGACGAATCTTGTCATCATAATATTCTTGAGGCGATTATTATGCATTAACATCATGAATGGCGTCGGATCAAGTATTTCTCCAATACTGATTGCAGGCATTGGATTTTTGAATGGCATTCCAAGTGGACGGAAATATAAAGATAACGAAAGCCATTGTAAAAGGTGGCGATAATCATCATCATCGAAAATGTTGGAAATGACAACGGGCGTTAAACGTCAAGCCAGGAGAAATGATGACGTCGAAAATTCGCGAACACAACTACATGAAAGCAATTCAAAATTGCAATACACCAGTTATATTGATGGAATTTTTAGTACAGCTTCGTTTAAATTCGTTTCGAATACAAGGTATGACCCGCGGATTCCAAATTCAAAACTTCCAATAACCACGCTTTCCATATGTAAACTACTGTTGGATTCTTGCTCAACGTATCATTCCCATTACCTATAATCATTTTGAACCGGAATCTCAACAATAAAATGTTTTCGGTTTTCTTGCGAAAATCCCTGATGGTTAGTCTTACTGATTTTTGTCGGATAAAATTTATTGCCTTTCGATTATTTTGAGTATAGCTTGTACTATGGGGCATTCGCTATCCCTCACATCACTTTATTTTGAAAGCATTGTATCATTAGTACATTGGTCCGTAGATTCATACTGGTTTTAGAATTTGCCTATACAGAAGCCTTTTGTTGTGCATTAAGCCAGTACATTTTCCTATATTTGATGTTTAACTCTTCCTTTTTCTTCTTGATGTTGTCTTTCCGTTTTAGCTTAGCATCGAGTTTATATTTTGGTTTGTAAAGTTGACGTGTACTGATGCGCTACTTTTTAATCCCGTTACTCACTGTGTTAACTGAAATTTGTTTGTTGCTTCCGTAATATCTTTTGCAACTACTAGAATAGCTGTATCGTCCGCAAATGTTGCTGCTGTAGTAACTTGAATATTCGGTAAGCCCCTCATATAAAGAATAAACCGAATAGGTCCAAGTACGCAACCTATAGTGGTAAATATATCTGCTGATATTATTGTTAGTACTCTGGTACTAGTTTTAAAATTTGACTCTAAAGTGTCAATCTGCTATGTCGGATTTAAGAATTTGGTAAAATTGCTTAGACTGGTCTCGATGCAGTTTAAATTGAAACCCTTGGTGCTATACTTTGTCGAAAGCTTGAGCTGCATCTAAGAATTACACTCAATGACATCCGTTATCCTGTGAACTTGTTCAACTGTAGAGTGGGTTCCTCTAAACCCAAATTGGTGTGGTGGAATAAAACATCTCTCTTCTATTATAGGTTTGAGTCTCTTCAGCAACAGTTTTTCAAATATTTTTAATATGACCGGAAGTAGTGATATCAGTCTATATCATTTTTTACCGTTTGCTGGTTTACCTGGTTTATCAATCATAATGCTTAATTGCGTTCCATTGGCGTGGAACATATTTCAATCTGGAGGGTGAATTAATTATTTGAACTAATTCCCGCAGTAATAATTTTCCCAGAAATTAAGTCACAACCAGGTGATTTTTCGATACTTAAATTATTATTGATTTCAGTCTTTAGCTCCCATAAGGCCACATGTCTTATGTTATGTAATCATCTACTTTGTTTAGTAAAGTTGTTTTTTCATGTGCTATTTGTCTCGGCAACGGTTGAACAATCTTTACCAAATAGGCAGCAAACATAGAGACTTTCCGTTTGTCACTTTTCGCTCAGGATCCGCCATCATTTTTGATAGGTGGCACATTCATTTTGGCTCTTTTTAACCCCTCGCCGTTACTTTCCAAAATGAGTAATCGTCATCCTTTAGTTCAGAATGACCTCGAAGTCGCTTTTTTATGCTTTCGTTCTTTATTTCCTTTGTAAATTGTTTTGTTCAGTGATATATATGAGCACTCCCCTAAGATTACGGATCAGATTAATTCGGTTCGATGTATATGAACCTTAAATTACCACTTAAAATGATCAAAACCATCTCAACAACGGAAAATTGATACTAAACCAAACCGAGAAAACTACTTTAGGTGTATGTGGTTGTGCAACAAAATAGTAAAATACATCTCGGACACATTCCACCACCTCCATAGACTGAATAAAACCCTTATCTTCTGTTGCCCAAAATACATTTTTTTATGTACACAATAAATAGTTTAGCATAAAGTAAATAACAATTAAATTAAATAAATTATAAATTAACCTCACTCCAATTTAATTAATAATTTATTTAATTTAATTTATATAACATGTAAGAATATAAATATTTAATTGAAATATAAAGGCTTATATAGGTTTTGCATGCGTTACATTTTAAGTGTCAGATATATCCAAATGATATACGCGGGTTATATGTGAGTATTGATTGCGGTTAGTAGGCATCAGCAGTATCTGGATCAATTGTATCCTGACGGAATGTCTCAACATCGGCTTGACTATCAGCATGAATAATTTTGGCTTTTGATCCCGGCTTTGGAAGCATCAAAACGAATGGTAATTCAGCTGAAACTTCACCACCAAGGGCACCCAAAAACAGCTTTACTTTCACAGCATACGAAACAATAACACCGAATGCGTCACGATGATCGGGGGTAGCGAGTCTATATAGAAGAAAATACATGATAATTAATTTGGTGTATATGTACATAAAATCGTTGTACTTACAGAGTGGTCGAGGCTAAACAATTTTCTTGGCGTTTAATTTGGCCATCGAGTGCAATGCCACGTCGCTCTTTGTTCGAAGTTAGCAATGGCATTAAATACATCACCTTTTGTAGACTAGATCCTGGTTGAATTGGACAGCCTTCACTCGTTTCCATGCATGCGACCGTATTACGATACTGTCCATTTTGGAACAGACACACATCGACGCCTTGCTGGACCATGGCCTTAATCTTCTTCACCACCTTGTTAGAGTTATTTCGAATACATATATTCACACCGATCTTCTCACCGTGAATATAGAGTTGCTTATCTAGAGTTACTTCGAGCTCTAATTCACCGGGGCTCAACATAAAATCTTTACGCACAACGGTATAAGGTTGTGCACCCTGTTTCGTCGGTGCAAATTGTACTTTACGTATACCAAGAGTCACAGTGCTGCGTCGATGTGATCGATCAGTTTCTGATTCGCCAGTAAAGATTTTTACATAGTATTGCACACCACATGGTTCGCCTTCATCGCTACGGCCCTGTTGTAGGGTCACCGAGGCTGGAGCACTTGGTGGTATAGTAAACGTAAATGGATACGCATTCGGTCCTAATTTTTTCAATAGCCGCTCTTGTAATTTAGTAAGCGTTTTCTCTGGTTTCTTTTCTTCTTCCGGGTAAATCATTTCCGAAGCGAGATATAACTCCTTCTGGAAATTCAATCCCATCACTTCATCCTCTTCCCGTCCATAACGGAAACTGCAAATGACTTGGCCAAATATTTTACGATTTTCACGAACGTATTCATCGTCAAGCACAATTATTCCATCTGAAACCCAATCCAAAAATATTTTCAATTAGAGCACACACGCACACATATTTTACACAGGTTTAAAGCCACCACCTACCAATTGGTTCAACGGCAGAAATATGATCGATAAAATCCCGTTTGCCCAAGTACAAAGTCACTTTTCCATTAGGCGAGCACTTTTTAAAAACTTTAAAATTTATAACCATTTTGATCCACACTGGTTGTTAAAGAAATACGTTCGTTTAAAAAAAAATTGTCTCCAACAAATTGTCCACCTGTTTCCGTGAACTGATAAATCGACTACAAACGAAATTTTCCAATTTACCTGGTATTTATATAATTTTGCGTTATAGGAAAAATCCAATTAGTGCGCGCGAACTCACAGAGGTGATGATTTCAATAACAATACACCTACACACACACACACATACGATATTTTTGCAAGGATTCATTTAATTTTGTATACGTATATACGTAGATAGTTTAGGCAAGCATGTAAATGTATAATGCGACACAGCGGATCAATAGCCGCGCCGGGGTAGGAAAAATAACTCGGCCAATTGTGGATTCGCATGAAAACCTTGACTCATCCGTCGTGGCACCGAAAATATTAAATTTTGTGATTATAATTTTACAATTAAAATATATTGATAATCGAAGCCTTATGAATTTGTATAATGTTGCTTTCTTCGTATACGAAATGGTTACCTTTCGCGGATATAACACGTGAAACCTGTTATTTTGATTTTGTGCGTTCGAATGTTACTTTAGAATTCAAATACATCTGATGCGATGTCAAATTTCGAACGACCTTAAACCAGCGATAAACCATACACATTTGTAGGTCGGTCGTATTAGTTATCGACATGATGATGATGTGACTATTACATATCATGAACATTGTCTGGAACTTTATCTACGGAGGGGCGGAAGCCCTTATAAGCTATACTACTTCAATGTTTGAAGATGAATATTTGTGAGAGAACCAATGTAGGAGAATTGAAAAAACTTATAGAGACCTCTAAACCAGTAATATTTGGGCTTTATCAGCACGTTATGTAAAGCAACTTCGTCCATAATTTGTAATGCATACCGTGTAGTTTTTAACGAAATTGATGCTGAGTTAATTGTATGAATATTTTTTACTCAATAACAATAATTTTGTTGAATGTATACTCTGATAGCGGGCGACATTGATCGGCCCACGCGTTTTGCTTGAGGGTGCAGCATTGCCGCCTACCATTATTCCTAATGATTTACAGACATTTACTCGTATATAGAAGCAGCATTCTTCCAGGAAAATTTTTTTGTAAAAAAATTAAACATGCGTTGCAAGGTTTCAGGACTTTTATAAATCCATCACTTTGCAGGGAAAAGGAATATATAATATTTTCAAAAAGATTTAGGTATTCGTGGTCGTCATAAAATTTGCCGATGCCTATAAAACCACCATCGTTTTTCCTAACGATGAATCCCCCAAGCGTTAAGCACCAGCCGGCGAGTGCCTGGGGGAATTAAAATAAAAAAAATGTTTTGAGAAGGTTGTTCGCAATCATCTCTACATTCGAATATTTAATTTCTTCAAGGTAGTCAAGATTTGCTGATAACTCGCTGATACTTTAACGGGATCTTTAACGGATGCCATATACCATAAGCTTTATTAGATTCGAATGTATAAATTTTAATTCTCGTCAGAATAACGTCGAAAAAAATGTATATGATAAATTCTGTTTCCTAGAGGTGTTTCACGATACAGCAATGCTTCAAGACGATAGACAAGTAAATTGCGTATGGCGCCTTTAATATTTCCAGCGGACAATTCGGTTTCTTATTCGTAAGTTGTTGAGACCGATTTTTCGAAATTCCAACCTGAATTGGCTGAGTAATTCCTTTTGTTCGTGAGGAAAACTGCATTGAACTCAATAGAATTGTTGGCAAAATGAAGAAATACCAATCAACTTAATTGTGTATCGTTTGTGGCAATCTGTTTGTGTGTAGTCGCAGGGGCTGGATACTGCTTCGGCTGTGGCAAAGTACAACAAATACGGAATATAATACCCCAGGAAACTCAGTAGCAGAGACTACCAAATCCACACTCTTCGGAGGCTGGCGAGAAGGATTCTGGAGTGGACTAATCATTGCTTAATCTAGAACACCACACCAGTACCTTCGATGATGCCATTAATCCATTCCATGCGGATAAAGGAAAATTAGAAAGAGAACCAAATTGGCTCTTAAACTCGACTAAAAGACCAACCAAGAAAAAGGTAACAATCTTAAGAGATAGCAGAAAATTTGCCATCTACTCTAAAAGAGGTTCTTAAAAGCCAGTTAACCATCAAGAAACAACTAGTTCTAGACCAACATCCAGCTATTGTTCGTATCTCGAAACAATGCCGTCTGGAAAATTAATGTGGCAGACTCTGAAACCTATAAAGCTTTGCCTACAAAACTTAAATTCGAAGGGCATCAATGGTTTACCTACGAGGTCAAGAATGATCTTCCAATCAAAGTTACGGCTAGAGGCTTTCACCCAAAATGCACAAAAAATGAAATTATTGAGAATCTCAAGCAAAAGGGCTATCAAATAGAAAGTTCTGTAAACTTAAGAAAGAAAAATTGAACTGGACAAAAACATATGTATAATATGAGGGCAATACTTAACATGAAAGTTAAAATAGAGCTATTGAAAGAAACAGCGATCTAACACAAGGCATATTAATTGCAAGAAACCACATCCCGCAAACTACAAGAAATGTGAAGTAGTTAAGGAACTGCAAACATTAAGAAACAAATCGCGAAAACAAAATAAAGTAATTCCTGAAAAATGAGCCAAACTCACCAAAGAAGAACCAAAACCTCATGCAACTAAAACCGAAGAACCTAAACTGTACTCGCCAATGGAAATCCAAGACCAGTTTAGGAAGGGCTCTACCAAAGATACAACAGTACTTCAAAAGATACTAAGAAGCATGGAAGCACTTATCATTCGACTAGCTAAACAAGAGAAATGCTTTGATACTCTAAGCAGCAGGTTAGCTAAGCAGCCGACTGTCTAAATGAAATGGCACCCTTGATCTGCAATAAATGTGCTCGCTCTTTGTGGGAACCTCTATTGTATTTTTTTAATGTTAGCCTCTCGATCGGAGTGTTTCCTGATATTTGGGAAACATCGTTTATTATACAGAAGAAGCAGGATTTTCGATTCTTTGAGAATATAAGTGCTGGTTTGGTTGGTTTTATCACGGGTGCACCGACAATTACTGATGGTCTTTTCCAACGATGTATTTGACTCTGTTGGAAATGGTGGTCAGGTTGATACACAGATTTTTCGAAAGCTATCGATATATTGGATCATAAAATTCTTATACAGAAGTTAATCGACTTCGGATCCGAATTCATTCTAATGAACAAAACGGATTTCGTTTTACCTTACTTCTCGAAAGCAATAAATAGCAATTAATATCTCCCAAGTTTACTTCTTTCCATGCTTTGACATACCTTCCGGAGTTCCACAAGGTAGTCACCTGGGGCCGTTACGTTTTACAGTATTGATTGGCGATGTCATCCAATGTTTCGATTTTTGAGTGTCTTATGTATGCCGATGACTTAAAAATGTATGCTAATATCCATCCTGTGATGGATACTGAGGATATGGAAGATGAACTCAACGTTTTTTGTGATTGGGTCCACACGTAATAAATTGTCCTTGAATACAAATAAGTGTAAAGTTATTTTGTTTTGAAGATCGCAATTTTCTTGATATTCGTGACCTTGGAGATATTTTTTCAAGTAGCCCCACATTTAATAAACATATCGATCATTTAATAAATAAAGGGTACTCTCTATTGAGTTTTATTAAACGTAACTTTGCGATACTTTCACTTTAAACCTTGTATACCCCTTATGTTACGACGGTACATCAACATGCCTCTATAATATGGAATCCATATTATCAAGTGCACTCTGACAGGGTCGAAAGTATTCTAAAGCAATTCCTAATTTATCCTTTACGACGTTTACCAAATCTGAGTCAAGGATTTGTTCGGGAGTCACGTAAATCGTCTATTACTGCTGAATTTACAAACTCCATCTACTAGGCGCTAAATTACTTGCGCTACGTTTTTAGGGATATTTTACATTTACGCTCCTTGGACAGCCGTTAGATCGCATTCATTTTCTGTTTTAAAAGAAAAACAATTATTGTTAATATTTATTCACATTTTTTACAATGTTAAGTATATATGTTACGGTAAAAGTCCGAAATCGGTAAATGTCCGCATACAAATAGCAAAAAGCTGTTTTAGTGCTTCGAAATCTATGAAATGAGAGTCTTATATTCTCGAAATTGTTCACCCTTCACCCCACGGAGTATTTTATATGGTACTAGTACAAATTGAAATTTGAAATAGTAGGGACTTACGGGTTTACTAACTCTCACGGGCTCGCGGGAACTAATTGTGCCCCTCATGACGCCCTGTAGAAGGGAAGGTCAACAAACATTTTGAAACCATCGGATCTCTGGACAACCGATTTCGGACTTTAACCGTAACATATATATGAGATATTTTCTTGCGTGGCGGATATCATATTTATAAATTTGTACGTACATAATCGATAGATAAATAAATAATACAAAAAATACCTGGTGCCAATTAATAATTCGATACAGCTAGAAAAAGAACTAGAACAACTCAACATGCCCCCCACAGTTTTCCCTCAAGTTCAAGGGAAATGCACCGAAATATCACTTACCTAATTATTTATTTATATTGAAATAAGTGTAGAAATTTGACTTGAAAAATTATTAATGTCAAAATACAAAATAAAACAAATCCGCGTTGGATTTGAAAATTAAAAACACAGAAATATTAGTAACAATAATAAAATCACTGGGGGACATAATGTTGCTTTTAAAATTACCTTTAGTTAAACAAAAATCAAACAAATGATTAATTTTATTGAAACTCTTACACATCATCTTCAGTGGTTCATTATCGAATAACGTGATTTTGCGTAACGTGTATAAGGGAATAAAGCCAAGAAAGGGTGTTTATAGATAATGGAGGTGCAACTGGTACAGAAAACACAGTTTAGTTTATATTTGATTTTATATATAAAAAAAATAGATTTATTAATCACAAACAGTTATTCGATTTATTATCAATATAATTACATAAAAAAGTATTTATTGTAAAGAAATTATTTATTTTTAATTCCATTCTTTCTTATAAATTATTATTACACAAGAATTTCTGGAAGTCAAAATTAGTGCTATCTACACTTATATGGGTTCACATTATAATACCGAAGTACACAATTCGAGATGCTTTTGTTTAGGTGACATACTTATACATACCTGATTACCTGGAATATGGCCACCGAAAATGAAAATTCAATAAGTTATCTTCAAAAACGGCTTTTTAATACAAAAATTAAGAATTAAACAAAAAATCAGTCCCAAAAATATATCCTAACCAGCAGAGGTCGAATGTTGTGTATAAAAATTGTTGATATTTACGAAATCGTTACACATAGCCACCGCTCCGTTTTATAATTCCTCTTTCTTTAAACTTCCTCCAGTTGCTACAAACGTAATAATCGATTCAGGCGTGCGCTTACCATCAAAATCTTTCTTATATATACCGTTCTCAAAATATTTAATTGTTGGGAATCCATTGATCTTATATTTCTCCTGAATCTTTGTATTCATGGTACAATCGACAGCCGCTAATATACCACCCCCACTTTTTTTTAATGCTTGAGCTGCTTCAGCAAACGCTGGTTTCATGTTAGTGCAATGTCCACACCATGGGGCGTAGAACATGATCATGATCTTTTTATGCTCATTAAGCGCTTCTTCGAAATTTTTTTCGGTTAATATAAGAACTTCATTAGATCCGGGGTAAACACCAAATGGTTCCGGTATTTTCATTTCATTTGCGACATCAAACGCTTGTGGAGCCTTTAAGAAATTTATTATATCTTTAGCTGTTCGGCCCCCGCTGTAATCTTTAACATCTTTCAAATAGCTGATATATTTCAGAGTTGGATATCCCTGTACATCATATGCGGCACAAACACCTGAATATTTTGTACAATCGACGGCGGCTAATTCAACTTTTGGATCATCGGAAAATTCTTCCGCCGCCTTTGTAAATTCAGGCTTTAGTTTTTTACAGTGGCCACACCATGGAGCATAGAACATGACGATAACATGCTTCTTCTTCTTCAAAAAAGGTTTAAAAGATTCATCCGTCAAGTGCTCAACATGCGATTGTTCTTCATCCCAAGCGGTCTCTGGCGGCGGAGGTGGTGGGGGTTCAGACGGATTTTGCATAAACGTTATAAGTTTATCGCTATCACGAATATTTACGTCAAATTTAAATTCACCATTTACAAAATATTTTACGGTCGGATAACCCTTTACTCCAAATTTTACACCAATCGCTGACTCTTTTGTCGCATCAAGGGCGGTCAACACACCTGGAATCTATAGTTGTAATTAGATTACATGCTCATTACATTGGTTTACATTTAGGCATCTTGACACTTACATTTTCTTTCCGCATAATTTCAGCTGCCTTCTCGTACTCAGGTTTCATTCGTTTACAGTGGCCACACCATGGCGCATAAAACATAACGAGCGCCGATTTTTCATCCTTCAACACTGGCTCAAAATTAGACTCGGTCAGGTGCACAATTTCTGAATTGGCTTCAGCCGCCCAATCCGGATCTTTATTCTTTATAACTGGCCTCTCCGACGGATTTTGCATAAACGACATAATTCCCACTTTATTATTTTCTCCTTCAAATGTATGCTTCATTCGGCCACCTTCATAATAAAGCAGCGTTGGAAATCCCGTAATATTGTACAACTTGCGAATTACAGCATTCTCTGGCCGGTTTACATCGATGGCAGCGAGAACATATTTCGGCTTTAACTCGGTAGCGGCGGCGGAATATTCAGGTTTCAATGTTTTACAGAAACCACACCATGGTGCGTAGAACATAACGAGCACTGGCTTGGTTTCTTTTTTCAAGTACTTTCCAAGAGTCTGAAACGTGTATAGCGAAGTTAATTTATTAAAATGAAACAGTTTGGAAAGCATAATTTAGAATTTTGAATAAATAAATTTTGAATTTTTCTTTATTCTAAATCCGTCCTACAATTGAAACAAAGGTACCGAAAATGTGTTGGGAATTGACAGATCCTTCCAAGCCTACTCCCGAATATACATATTTAATCTGCAAGTGCGAGGCACGTGCTTAGAACGACCTTGTCATAAAATTTACCGTAAATTATAATTATGTTATTTACAAATTTAAACTTACAACAGCATCTGGAATATGATAGACATCTGTTCCAGTTGGATCTTCTTCCCACGGCAAATCTCCAGTAGGGTCTCGCATAAAATTCACGATACTAGTGACCGAAATTTGACGATCGTAGTCCTTGTGAAAATCACCATCTTTGTAATGCTTCAATAAATACGGACTTGGTGTTATCTTCATCTTTTTACAAATTTTCTTCACCTCACTATTCATACAATCGAGCAGCACCATAGTCCCTTGCCCTTTTATCAATTCGGCCGCTTCACGAAACACTTTTATAGTCGATTGCGTATCTCTGGTCCCCGGCACAAACAGCACAAGAACATTATTTTTTGTACGAAATATTTTTTTCAATTCTTTAAAATCTAATATATCATCGATTACAGAGTTTTTGGAATTAGATTTGGCCGATAAATTGTTAAAATTACACACGAAAATCTGTAACCATCCGAAATGATAAAACAATTTTGTACTCGTGTAACCAAATATTATAAAATAAAATAAAATTGTACTTACAAATAACAGGATAAATACGTGTAACTGCATTGTTAACAATTTATTTAATAAAAATTCTACATATAAACTAGTGTTATCACAATAATTAGTCGCCGGTGAATGATTTCTTATTCTAATCTCTGTTGTGTGGTTTCACTTGCTGACGTTTTTATAATAATTTTGTTAAAAAACAGCGATAATGACAAGTGAGGTTAGGTTTAATTGTATACAAAATGCGTAGGGGTGTCAGTAGAATCGGTAAACCGGTTCAATCTAGCATACATTTACGCGAATGACTTTGCTGTCACAATAATTTCCGAGATTCGGAGGAACCAATTTGATGGCTAAATAGATACCATAGATATAATAATACAATAAAATCAAACCTGAAATATTAAAGCAACAAAATACAAAGTTTTCTTTTTATAAATTTTTAATCTTTATTTTTTAAACAAAAGTATTAGCTTATCGTTTTCCACCAACACGAGGAGCCGCTTTCTGTGTAATTTTAGGGGCCTTAGATTTTGGTGCAGCCTTCGCTTTCGTAGTTGGTACTTTTTCAACTTTCTTTGCAGCTTTCGTGGCCTTCTTTTGTTCCTTTGCCGCTTTAATGGCTTGTTCACGTTGAGCTTTGCGTACTTCTGGTTTCATATTTCTCTTGGCCATAATATCTGTGATCGAGGCACCTACAATAGCCCGTTGGAATTTTTGTGTACGACGAGTACGTTTACGTTGGGCTTCTTCAATAATCCCCTTCTTGTGTTTACGTCTAAAATGAGAATATCGAGCGCAAAGCTAGATGACAACTTCATATAAACAAAACAAATTTATATTCACCTGTAGAGAACTGTCCATGTTACTTTACGTGGATTTCTCTTCATTAAATACGAACGCTCACATTTTTTGTCTAGGAAAGTGTACGACTGAAACGAAAATAAACAAAATTCGCAGGTAAATATACCACTTTGGGAGGTTAGTTTTCTTGAGTCAAATTTTTTTAATCAAAATTTTAACACAATTTCACAAAACATGGTTAGATAATTCCACACAATTCCAAAAATTTGCATCACGAACCTTTCCATCAACTTTGACCAATGTTTTACCATGGCCTGGGTGAATTTTGTACCCACTAAATGAACAAAGTCCGATTCTGTAAATATTAAACAAAATCACAAATTAATAACATTGCAAATTATTTGCAAAAACTATGTTTAAACTATATAACATAATATAATTATTAGATGATCAGAAAAACTATTAATTTTAATACAATTGAAAAATTTACGTACTTCATCTTGATGTTGTTTAAATCAAAAAGAACCGGAAACTTGTTTGACAGTTAATTTGTGCACTGAACTGCAAATTTTTGTTTCGTGCTGAATATATTTACACTGCCATCTGCAAAAATGTATACGACTATATTCGTAATTTCAAATTTATTTCGTTTTTATTGTTTGTGGCGCATGTGCCAAATTTCTATGAAAACTTCAAAATACGTCCTTTCTTTCCTCATTCCTATTCGACTTGTTATTACGTATTAAATGTGTGTGGGCGTAAAATGAAAGGAATTTATTTCTTTGTTTCGTCATAAAACTTATTAATCCTCTAAGTAAAGTGTGTTAACTATGTTTTAAAAGTTTTGTGTACAAACGGAGTTTAAAACAAATCGTGCAATTATGAAGTTAACTTTAAAAGGATATTCGTGTATTTTATTTGTTCAATTTTTATTTTTGTTTGTTGATTTAGGGATAAATAGTTTTTCGTATCTAGCCAGGGGAAATAAATTATCAATAATTTCAATATTTTTGTAAGCTCATATAATAACCCTTTTTCTGTCTTATTGTTAATCACTTCATTGATTTTCTTTGCAGGGCACAGGATATTAGCATAATACTGTCGTTTACGATAATGGTTTTTACAATGTACTCAACCTACGTATATCAGGTAATATAATGGGGTTAAAAAAATTAAATAAACTATTCATAGCGTATGCCAGATGGAATTCTGAAAGAGTATATAGCGACACAACTGATTGAAAGTTGCGTTTTGGGATTGGAGTGTGAGATCAAAATAACGTAACCAACACACATATCCATAAACTGAGTTGGGCAAGGGATGAAAAAAACGTTGCATACTTTTCTGTTTAAGAAGTAGCTGCCTCAACTTCTGTCGTCGGGTATGCTATGTAAAATATTTGTAATTGGTACCTTTCCTTAATGCCTTATAATTACTCCAATATTCTGCGTACGACGATGAGAGCAGCCGGCTCGGTTCCGCTCGTATCGGATGGTTGTTAATTATTAGCTGACGAGTCTGCTTTTTGCACGCAGTAATTGAATTTGAATACGCTGTCAACCGTATTGTTTAGACTACGTGATGGTCCTTTCAAATTGGTAATGGCATTGCATGTAAGTTGCTCTTATTATTTCTGCTTTGCTGTTGATAGTCCGTATAAACTAAGTTTCTTCGTTAGAATAATAATTTACTTCTAGCCCTATTTTGTGAGATAAGCTTTTTAAAAAAATAGAAGGAATCGCCGGCCCATGTCGTTTTCATGACTTACCTCATTTGTTCTTATGCGTTCTCTAGGCAGAATGTTCTTTAAAACTAGTAAATCCTGGAATGTTCCCAACATCATGTTCAAACTGGCCCACTTTAGAAAACCAGAGATTTATATTAACCAAGTTATTGTGGAGAATTTAGAATTTAGCAATAGACCCTCACAGGCTCACGGATGTTAAAAACAGTAACAATAAACTGCTATTTTATGGTTATAGCATTTATTGGTCTAAGTTCCCTAAGCCTGAATTTGCTATAAATTTTTTGTACTCCGAATTCATTTTTGGTCACCAAAAATATTAACGCTATGCTCTTATTTAACCCAACACAACCCGACACAACAAGAATTTACAATTATTTGTTAATTCACTTTACCCAGTAACTTATTTATACTTTAAATCACACGACTAATATTCATTAGTTGAACTAGGGACAGAGTCGTAATGAAGGCGTAGTACGCGATGGATTACAAAGCCAATGTAAATTGCGGGAAAATTGCTATTTGGCGAAGAGTAGTTTTCTCGCTATTTAATTTCGCTGGTAATCAATTGCGTCCTACGCCTTCACTAAGACTCTACCTTGCGTTCATCGCGCTGGGTTTTTATATACCGGCTGCCTAAATGCTTATTTATTACAAAAATTACTCCTTCTACTTAAGTCTAGAAGTCACTAAGTGAACCTCATAAGTGATCAATTTCTGCTGAATTGACGTTTATCCCAATTGGGTGATCCACATTAGGAATTTGACTTTGATCTCATTCTTCGTTTTTCCCCCTTTACCTATATAACCGATGGGGATTTCACCGGAGTGAGTGAAATCATAATTAATGGTAATCTCATTTAATTCGTTTGTTACATTCTAATCGACATCTAAGTAGTAATTCAGTTTAAATATCGGGACCGGAAATGGCAATTGTCTTTAGAAGGTTCTTCGTTTCTTTTATTAAATAATAATTGTTTCTTACCAATATTTGGCAAAATTTTATTTTCCACTTTAAATTTGGAAACTCGAGTTGAATCTGCTAAGCAAATATTTGAAATTTGAGAATTCAAATGAAAATTGAATGCTGGAAAAAGCGCAATGTCAAATGTGTACAAACTAATTGTGATTGCTTTGCACTCTCTTTTCCAATTTGTACAGTGTAATCAAGATGTGTTGTCGATTGAAGTAAGTTGTAGGTATACGAAAGTTTGATGTTGGTTACGACGTATATACACCCCTAATTTTTTTAAATGTGGGCCGGCTGTTACCGCATCGCTGTCTCCCAAAATATATTGTCAAAGGTTTTCCTAATTATGTAGAAGAAAATTATGTCCCGAATTAAAATACAAATTAGAAGCAGCAGCTATACCAGGGCAGAACAATGACAAGCAATTCATCAACCCAACAGCCAGTAAGTCCTTATTTATGGATGTTGTCAACACCAAACACCGACATCGGTACGAGCAATTCTGAGATATGAATCAACAACAATAAAGTGGAAGGCAATTCTGTTCTGACACATCTATAAGTGAAAGTTCTTTCAATCAAGGTAATGTAAGCAATTTAGATAAAGCTCGAAAATTCAAGGCACAAGGTATTAAAATGCGTTTGTGCTATAAAGTAATTACAGAAGCGAAAAAATTATTAGAGATTGAGGGCAGCCACGAAGAGCCTCAATACAAGCCACACCAACTCGATGTCCAAAACACCTAGCTTAAATCAGCTAAGATTACTATTCAATGTTAATCGACAACTTCGAGACAGTGAGCTCTCGAATAACTAAGGTGCTGAATAAACAAAAACCTAGAAATTTAGATAACAAATCCGATATAAAATAAAACGGATAGAAATTCCGTGTTTCCCTTATGACCCTTTAAAATGGGCATCTTTTCACGATCGATTCAAACGGATAGTTCATTTAAACGACGATATAAGTGAAACCATCAATATGCACCAGTTAAAAACAACTGTAGTCGGGAGCGCGGGCATACTCTTAAGTCACATTGAGGCCACAGGTAAAAATTATGATGACGCCTGGAAACTAATAGTAAATCGGTAATAACATAAGAGGCAGTTGACATCCAATCATGTTAACCTAATTTTGAGCTATCCAGTAATAAACGTATAGAATCACCAGCAGCTATACAGTCGTTACCCGACTTATTAACCGAAAGCATGCATGTCATTAAAAATTTAGGCGTCCTAACGGTATCATGGAATTTCATGATAATTTCAATTATCATGAATAAACTAGGAAACGAAATATCAGGGCTGTTTGAGATGTCAATTGTAGATCCTAGAGAAATACCAACATTAGAAGCATTCGAAACAATGAAATTAAATATTTGCGTTTGTAATGTTGGCGCAATATACACCACCTCAAAGGTGTGTTGTGTGTTGTGTAAACAAGGGCAAGATTTAAAATACTGCGCACAAAATTTCGACAAATTATTACTGTAGAGCGATCTAAATATATTGCACAACAACAGCTTATCAACAAGTTTCAAGAACAAACACAATCCTTGTTCTCGCAATGATGATATCACAACTGCCACAATTCAGATAAAGGAGTTGAATTTTCATCGAACTTTTCCATAAAAATGGAAGCCTTAGTATTGCGAAGTATGAGGCCGAAGATGAGGTAAATGCTCCCAAATAATCTATTGTTACAAGCAACCAAATAAAATTGACATTTTATTGAATGCTGATTATTGCCCAAATATCTTGATGAACCAAATTGCAGAAGAAAATGAAGGCGAGTCCATCGCTCAACAAATAGAGCTAGGGTGGATTATTTTGAAATATTTTAAACGAAGAACAACAAGCCACCTAGCATTCACCCATTGGTTACCTTGAAAGACATTTAAAATCAGGTAAAGCGATTTTAGGAAGTGGAACTTATGCAACCCGTAAACTTTAAGAGAGAAGAAAAAAGTTAATGAATTTTTCAAGAGACATCGGAAGTGTATGGAAGAATACTTCAGTCATGAACATTTAATTGAAAGTAATGAACAACGCCACAACGAAAATTACAATCCACATCACGCAGTCGAACACTAGAACTACAACAAAATTAAGAGTGGTATATTTGACGTATCAGCTAAGACAGATAAAAATATTTGCTTAAATCAAATACAACGCGTGGATCCCAATTTAGAAGAGGCTGTGATACCGATTCCACGTGGGTAGATTGATTCCACGTGCGTAATTACAAAATGGCATAAGCGGATATAGAACAAATGTACAGACAGGTAAAACTGATAACATAAAATATTAGGGAGGACGACACCAGATGAAGTTAAAAAAGCATACCAGATAACCAATGTAATGTTTGGAATATCATCTGCATCATACCTTGTTTTCAAGGCATTGTAGCAGCTACAGCAACCGATGAAAAATAAAAAAATGAGTCACTTCTACGTGACTTATTATCAGGTGGTAACAACTTAGAAGAAGCGCAAATCCAACTGATCAGTACACTAAAACCCGGAGGATTTTGTGGAGAATCGGAGAAAATGGGTCTCTAATAATTCTCAACTGATAGAAGCTATTGATTTGGACTTGGGAGCTTTCGAGCCTATTGCATTTAGCGACGATGCACTGATAACATTCCGATTGCTTTGGAACCCTGTCACAAATTCCTTTGAGTTCAAGGTGAACCAAAACAAAAATATTACCTGACTCATCCAATGTATTCGATCCATTAGGATGGCTCCCTTCCACCTTCGACACCAGTAGCAGTGGTATATTTCTATGATAGATCGTTAAATTCGACAAGTATATTAACGGCCGAAACCCGAGTAGCACTAATACTGACCAAGTTAACGTCACTGAGTTATGCGCGAATGGCAAATAAAAGTAAGGTAAAAGTAAGATTAAATCCTTGTCTCCTTTCTTACATAGAGGATGTCGTGCGCGATGGTGGTCGAGTTCGAAGCACAACCTCTTGAAGCTACTATGAAAAGTAACCGATTGCCATCAAAAAGTGAATGGTCCCTTCATCGCTTAATTATTTTTTGGAGAAACACATAATCAAACAATGCATGAAGGAACACGATTATCATGGACTCACCTTTGCGCCAGGTACTGGATCATTCGCCGTCGAAATGTATCACGCCATTTCACATCGAAATGTGCATGGTGTCAACATTTCAATGGAACACAGTTATTGAGAAATTTATCAGCTGCGCGTCACTAGAATCCATTATGCGATACATTTTCTAATCCACACGACAAAGGGAAGAGTTTTCACTAAAGCATTCATTATAGCCTATAAAAGATACACTGCACGTATATGATTGTTCTATATACACCAATTTTGTCTGTGTCAAGAACCAATGATCGCGAATTGGCTGCGCTGATTCGCTCAACTTTTGGCAAATGATGGAACATCAACGTGGCGTTTCATACAGTCAGATGAACAACCAGCCAAATCAATTAGGATAATATTCCTCCATTAAAATGGCTAACTAAAATAGGCATAGACCAAAAATATCGTTTCACTTCGTAGCCTGGGAGGGGTAGGGACCAATTTCACTATACCCATTGATCCTGAGACCGAGATTAACCACCAATTATTTTCCGATCTCTGCGGTATAAAAGGTAAAGAAACCGAAAGGACGAGAAAGAAAAACGCAACGTCATTCATGTTAGCCAACTATTGGCAACATTGCACCAATTAGATTTCAAAATTTCATAGAGTCCAAATTTTTACATAACGTTTACAATACAATTTTTTTCTGTGCCTATACTGTGATTCAGAATATTTTTATTAATAACCATACATAAACAATTTATTAAAACCTATTTATTTTTATTAATTTTTCAGGCTGGAATGGCTGATCTATTGTACACCAAATTTAGAACTCCACTAATAGTTATGACACTTTACTTCCTGCTAAGCGTATCCCATCACATATGGATTGTAATCGACCATCATAAAACACCGTACTCATTCCAATGGCCAAAGGCGTTAACGGCTCTGTTTATCACGCAAAGATTGTGTAAGTACTATTTACACTACCTATATATGTAGTCCTATCGCAAAACCAGCTTATGAGGTTTATTTTCATTTCAGTTTCACCATTCTATTACTATCTGTATAAACGATCAGCTTTACGAATAACAGATCCACGATTTTATGAAAATTTGGAATGGATAACAGAACAGCTTGCGATCAAATAAAATTTAATGCAACACCATCACAAAGGCCCTCGCTATTCGAACGGACTAGATTCTATTGTGAAACGTTCATATCAACCAATTTAAATCAAAATCAAATCAAAACCGAATGTCAATAATACTTTGAAAAATTATTTCTTACTTAAATAAAACCATTAAATAGTTTTGTAACATAAACTTTCTATAAATTAGTTATGGTTAGCTATTTATCTTAAATGTATATGTAACAAATACTTAAATTAAGCAGAAATTTTAATTTAGTTTCTAGAGATAAGTTCAGAGTTCACAAATACAAAAACTACTCCATACCACAATAAATTGGTGTAACATGATTTTAGTTTATAGAGATTATAATAAACATTACAACAACAACATAATATATAAATAATTGTTACAATTGATTAAGTTAATTAAATACATTTATTACTCTATTAATTAATTCTAATAAATTATAATTGTTATGATAATAATTTTATTAATTATCTAATTTACGAATAAAGAACTGGAATACTATATTGACCGTGTTTTACATTTTATGCCATTTTCACGTCTTTAATGAGTCGCATACTCTCTATTAGAGACATGCAGTATTAATTGACGCAGAAGGTTTGCATCAGACCTGTAATATATACGGTCTTTGAGAAGCGGAACTGACTGTGATGCTTACAACAATAATTATCTGCAATTATCATTCGGTTATCACCGATTGTCTGGATCGGCACGGCACCACAGCGTCCACAACAGCTAAGATTTACCATGTAATATTCAGGTGCAGTGGACAGTTTGAAGTTAGTTGTAACTATTGCCGCTGGCGAATCTGAGCTATAATAGCTCAGAATGTATTATAGTAATTTTATCAACAGTTATCGCAATCTCACGCACTAATTTGTGAAAACTTCGTTAAACATCATCGACTAAGTGTTTGCTAATATTGTCTATGAGGTCGCATTTATGGTTGCATTCTATCGTTCTGTCGCTCGTTACAATTGCTCAATCAAATACTATTTTTCGCCACAAATGATCCACAATGCAACGTGGAGGTCAAACGATTTTAATAAAATTATTGAAGCTAATTTCGATGGTTTTGTAACAGTAAATCTGAGGAAAAATATTTAAAACAAATTGAAACTCAAATAGTTTACACTTAATAAACACATTATATCACTTGTTAAATTATTTTTTTGCGAAATAATTAAACAAGCGACCTCAAAGCGATACACTTGCACTATATCAGATTATAGAATCTACAGAGACCTGACTAACTCTATAATATTAATGGGAGGTTCCAAAATATGCCGTAACTAGGTACGGTTAGGTTATGGTCGCTGTCCTAAAGAATCAGCGAAGACACAGTTTGGTCCATAGCCATACCACATGCGAGCTTCTAGGAATTTCTTCCTCTTCTTTATTTTCACAGCTACGAGAGTAATGAAGTAAGGAGGCTCCAAGTCTGATGGTTTTATGAATGAAACCGTGTCCTGTAATAGCACTCACAACCACGCCGATGGGCATCGCATAGGTATCAGCTGTCTAGATTTTGCCAGATCTGGTCTTGGCCAGTTCTGCCTATTTATTACTCATGAAACTCTATTAACTCCCATCTGTTGTTCCTTAATTTCACAGCTTTCACCTGAAGCATTAGCAAAGCACGTATTGTGCGACATTTCAACATATGCTTTACTAAGTAAGACAAGACGGTTGTACCTCCACGAGTGAGCTCAACTGCCCATAAATGTCTCTTAATATTTAAATTCCCTGAAAATACTTCAGCTTAGAACAAGCTGTTGTGGTCGATGCGACGAGAAGAGGGGTGTAATTTCAATGTATGCACGCAATGCACAGACCAGCCGGCTCCTTCAACCTTAACACCAATTTTTGACATCAAAATAATGACGACCGTGTTTGTTTACCTAGGGTATCCAAGGGTGTGAGTTGAATGGAAATATTAAGCCTTGACCAGTTGTGCTTATAAGTATCCCAAGAGTAGCTGTTTGTTATGTTTTTTTCATCAAAGAAGGTTTGCCAGAACATTTGGAGCCAGACTTCAGACAGTAACCTCCATATAATAAAATGTAATGTTTGAAGTGTAGAGCCAGTGTACGAAGTGAGTCTTCAAACTCTATCTATCGAAATGGCACTTTTGGAAGAGTAAAGTGGTGTTGTCGCTTTCATTACCGTTTCTATTAAATACGATTCGGTCTTAGTTTGATATCTAAAATAAAAACCAATTAGTTTTCTTTGTCTGTGAAGATCGAGCATATCCTTCGGTCTAAGGCCTTTGGGATTGCAATGAGAGCTTTTCCGAACTTGGGTTTAAACATAACTTTCACATTAGTCCATTTTCTAGGAATGTGTCAAAGTTCCAGACTCACCTTGAATATAGCTCCAGGTCATGGCAACGCCAAGTCTGTGGACTGTATTCCGCTGATTTAATTTATTTAAAGCTGTTTATTGATCACAGGATTTTCCTCCTGTTAATTACTTGACTTAAAATGTCCCGGAGGGAAAAATTTCACAATTGGAACCGGTGGTGAATTCCATAAATTAATTCTAAAGGTGTCCCAGTCGGCCTTCTTACAATTTATAAAAAATGTATTCAAGGAGATAACAGTGATCAGAAAAGGAATGACGTCGGAAAACTTGGCTTTCAACCTTCGATTCGGTCAATAGTATTTCGATTTTCGCTACTCTTCGGCTCAGTAGCATCCTGAGTGCACGTCGTGTTACCGTCAAACATTTAATGTGACCTCCTCTGGTACTCGAACTCCCGTTAAGTTTAATTTATCGTTTTTATTCACCTTTAGTGTGATTGTACTGAACCTATAGTAGATAACGCTATTGGTCTTCGTCAAGTGAACTGTAGTGATTTTTTGGCTCTTAGACATTTAACTAAACAGTTCCATTCTAGATCCATCATAGATCCGGAAACGTAGAATTGACGAGAAAATCTGGCTGATGTTCTCTCAGTGTCACAATCGCATACTTTCCAAATCTATATAATCGGACCGATGAAGCTACCCCATATTCAACAGCGAGGAAGTAGATACTGCAATCACATATCACAATCCTTTCAGAAAAATTAAAAAATGTGGTTCACTTTCGGTAATCGATTGGGATCTGAGATCAGGAGCAACTAGCTGTCGATTGTAAGATCTCAGTCAACTGTGCATTCGTCATTAATCACAAGAATTTGTGGTCTTTCACTCATTTGTATTTAAACACCAGAAACTCGTATCGTTCTATAAATGATCAGCATCATGATCTCTACGCTCTCTCTAAGCTATATACAAATAGCAAATACGAAGACTGCATGAGTCTGGATCGTATACTACTTTCACATGAACTGTTACAAATTACTACCCCCCCCCACTTCTCGCTATCTCTCTCTTTCTTTCGGGTTGTTAACATTCCATGCATGCATTTTGATGTCTCATAGATTGTGAGAACTCTTCTTCGAGGTACAATACGCCGTCGCCAGTAGCCTATATCTCCCTTTTTGATGATTGCCAGCTGATAATACATACTCAGTAGTGATGTCGAAGCCTCCGTGGAGTCGCTTGTTCTAATGATATGGTTGAATTGTGTCTTGACAGTACAGAATACAAAAGTTAGCAGTTCTGGTTTCTATTCGATTCCATTCCTGATTTTTATTCTCAGTTTTGAGTATTTTAAGTGAGAAGCCATCATTTCATAAAAAAAATGAATTTTAAAATGTTTTTCGAGAAAACTCGACTCTTTTATCAAAGTGACACGATAATTTTGTAACTCTATCAAATAGTGGAAAATCTCCGAGCCTCACCATTGTGACAAGGTAAGTAACACACCTAGGTAAGTAAAGACTGGGAAAGGGTAAAGGATTTTAGAGCAATCTCCTAGGATTATTTCAAAGGCTTCCGAAAGTTGTTTGTTGATTAACGCTTTGCGTCTACAGCCAATTTGCTATAATATGGACAATGATATAGATAAATGAGTGATCAGTTGATTCATTTCAACCTAATCACCTCCTAACAACTGCTGGACCAATAATACTAGCATGAACTAGACATTTTCATCGTTTCATTTTGTACTTTCTTCTATGTGTTCCCATGGAGTCACCCAAACTTTTACTATCCCTAGCAATGGTTGCTTGGCGTTGGTGATAAAGTAGCTTTCGTTTCATCTTTCTTTACTACTCGCCTCCGACGAAAGTACTTAGTCAATTTATATATAGACCACTAGCGTATTTTTATTATGTCCGGGTCATCAATTGATAATATACGAGCATATCGATTAGTATGGACAACAACAATAACTATGAGAAGAAAATCGAACAAAAATGCCGTAATCAATTGAGGCCCACAGGTTTTGGAGAAAGAAATATATACCACTATCAGTCCACAGTATTTAAAGGCCTAAGCTTAAATCACACGACGTGGCTTGAAAGCTTGTTCAAAGCCTGCTATAGATCGTAAATAGGGTTTCCCTGTTATGTAGAGTTCAGTATCATATGAATAAATGTTTGATTCATTTTAGTGATCTACGCAGATGAAAATCATATTGATATAGTCGCCCAAGAGAATATTGTTACGACTACCGTTTTGAGTTTTAAATAAGAAACGTCAGCCGAAACAAGATAATATCTCGATGTTGCACTATCCAAGTTTGTGGTTATTTTCCTGCACCTAACTTCGCCACACCATATAATAGTGGGTTCAACACTCCATGCTATATGCTAAAGCTGCCGAGACTATAGTATTGAATAATGGATTATCAAGTGTTCCTTCAATGGCTGCGTACCAATAGTCGGGTAAATTACAGATTTTTCGATCAGTTGGATATAGAGTTTTTGAAAAATAAATAAATTTACCGCAAAATTTACTTAAAATTTACTTTTACCCGACTATTGGTACGCAGCCAATGTCCAGAAATGTTTCCAGTGTTTGTGTGCTACAATATTGTGGCGCGCTTTATCAACAGATTAACTCTATTGGTAGACATGTAATCTTAAGGAATAAAGAAAAGTTATCTCTAAAATGTCTTTCCACTATAAACAGTTAAGTAACTTTTTCAAACCTTAAGCATGACCCCTTTTCGGATTTTCATTCGACAGAGATAAAATCACCTTTACTTTCCCTAAATCCAAGGTTTTGAAATAGAGTTTGAAGATATGCGAAAAGTGATCTAACACTAAATCTCAGTCCCTCTTCCAGAATGGCAACAATACCATCACAGCTTTGAACTTGCAGTAAGCAAAGCTTTCCCATCATAATATTCCAGGCACCTTATCAAACAATTGTCAGTCTCTAGCATTTGGTTTCTGGCCAATATCTAATGTTCTCGGATTCTTACTTGACACATTTTTTCTATATGAATCTTGGAACTAAATTTTACCAGTGTATTCATGGCTTCATTGAGCAGCATTCTCGTCTATTTCCCCTGTATACTTAGTAGTCTACCAGGAAAGCCTAGTTCGTTTGGGTCTACTAGGTCTACTACCTTGGGTCTACTAACTGGGCAGCATTTTTTTATAGAGGCCGATTGCTTTCTGAAAGTCAGTTCAGTTTAAACTTCTAGGGTGTTCAATAAAGAAGTGTCCTTCTGCTTCTTTACCGGTTCCGTTCTAGAGACGTTTCTGACCTTTTTATTTTCCGAGCATCCAACATTTCCACTAAATAAAATATGCTAGATATCGACAGTGCCTCCAAGTTTTAAAACTCAGACGAACATCGAAATCTTTCTTCACAAAAGTGGTTTCATTGTAAAATTATAATTTATTATTCATTATAAAAATTGTATTTTCTATATTGAAGAATGTTTTTGATCTACACTGCAGGCTTTATGTTGGTAAGATTACTTAGTCTGGAAGATCGCGTACGTATCCGAAACCCATCATATACGGCTGTACAACCGAACAATCCAATTTCTCTCAGTTCGATAGATTACAACTTACTTTCGTAAGTTGCTACGCCTCATACAAAGTTCTTCCTAGTTTGTGCATAGACGACTGTAAGAATCGGTTTTCTAGAAAGAATTCTAATAAAAGAATCTCTACATTTAGATTATGGGCCACCGCGATTACATTGGCCTTACCCTGTTTTATTCCTTTTTATGAAACTGGGAAGTACATAGTTCTTTTCTTCTCTCCTTGATTTTCCTGATATAAATAAGATTTACCGACGATTTTCTTCATGTAGAAATACACCCCTTGCTGTTTTCACCTTGTTGTGCAGATGCAACTCATCATACTGCGAGGGGTGGTTCAATATTCTTCAATGGAGTAGTATTCGGGTTTATTCATTTTGTTGCTTTGACAAACAGTTAGGACATCCGTGACAACTGTAATCGGTGGTATTATTCCCTATCAGTCCTGTCCCGTGTTGCGCTAAACGATCGAGCTTATAAAGATTTGCCTATTCGATTATTAAGCCTATTTAGATGATGAACGTCATTTGTATGATTTAAGGCTGAACCACAGAATACAAACAAAAGGGACATTACTCGTTTTTTGTGTGGAATAATTTCGACCTTTTTTATCCTTGATTTGTATGGTGGTTATAGTGGTGGAAAAATTTTGCACTGAACTTTTTTATATTCAGTGCGGGTAGTCAATTTTTTTGATCCAGTGGTGTATATATGTTTACTTTATAATATGTTACCGAGCTCATTATATATTCTGAATTAAAACTACGTAAGGCGGTGCACCCTGTAGTATACCTGCGGGTCTATTATGAAATTTTCGACCGTGTTTTTTTTTCGACAACGTCGAAAATACCTATTATGAATTTTTCGATTGTATACCTTAATAAAATTTTTTTACGAAAATTTTTTATAATTAAACTAATTAAATTTTAATAATTAAAATTATTTAATCCAATTTTTAATATTTTATGTATAGTTTTATAAATATTTTTTGTATGGGCAACGATATTCGACACCTTAAGAGATGTCGTAAGTTTTCGATTCGACGCTGTCGAAAAATTTCATAATAGCTTATTTTCGACGTCGAGAAAAAAACGCGGTCGAAAATTTCATAATAGACCCCCTGTTGTAATTCTCAGATCTGGCACATAAGTTCTGTCTTTGTTCTGCTCTTCAACATCCTGACGTTTTTGTATGTGTTGTTGGGTGTCTTTTAATATTTTATGGTACCGATTTCGGTTTCTTTGTTGACTCTTCTGGGAGTGTTGATTCCAGTTCACAAATCTGCCTAGTCCACTAGGTATTAGGCAGCGATATAGGCTAATATTTCTGGGGTATCATCAATTGTAGATTTTAGATTGAACAGAAGTGGATCGTTTATTGCCAAAACACCCAGTGTGACTAGTTTTTCCTATGTGGTTTGCGACTAATTTTTGTTAGAGGCAACCAATCGTTCAACCTACCTCTTCAATCGCGGCATTAATACTCAAAAATAATTTCGAACGGGCAAAAATACGCAATACTATTTGGAGTTGAAATATAAATATTTACATGTTATTTTTAAAAGTAACAATATATTAGTAGTGTACATACAAACGTATATCATAATCAGAATCACTATAAAATTACAAATTAAAATTATTAATTTAATATTTAAAGTTCAATTTTTAATTTGAAGTTAAAGGCACATCAAATATTTTTTCCCATGATTGGCAAACTGCATTGAGCGTGCTATCGGCACATTGTTCCGTTTCAAAATCTATATCCCAATTTTCATATTTATCCAAATTATCATCGTAAAAGTACAATATAAATTGGGTACTATTTAATTTTTTATATTCGAGCAAATTACTCATATCCTGTTGGTGTTTCGGCACAAAATCAATACTGCCCGGAGTCGTATTCGTATTATTCATTAATAACCAATTAAACGTATTCGATAAATATAAATTAATATCGGTAATTAATAATGAGGATAATTTTAAATTTATTGCATTACTATTGTTATCACTATCATTATTATTGTTATTATTATTGCTACTACTATTACTATTTGGTGTTATATCACAAGATTTTAAAATAGCAAACATTTCTATTTTTGAATTATCCGTTTGCTTTAATAGTTTTTTTAATAAAAGATCAGATTGTTGATAAATAATTGTACATGAATCAGGTAAATTTGTCGATATGAACAGGAGCAGATTATCGGTCCGTAATATATCGAGCAATAGTATATTGATACGTTCCAGCAGTTTGATATTTAATTCGATACCAATTTTCCATGGAAGCACGGTAACTCGATCGAGCCGATCGATTGTCACCGAGAGGTATCTTTTAAGCCAATTTTTTGGATTATTATCATAATTGTTGTTAATTATTTTTAAAATATATAATTTTGTGGTGCTCACTAGTAAGAGACCGTTGAATATTAGATCATTATTATTATCACTACTATTGCTATTCTCATCGATTATTTTACATTTCACAAGCCATTTGAAATTTTCATTTTCGTCCTCAAATAGATTTTGATAGAAATATAATTTGAGACGGTGATCCACTTCGTTAAAATTTTTGTATGAAAATTTATACGGTTCAATTTGATTGTTTCCGTCATCGTCTGCATCGGTGCTAGGATTTTGAGTTTTCGAAAGTAATATGTTTGTTGATTGGAGGAGATCTATATAATAGATTGTGAAATTAATCAACTGTATGTAACACTATCTGATGAACAAATATGTTTACTCACTATTTAAGACAGATGATATTGTTGTGTCATTCCTGGCCATTTTGTCTGATTTCCCTTTACTTTCAAGAACAGCAGTCTCATCAACTGATTTTCCTGTAAAAAAAATATGTTTAGTTTGAATTGTTGTTTGACTATTGCAGGAAGCGGTGAATGGCCACATTTAATATGCTAGATATCGCTCAGATGCACAACATATTTATAAGAGATTTATAGAAGAGAATCGAGAAAAAGAATTCAGTAGAATTGTTTGGTAACCAAAAGGTAAGTTAAAAGGCGACTCCAAATTCAAAACATATAAATAAGAACGGCAAAGTCTTCCAATCATCTTCTAATTACCAAGGAATACTTTAAAATAAAAAAAGAAGCTGTAAGTGGAAGAGGCAAGAATGGCGGGATAATATAACTTACCCACCTCTAAACAATTTGGATTTTTAATAATTCACTCTCCCAGACGCAAAATTCTTGAATTATAATATATAAAGTAAGCGGCCAATAAGCCGCAGAGCATAATAATTTCGGTTTAGTTTAGGTATGTGTTAGTAGAGACAACACAATTCCGCATAGGTAATGTTACTTCAATAATTAATCTTGCATGGTTTAAAGCATTTCCTTGAGAAGTGTTGTTGTCGGAAGGAAAATGGTTAACGGTAAATGCTATAATTAAAGTACGGCAATCTAAAGAATTGGTACATGTTATTGTTAAACCCAAAAATTTGATTGAATTGTTAGATTCTACCTCTAAGGTGAAATTGATTGTTGAATAGTGAGAATTTAACTATTTTGAAAAGAAGTCTAATAATCTATCACGCACAGATACATTTTTTAAAAAATATGTTATCTCGGAACTATGTTTAAACTAAGTTGGAAACTATCGCTAGCATTTATTTATTTATATTGAGTAAGTCAAAAGTATTCATTAGCAGTTGGATGATTAGTAAAACTATCCATTTGATTTAAAAGTGTCAAGAGTACAAAATTTGATCGTCATTTTACTGAACATGTTGCCAACTGTTGTGTAACCTGGAAGCGCCCAATGTCTTCTGCTTTAGAAACAGATTGCCAAAACACAGATCTTCCAATCTCATCCAGGCTGGGTAACTACTCGTTTGGTTTAAAACCCTCCGAAAGTGTTTTTAATTTAATTTTATCTTTTAGGTTGCGAATATAGCTTTCGTATTTCTGTTCAAAATAGAATTCAAAATTTAGGTTATTCACAATAAATTTTTGTTTACTATCCTGAGAACATAATTTGAGATTTTCTTTACAAGCCTTGTCATCATAATACCATGGAGGATATTTGTTCAGAATAAACCCAATGCCTCTAACTAAATGTGTGCAAAATTTTCCTACTTTTACATCTGTCATTGCTATTCTACTCGAGATTTAAATTTATTTGTTCAAAATATTGTTGAATTGGATTTTTTGAATTTGTAATAATGTTTCCGGCTTTGGTATGTTAATCACGTGCTTTTCTATATTGCAATTTTGGGATATTCTGTGCTAGTGCCAGGCACCAGCCCTCATCGAGGTGAGTTTACCAAGACGTTGGTACCTTGCTTTCAACCTAATGAAACCTTGAATTTTTTAAATTAAAAAACTCTGTCGGTCTCATCAGACTGTTGTCGCGGGACGGCCGTTTGAAATCCGTTTTCAAGAAAAGACCGAGGAAATCATCATATCCACTCGTAAGCACTGATTTATTTAAATATTTTATTTAAACATATATTTGTATAGATAACCAACTCGTTTGAAATTGGGAAATTAATTCTTTCGAAATAACCAATTTGAAAGTTTCAGACATAAGCAATGAACTTGGTTATTTCTTTCAGTTTTAGGAAATTATTTTGAATTATTCTCAAAGATTTTAAAATGAAATCAGCGCAATTATTTTTGAATTTTAATTTTGGAAAATATTTTTGCATATCTCAGTTGGGTGGATGTGATATCTTCAGAGGACACTCTTTAATTTTCCACAGTTCAATATTTCAACCGGTCAAAGCTTCTCTCAAAATTATCGGATTTCCTCAAGTCATTACCATTTACAACTTCACTTAAAACCTATATTGAAAAATTGCCACCGTACAAACCAGATTTGATCTTAATTAATTAAGAAATGGTCAAGTTAGAATCAGCAAGGTCGTTAGCACTTTCCTCAGCATCAATTTTAGTATCCAACTTCCATTCAGCACACGAAATTTGAAAAGAATCGGCTAATGCCCTGTGCCCGACACCGATTTCTTCGTCTAAATTTCCGACTAAGTAAATTAATAGTTATGATGCTCACACACCAGAAAGTCCTGCAAACTTATTTCAGATTCACTAGCCGATTACTGGGAGACACACAGTATAAGCAATACTTATGGCGGCTATTTTTTGTACTAAATTTCCAACTAACTAAATTGAAATTGTTCATACCAATTATTGATAGATGTCTTTAATATTCATAAACCAAAATGTGTTTGAAATAGTTCTAAACTGTACATTTAGTTCAGATTTATCAATCGCCGATTAGAAATATTTTGGAGATTGATAAATCTCAATTTATTTAGCAAATTTTAATAAAACATCGGGCGCATTTTGTTTTCTGCCATCTATGATTGTCTAGTATAAACTAACCATGCATTTAGTTAACTGCAAATTTAGTCAAAAAAATCCATTAAGGCACGCAGTATTAGTTCCATTTATAAAAGGTCTATAGTCGCTTAAAACGATGTCAGATTTCTAACTCAATCTCCATTGAATCATAACAAGAATTTAAGAACATTATGCGAAATTTAGTACAGAAACGAGTTTCCGTGTATTCATGTTAAACATATTTAATAATTGATTAAAAACAATTCTACAGACCGTAATTCCATAAAAAAGGATATTATCATACTCGGTTAATAAGTGGCCATTTTCTAAAATTGCACCAAAATCCATTTTAGAATTTCTAATCCAGTCGAGTTCCCCTTTGGGTTATCTTATAACCATGGTCCGAAATTTAACATCCTTTTCAGAATCTGTAATCCATCATAAAATTTGAATTTAATCTGAATCGTTAGTGCGTTAACGAAAATTCGAGTGTTGTTCAGTATGACCAGAATGGTCATATTACACAAGTTGATAAACAATTTAAAAAAAAAATCTCCATAATCATATCTAGAGTGATATCGCAAATAGATAAAAAATATGGGAGGATTTTTTAAAATTGAAACCAACTTTTTTATAATTAACCAGATTCCGATGGACTCAAGTAAATTCGCAAGCTGGCAGGTTTGTGCTATTAGAGAAGTTTTTCCAGAGGTTTTAACCAAATTTAACATTTTTTTAAACATTAAAGTACGAATACATAATCAATTACCAATATTAAATTTAAATTCTAACTGATTCGACTCAGTTTAAATATTTTCAATTCAGTATGAAATAAAGTAAGTCCTTGAGGACACAAAGTTATAAATATTAAACTTACCTTGAGTTTGTTCGTACGCCGTGCATATACTGTCGGTCACCGAACCTGAAGAGCTGCTTTCCGTCAAATTTGCTACACCGCTTAGCAAATTCTTTTTATCATTTTTCAAATCAAAGTTGGGATTTACGTTTTGTACAGGTGTCAGTTCTTCCGATCCAATTAAATCAACGTCCGTCAATTTGGTATTGGCTAAATGATCAAAATCCGTTGAAGTACTTTGATTAGTTAGCGTCCTTGATAAATCAGAAGTAATTGTTTCCAAATTTGTTACTTGTGATACTCTACGTTCGCCAACATTTCTACGGATCGAATATATTCTTTAAAAAAAAAATGTAACAATAATTATTCATAAAAAATTTAAAATAAATAATATCCAATACCTATCTAACACTTCAATGCTACTTTGGCTCGGATTACTCAATATTTCAATATCACTATCTCTTCCATTTATATCTAGATCACGGTCACGTTCCGAATTTGAACTTCCTGCCACACTTTGATTTGAGTCAAACGAACTTTCTGAATTCGAAATTTTCGAACATGATGATGATTCGTTTAGGGATCCGACCGAGCCTTAAAATAGTATAAATAATTTATTTGATTTCATCATTAAATCAAAATAATTAATTAAACGAATAATTGAAAATTAGTTAAAAACAATAAATAATTTAAAAAGCAAATTTAATGTCAAATTTAGAAATGGTTATAATATGTAATCAGAAATTGTACACGTCACAACACAAAATGTTCGCCTATAACATATACTAGATCAGTGCTTGTTAACCAGAATCCATGTTAAAGATGTCAGATTTCTCACTTACTCGTTTAAATCGGAAACCAGTCTAGTCTAATCGTAAAAAATCGTTTCGAGTTTTGAGATCGGTTAAAAAACACTGTACTCGTACTATAACGTAAAAATAGGAATAAGTAAAATTTTGAAAAATAAGGTTAGTAGTGCAAAAAAAAATATTTATACTATTTAATTATAATTTAATAATAAAAAATAAAAATTAATTAATTAAAAAACAAACCAAACAAAATGAAAAAAAAAAAACAAAATTAAAATTTGTAATTCTTACTCAATGGTAATTTTAACGGAGATCTCCATGCGTCCGTTGTTGGTGCTATATAGCCAAGCATTTATTAGTACATGTTTCGTAATTTTTTAATAAAAATAAAATGTAATATAATTTTATAAAATAATTAATTGTTGTAATATAATAATAAAAACAAAAATAATTAACCAAAATTTAATTTATTTTTATTTAATTTGTTTTGTTAGTATTTTATAAAAATAAAAATCAAAGTCAATCAACTAAATCTAAACGTATAACACAATACAATGAGATCTACCTAGGTTCCAGTAGATTTAAAAATCCCACAATAAAAATCCATGCTTTTTTAATAATTATTACTACGTTTAGAATTAGTTTTGGTTGGTTAGTAGCTGAATAATTTAGAATAAAGTATACAACTCTAAAAATCCATCACCAAACCAATATTAATATTTTTATAACATTTATAAAGAAATTTCTAAATTCCAAAATAAATACAAATTTATTTATATATTTTTGAAAATTTTATACAAAAATGTTTTAAAATTACATAATTTTATGTGGAACCGAGCGTCGATTCCACATACATAATAAATCACACACGGGCGCACTAAACACATCCCCAATACGATTACATTTTATAGAAATATATTACCTATACTGCTGTGCGAAGCGCTTTTCCGAATGCTAGTTGATGATTTTGATGCGGCTGCATTTTCACTCGATAAATCACCGCGTGCTTTTTCCGAGTAATTTAATTTTGGCGAAGATTCTTTAATTTCAACCACGAACGTGCTTCGGCACTCGATACATCGCACGTCTGAAATCGTGAAAAATAGAAAAAAAAGTTCTACTACGTACCAATACAGAATTTTACTACCTTGTTGGTGTAATGGTTTACCGATTAAAATACTGCCGAGTGAAACTGATTATTTTAGTTTAGATAGTTCTCAGAAGGGTCATATACAACTATGAATCTTTTAATGGGCTATTTAATGCTTATTAACCAACAAAAAAATTATTAAACACTTTTTGATTTGACATAATTTATTATGAAATGTTTGGATTAGCCGATTTACCAAAAATTCGAAGGAAAACAAATTAGTAAACTTTGTACTTGTGTATGGTGAATAACTAATTTTTTCTTTTACATATCAGTGCTGCTCTATATTGACATAAATTGAACAGAAAGTCGGGGAATATAAGCGAATTGTGGTATTATTTTTAAAAATATATATCTTTTTTCTATTTTTGCGAAAGTAAAATTCATTCAAGAACAAACATAAGGAAATAATGATGGACGAGTAAACGTAGATGGATTACTAGATATCTATATACATAAATAAAGCAAAATTCCTGTCTGTCTGCTGTTTGTTTGTTTCGAATAGGCGTTCCAGCCTATACAAGTTTTTATCATGTGTAAGTTGCATGTCCAGAACCAACTTTACAATATTTTTGAAGAGGCTGTACTCCGGGGTCTGAGTGAGGCTCCATCCAATACAAATTTTTTCTAAAATTTCAATTTTAATTCTAAATTTTTTTCACGGAAATGAATTTAGGAAAGGGGCTATATGAAATTAGTGACATGCTCGAATCCGGGAGGTCCGTCCCTTGGACCAAGGTGACCCTCCTTATAAGTTTCCCCACCATTCATCCAATCGGATTCAAACTTTGCATAGGAATTTTATACCAAAATGAGCAGATTTTCGTAATATTTTTGAAGGGGTCGGCCCCGTGAGTCTAGGTGCTCCCATACAATTCCTCCCAATTTCCCCAAACGTCGATTTTTTTAAATAATCACAGATAATCCTTCACGACTGTCTTCATTTACTCGAGTTTACATCGTAAGCACGAAGATGACCACACGTAAAAATATCATTGCCAATTAATCAAAGCTATCAAGAAATTGTATCTTATAATAATTTGATTGTTTGTTAATCCACTTCTATCTAAAACATATGGAGCCTATATAAACGATAAAGTATAGTATATGTAAAAATCTTATTAAAGAGAGTGGATCAAACAATTTATCTCTATAGAGATGTACTCGTAAGCAATTGGCAAGAGAATCGTCTCAGTGAACAGAAAAGAATACTGTTGATTCTGAAAGATTGTACGAGACGAATTGCGTTATCAATCTATTAAATCGATCCGTCGAAAAGAACGTCTTCTTCCAGAGCTGAAATGAAAACGATCGAATCAGAATCTTCTTCTAGAGCTGCTGATATAAGTGAACGGAGTGGGACACGGCTGGAAAGCCGATCAATAGAAAAATTCAGAGCTGATTTAAAGTTAGCAGCATTCAGTTACGATAAAGACTATGATTATACAAGCAGTCCCATGTCGCAATTGATCAAATAGATAACGTTTGTTTACATTGTGTAAAGTGTTATTCGCATAGAACAGTCAATTTGCCACCTCCGTGTAATCAACCTGAACATCTACTAGTGTACGTCTCCGGAACTACTGAGTTATCCAGACATTTGTACAAAAAATTGAAAAGTACAACTAATGTTTTCAAATGACATCTTTTGGAGCAACACAAATTGTTAACGATGGAGGTCTCATGCCCACGTTTAAAGTTCAAGGACAAGTTATCCATAAATTGGGAATTCGAGTCGACGACTAAGCTACCTTATGCCATTAGCCGCGGATCAAAACGTGAAATAAAATCAAGTTAACAAATTTTATTACTCATTCATCTGGTAAATTTATTCAAAACTGCATTGGAGCAAATGCCGTCAGATAATTACTGAGCAGTCATTCGAGTAGAAAAAAACACTCTCTGGTGTACATGAAAGGCGCTTCAACGATCAAATAAGTTGCTATTGTCATGGTCGGAAAGGATTTCGGTTATTATTATTCATAGAAGAAATTTAAGTCTACAACGTGTTATTGAAACACATAGATCGTATGATGTCAAAATCTACTTAAGAAATTAAAATGCGAACCCCTGCAGATTCCAAATTTAATTTTCTTTTTGAGTTTTATTTTCGATTTTTGAATTGCATTTTATGTTTTTTCCTTTTTTGGTTTTTAGGGTTATTATTGGAGCTGGATATATTTTCAATTTTCTCCTTATTACTAACGGTTATCAAAATGTATGACTTTTAGTTCACCCGAGAAAGGAGATATACAATATTCTTTAATTTTTATATCATTGTTTACGCACCATAATCGCATATTATTGATTATTTAAGAAATATTTCTTAGTGAAATTTAAACGCTTTATAATTTGTGATTTATTTTAATTTTATTTAGGTTTATTAAGTTTATTTTTATGTTTCCACGCTAATTCATATAAAATTTAAAATTGGTGATAAGTTTATTTAAAGCCTTTGAATGCGAATTTAAAGTTTTTGAACTTTCGTTAAATCAATAAAAATATCGAATGTTTTATTTTAAAAATATTGTGACCTATTTCCGCTGAATTTCAGGCAAACCTAAATGCTTATTATTCAGTTCTCGTTTAACAAAATTACATTTAAGCAAAGAGTATGTATTGTTATAAAGAGTAAGGAAACAAAGAAAAAATGTTCATCAAAGAATTCATGGGTTATGCAACTTAAATGGGTGATACAACACACTTAGGTATCTTCAATTATGCTAATTTTTATCGTTTTCTACCTACCTACTAAGCTACCTTATGCCATTAGCCGCGGATCAAAACGTGAAATAAAATCAAGTTAACAAATTTTATTACTCATTCATCTGGTAAATTTATTCAAAACTGCATTGGAGCAAATGCCGTCAGATAATTACTGAGCAGTCATTCGAGTAGAAAAAAACACTCTCTGGTGTACATGAAAGGCGCTTCAACGATCAAATAAGTTGCTATTGTCATGGTCGGAAAGGATTTCGGTTATTATTATTCATAGAAGAAATTTAAGTCTACAACGTGTTATTGAAACACATAGATCGTATGATGTCAAAATCTACTTAAGAAATTAAAATGCGAACCCCTGCAGATTCCAAATTTAATTTTCTTTTTGAGTTTTATTTTCGATTTTTGAATTGCATTTTATGTTTTTTCCTTTTTTGGTTTTTAGGGTTATTATTGGAGCTGGATATATTTTCAATTTTCTCCTTATTACTAACGGTTATCAAAATGTATGACTTTTAGTTCACCCGAGAAAGGAGATATACAATATTCTTTAATTTTTATATCATTGTTTACGCACCATAATCGCATATTATTGATTATTTAAGAAATATTTCTTAGTGAAATTTAAACGCTTTATAATTTGTGATTTATTTTAATTTTATTTAGGTTTATTAAGTTTATTTTTATGTTTCCACGCTAATTCATATAAAATTTAAAATTGGTGATAAGTTTATTTAAAGCCTTTGAATGCGAATTTAAAGTTTTTGAACTTTCGTTAAATCAATAAAAATATCGAATGTTTTATTTTAAAAATATTGTGACCTATTTCCGCTGAATTTCAGGCAAACCTAAATGCTTATTATTCAGTTCTCGTTTAACAAAATTACATTTAAGCAAAGAGTATGTATTGTTATAAAGAGTAAGGAAACAAAGAAAAAATGTTCATCAAAGAATTCATGGGTTATGCAACTTAAATGGGTGATACAACACACTTAGGTATCTTCAATTATGCTAATTTTTATCGTTTTCTACCATTAGTCACGAGTATGAAAATATCCAATACAAATAAAAAAAAATTGTTGGGTAAGTGTATTGTATAACCCATTCAAATTGCATAATCCACGCATATTTTGATGAAAATTTTTCCTCTGTTTCGTTACTCTTTATAAGATTACATACTCTTTGATTTAGGTCAAAAATTGAATTGATTTATTAATGTATTTTACACATACTGTTAACTTTTAACATTTTCAATCGTTAGGACCTCTCGTAAATGTTTCATTCTTATTATGCGTTTTAATTGATCGGACATCCTCTTTAAACGAAGATAGGTGTTCTGTTTTTTAGTACATCAGTTTCAGAATTTATCTGGAGAATTAATATATATGGATATCTTGATTTTCAATTTTTTGATTTATTCGATTCTTATTGAGTGTTTTTTAAAATTATTATACTAAATTATTATATTATATATATTTACCAAGGATTTAGTTTTTTCAGATTGCATGGTGTAAGAATTCAACATTCATTTCTTTTTAAATATCTTTTATTTGATTGTATGATTCTACGTTTTTAGTGTACACTTTATGTGTACGCTTAATTTGTACACTTTATGTTTACGCATAAGCGATAATGCGTTGTACTACTTCATCTTCGTGTCGCTGACTTCTTGTAGATGTATTTATATTGGTTGAGGTTTAATTTTCTTATATTATTTTACCTTATTGTTAATAATGATAGACGTAGGTTCCGTGACTCTCTTTTTGCTCCTGATTATTTATTTGATTTAATTTTTATCTAACATTGTCAAAATTGGCAACTTTAGCTCTTACGGACTAGCTGGCCGAGACCTTATACATGCACTCAAACAAATCATCGAAAACCACAGATTTTGTCTTCTTACGCGAACATTTTCAGCAGAAAATTACTGCAGTTTATTGCGGAGGGGAGGGAATCTGTACCTTTCTTATTGATTCAAATTTATTACTTATTAACAAATAAATTGTTAATAATAATTAAACTACACTGGGTAAAATAATGTGTATATGACCCTACAAAGCGCTGCCAAAACTCCCTAAAAAATCATTACACCCAAGTATTTTTATCGGCCAAAAACTTTTTTCAAGGAATAATTTTTGGGATATAATCTAAAAATGACGTACATACCTAAATTATTTTTCTTGTGCGTATTCTCTTTACAAAACTGAGCAGAACAATTGGCACACCGGAACAGGGTTTGATTCATTTCGGATAAGGGCCGCTTGGCTAGAATATCGTCACGCAAAAATTTTTCTAGTTTTTGACACAAATCCAATTTCATCTGATATGAACGTTGTTTCTTGTCCTTGCGAATTGTATCGAAATTTATACGAATTAAATCGGATTTTATACGTTCACAACTTTCTAACATTTTTATCGGCCATTTTGATCGCGTACTGAACATTATAAGTATTATATTTTATATTAACCTTATAATCATACTTTAAATCCACTTACCGATTTGTTAAAATATCCTTTTCCCGTATCGTTGTATCGGACACAGTCAAAAACAATTCCTCGCCAGTTGTATCTAAGATAACCGGATACACCTCTTCATCATCCTCCGGATCAGAAATCAAATCACTCGTATCTTTTAGATTATAAACATCTAAAATTGACGGATCATTTGAACCATCATCGAATGATTTATACACCGAATTTAAAGTTTCACGCGATTCCTCATCATCCACACTAATACTTTTATATTCTGTTCCGCCCGACATTATACTTGTATTATGCTCGCTAGCAAATTGATTTGTTGGTGTCGATGTTATTAATTCATCTGTTACCATCACATTTTCCGGAGTAACCGAAAACAATATATTGTCTACTTGTTCATTATTGTCGTGCAATTTACTTGTACTACTACTACTAGTATCACTTTTGATATTTTGATTGGTTTTCACTTGATCAACGTCACTTGTTAAATTGAAAAGTTCATCTGTCGAAAACCGACCCGTTTTTGAACCCGTATTATATTGTACACCTAACGATAAATTTAAATAAATAAATGCTTCAACGAATAAAATAGTAAACGTTAAAAAATTACCAATAACATTGTGCACTAGATTGGCCCCCTCTTTGTGTAACCACTCTTCGCCGTATTTCTTTACAAGATTTTCGATATCTTTTTTCATTTCCAAATGTTCTTTATTACCTTCGAGGGGTTTCATGCATTCAACCGATTGCTTTTCTTTTTTTGAACGATCACTAGTACCACTTGTATTACACTCATGTTCTCCAATTTCACCGATTTGCACTTTTCGAACTTTAACACGTCGTGCTGACGGTTGGTTTACTGAATTTGTCAAACTTGTACTACTTTCATTGTGCGTACTATTTAGATTTGGATTATCACGTTCCACAATACTATTTATTGAACTTATACTACTCGATGGTGTTACTTGCTTTGAATTTTGTTGCATCGAATTTACCGAGCGCATTGTATTTGAGCGACACAGCACATGCGCTGAACTGAGCGATTGATAGATTGAGGATTTATATTTGCCGGTTACGCTTTTCTCGTATTTCGAAAGTGGTTCATTATCGAGAATAAACTGGAAATAGGAACAAATATATAATATATGAAAACATGGTTCAAATATCCTACCTTAACGGACGAGGTATTCTTGTGTAAAAATTTTGCTACGCTATCACGATATTTTGGATAAAATGCTAATGGATTCTCAGCCAAATTTAAATATCGAAGCGCCGCTAACGGTGATATTGGATACAAAATTGAATGATCAAGTATACAATTCCCGGAAAGATCAAGCTCGTTCAACGCGTCAAGTCTTGATAGACCTGAAATTTCTTCTATAAAATTATTTGACAATAGCAAAATTTGTAAACGCCGGCCAGCCTCAATATTAAACGTTGGGATATGTGTTAATTTATTATAACTTAAATCGAGCACTTTTAAATACGGTAACCATTTTATTGCGTCCACACTAACAATTAGATTATGGCTTAAATTTAATCGCTGCAAAAATTGGGCAAATTCCAGCGACGTATCGATTGTCGTTAGGCCATTGCACGAAAAATCAGCTATTTTCAATTCATTCCACACAAATCCATTGCTATTGTCGCCGCCACAATCCGATATAATTTCTTTTACGGTTGTAATACTTTTCCGCACGCAGGCAATCTCTTGCAACTGCGACCGTAATTGTTGGATACCGGTAATTTGTTTAACATAAAATCGCTGAATTTCTAATCGCTGTAAATTTCTAAATTTTGATATGTCAGCAATTCCATCAAACGAATCGTCCGTCTGAAAACTCGTTATACTCAGTATCAATGTTTTCTGTATAAAATCATGGATAAATTGTAGATCCCGTATCGCGTCCGATTTTGAATTATTCGTTTTCACAACTTGGAAACTCTTCGGTGGGCATTTTTCATTTTGATCGACAATAAATATAAATGAATCATTAAGTGCACGGAGTAGTGAACCTGTAAACAAAATAAAATGAAATTAATTTAAACAAAATGTATGCATCGCGGTGCGTTGCGATTGGCGATGACTGGGAATTAAATAAGGTTGATAAAAATGTAATCAATTTACATAATTTTAATTAAACCTGATTATTTTTATTTTGTATTTTTGATTTAAACGGTTACAGTTAAATGGTCATAATACGCTAATATGTATTTGTGTGTTTTCTAGCGACAACTTGAAGTCTATTGAGATTAGATTTATTACCTGAAATTGAATATTTATTCCTTTTCTCTTTCCGGGCAAATGGAAGGACAGTTATATGTACCCAAGATGATTTAAGGCGGTCATGAAATTACAACCAACACATGAACCAAATGCAGATGAGAGAGAATAAGTGCAGGTCCAGAAACACATAAGAATTCATATCTGAGATGCTACATCTCATTTCAGGGATTAATCAGTTTTCGTCGAAGTCTCTGCATCCAAGAATTTTACTGATTTACAACATGGAAATTATAACATGGTATGGTATGATGATATTCTATAGGTAACACTTTCATCCACTCAAAACATCGGTCGAATTGTTCGTCGGAAAGTGTTTGATCCAGGCTACATCTATTGGCCAGCAGAAGAATCTCCCACAAGATTTTACATATAAAAAACGGTTATTGCCGGTTGAGTAAAATAGCGAAGTTCACTTTGTTCAGTTTCGACAAATATGTGAAATTATCTGGTTGGGCGTGACATCACATCACCGAACTTTAAGTGTATACTACTTCTGACTTCAACATTCAATTACAAATATCCAAATTACTTAAAAAGCTCATCTGCCGAGTCAAACTAGAAGCTTGAGTATAACTATGGATTGAACGGCATTGGGTTAATGAACAGCAATTCACAATCTTAAGCCATTTACTTCTTCGAAGTGAAGGCTATTTTGCTCGTGATACATATTACAGATTACTTCATCATTATCGATTCGGAACATGTTTTCAACTGCTGAACCTCGAAGTTCTCTATCTCAAAAAAATCTAGTTCAAACTCAACAATTTGAAGGAGCTCTACTTTTGAAATGTCTAGAAGATTGAAGCAATTCGGGAAATCCTGTTTCGTGACATTTTATTGGTTGACAAGTAGCTCCATTTACTTCATCGATTGGCCGTTACTTTTCTGTCATTTGAACAACGTGCGCTTTGAGTTGGTTGCGTCTCTTAATTGACTGCTAAAAACCTTCCTGGTTGACTGGAAAATTGATGAGTAGACAACTTCTCAATTAGTGAGAATAATAATAATGGATTGGTTATGTGACTGTAAAATCGGAGGACGCAATCATTCCAACTAAATTTTGTAAATACAGCACATAACAAAATGGTATCGTCAGAACGTCACGATACCTCGTCAGTCGTTTTAATAATCAACGGTTAGATGATAGCAGAAATGTTCTATAATAGCTCGCTGCTACCTAGCATCTGTAATAAACACTGTGAGTTGCCATTCATTTTTGAAAATACTATTTGTGGCGTATTTGTGGGTTCGTGATGGCAGCGTTCTTATTAGCCTCAAAATTCTTGATTGTTGGGACTTTCTATATTGTTAGTGTGCGAAACCATAAATCTGACATGTGCCATCGTTCTTTTCTACGATACCGACCAATACTTGAGAGTACACGACATTACATTACAAATGTCTGCGGCACTTCTGATTGAGTGTTGGAAATTCTCACAGTTGCTTGGCTTCAATCTCAATTTCGACCAAATTAGGCAACCATCTTATCGATTCCCCACCCAGCTCACATATTCGAGGTCGTTTGATGCAAGTGGTTGGTGAACGCAAGAAAGTTCGTACTTATTTCGTAAATTTTTCAAAACCGCTTCGATCATCCGTCTCTTTAGATAAATAGAGTGCCGATCCATTTTTGTAGTCCCGCTAAATACTGAATTGTAACCGCCCTTCATGTTTACTACCTTTGATTCCGTTTTGCGACGATCAATTCAAGATGCCAAGTATGATTACACATATCGACGCATTCGAAAAAAAAAATCATTTATACCTAATACTATTGTAAATGTTGAATAATTCGAGAACGGCAAGCCTTGTAAATAGCACAATTTCCAATTTTGCATTTAATTTTGTAGGACAGTATTTTCAGTCTTTTTATTACTCCCATATTTTCCTATAGTACATCGGTTGAAGGGTCTTCGAACTATCAACACCACTTTTTTCATAAATCCACCGTTTTGGCGACCTTGGGTAATTCTTCGTTTCTTATAGAATATACATGTAATTGTCTCATAGCATTGAAAGGTCTGGAGGAATGTTAGCTAAAGTTAGCTTCTTAGTAATCGTGACGCAATAAATTAAATGTCGGTAGGATCGTTTAAGACAATCCTAAAGTTCTTAGTATGAGAGTATTGGGTTTGAAACCCACCAGAGACAAGGTACAAAACGATTTTTCTTTATTCACAGGCTGCTAGGTGCCACAACTTACAATGATCATTCGTGTCAAATTCAAACTAATTAAATCAAAAATAAAAAACACAACATAAAATTGAATTAATTTAAGTTGGCACATGTAATGCCATAGACAGACTACTGGTTTCATAACTATAGTTTCGAGATCAGTATTTTCTAAATGAGAACGCAAGACACACTACAATTTATTTTGTCTTCTCGTTTGGTTTTAAATAGTAATGGAGTAGGCATTGTCAAAAATGTCAAGATTGATATTTAATTGACTTTTAAATTGTCAGAAATTACTTTTATATTGACAGAACAGAAAAAAATTTGTTCCCGCCATTTAAACATCCAATGGCAAAAAGAACTCAAAGGAAACTAGATTTGCTTGGTAAACTATTAGTGTCCGTAACTTCCATTTTTGATATATTCGGCGTTGGGAGCACAAAAATGCCTCGGGATGAGAAAAAATATCTCATTCCGAAACTATCTATAAACCTAGTTGTAAATCATGGTGACACGACATATTACAACGAAATCATGGTTAACTCGAAACTATAGTTATGAAACCAGTAGTCTGTCTATGGCATTAAAATCACATAGTTGGTTAATGCAAACTTTGTGGGAAATTAACAATAAAAACATGGTTTTAATTATAAATTTAATTTGTCAAATAACCAAGTTAAATAAATGCATTATTAGTCACAATTAAAAAACACAATTTTATTGGTAGCCCAAAAAATGTACTTGGCCGATGTCAATCCGTTCCAAATTCGAATAAGATTTATATATTACAATTAATGTTCGCTAAAAATTGGGATTTCTCTACTACTTTTCCGATATCAAACTGTACAAAATTCTAAAAAAATTTATTATTAGAATTGGCAATCTGCTTGGGATACATCAGAAATAAGCTTTCTAAGAAAATTGATGTCTAAAGATTTTCACAGAATGGCAAACAAGCCACTATGACTTTTTGATTGGTCGACATGTTGCTCTGCCGATGACAATTCGTTCGAAATTTTAATAAAATTTACATATCATAATGGGCAATCTGCAGCTGATTTCCGTTGTTTCAGACAGAATAGACATCTGCCGTTAACATTCAGTTTGTATTGCTTTGAGTTTCATACAAAAAGTGTTTTTTACGGTGTTAAATATGTTGGATTTTGTGATAACTAAACAGAATTTGCGGAAATTGCTTTTTTACTTTAAAAAAGTGCAGTTGAAGCTCATCGAATGCTTGTGGAAGTTTACGGTGACAATGCTCCAATCGATAAATCATGTAGAGATTGGTTTCGACGCTTCAAAAATGATGATTTCAGTGTTGAAGATAAGCCTCCCTTGGGACAGCCAAAAAAATCATTGCTCGATGAAGATCCGATTTAAACGCAAGAGAAGCTTGCCGGCTCATTGGGGATGATCCAACAAACAGTTTCCGTACGATTGAAATCTATGGGCATGATGCAAAAGCAAGGCTATTGGGTCCCTTATGAATTGAAACCAAGAGACATGGAAAGGAGATTTCTTTCTTGCGAGCAGCTGCTTCAAAGGCAAACAAGAAAGGGTTTTTACATCGGATAGTGACTGTGACGAGAAGTGGATCTTCTACGATAACCCCAAGAGGAAAATATACTACGCTTTGCCCGGCCAATCGTTGCCATCGACCTCAACTCAACACCAAAGACAAACGTCCATGGTTCGAAAGTTATACTGTGTACCTGGTGGGACCAATGAGGCGTTGTGTATTACGAGCTGCTACAACCCGGCGATTCCATTACGGGCAAGCGGTACAGACTACATTAATTCGTTTGAGCCGTGATTACAAGAAAAACGACAGGAATATGAGGAAAGGCATGATAACGTTATTCTTCTGCATGATAACACTCGGCCTCACGTTGCAAAAGTTGCAAAAAAATATTTGGAAACGCTCAAGATATTTTACCGCACCCACCGTATTCTCCGGACATTGCTCCTGCTGATTACTGGTTGTTCCGACGGATGCAACACGATTTGGCAGGTCAATAGATTAAAAAATTGTGATATATCTACTCGATTTTTATCACCAAATAATTTATTTACGGTACTTCAACGAAATTAAAGAAAGAGATATTGTCACATTTATTCTAGTAGGTTGTGATAGCAATAGAAAATAAATAATTTATAAACGAAACCGTCGTCAATTTCAGTTTAGGAAAAAAGAGACATAAATTTCGGCAAAGTATCGAAAATTTGATGTTACAACAGGTCACCCCTGAGCTACTTTGCTCCCGACTACGACAGCCAAAATCAACCGCTAATATAATACTGAAAGAACCCCGGTAGATACATAAATGCAATTTCATATTTTTTTTAGCTGGTAACCTCAGCTTATAAAATGGAAGAATTATGTTACATTATTTACAAATTTGAGTATTGTATCATTTACAATCGCTATCAAGGGAAGATTGGTAAGATCCAGGCGAAGGAGAGCCATTAATTAACGATAGTAGCGCGATGCTGCATTCACAATGATTACTAAGCATAGAAACAAAGCATCCGAAAAACTAAAATATATCTAAGAACGACAAAATAGTGCTTCTAGCGTTCCCATTCTTACAGCTATAAATCTCAACAAACTGTGCAAGGTAAGACAGATCCGATTAAGCCAACGAGCAGCGGCGCTGGTAGTTAATCCTAACGAATTCTGACGAACTCGAGCAGACTGACAATGCTCTGTACTTAATAGTTCAAGTTGTGATTTAATTGTGAACTATAATTTCATTAGTCAAATTAAAAAAACAACAAGCAAGATGCTAAGGATTTTGCAACCAATTAACGGGGCTTAGATGCTAATGAAGCAACCTGTTAATCGTTTGATTGCAGAGAAGGTCTACTCAACTAAACAAATCTTATTTACAATTTTATTTACACGTAATCAATTCATAATATATATTGCCTCCCAAATATATGGATATTTTCTTGAAAATAATGCAGGCAAAGTTGTAGTGAGCATTATAACATGGAGAAGGCAGATTTGTTTTTATGGGGTTTAGTATTATTGTAAATTGTATCATTTGAAAATGATTCATAAGTAGAGGCTTCCGAATATAATTATCTAGAATGGTTTCTTATCGTGCTAATTTAGGTATTTTGCCACCACACCTACCATATCGATTACAAATTTTGGGTATTAATGGTATATGAAACAAACCACATCACAAATTAAGATTATTGTTCATAGATTTTAACAAATTAAATTTATAAAACCAAAACATCATTTGAAAAATTCGATAACAATAGGAGTTTGAAGGTGGGGACCACAAAAACTTAAACATACATAAATCTTCGATATGCCCTAACAATTTATAAATTTTAAAGTGAAGTCATTGGAGTCCGTTGAATATGCCACCCCAATCTTATTAATCGATGCACAAGTTCATTTAATTAAGATATTTCAAGTTCAATGCTAAATTGCAATGAAATAGATTTCGCAAAATTATTACATTGTCTGAATATAATGAAACGCATCGATATGTATACAGTACGGGACATCACCGATCACCATTCATTGTAAACATAATTGTATGAATTACAAGGTTTTTAGAGATCACAAAATAAGATTCGTATGTGTAAGTATATCTCATATCTAATTTTATAATGACAAAACACAATTTTCTATTTTTTTTTTTTTCAAAACAATAAACAGAATTAAATACAAATTTATTTATTTTTCTCTACTCGATTCACGTGCCAAATGCGAAATTAAAATTTTATTATTAATAATAATAACTTTATAAAAAAACAAAATACGTACCAGAAAGTGTTAATTTATATCCAGAATTTAAGATTTTATCTCCATTATCTTTCAGCAACTGGGCAAATGATGAAATCTTTTTTGGATCCATTATATTGTTCCCACTATTTTATTATTGCGTACAATAATATTTTAGTTACGGCACATTATTGATACTACGAATTTTAATTTGTTTTAAAGTCTTCTACTTTTAAAATAATCACAAATAAGTTGGACGAATATACGAAAAAACAGGTCAAACAACAAAATTTATTTATTTTACGCTGTGTGATGATGACTAATTAATTTTTTTTTAAATCAATTGCTGTTATGTAGCTACACACAATTTTATATTATCACATTATTTTTTTAGTATTGTATCGTTATATTTTATTATTGTAACTTTTTTGTAGATAAATTTCTCACTTTTTGTTTTGTAATTATCACTTTTGAATTTTGTGTTATTTTTTTGTCTGTAATCTGTCACTTTTTCTTGTAAATGAATCAGCTGTAAAATGATACATTTCTACTGTTAATCCACTGAACTTTTATAACGTGCTATAAAATGTTATCGCAGCGATGTTGCAGATGTGCAAACACTGCATAAGCACAGCGTACCTGCAGATCTACAGCGGCTACGTGCGAGTTTATAGATTTTCTTCGCCGCAAGATTTTCAGCAGATTACTAAAACGTCTTTCAATAGGGACGCTTAAAATTTGTTATTTGCAACATCCGTCAAATTTGTAGTGAATTGTTCAGTCAGTAGTGTATGGCAAATCACCATGGAAGGTTATAGCATTGAAGAACGTGTGCAAATCATCATATTTTATTTTCAAAATCAGTATTACGTTCCAGAAACGTCCTGCCGAGTCGACTATTTGACGTTTGGTGGCCAAATTCGAGTCAACTGGTTCGATAAATAATCAACCAACATCCGTTCGCCACCGAAACGCAAGGTGCTGTGCGTGAGAGTGTACGGAACAACGCCGCATGCTTGATGACTGGGCTCGGGAGAAGTTGGAAGTTGACCAAAATTTTGGCAAAACGATAGATATATGACCAAGCAAAATTGGCGGATTTGGGGCGATACCAATCCACACGAGATACACCAGCACCAAATACATCTCGAAAAAGTCACTGTTTGGTGCGGATTTTGGTCCGGTGGAATTATCGGTCTGTACTTCTTCCATAACGAAACGGGCATTGCCATAACCGGCAACGGCAAGCGGTACAGATCGGTGATAAGCAACTTCTTGCGTCCTAAACTACAGGTACTACATGCCACACAACTCAGAGTTATTTGAGGGCATGGTTGGTTCGCGCAGCGGCGACATAAACTGGCCATCGAGATTGTGTGATAACGATTTTAGACTTCTTCCTTTGGGGCTATCTTAACTCTCAGGTCTATGCGACTAAACCGCAAACAATTGATGCTTCCAAAATCAACGAATAACGTAAATAATGTTTCCAAAAAACATTATGAAAGTTGGACCTCCCGAATACGTGCCACCAAGCAAAGCCGCGGTGACATTTGAACGACGTTATATTACACACTTTTTATTATTATTATTTAATCTCTGCTAGTTCTGGGGTCGAAGCGCTCCTAACCCTTTCGCAGTTTAGTTTTCACATCCTCACCTTACGCAGTCGCCCGCCAACACACACTTAATGCCATAAAATATTATTTTAATTAATAATAAATTGGGTGGTTATCTCATACACAATTTGTTTTATTTACATTTAAAAATCGAGCGTATTTATAAATCCTTTATTATTTATATTTGAGGGGAAATTTATATCTGAGGGCAAAAAGATATGTTGCGATTGGTATTTCTTTCCACATACAAACGAAGAAATAATAAACAAAAATTTAAGATGATTTTTGACAATAAATAATGCAAGCAAATGTTGGGAACTTTACAACTAATTCAAAACCTATATACATATTTTGAAAATTTTATTTTTTGTTTTTCCTATTAATTTGGCTTAATATGGCAGTTTACATTTTTTACGATGAAAATTTTCAAAAAAATACTATTGATTTATTTAGGAGGGAATTTTTGTTTATAAAATGGCATGCTTCGATTGGGCACTTACTTAGGGGTCGCGTGCTGCAAATTTTCCTGTGGATAAAACGTATAAACTCGCATTCAGGCCAAATAAATTATATATATTTAATTCAAGCATCCAATATAAAATGAAAATAAGTTCACACATTCATAGACAAGTGCCGCAGAGTTTCGGTTACAAGTAATCTCAAACGAAAATAGTATTGCTAGTTTATTGCTAATATACTCCCCACAGAAATTGATCGCATGTAAATGGAATTCCACATAGCAAAGTCTGCGCACATGCGTGCGTCGTCTGTTTGAAAGAGCTATAATTTATTATAGTATTTATCTTTATAAAAACCAATTCATCGAGCAAATTTCAAAATTCACGGGGCTGTCATTGTCAAAAATAGTCAAATTTTGATCTGCATTTAGAAGAAAAATATTATTTTATTTACCAACTCGCGAAACTATATTAATTACATAAAAATGACTGCATCCGATTTAGATTTAGAGCTTAAAAAGGTAATAATACAATATAAATAATTACTTTAATATTAAGACGCCTACGCAATAGTTCAATGCTAATGTGAGGTTATATTAATGAAAATATGGTTTTTCTTTTAGGCATTTACTGAAATGCAACTAAATAAAATAGAAAGCACCAAGCAATTACGATTTATCGATATAAAAATTGAAACTCTAAAGAAATCTATTCAACGATTATTGATTACCGATCGTGAAATATCAAGTTTAAATCCGGAGACGAAGTAAGTAAAATTGTACCGCGCCCGAGAGACATCAATATTTACTAAATATCGTTTTTCCACTGATTAGGGTGTACGCCTCAATTGGCCGCATGTTTAGTCTATCAACAGTTCCAGTGCTCAGTGATGATTTAAAGAATAACCAGAATACGATGCAGGGCCTTATTAAAGCGCACGAAGATCAGAAGCAGTACCTCATGAATAGCCTCAAAGAGAAGGAAGATAGTTTGCGTGAACTTGTCCAGCAAAGAAAGGATGCTGATTCAAAATAAATAAGCGTAAATTGTACGTGATTTCTTTTTTATAAGATATTTATTTTACGGTTAAATAAAATCATCCAATTCAAAATTAGCAAACGAAACAAATTCATTGCCTAAATTACGATTGTGTTTTGGCTGATACGTGCATATCTTAAGGTTTAGATAATTCGAGGCCCATTCCGCAACGGTTTCACCAGAACAAAGTATAATTTTGCTAGACTCTTTAGATATTTTTTTAACGATAGCTGACATTTTTAGAATGCACTCGTCTGATAGAAATGGTGGATCGGCTATGATTATATCGAATTGCTCCGTATATTCATCCAAATATGTCTCATTTTCGGCTTCATTATAATCGTAGTGCACAAAATCATCACCAAATGCAGAAAAACGACTATCATACTCAAATATTTTCACGTTTTCGTGTACTTTTTTAACCGATTTGTAAAGTGATGGACATGACAGTAGTCCGATTCGAACATCTTGCTCGGTAAATATGTTACTTATTAAGTTAGAACATAAACGAGATAAGTCAGATTTAGTTTCCTCGCTGTACCAGAATTGGCTTAATTGCTGGAATTTCAAAAAACTGTTTTATCCACAAATCAACAATAACCAAGTAACCTCAAAATCATACCCAATTTTCTTCGAATTCTATATCCTGCGGTGCCTTATTTGATATGCTTTCATTTTCAAGTTTTTCGCGTTCCTCCTTTTCTCTTAAGAATTCCTGAAGAATATGTAGTGTATCTTGCGGTAGAGTTAATTCATCATCGGAATTTTCTAAATTATTTTCCATAATACATAATTACACTGTGCAGCACGATGTTTTTGTTGTTTAAATTTCAGGGATGAAAGCGGGAGTGCACCAGCATTTAGTAAATTTACCGGTACAGATTACCTGCGGTTTTTTTTCAAATATTAGCGGGAAAATATTTGTGAAGTGGAAGAATATATTTCGACTCGCGTTGTACAGTTTTTTTTTGACCTAATAATGTAGTACACAAATAGGGCCCTAATTGAATGAATTTTCCATGATTCTCTTATGGGAGCAATTGTTAAAGACAAAAGAAATTAGAAAATATAATTTAATGTAATAAATTTAGTTAATTTTACGGTAGTATTTGAAATAAAGATTATTGTAATAATAATAATAATAGAGCACGATCAAAATATCCAATTTCAAACAAAACTGATAGTCAATCCTTAATACAATTATTCAACTGTTCAACGTAATTTGGTGATCTGCCTTGCTGGTTTTATTTAATGAACGAAATACTCAAATTTAACGGAAAATCAAATAACTCATAATATATGAAAATAAAATATAAATGCGACCTCATCCCAAAAGTACACGGTTTTCCATTTCACTCGTAAAATTAACATTCCGTTGATGTTCCTTTAACTTTTAAAAGATGGCAAGCCAATTTATTATTCGTCAATACACCTAGATTACCAAGCAGTACTGCTTGATACGTCATGCAATTTATGTCTAGTCTCTTTCATGAACTGTATTTAGGGTTTACGAAATGTGTAATGCATATTCATTGCATATATGTATACGGCCAAGTAGAAGGCATTTAAATAAAATATGGTTTGTATGTAAGCAGGCAAATTTCATTCTCCTGAGCGTGAACTATGTTTGTTTACTTTTAATTTTGATAAATTATTTTTAATTTTTAAGTCAGTCTTCTTTCAGAACTTAACCGTTTTTCGGTTTGATGTCTTTAATTAATAATATAGTATAATAAATTAGTTTTTACTTTTAGCCCGTTATATATATATTTTTTAATTAATATTATTGTAGAATTTACTGATTTTTTCACCGCGGATTAATGTTTCACGAAAAAAAGATTATACAAACTAAAACAATCATTTGTTAACCGTCATTATCATGTTAACCATCATATAGCACACAAACTATGTTCTGTATATTATACGGCGATCATTCATTCACTCAAAATTCATGCTCACGAATAGAGCCACATATTTTGGCAATTCTCTGGGTATAGACAATTAGGCAAAGAATTTACAAAGCATTTATTTATAAATCTGTTTTTTTCTGGCCTACTGAGGAAAAAGGTTGATGTAAATGTTTATAAATTGGGAATAATGTTCCCCCTGCCAGGGGGATAATAATTCACATTTTAATTTTGTTTTCAAAAAAATTAGTATGACTTATTATTTTAGTATGCCAGAAAAATATAATTTAAATAGAAATTACATGTAAATTCTTTCCCCAGTTCTTTCTCCACCACAGGAAAATGAAAATTTATTTTTTTGCCACATTGATGAGATATAAATAAATAAAGCCAATAAAAACTTTACGGAAAAAAATTTCCAAAGCATTTGTATGAAAGTTTTTAAATAAATTCGAAAATTTAGCCAGTATTTCTAAACATACAAAAGTAAATTTCAAGTGTGCAGAGTAAAATTACTAAGATTGAATAAAATAATACAAAGTATTTTTTGACAGCGCACTGCCCGCTCGGGTTGTTTTAGTTCAACTCGTAGTTGACTGAAAATAACCTGTATCGATTTTGTCCCAAAATGTGTGAAACGAAATGAGTGCAACCGGAAAGATATAGTAGTGGCATTTATGTTTATGTTAGTTAGTGACGCGCGTATAACTGGTTTGCTTTACTATACACATGCAAACCACGTGTCGTTGTTTTTTGTTTATTCTAATAACCCTTAATGAGATTTTTGATTCCTATATTGAGGAGCGTGATTGCACTCCTTGGCACTCAAAGGGTTAACTATTGTAAACGCCATATTTTTGTGTTTGAAAAAATGAAGAAAAATTCGTCATTTTCGAACAATATGATTGGTCGAAAAAATTCTTTAAACGAATGAAAAGACAAACGCAACACTGAATCCGCCTTTACAAGATACTGTTACTTTTTAAATATTTATGTATTTTCGATTTTTTTATAATTAATATTTTATTTTTAAAATTTATGAAATTTAAACATATAACATATAAAAGTAATTTATTATAAAAAAAATATTAAATATAAAATACATTACCATGTTAAATACCGACACTCCACAGCTCGTGAGCAGACGTAATGTGTTGAGAAAAGGAAATAAGCACCACTGTTCATCATAAAAATGACACAAATACGAACAAAAGAAAAATACAAATACAAAGACATAATTGTGTATTATACAGTGTATACGTATTCGATATTTTTTGCTTCACTCATTTTAAATGAGTAACCCACGGGACAAAATCGATATACTGATAAGTGAATTTTAAATGGAATTTTCTATTTATTTTTCACAGTGTATTAAACGATCTAGGTAAAAGGAAATTTGGCAGTAAGGAAAATTTATTTGGATTTGTAACCGAATCTTCTATATGAACACTAATTGTGTTTACTGCACTACTATTAGTCTACAGAGAAAAACACCCTAGATACGCAATTTAGTTTACTCTACAATATTTATTCAAAGAGTAGTTTTAATAAAATAAACTAAAATGGCGTTCAATTCGTTTCGAACAAAATATGTACATGAAATTCTCTTTGGTGTTTTGTTTGTTTCGGGGCATTTACATGTAGAAAATTGTTTATATATAAAAAACACAATTTCTTATTTTGTTTAGAATTATTCCTTATTGTGACAATAGGTTTTTGGTTTTATTATAATATCGATTTCGGATTGTTTCTCCTTTTGTTATTATAATATTACCTGGCAGGGTACGAGTACAAGATACTGAAGAAGGAGAAACAATCCGAAATCGATATTATAATAAAACCAAAAACCTTTTATCACAATAAGGAATCATACTAAACAAAATAAGAAATTGTGTTTTTTTATATATAATATTAAAGTGGCAAAAGTACACAATAGTGAAAATGATTTTTCAAGAAACAAGGAGGAAATTGTTTTCTTCTGCAAATTTTTGCAAGTAAATAAGAAGCATCCATTATATAAAACTATTCAATATGCGAGAAAGAAATAAGCATATATATTAATGCTATAATTTTTTTTATAGGAAAATTATTAATTTATTTTTAATTAATCCAAATGCGAAGTTTACACTTTTATCTATTGCTTCTGTTTTTCTTATGAATCTTTAATATTTATAAATATAACATATTTTTTTTGTTAATTTTAAAATCGTTATCATAAAAATACTCGGACCGAATATATTTTGTGGCTCATTTTTAGCTTCTTTAGCTCAAAAAGTCCTGCAAAATTTTGCATTGATATATTTTTTTCTTGTCTCTCATGTGCCAAAAAGTCAATGTTATATCTTTTTCATTTTGCAGAAGAAAAATGTTGGTCGCATGTAAATGGGGCATTTTCCTTAACATAAAATATCGTGAAGTTAGCTACGGAATCGGTCTATTAAAGTAATTTCACTTCGTTTAGTTCACATCTCTGTTAAAGATATATTTTACGATAGTCAGCGGTTCAGCAAGAATGACGAATCAATTTTATTTTCATCAAGTTGGATATCATGTGTCAATTCATTTGTTAAAAAAGTATGTAGGGTATTTAATTTATTAAAATAATATTCTAGATAAAAGAAATATTAAAATAACAGCTAAATTTTAAATAATTGTATGCTTCATGAATACATCATAAAGATTAGATTACTTAATTAATTCTAATTGTTAAGTTAATTTTTTATTGCTTACTGCAAAAGGTGGTTTTAGTGACATTTCAACAAATTACACCAAAAAATATCGAACAAAACGTGAGTGATAATAAAAAAGATAAAATGAAAAAAACATTCTTTCACGCTTTTTATGTTGCGTTCGAATCGAAAATTAATTAATAATTAATTAAATTAAGTAACTTGCATTTCTCTTTCCTAGATACACAATAAACTATAAAAATGAGTGATGATAGTACAAATAATTCGTCATCGGATACAAATCCGAGGCCTGAAACAACGGGCACTAGCACTGGTGATCAACAACCACAACCTCCACGGGGCATTCAAGCATTATCAGAGCATGTGTCACGGAATAAAATAGAGATGGCTTTGCTAGTCACCCGTTTCTTGACCATATTCTTTTCAATTGGATATATTTTACCAATATTCGGGTATGTACTCAGTGAATTTATAATTTAAGTATGTATGTAGGTATATTGTTTTAAGATAAGATAAAGCTATTAAATTTACAAATCCATGAGAATATAACCCTAAGCTGTTCAAAATACATATGTACAACGCGATGATGAATCCATAAAATTGTATTGCAACATTTTGTACACTTCTAAAACCTATAATAGTTATTTTACTAAGCTAGAGAAAGTTTTGATTTATTATACAAAACTTAATTAAATAAATGACTTAATAAAACTTTCTCTTAATCACTGTACTGTGATGCAATTTCTGAGTAAGCCTCTCGTGTCAAATTACGACGGCCGAATGATTATAGGTATGACCTATCGATTTTGCTATATTTTATTCCATTTAATTGAGCCGCTATTTAAATCAATAAAGTACATTACTATTTGATGCAGTATAGCAAAAATTGTGGAATGTTCGAGAAACTACTGTAATTGAGTTATGGTTTAACGGCCAAGATATCATAAACCATTTTGTGATAAAATAAAAATAAATCAATCTATAGAAACAAACGTGTACTTTAATTTTTTGAAAGATAATAAATTAGGAAATGGAATGTAAATTAAGATAATAGGTTGAAAGTTGCTAAGTAAAACATGTTTTTATTGAATAATCTTAGTCGACATAAAACCTGTCTCACAAATCTACCTATGTACCTATCTTTTTAATTACATTAATTTGTTTTACATTTTTTTATATGTGTGTACCGAAAATTGTAGAATTTGTCATTTATGGAAGAAGGTTGAAAGGTTATAATATAAATTAAACTCAAAGGTCTGAATAAAACTACAAAATTCAGATTCTAATTAAAAGTAATAGTTTTGTATTTAGTTTTATTGACCAAATTCCAAAAAAGCAATCGCAAATAGTTAATGTGTTCACCTTCAGTGGCGCTTATAGTGTAGAGTAGGCCAAATATTTCTGGTTAAATTCCAAAATCGATAAATATGCTTACAAATTAAACTGTTTTGATGTTTCGAAATCATTGAAATCCTATATTCCCAAAACGTTTGACCCTTTGATGGGCTATGTATATGGTATATTACAACCTAATTGCCTGGAATTATATGGACAAACAACTTTGAAATTGTAACGGGCACGGGGAGGTTGCTGTGCTCCTTCAATAAGTGTATTGTATTGGTAAACAAAATTTAGTGAATTTAGATTGTTACCAAAACAACAGCAAAAATGTTTTATTGTCCGTGTTGACAAGATCAATGATATACAATTTTAAGAAATCGAAAATTGTAACATTTTACATTTGTATGTAATTGTGTTTGATAACAATTTTTAACTTAAAATCAAAAAAAATTAAAAAATCAGCTCCTTGGCAAGCACTTTAACTAAAAATTCAATTTAATTTACATAAATCTAAATATTTTTTCAGCAGTGCCCTAATTTGACCTTTTCTAGTTTTTAATTTTTTGTATACATTTCTTTTATACATTTCGTTTCGCACTTTAATGCCGGTTCACGAGTTCTAATCCTGCATCGCCCAAAAAAAGTTCAATGCTTACCAAAATTTGTCTATTGTGTTGAAAAATATTTTAATTTTGTTAAGCAGTTTTCAAATCAATCCGCGAATCGATGAACTCGTGAACTGGATTGTAGCCGAAAAACAAATTAAAGGGGGTATTTTGTATATATACAAAAATAAATAAACGATTTCTAGTGACTAGCACCTAACTTTAAATTTCCGCACTCCCACCTGTTGGGATTTTTGAAAAGGCATTCAAACAAAATTATTCAGTAACGTTTAACTAGATGTGTTGGGAAACATGTAAAAATGTTAATGATTTATGATATGATATGATAGAGGCGTACATGCGAATAATATTTCAGCATCATGCGGGCCCTGCCTGCATCCTTAACAAAGAAGGTTAGTTAGGAAAGGATGTTAGTCACAGAAACAACTAGGGCGAAACACAGCAAAGTCATTTTCTAACTACTTAAATTTATTAAAATGTTAGTCTCAATTAAATTCACACTCTAGATTAGATTTTGTTAGTTTATTAAATTCGGTTAGTTGTGGTTGAGGTAAAGGATACTAATATTCATCATATGTATTCGGCATCAGTCATAATAGACTGGTTAGGTCATTTAATTCACATCTACGGGCCATCTCATCATATACCGCTTGTAACCATATTTTCCCTATCTTCCCACATCCAACACCATCTAACCGAGGGACTTCACGTTCGTAATGACTCAGCAGTATTATCATACATATGATGACCTAAATATTCCGTTGATATTGTACAAAAAAAATTTAAATTCGGTGTTGTCATTCAGCTACCTATATTTAAATTCATCCAACTAAAAGCAGGGTCAATTTATATCTAAACGCTCACTCAACTTCACTAAAACATAACCTGAATTCAACCAGAGAGATCGTCGAAAAACAACATTCCATAGCAAAAAGTCTTTGGATCGTTAACATATTTGATTGTATTAAGTTTATGCTCAAAGCGTAAGTAATTAAATAGACCCCCTGATCAAGAATGTTGCAATGATAATCTTCCCTGACCTTCCGGTATGTTCAAAAAAATTTAAATAATAATAAAAATAAATTGAATTATATTTGCCGACAACTTTATTGTTTTAAGTCAGGCCTTCCGACAAAATTTCAATTTATAGAATTGTTTAAAGTGAGGCCGTGTAAATCGGAGGATGGGGTTATAAATATTCAAAAAATAATAAAATAAAATTAAAAGAACAAAAAAGATCACGCGCGTTAATGAATTCATCCGTCAAGGAGAAAACAAATAATACAGAATCATGTAAAAATGTTAATGATTTATCAATTTTAATTAAGTAACGATAGTAAGAAATGTAGCATGGTTTGAAAGATACAAACAAACACTTTTCAACTTAAACTAATAAGTAACTAACTACTTAATTTACTCAAATTTTAATCATGCAACGTTACCACAGATGCAGAATAACCACATACTACATAAGCGACATAACTAAATTTTTGTTTGGAAAAATTTCGACCGTTTTTTTGTAAGGTATCAACTAGCTTTAATTTTTATACAGTGGCATTGGAGTTTTTGTTTGTCGCTAATGGTTTTATAACAGTGGCTGTTTTTTTGACTTTTTCAGCGTCTGAAAAATCCAAATGATGTGAAAAAAATAATACGTGTAAATAATATTAATAAGAGTTACAATATTTCAGCAGCAGTTTAAATTAAAGCCCATTCACTCGTGAAAAATATTTTTGCCTGCAAATATTTGTAGGTAAATAGGCCAGAAATAAATAAACTGAAATAGTAATGCCATAATTTTTTTATAGGATTATTACTAATTTAATTTTAATTAATTCAAAATCAACATTTACATTTTTATCTATGGTTTTTGTTTTTATTATGAATTCTTAACATTTATAATCATAAAATATGTTTTTTTACATTTTGATATTGACCCCATAAAACTACTCGAACCGAATATATTTTATGATTCCTTGTATCCTTGATTTATATGGAAAAGGGGAGAATACAGTGGTAAAGAAAATTGAGTACTGAACTTTTTTAAATTCAAAAAGGATGGAGTGAATTTTTTTTGGTGCACTTACTAGCGTATATATTTAATTTATAATATATGACCCGTATTCAATGTAAAAAAGTTCAATACACAATTTTTTCACGGCTGTTTTCTACCCTTTTTAAATCAAAAATAAATGAGTCCGAAAATTTTCGATGGAGTTGTGTAGTATATATTTACTGTATTAAAAAGGATGAGTTTTTTACTTTTTGGTTTTTCGTGTATGTTTTTGAAACAACACGCGTGATTAGCAACGTCAAAGCCAATTGTTCTCAGTTAGCATTGCCATTTCATCATGGAAAGACTTACACTCGAACAACGTTTACAAATTATTGTAAATGTTTCGCGCACTTCGTCCTTTTTATGGTTGGTTGTCATAATCGACCTAAGTAAGCAATTCAAGCCATTGTGACAAAATTTCGCACCATCTTGATGAAAATCTTTTTTTTTGATCGAACAATTGTGTTACCGACCAAATGGCATAGTGCTTAAAGCTTTGGCGTTTGGATCGGGAGGTACCGGGTTCGAATCCCGATAGGAGCAGGGATGCAAAGAGAATTTTCATCATCAAATTACGATTTGTGATGAGAAGGAACACATCTATGACCCCCTGTCGGAGTGCAGAACTCATGGGCCGACCCATCTTCCATGCCAGTATAGGCTGGCATGGAGCTATGCAATGTGCAGATGGTAACAAATCGGACCTATATCCGTACGTCCTCGATTTGGCAGAACTGCGTAAGGTAAGCACGTAAATAAGCGAACTGCGAAAGAGTTAGGAGTGCTTCGACCCCAGAAAAGATTGCAAAGAATAAAAAAAAAAAAACAATTGTGTTCAGTGACGAAGAACAGGTTTTTGTTAAATGTACGTTAATAAGCAAAATTGCCGCATTTGGTGTGATGAGCAGCCACAAGCAATGCAAGAACTACCAGTACACCCAGAAAACCCCACTGTTTTTTCAAAGATGACGATGGCTGCAACGCTACCGTCAATGGCGCTCGCTATTGTTCAATGATTTCAGACTTTTTTGTCGAAAATGTATGAAGCCGATATGTGGTTTTAGCAAGACGGCGCCACATGCCACAGCATGCGGAACCATAGATTTATTGAGAATTGAGTTCGGTGAGCAATTTATCTCATGTTTCGGTCTGGTTAATTGGCCGCCTAGATCGTGCGGTTTGACGTCTCTTAACTATTTTTTATGGAGCATCGTGAAGTCTCTCGTCTATATCAGTAAACCAACAGCAATTGCAGAATTGGAAGACAACATTAAACGTGTCATTAGCGAGATACAGGCATGGCCAACATTTACATGAGCTAATCTTTAAAAAGTAAATTGCAAGCATTGATTTATCTTATCGATTCAAATAAAATTTTTATACATTTTTGAAATTTTACTTTGTTTTTTTTGAAAATCATGAACCAAACGTTTAAAAGTCATCCATTAGTATTAATTTTATTGTTGAGTAAGTTTTGATTATTCCGATTTTTGTAAATTTCCAACTCCTCTAAGCGGTCTAACATGTTGCTTTTCTTCATTTTGTAAAGTATTTCTAAATTTTTCGTAATTATGTAATGTTTGATTTATATGTTGTTGGCAAATTATTCAGTATTTATTTTTCCGAGCAGTCTGAACATTTTAATTTATAAACCCCCGCATCTAAATTTATATAATTTTTTGGTTTAATTAAATGTAATAATTTATGTTTAGTTTATGGTTCTGAGCTGTTCTACTTAATCTTTATTTGACATGGGTATATTGTTCAATCTATTTATCAAATGATTATAAGCAGCTAACTTATGTTGCAACGAATGATTAGATCTAATATCAATGTGGTCTGTTTGTGTTATCTTACAACAAATTTTGAAGGTATGGATCCTTTTTAGTAATATTTAGTTTATTCCATTTACTTCCTTGTGCAAGAAAAATCAAAAATCTGATAAATTGCCTTGTTGAAAAATTCAAAATTGATTTTTCTAGTCAAGGTGCCAACCCATATGCCCCATTTACATGTAGACAATTGTTCCGTCTGCAATGCACATAAAAATATTCAATATGGAATATACAATATTTAAAAATTTTCTTTGTAGGATTGCGTATCTATCGTTTTTAGGGGTTGCAAGCTAAAAATTTCGGAACAATTATCACATTTTCCGGGAAAATGTTGACCCTTTTTTTTGATAAGTCGAAAAATAATAAATAATGATAAGTTTCTGAATAGATTTTGCGCTTAGATGTGTTATCCTGGCGCGGAGGAGATGAATGCTAAGCGGCTTTGAGGAGTTCCAAATTTTAGTATATCATATAACTACATAAAAACATATACATTTTTGAAAAAATTTACCATTTTAGCATTTGCATTTTTAATATGAAAGCAGTTGAGCTTTAATTTTCTACAGAAGCGGGAGTTTGGGGGCCAGTAGCCCCATCCTCTAATGTATAAGACGAATTAAAATAACGCAAATGTAATTTTTACCTGTTACATGATGTGTAATTCAATGAATTTGAATGAATTTTTGAATGAAAAAAACAAAAAATATTTTTGGGAAAACTGAAAATTTTCCCGGAAAATGTGCATCTGTGAAGATTTCCTCTGTATACAAAATATATCTGAATAAATTTATCGGCGTTTTGTGAGATATAACCACTTTTAAATTTATTTACAGAATTGACTTGGTAACATTTTATTAACAAAAATCAATATTTTCATTCTAGAAATGCTCAAAGTGCGTACTACAAAGTTCTAATAGCAAATGCAGCCACAAGTGCACTCCGTCTGCACCAACGATTACCCCGGGTCCAATTTACAAAGGAATTTTTAGCTAAATTACTTCTAGAAGATTCAGCACATTATTTATTATTTTCATTGATATTTTTATACGTTAGCCCAGTATTACTGATTATATTGCCAGTACTTTTATTCGCTGTATTACACGCCGCCAGCTATTCATTAACCGTGCTTGATGTAAGTACTTAATTTATTTAATTATAATTATTTAATATGAAAATTTATTTAATTTTTAAATTTAGCTACTCGGACAAAATTATGGATGGCCGGCTAGGATAATAATTTCTCTAGTGGAATTACAAACTCGTAATATGCTTCGATTGGCTGCATTCACTGAAATATTCCTAATGCCATTAGCTATAGTACTCGCATTTATGGGCGGTGCCGGTTTTATGACACCTTTTATATACTATCAATTCCTCGTGCTTAGGTACGCATCTCGTCGTAATCCACATTCCCGTCACGTATTCTATGAATTACGACTAACATTCGAAGCGCTGGCAAATAATCAAAATACCCCCGGATTCATAGCAAAAATCGTGAGATCAGCTATTTCATTGGTACAACGATTGGCTCCAGCCCAGCAATAAAATATTTTTTTTTAAATAATAAAAATAAAAATTATGTATAATTTAAATAATTTTATATTTTATTATTAATTGTTTATGTTTTTTTGTCATAAACTAAATTTAATCATATCTTAAATATAATAATAGAGCCTATTTATATAATTAATAATTATATACGTACGATTACATTTAAGTCGATTTTCTACCAGTTAAACAAACATTTTTAAATGTAAGTTTTTTAAATGTCTTTTTTTAAGATTTAATGTGCCCGCGCGATAAGATATGATTATTTATAAAAAATATGTATTACATATTTTATAAGACCAAGAAAACACTACTTGTTCTCTTAATCAATACTATCGTCTTTAAATGTGAACAATACGCATCCATCACCAACCATTAATTAATAATAGCCTATGGATTCACACGTTTTATGTAATTCACCCGGGAGTTATCATTTATTTTATTGTTTAAGCCACATACACACTTTGTTTAATTTTTGTTATTATTGTAATTTTAAATCCTAAAATTTGTTTTCGTTTTAATTTGTTTTTGTATTAGTTTGTAAATTAAAAATATCGGTTTTAAGTGTTATAAAATTTGTATCTAAAAACTTATTATTAATTAATATAAACAAAATCAGTAATTAATTATGTATAATTTTTTGAGGAATTATGGTCAATACAAATAATTAATTATTAATGGTTTTTAATTTAAAACATACATTTTTGAATCGATTTGTGGAACATTCGGCGGTGGTACATGGAATGGTGGAACTTGGTGGAACTGCAATTATTATTCAAGAGAAATATTATGTTGGCAATTAGTATATGCTTAGAATAATGGTCAAGAAAATGTATCAATTCTGCCACCGAAATATTCGATTAAAAACCATCTATTTGCAAATTATTTGAAAATCCTGGGAAATAAATTCCTTGCAGTAGGAGGCGTCAATTTCAAACCCATTCAATGGGCTCCATATTAACATAACCAAAAAGCAATAAGCTGTTGAGAAGTTGTTCATATGAAAAGTATTACAAGCTTCTAAACCATCAGATCATTACGCGAAATGTTCGCACGTTTTGGTTTACGATTATCAATAGTTGTAACAGACAACGGTACAAATTTTACATCGAAGGAATTTCAGGATTTTCTATGGTTCAATGGCATCAAGCAAAAACATACTGCCCCAGCACATCCATCCATAAATGACCAGAGGCAGAAAGGAGTGTTCAAATACTCAAAGATGATCTACACGCCGCAATGATCGACCCAAAGGATATGCATTTAAAATTACAACGGTTTCTGCTGCAATACAGAAATGTCTCGAACCAGTCAACGGGGAAAAGCCCACCTGAAGAGATGCTGAAATTCAATCTACGATCCCTAAATAAAATACCAATGGTAAATGAATACCAAAATAAATCTCAAAACGGTTCTGGTTGAGAGCTACAGATAGGCGATACGGTTAAGAATCGTTGGTACCAAAACAAAATGTGTAAATGATGTGTAAATGATAATTCGGTAAGATCGAAGAAGAATGGCTTATTACACTACATAATTAATAATGTGAACGTCGGCATATTGACCAAATTCGTGCAACATTGTTTGAGGGTAATACAGAGGTGTATATGAATAAACTTCATGGGGAGTCAAAAACATCGGCAGAAATAAGCAGAAGTGACTCAACAGTTGAAAAAGAAACTGATCCAGCCAGTATAGAAATGGATCAGTCTAGAGACGATTGGATTACCACGCCATTTGATAGTCAACTAATGGGTTTACAAGGCAGACGGAGAGAACCACAATATTGTGAACGATTGAAATTTCCCAAAATCCTTAATTACCATTTCCGGAGCCATTTTGACGACACCAGGTTATAACTATGTTGATCATCATTTGCATCACATAGGTCAACAGTTGGAGTGTATAAATTGTCAAGTTGTTTCTTTATTGTTTTTTTCTTTGTTGAGAAAGGATTGAGGATCAGCGACTGGTAAAAGCTGTAAAAGAGCCTTTTTTTATCAAAGTTCATTTCTAGAACGTTACCTGGATATTATTTTAAGAGTGAGTAGTGAGAAAGAAAGAGACCACTTTATTGAGGTTTGTTGTTGTTTTACGCTGCTCTAAATATTTTTATGGCTCCGTGGGGCCTTGTAGAATTACTTGTTATTTTCTACTGGCGTTATATGCCTTGCAGGGCTGAAATGTATTGAAACGTTAAATCCCGAAGTATGTTAATTTAGCCTGAAAATCATAATGCGCGTGGTGTTGTGCACTTTGAGCAACGAAGTTTAGTCTAATGTGTAGGAAGAATACTGAAGAACTAAAAAACTATTCACTAAATTAATTATTAATCATAATTTATTAAATTTAAAAAATGTGCGTTTTTTGTTACTAATACTATTTGTGGAATTCCGTTATAGCTGCCCAACTCCCCTGGCTTGATTAAACTCGAACACTTCGTTCTTTTCTCGCTTGTTTTATATTTAGTATTGTCACAAAAATCCATAATATTACGCAAAACCAAGATGAAATGATGGCTATGTATAAGGCGGCCGCTGTATTTATGATACCATCACGTCTTTGTATTGGACTGTAATCGCTATGTAAGTAATCCATAAAATCGAATATGGCCGAACATGATAGTCGCCCTTGAATCGCTGCAACCTGATTTCCGTTAGCATTTATTAGTTTGATTAACTCCTGACGATACTGGCGACAGGTGCGATGAAAACCATCTGTATAAATAATCGCGTGCACCAATGTGAATATCGCAAAGAATATAGAGATAATGGCAGATGGCACCCAATAGTATGGTGATACACTTTCATCGGTTAGTTCGGTACGCGACGACATAACGATTGTATCTCCCGACCTAAAAGTAAATGATAACTAATAATCTGCAAAATAATTATTATTGGTAGAAAAAAAGTTGTTTCCGCCCGGGATCGAACCGGGGGCCTTCCGCGTGTTAGGCGGATGTGATAACCACTACACCACGGAAACAGATACAATTCTACCCTTCACTTTGTTTCACAAACCGTAATCGAAACAAAATTGCAATTACAACTGTATAAATCAAAATAAATTCAAAATTCTATACCTTTGTTTCACTGTCGTGGTTTCCGTTCTAGTTTTCCCTTTGCCCATACATACTCGAAACACATGGAAAATTCCCAAGATTAACGCAAAGAACAATGGAAATAAAAGTCCATACATCGACCAATAACAGAATGCAGCATGTCCACCTTCAAATTCGGCCGATGTCGATCGCCCGTACAAAATGCATCCACAATTTGTTTCACGATTGCAACGATCTAGAACATATTTCCAGTGATTCCATACAACCGCCGTACACACACTGCACACAAATGATAACGCGATAATGATAGGGTACGCGAACGATAATAACTTTTCCGTGTCATATTGAGACAACATAATTTTACTTTGGACAACAGTTTCTCGTTTTCTAAACACTATAAACAATTAACTACACACTATAAACAGTAGACTATTTGTGGTCCACACACGTTTTAATTATTTTGTAAACAAAAATATAAATATTTAGGCGTGGATCTTACATATCTTTACTGCTTCACACGATATGAATGAATTATACGACATGAATTACTATACCGATACGTGTATGGATACGAATACATTGATACAATATGAATAGAATACGATCAGAATTTTGTCTTATTTGCTTGTTTACCTGTTTGATTCTGACGTCATCACACCAGTAGTTTTCAAGTGTATGCTGTTTAATTTTATGACTGTGTGGTGTTTTTAATATAAAGTTTTAATTGATTTAACTGACATCTGCCGGATAATAGATATCGCATAGTATTTGTTAGGTTTTCATTATTCATGACACAATACACTCTGTTTCGCTTATTAAGGAACATTTTTTTGAATAACTTGTTATTTTGTTATGTACTTAGAAGTATATGATAATCGATTGTATGATAATTAAAATTATTATTATAAATAGTAGTTTTAAAGAGGGACCACAATGCCGCACCCGGCACCGCCATTACAGATTATTGATTAATAAGAAAAATTAAGGAAATGAATCAAAAAATTTTTATAACATTTAAAATAATGTTTTAATTATATAATAATAATAAATGTCCGAAATCCCAGATATTAAATCTCAGCTTTTCCGGATTTTAAACTCTGTAATTGTTTTGGTGATTCGGCATAAACTCGATTTGTATAAAAGAATTGTAATTCTACTATGATTTCGTGCGATTTTTTTAAATCTGGTAATGCTGAAGAGATTCATCCATTTCTTGACCAGTTTTGACCTGAGATGGCTGTAATTTAGTCCAGCGGTCTTACTATTGAATTCGATTATAATTTTCGTCAGCTATGGTTCACCTCTAATAGTTAAAATGAGCAAAGCACAGTACATTTTCCATCTTCCTTCCTTTGTTTGATATAGCTGTTGAAAATAAATGTCGAATTAAATAGCAGGGGCCTCGATTTTTTAAAATAACAAAATCAATGAAATTTTTTGATTAACATGTAATGCAATCATTGGCTTGCGTTAAATAAAGAGAAAATTTGAAAAAGAAGAAAGGTTAGCAGATCAACATTTGCACCTTGTATGCTGGCGAGAAGCACTGCTTTAACCAATAAAAAACTATGCGCATCGTACAGTAACCTATGGAACAAACTTTTTTTTTTTTAATTTTAATTTATATTTATTTTTAATTTTAATATTAATTTTTATATATAAAAATCATTAAAGTGAGAATGACTACTAGTGGATTTAATGTCCTTTAAAAGATCGTCATTCACACTTTTATGTACAAAACATATACATCAAATAGTATCATAGTGACTAAAACTACATTACGCATAATAAAAAAACAAAATTCAAATACATAACAACTAATATAATTTAATTTAATTAATTAAGAATGAATGGCATTATAAATCACAAATAATCTTTAACTGATGACAACAGATGAGACTTTATCATTCGTTTAAACATAAAAATATGTACAGCGCTCTTAATATTTTCAGGTAAGTTAATATAAATATATGGCCCAATAAATGTTAATTATTTTCTGCCAAATTCCGTTCTAATTTGGGTGCACTTCAACTGACTAGAATTTCTGGTTGAATAGCCATGATCTAGAAATTCGAATTGTATAGTCGAAATTAATGATGGGATGTGTAGAGACTTAAACATGTAGATCGACACATACATCTCAAAAATTGCTTTAATTGGGAGAATGCCTATAGCAATAGTTCGATAGAGCTCCACAGTAGGAAATAGGTGAGGCAGTTTATACATTGCTTTACAGCACCTATTTTGTAAAATCTGCAATTTATTCAGCTTCTCTTTAACAGCAGAATCAAAGGTAGAAGAAGCGTACGAGAAACGGGTATGAATAAATGAGAAATAAATTTTTTTTAACACATGTACTGGAACAAAATCAGCCAATTTTCTAATCAAGCAAATAAATGGACAAACTTTAATACAAATAGAATTAATATGGTCCTCCCACGTCATATGCTTGTCGAATATTACTCCAAGGTACTTGAATTTGTCCACACGCTCTATGGTGCAATTTGCTACTTGAAGTGGTGGTAAATCAATGTGTTGCAGGCGTGGTGAGTGGAAAATTATATATTTCGTTTTATTAAAATTAACAGATATTTTGTTTAAGTGAAGAAAATCCAAAAGTAAAATAATATCATCCCTCATATGTGACATTGTTACCTGACAATCTCTGGATTCATAGAACAGGGCCGTATCGTCAGCAAACATTCTAACATGACCCGTGAGCGGTAAATTGGCCATATCATTTACGTAGATTAGAAATAATAGAGGGCCAAGGACACTCCCTTGAGGAACACCACAGTTCACACTTAAAGTGGAGCTTTTTACACCATTTAGAATCACAAACTGCTTTCGATTACTAAGGTAGCTTGCTAACAGTTTGTATGATAGGCCACGGAAGCCATACATTTGTAGTTTTTGAAGAAGTAAACTGTGATCTATACAATCAAAAGCTTTACGAAGATCAAGAAATAAGCCACAGATATAGTTTTGCCTGTCAAAATTACGATAGATCAAGTCATTAATGTCTGTTAAGACCAAATTTGTACCAGAACCTTGTCGAAACCCATACTGACGAGAATAGAAAAAATTAGATTTATTCAGGAAGTCGATCATCCGGTTAGCAATATTTTTTTCTAAAATTTTGTCAAATACCGACAAAACTGAAATTGGACGATAATTATTAACTAGTTTAGAATTTCCAGACTTAAAGATAGGTCTCACTTTAGCAATTTTAAGACAATCGGGGTAAACACCGGTTTCCAAAACCAGATTAAATAGATCGGCTAGAAATTGTGAAAAAAATGGCAAATAATTCTTCAGAACCACATTACAAAGAGTGGATCCTATTATTAGAGTTATTTATCATGAACTGATTTAACTGTTTCCAGATTTCTTTTTGGCTCAAATTATTAAATAAATTGTCAAAATAATGCTTCTTTGCAAAATATTTTTCGTTTTTGATCTTCCTATTTAGTAAATCTAATTTATGTTTTAGTTCTAAATTTGTACTGTTCCTTTTAAAACGCTTCAACATCCGGTTTTTAAGTTTAATTAGATCCCAGAGTCCAATAGTCATCCAAGGACAAACATTTGCATTTTTCATTTTTACATGTACTTCCTTCAAAACGGAAAACTGTAGAACAAGTTTATTATACATAACAAAAATCCGTTCAAGCGTAGACTCAGGATTTCTGACGTCAAACACAGCACTCATTAAAAAATATTCAAAGGACTCATTAACCTTTTTGTAATTAACGTATCTCTTCGTTAGTGTCCGAGAACAATATTTAGGCTTGAAGCGAAATTTTGAGAGCACAAAACTATGATCACTTATGTCGGCTTCAATGGTAAAATTCCGAACTTGCTCAATATTATGGAAACTGCTAACAGAGTGGTCTAAAATATTACGGCTCAGTGGTCTGGTAAAGAAAGTGTTTGTTACAATCATACCATGAGAGAGCAAGGTTGCGTTATAGTCTGAGATTAAGTTAGAATTTTTATTAACAGGTATGTTCATGTCACCAACTAAAATAAAATCGTGTGTAGATTTATGGTTTCTGAGAAGTTGTTCTAAAAAATCAAGAAACGATGCTGGGTCAGAATTAGGCGGCCTATATATTCCGCATACCTTCGTTAGATTAAACTGCAAAAGTTGAATGCATATGTATTGGAATGTCAAAGTACCGTCATCCATAATTTTCATGGTGAATGGAATATCATTCCTAATGAACATAGCAAGACCACCACCCGCTCTATCATCCCTACAAGAGAACATACTCACGTAATCTCTAATATTATAAGAAAATTTATTTGAACTTTGAACAAATGTTTCCGAAACTACTACAATATGTATATCCGTTTTGAGACTCTCTATAAAAAGTAATAACTTATCGAATTTCGCAAAATCGTTCATACCCCAAATATTTATTTGAAGTATATTTAAATTAATAGAATTTGAAGGCGATACATCAATATTTGCCGAATAATCATTAACACTTTCCAAATAAAGGTTATGGCACTTATATTTTAATGATTTAAAGCTCATAACCACAACAATAATTTAAACTTATAACCATCAGAAAAGAAAATAATGATAAAAAAACATAGAACCAATACCAGAAGATTAATATTAATAAAACCATTACACAAATAATTATTAATAGGGAAAAAAACCATCTTAATGGCATATTGAAATAATATAATGATAATTACTGCACAGAGAAAACTTGCATTGTATATCAATATTCCGTGGATAATACTTATAAATAAAATATTGTAGTGTGTTACGTACTTTAAAAACTTAGTTTCTTTAAAGATTTTTATGTATATCTATAACCTTACAGAGTAAGCGCTCACTACATCAATCAAGGGAGTTCATATTACAAATTTTAGAAAAATGTTTGGATAACAGAAGTCTACAAGCATTTAAAATTGGGGGCTATCCTATATCAAATCGCACTTGGGGGTACATTGGTAACCAAAAATTGAATATTTTAGGAAAAAGATCAAAGCTGGCTACTTCTGATGAAAAGATTAGTAAAAAAGTGATTCTTCCAGAAACGGCGAAGGTATATAACCCAATAAAATGGTATGTGCTAACCGCCAACAATAATATGCCCAAGTGTACTGCTACATGATTTGTGGATGGGCGGTTTTGGGTGGCATGACAGGTTGCCGAATCAAATCCTTATATTATAGAAAACTCTCTATTTGTCTTCGAAATCTATTTGATTTGTAGCCATACTCTTTTTGAATATAACTTAACTACGACGAGACGACCTCGTATTCGCAGTCCTTATGCGTATTCCACTGAAATGCCATTTTAATAATGCCGGTTTTCGCAATAAGTGATCAATCCTGCTATTTTTTCTCCTTATTTCAATATTTGCCAAACTATGAGATATCAGTTCCAATAGATTAATGTTATAAATTGAGCTCGACCGAAAGATTACACAACCTTTCTTAGACATATTTTGATGGACACTTCTAGTTTCTTCGCAGATTTTAGGGCTACTCTCCAAACTTTGCACCAATTGGAAAACCCATACCAGCTTTGTTGATTCGTGATGTTATATCGGCTTCAATTCCGCGACCTTTAACTATTTTCTAGGTAGGGAACTCTTTTATATAATCAAATTATTGTTAGTCGAATCTGGGCTTGGGTTCCTGTTTGCAGCAATTTGCTTTCACTCATATTCATCATAAGACGTATTTTCTGTCAATTACAGATCCGTGACTCGAGTTCCAATTTCGTGTCAGTAAAGGCAATCAGAATGACGAGATGCGTAGTTGAGATCGTTTAGCTTCTGGAGTGAGTGTTATTGTATTTGGTTTTATTCTATCTAAGACAATAAGGAAGAGTATTGGTGATAGGCACGTCATTATCGTACTCTTCTATTGACAGTATATAATGGCTGATCTATAGGAGTTGCATCAAAAGCTCTTTCAAAACCAAAATTTGAAATTAAACACACGTTTTTTAAAACTAGATGTCATTCGTTATTGAAATTTAGTGTAGACATGACCATTTATGGATGAAAAATAATATCTGAAAATTTTCCACCACGAGCACGTTTGCTGAATGTTGATCCTTTGGTTGAAATTTTCGGTCACATTTCTACATAATTGGGGCTCTATCTCACGAATGACGCGTTCGATATTGGTTTTGAGATCTCCGATTGATTGTGGGTTATTCTCAGAGACCTTATCTTTCACATATCCCCAGATTACACGTTCTTGGTAGCCAAATAACATCCATCGTTTGCGAAATTAAACGTCAATCAAATCTGTTTCTCAATAAACAGATTGTTTCATTGGCTGTATGACAGCGTCATTTTGTTGAAGCCACAAGTCGTTAATTTTCATATCAACAAATATTGGCCATACAAAATTAGTTTTCATGTCCCTGCAGCGAACACTATTGACTTGGCGTATAAATTGGTCGTAAAATTGATCCTTGTTTTCATAATCATCTGGTTCTGTTGGAGCGTAACATTGGGTAATCGAAATATTTCTAAACCGAGTTTTGAGCCGTACCAAAAAGATTCGAGCCGGAACCTACTAAAGGTTAGTAAATTTCCGACTCCATTTATACGGGCGATATTGATGGTCCTTTACATGGGATAAATTCCGGTTCGTTTCTGGAAATCGTTTCGTCTTTTTTATTTTATTTCGTCGAGAGCCCATTGTCGGACGCTGTTGTTACACAAAAACTAAAAAATTAAAGAAACATGTTTAATTATAAAAGAGAGATACGTGCAAAGGGGTTTTTATTCTAATATTTTATTTCAATTTTGGAAGAGTTCTTTAAATACGACATGTTTCCAAGTAATCTGCCTTGATGGAAACTTTGATGTTGTCTCTATATTAGCAACCAGATAAAGCAACATACATCTGACTTAAGAAAATACACGCTCATTTAAATGAATTCCTACGGTTTCGTAAGTTTGTCTCTGCCTTTTTTCGATGGTCATTGTGAACGCTTGAATAATTTTGAATTGTCTTCTACGAAAACGTCGAACGATCATTCTAGTGCCAATACACAGTCCTTACTGTGAGAAGTAATACGTGTAGAGGACGCCTGATGCCGTTTGTTCATGAAGAAACTCATTCGGATAAATATTCACGTCACTTCTATTCGTTTTGAGAATTCATCGATGGATATTTTATTACGATATTATCCTTAGTTATCATAAGTTATCAATTGGTGGTAAGCTCCAGTCCCAATATTGCGTAACCATTGGTTTAATTCTTATATTATCCTTAGATTCTCATGTTTGAAATTATGTACAACTGTTTAAAACTTTGCTAAAATGAATTCGATATCAAAAATATTACGAGTATATCAATACATCGTACTATTAACACTATGGGCAGAGTTTGATATAAATCAGCTCCACTGAGAACGACCTCTGAAAGGACACCGACATACATCTATTATATCTTGCACCAATTATTAAGTGTAATAGCAAATCTTTTAAACGGAGCATCAAATGAACCGATAGTGAACCGATATTAATGCTAAAATTTTACTCGTAATACTTTAAAGGGAAGTTCTAATTATTCACGCCAACTAATTGGAAGATATAAAATGAGAAGTCCCCTCAACATCAGGCAAATATCATCTATGCCACTAGGTTGTTCAAAGAAAATAGTCACTGCTCGATTGTTGCAGGTTAAAAAACACCTTGCAAAATATAATGAGCCGAAACGGAAGTTATATGTGGAGCAACATTCAGCATTATACAGCATCATGCAGTATTTAAAGAAACCAGTTCGATGACAAAATGGAGAAAGGTATGCAGAAAGCCCCCCGAGGAAATTGCAGACTGATCCAAAATCAAGAGTTTCAAGAAGAAATCAGAGGAATGATTTAATTTCAAAAAACTCCAACACACCAGCAAGCAATACTAAAGGGCGTCGGAGTTAGGTCGATTATTTGGATTTAGGTGCGACACAACAACAACGATATATTGAATCACAAATGACAAATACATAGGTCGTGCAAAAAACTAAGCGTTAACTGATGGTAGAGAAGAAATTTGCAGTTGCAATGCAAATGAGACTCTAAAGACAAAATGAGTATATCTTAATTTGTGTATGCTTTTTAACAACGATACTTCCTGGCTGATTTATTCATGAACTTCAGTAAATACTCGGTGCAGCTGTACTTATTTGAATTTAGCATAATAGCGACCATCAATTATTTGAAAATATTTGCTCCAGGTCGTGGGTGGTTCTCAACATTTAATCGCCCGAATTGTGTTCAAGTACGAGTCCAAAGTCAAGCCATTGTCCTAAGGAAACTCATCGATGCACGTATAGTTGCGTGGCTCTTAATTCTTCCACAGGTGCTTCGCATTATTTTTTCAGCTATTTCTGGATCTATCCGATTGCGGCATGGACAGCCGAACATGCGTCAACTTTATCAGACAACAGAGGCTGATGGCGAGTGGCTTCGATAGCGTAAGTGTAATGCTAGATAGCGAAGTCGATCGCAAACCCACTCAGTGAACCGAATACACAACCATTTTCGTTTAGCGGACGGATAAAACTAACTTTCTGTCAAATCAGAAGTGACATAACCCTTACCATACTCAAAAAAAACCGCTAGTTCAAAAAAAAAAAATTATTTGGCCCACCCCATATTGATCGTAACGTATTTAAACAAAGCCTCAATATAAAAACTAGGAGCCGCAAATTCAACTGATGATTGTAAGGATACGCTCCAATGGCCCTAACTGAGACTTATAAGCAAGTTTTGGATTTTCTTTAAGTACATAATTTTCTAGATTAAACAATTAATCCAGTTGTCTATCATTGTAACCACCCACAAAATGGTATTTGAACTTGTTGATCTTAAAAGGTTCTAACATGTAGGCTTATCGAACGTGTCTATCAAATTTTAAATCAAAACAAAACAAACCAAGGCATATCTATATTTATCGAATTTTATGATTCATCCATTTTCCCAAATAGAAAATAAAAACAAACACACAAAATTTACCCAGCAGACGATCTTTGAACTACGTTTTAAATCAAAAACATATTTTCATTTCACTACACCAAAATATCTAAAAATAAATTCACACAATAACAAAATCAAAATATAATAATTGCAATCTTTTTACTCAAAAGTCATAAATTTTAATTATCGGTCTTTAGAATTTCCACAAATTTTTAGAAAACAAAAAATATTATTTTCATATACAAAAAAAAAATATTTGGATTTCACCAGTTGATGCTAGAATACGACCGACCGGCGTTCATTAATAAACGCAGAAGATGATTTTGCTCGTCCACAGAATCGTCCTCAAAATCGATAATTATTTCATTGAACTTGACTCCATAAATCGCGTAATATTAATCTAACGTCTTTGTTTTCAACTGCTCTGTGATATTCTGCAAGACACAAATTCTAGTTTCTTATCAATATTATCAATATAATGTACGAAAATACCAAGAATCGTAAATTGTTACAATCTCGTTACAGTACGACTAAATAGTGTAGAGTAAAGTTCACCTCAGTTTTGTAACAGGAATACGAATGCATTGAGAAATAACCGTATCGAGGCTCATACATAGAGTTTTTGTGCCAAACAATAGATTACACTACTGTTAAATTATTTTTATGACGAGCTTAATATTAAATAATTTTCAAAATAAGCGCGCAATATCAATGCACAATACTGGTACGGCATAATTAAATCGTTTTGAGATAAGCCTCACTTTGAGATGAGACGCAGCGCATTTAATAAAATTAAAATAAAAAAGGGCATAGAGGTTACGCGAATATTACGACAGTTTAGAAGTGCCGATAACTTACTTGGTGTAGCAAAATTAAAGTTGTTTTTATTTTGTCTATTACTATGAATTGGAATTGTTTATTTACTAAATTTAACGGTATCAGATCTATAAATATGTTAAATTGAATATACGATGCGAACTATTCCAGCCATTCAACTCTTTCATATATAGAGCACAGTTGTCTTCTACTATAAATGATGTAACTTTATGAGTCGATTGCATTAATAACGATTAAAATTAGAACGGGTTTAAAATTGTTCATTCTGTTTAACTTAGAAGACTATGCTATGTGTTACGGTTAAACCGAATCGGCGAATATTCACATTTACCGGGAAATGTGCAAATTTATCAAAATGCTTGGTAAATGTGTAATGCACTTTGGTATTGGTTCCCAACACTTTTATATTATTAAATTGAATTTATGCGAGTGTACATTCTAATAATGCTCGCCATCTAGAAGGTGCATCTTATAGTTACGAATATGTTATTTAATTTGAATAGTCAAACTTGCAATTTTTGATTTCAAACATAAGTTATTAATAGAACAAAAGATGGTTCGCGATGTCACTTTGCGCCGCAACACAACAAAACAAGAGCGCCAGCGTTGAAGTGACAAAACATGTAAATTAATAGCAACATAACCCTAAAATATTTCAATTATTTTTATCGACTCTGTTTTATTTTTTCGTACACAGAAAATATTGTGTACAAAATTCAAATTTGTTTACCAACATACCTTCTCGATGTTTAATCTTGAGAGTGAAGGCCTGTAGTCGCTCGATCCATTTACCCTCTTGCCACTCGGGTTTCTTAAGCTGCAACAACCATTTGAGTGGCGCATGATATGTTTGAAGAACAAACTCTTGCCCATACACATACACTCACACCAAAGCCAACAGCTCTCTGCGTTTTCCACAATAATTTTTCTCTACTTTAGAGAGGGGTTGGCTATAAATACGCAGCAACTCGCTTTTTGCTCTCTTGCACAATAATGCACCTACCTCCGTATTACTAGCATCTATATCCAAAGTGAGTATCCCATCAGCTTGCGGATATACCAAAATAGGAGACCTACTTAATTTCTTCTTTAATTCTTCAAATGCTTTTTGATGCTCTGTGTTCCACTCAAATGGTTGACGTTTTTCATTAAGTTTGGAACAAACCGTCGATATTAAGAGCATAATCCTAGGAAACTTTTTAGTCACCTAATATTCGTTGGTGCAGGCCTATACTTTACTGATACTAACTTCACCCAAATAGTTAACTTCTTTCCAGAATAGTCTACATTTCGTTGCCTTTAAGATTGTTGACGCGTTCACTAAATGTGCGGCCTGGTACACTCCTATTATTTTCCAATTTGCATTGCATAATCCAAACGGCATTATCACAAATTTATAAACACCGTTTTCTGCTGAAAATGCCGTTTTCCCTCTACCATCAGGATGGGTTGCTATTTACCAACAACTGCTTTTCAGATCCAATATACTGAAAATCTTGACCCCTTGGCGATTTTCGTCACTACATTAAATTTACGGTGATCAATACAAAATCGTGTTGCCCCTTCCTTTTTCTGGACAAGAACCACTGATGAACTCCATGGGCTGCTGGACTGCTCTATTACTCCGTCAAGTTCCTTCACAATTCCCGTTTGGTATTCCCAAGGTCACCGTCAATTTTCGCGTAGATGGCTTTTTCGCACATCGGTGATATCTCGACCCCTGCTCCAATACGCCAATAACATTGACCTTTTGTAATCCACCCCTAGTTGGGTGATTTTAACTGTGCTCTTGGGGCATTTTATCGCTTCCACAAGTTTACGCCCCTCAAAACTGGTGTAACTTAGTTTTCTGGATCCATGATCATTTAATGAGACAAGTGTTTTCGCTCCTCGTCTTGTTCATCTTCTATAACTGCCTCAGTTCTTCACGTTTGTTGCCTCACACGTTAGCATCTCTCGGATGCAGTCTACTTGGTTGCTTACAATTTCTCATGTAATGAGGCCAAACTTGCTCTAGCTGGCTCATATTCTAACTGCCAACGACAACGTTTCATTCATGGTTACGCTTGACGCAATAATTTCGTTACTTCTCTCCCTAGGTCTTGCAGGCTTTCTTTACGTAGTTGTCGCTTGCTTTGGAGTTGAATCTTGCATAACACTCTGACGTGTGACTGTCCGAATCATAGTTCCAACTCAGTCATCACTCTCTCACAGCTCCTTTCTGTTGCGGAGACAGTTTTCAATACATTTGCTGCTTTCCCCCATACTTAGTGCATTGATCTGCTCTCCTGCGTTCCAACAATTATGCGGCTCCGACGCTTGAAACTGTACTTTAAAATTCTCGAATGGGATTTTGCTGTCAAATGGCAGAGGTTTTAAAATTCCACTTCATTCCATTTCATTAGTTTGCCAGGAATATGGTTTAAAGCCAGCTTTCACTTGCTTAATTTTATTTACGAGAAGCGGCCATTATTGACTCATTTTAGAACCTTGTTCAAAATACAAATTAGATTTAAAATACAGGCCTACAATGCAAATTTCACAATTATTGATTAAGACTTAGCCGAGTTCTCTCCAACTCAAAATCGATTTTAATCGTGGATAATGGACAGATACAGAATTTCAGCTAAAATTTATGTTTCAATCCAAAATCAGTCTATAAACCTCAATCAATCATAAGGATTGGTTTTGAAATGACAAGTTAAGTCCAGCATGAACAGACCCTAGGGTTTTGTCCGAAACTCACTTTAGAGCCAACACTACTAACTAAATGTGTTCAAGGTAGAACTGGATGACTTAAGATTCTCCACCAGTACGGGACCCATACACGTAACAAGCGGGTTAAGCGGCAGACCTTTTCTCATAAAACACTTAAGTTTTGAACCCTAAACAAAGATTATCTTACCGGATTCACGCCAAACACGACCTCGGAAATTGTACACGGACAACGCTTTAAAAACGTGAACATGGAACGTACTTAGCCTCTTAAGATCTGGAGATTCCCAAAACCTTTCGAACCAGGCAAACCACACATTAGACGTAATTGTACTAACCTATAAGCTCTTGTTTAGATAGTCTGGGACTAAGGATCCAGTAATTATACTCTTCATTACAGCGGCCATCAGAATGGTTGAGAATATGGAGTTGTTTTTTTTATCCATCGGCACGTGAAGCAGCATATTATCGACTTCCGCCCTATCAACAAGCAGATATGCACGGTCAGACTCCGCACTAAGAAATTTAACATCACGATCGTTAATGTACATGACGTGGATGACTTTAATGCAAAAATCGGTAGGAGTGTAGAAAACAAATTGCACATCGGTCGCGCGTCATCGACATTGCAATAACGTACAACTTATTTATATCAAGTACGTTTTTGTCACATAAGAAAATCCACAAAGTAACATGAAGATCGAATGAAGAGAAGAACGGAAAACCAAATCGATCACGTCATGGTGTCTAAGATACATTCTTCCAGCATATGCAACGATAGAGCTTCCAGAGGTGTAGACATGGACAGTGATCATGTGCTTGTCATATTCCAATATAAGTGCAAACTGTCATCTACTTTCAACAGACAAGCACTCTTTAAAAGATCAAGCATCCCTGCAGAGTTACTAATCAGCTGTCACTGACTATTTAGACCAGCATAGTAATAACGATGTAACTCCTCCTAACATCCAAGAGCAGCGACACGCTATAAAGTCAGCCATAACTACAGTGGCGTAAAATACTATCGGAAGAACTTCGAGATCCAGCAATGATTGGTTCGATTATCAGTGCCGTCTGATCGTCGCAAATAAATAAAAGCTTCGTCAAAAATGGTTGGCTCAACACTAGAAGCAATCTAGCAAAATATTTCCGTGCTAGGAAAGCTGCGTCTAAATCCAGCTCAGTATGGTAAACCTACTTTCAAAATTAGAACAATAGCTCATGTAGATGAGAATATTCCATAGTGGAGGAAGTAGACGCAACTATTAGTACATTGAAAAATGATTAAGCTCGCAGGCTCATCGTCTCTATTTGGGACCAAGAAGAACTGCCGGAGCATTGGAAGATCGCGCTCATATGAGCTGCAAAACTACCGTGGCATAGCTCTGTTGAATACTGCCTATAAAGTGTTGACTAACGTTGTACTTGCCAGTCTGCAGACTTATCCCTCTAGCCGAAAACGTCATTGGCGGAGGATGATTTTGGAAAAATGTTGGGAGTATAACATAACCATACATCAACTATGTATAGATTTGCGACACGCATATGATAGTATAACCCGCGAGAAGCTATGGGCCGCGCTCATATGTTTTGGAATTCCAGAGAAAATCGTTTCTTTGTGTAAATTAACACCAGACGCTGTATGTAGAATCGTAATTGAAGGAAGCGTATAAACTCCTTTGAAATATGGTAACATCTGGTGGTTGAGATAGACTCGCGCCTGTGTTGTTCAATTTGGTGTTTGTGTACGTAGTAACATTGAAGATGTTATAACAGATGATATCGTGCTTCTTGGCCGAACACCTACCGGTATCAAAGACAGTTTCATACTGCTCGATCGCTACGCAAGAAAACTTCGTTTAGAGGTGAACAGTAGCAAACACAAATTTTTGGCAATGCTCAGAAGCATCTGCATGGCAAATCTCAGTACTGCGAACCTAACTTTGACGAGACGGATCGAGACGGATGGATGACGGGGAGATGAAGATTATAATTGAGAGAGTTTCTGTACTTCGGAGGTCAATCAATTTGTCAATTTAAGGAACCCTTTTAAGATTTTATATAATGTTTTATTTTGTGAAAAAAGAGGTACAAAATGGATAAAAAAATTCCTGAACAGAATTTTTTGTGTGATAGTGCTGCCACTTATGGCGAGTAGCGTAATCTCTTATTTTCCGTCTTATACAGCATCGTAACCAAATCTTTCAATTCTAGCATTACAGGTCTATATTATATAAATGACTAATTGAAGTCTTACAATCATGTTACACTCGTCAATTTATATCTTGAGTACAGTGTTGTGAGAATTTGGGTAAATTACAATCCCGTGATGCGAGATATATGAACAGCAGATCAGAGCAGAGCCATAGTTGCATGGACACAAATTACTTATTCCTGATGGTAGTCTGCACTACTGTCTTATCATATTTTTGATGTACGCTTGACGCTTGATAACAGCGTTACAATAAGAAAATTGCAAAAATTTCATCATTTCCGACGACGTTATTTTGACTTGCAATTAAAAGCTGCGAGCTTAAAAAATAAACAAATTTCGTAATTAAAATCGTACTGCAAATTAAATGTAAACAACATCGTAGATTATTTTGGTAATTTCAGAGAATCAACACTTTTTATCGCTTGCATCACGACAGCGAGATAAGAAAAGTTTTATTATAAATGTTCAACAAATCTGGATTCGAGCTTAAACTCAAACTGAAGCTGTAAGCAGTAACAAGTCAAGTAAAACAGAAAAAAAAAATTAAACAGAATGAAGCTTTTAATAGTTGCGACGATCTTAGTGATTTTGATCTCATTTTCTGGTAAGTTAATCATATCAAAGTGACTTTGTAAAATGGTGTAAAGTGGAAATAGTGCAATAAATAGTTTCTAATCGCGCATATTGAACTATAATTGCGAACTTTAAGTGAATTAATTTTAATAACGATTATCTTTTATCAATAAAATAGTTTATGTGGGTCACACACCGTAAATAAACGCTAGTGCTAAATTATAATGTTTATGCAATTTATTATATATTCACAGAGTGCAAACCAGCCGTAGAAAAATTACACGAGCACGACCTTGAGAAGCCATATTTCCACGATCTACTAGAAGCACACATTGAATTTGATAATTCGCACGAAAAGGATATTCTAGGCTCGCTAAAAACAAATTTGGACAATATTAAACATCGCCTTACAGAACGAAAGCGAGAAGACTCAAGTGATTCGGACAACGTGTCCGCTCCCGCAGATAACATGCTGTAACTTAATGTAAAAAATGTTAGTTTAAATGAAATATAAAATAACTTTATTCCAATTAAGTATTAAATCAATTTGTTTGTCATTCATAACTAATCAAATTTGTAACGTTAATTTAAGTAATTTTATACGTTGTGAGTGTTGTGACCTTTCGATGAAGATTACGAATATTCCACTCAACAAAAAAAAAAAAAATTGATAATTCTAGATGAAGCTGCGTATTATAAAACTAGTGCTCGCCAGACTTCTTTAACTACTATCCTCTGATGCCTTATCAAATTTGCAGTGAATTTCTGGAAATTCTGTACACTTTATGGGTGAGTAGCGCGTAATCTTTAAGAACAGATGGATAAGAAAGCAACGTATACAGTTATACACATCGTTTACGCGTCGAGTATGTTCATCTTCTTATCTAGTAATTTGGTGTAGCAAAAAAATGACGGAAATATTAAATTTAATAAAGTTAATTTTATAATAATAATATTTATTGTTTTAAGTTGAAAATAGGTTACAAAAAATTCTATAACATAAGAAAAAAAAATTACGCATTCACTACTTAATAATCTGTGTGCTGAAATGATAAATTATCGCGATCGGCGTCTCGTGAGAAATTAGATCTTTGTTTAGGTAATTTGTGATTTTTGTGATATTAGTCATCTATTTGTGACACATATGCAAATAAATATGTGCTTTAAATTATTATGTCACTCCTTAGTTGAATTAATTACTCAGCTATATTGGAGTGACAAGTTCTCTGATAAATAACGGGAGCCTTATTGTACTTGTTGGAAATTTGTATAAATGATCAAGTGGATCAAAAACTACAGACTTAACAGAATAAATTCTTAATTCATCAATTCCAGTCCGTTTGTTCCAAAATACTCGACTATGACCTTTAAAATTATTATAACTTTGATTCATCACGAGACTTTCAACTGGTTTATCGATAATGACTTATCTAACACAACAAATTGAAATATTTGAGACACGATAGATCGTTTAATAATCGAGTGGTAATCAACCTGATCGCAATGTCGCATAGTAGTCAAATCTAGAAGGTTTATATTTATTTAGAGTCGTAGTCAGGAAGTGATGCCTGTTTGGGGGAAGTGTATATACGAGTATATGTATGGGCACGGTGATGAAATATTTACTAAACCTTCCTTTCATCTTTGAGTTATATATAGCCTTAATGCCTAGTTTAACAGAACAATAAAGATATTCACATAAAATATATGGGAAGCTTAGTAGTTAATTATGCAGAATATTTGAATTCGAGTCCTAGGTCCCAAGACCAGAAAAACCGCTACCAAATACTAAGTGCACTTTTGAGTTGTTCTAGATCAAAACTAGCAGAGCTAGTTCACCTTTTTACCAATTTTATTTCCTAAAACACCCAGAGCCCTTACATTTTTCAATAGAATGGTGTTTATCTGTTAGTTTTGATCTAGGCCAACTTAAAAGTGCACTTAGTATTTAGTAGCGGTTTTCTGGACTTAGGAAAAATGCTAGGAAAGCCCATACTATACGTATAGTAATGTCTTTACCAATTTTAGAGACTAAAACACCCGGGGCCCTTGATTTTTCAATGGAACGGTCGTTATCCGTTAGTTTTAATCCAGAACAATTTAAAAGTGTGCTTAATATTTGATTGTAGGTTTTCTGAACTTAGGAATATGTTACTGGGAAAATGTTTGCAAATTGTTTGGTATTTACTTGAAATACATTTTATAGTATTTTTATACTAAGCAAAAGATATAAGTAAAGGATATAATTTAGCCTTGAAGAGATAAAGCATGGTTCGAGTTTCAGATAGACAATGCAATAAATTTTAAATTAGTTGTTGCCGTTTAGAAATTAATCGACTTTTTAAGATAAAGTCACGCCAGCCAGAACTAAACCAACTATGATACAAGTAGCACGTCGCATTGTGCATCAATGTGTACTATATGATTTTTCAGCCGTAACCTTATAACTCCAACCAAAACCTGATAAAGCCAGCCAGAACCATATAACAGCTAAACCAACTATGACACAAGTAGCACGATATATTAGCCGTTTTCGGAAATAGCCCATAGTAACTTTTGGGTAATTTTATTTTTTTTAATGTTGGCAAGAAAAGTTGCTCAAGTTACGCTGGCTATACAAAAAGTAAGATTACATTTCGCGTGTGAATATTTTTATTCGGCAAAATTCAAAGGCGTATTTTTGGCAAATACGACTTTTTTGTTGCTTCTTTTTGTACAATTTGTACTTTAAAAGTTTGTAATTTAATTTATTATCAACAAGTTGCCCAAAATTTACCATGTACTATTTCCGAAAACGGCTATTGCGCATCATTGTGTTTTATATAATTTTTCAGCCGGAACCTTTTAAACCTAGCTCTATATGATTTTTCAGTAGAAACCTTATAGTTCCAGCTGGAACCATGTCCCCAACAGCCAAACTAACTATGGTACAAGCAGAATAATGGATTGTACGTCACTGTGTGCTATATGATTTTTCAACTGGAACCTTATAATTCCAGGAAAAACATGATAAACCCAGCCAGAACCATACTACAGCGAAACCAACAATGACAAAAGTAGCACGAAATCTTATAATTAGAACCAAATCGTAATAAAGCACGCCAGAGCCATACTACAGCCAAACCAATTATGGCATAAGAAGCACGATGCGTATTGTGCATCATTGTGCACTAATTGTTTTTTCAGCAAGAACCTTATAATTCAAGCCGGAACCTAATAAAGCCAGCCGGAATCATATCCTCTAAGCCAAACTTACTGTGGTACAAGCAGCACAATGGATTATACATCATTGTGCACAATACGATTTTTCAGCCGGAACCTTATAATTCCAACCAAAACCTGATAAAGCTTTCAACAGACATAAATCAAATAGATTTGAAAAATGTGAGCAACTCAATAATCATAAATACTCGGGAATCTGACTGTAGCTGTGGCAACTTACGTTATGTAAATAAAGTATATAATAGTGTAACAACATTGAAGGTCGAGTCGTTAGAACTACCCGAAAAACGGCAAAAGATTTCTTTATCTTGCACGGTCTCTTCTTGCATGGTGTAATTGAGTACGACAGTTTAAATGAGCATTTCACTGCACATGCATTTAGAAACGGTGGCATATGGAAAACTTCCGACGATTCACAAAAAACCGAGATCAACATCAGCGCTTCACGAAAAAGGTATGCCTACATGTTGTTCCATTTACAAGAACCCAAACCAGACAAAAAAGATTTATGTATACTACTGTGGGCAAAAAGTAGGAAGACTTTTTAATTTAAATTTCGCGCGTAAAACCATTCGTCGAAATATTTTTTTTTCTATGTTGGTATGATTGTCAGTGACATCTGTGCCAAATGTCACATCAAAATAATCATTAGTGTTTAGTATACGCTTGTCTTTCTGAAGTACGAAAACTGCATTCGGCGATTTTTACAATGAGTGAAATTATTAAACAAAGAAGTCCCATTAAATTTTGTGTGTGGAATCAATTTTGTGGTGCCGAAACGTTCAAAATGTTGAAAAAGGCCTTCGGTGATAATGTATGTCGCGAGCAAGTGTTTTTGATTGGTACAAATTGTTCAAAGAGGGTCGAGAACGTGTTGACGACGAACCACGTCTAGGACGGCCATCAACATCAGCTGATGATCAACACGTTAATAAAATCAAGGAATTGGTACTCGAGAATCGACGATTAACAGTCGGAGATCTTACTGGCATCGTTGAAATATCGGAAGGATTAGTGAAAATCATTTTGAAAGATCATTTGGGCCAAAATCACTCAATTTTTTGGAAAAACAGCGTCGCGTTGACGTCTGTGAAACAATGCTTTCCAACTGCCAGGATGTCATGAAACGTATTATAACTGGCGATGAGTCTTGAATCTATGCTTATGACCCGGGAACAGACGATCAATCGGCCGAATATCGTGCCAAAGGTGAGCCGAAGCCGAAAAAAACACGTCAAAGCAAGTCAAAAATCAAGGTGATGTTGACAGTTTTCTTCGATTATCGAGGTGTGGTGTACGTCGAATTCCTTCCGACCGGCCAAACTGTCAACAAGAAATACTATTTGAGTGTTATGCGTCGTTTGCGTGAAGCTATTCGTAAAAAGAGGCCGGAATTATGGGTCGAAAACTCTTGGTTTTTGCACCACGATAATGCACCTTCTCATACTGCATTGGTTTTACGTGATTTTTTCGCCAAAAATTCCACTCATATCGTTCCGCAACCACCGTATTCGCCTGATTTAGCTCCGCGTGACTTCTGGCTGTTCAGCAAACTCAAACGACCGCTCCGTGGAAACCGTTTTGAGTCAATTGAAGACATTAAACGTGAATCGCTACGCGCATTGGGGGATATTCCGGAAATTGACTTTAACAACTGTTTCGAGGATTGAAAAAAACGTTGCCACTAGTGTATTGAGGCCGGGGGGGATCACTTTTGGGGGGACGAAATAGATTTGGAGAAACAAATAAAGAATTTTAAAATTATGACCAAAGTCTTACTATTTTTTGTCCACAGTATTAAATAACATTTTTTCTGTAAACGATTTTAGTTATATTTTGCTATTTTTTGTTATAAATTTTTAATTAATTAGCACTTTTCGCGGATCAGGAATTATAATGTGCCCAAATAATTCCAGTTGAAATTTTAGATAGTTCACAATCACCATCAACCATGATAATTGTTTATTGCTCCGAATGGTTCACACCGACTTCATATGGTTTCTACTGGCCTTGCTGGTTTTGGTTGGGTTGGCATTGTAGTACATAACGTTTTGCATTGTTTTGGGAACCTCATATAGTGCACAATGATGCACATTACATCGTTCTTCTTATGCCATAGTTGATTTGGCTATAGTATGGCTCTGGCTAGCTTCATTACGTTTTGGATGGAATCATAAGATTCCTGCTGAAAAAGCATTTAGTGTCCAATGACGCATTGGGCTACTTATGTCATAGTTAGTTTGCCTGTAGAGGGTATGGTTCTGTCTGGAATTATAAGGTTTCTACCGAACAATCATATAGTGATAGATTTATAAGGTTCCAGCTGAAAAATTATATAATGCGCAATGATGCACAATGCATCGTGCTTCTTGTGCCATAGTTGGTATGGCTATAGTATGGTTCTGGCTCAAAAAGCATATTAGTTGGTTTGACTGTAGTACGGCTCCGGCTGGATTTATTAAATTTCGGATGGAGTTATAAGGTTCTGGTTGAAAAATCATATAGTGCACAATGATGCACATCCAATTGCGCTTCTTGTGTCATAGTTAGTTTGGCTGTATATAACCATACCATCGGTTCGGCTGGAATTATAAGATGTTTACCGAAAAATCATATAGTGCTGGATTTATAATGTTCCGGCTGAAAAATGCACAATGTATCGTGCTACTTGTGTGATAGTTGGTTTGGCTGTTATATGATTCTGGCTGGCTTTATGAGGTTTAGGTTGGAATTATAAGGTTCAGCTACGAACATTTTCGTGCAGCGCATTCATTTTATGGCATATACAACGGAAACATATCTCTTGTGAAATCTTGTCAATTGCGGGTAGGTTAAGTTGTGGTTTTTAAACCGACATAGACATGGTTTCGTTCATAGCTACCTCACAAAGTTTCAAAGCAATTATTGAAACCTATCAGAGATTTCTACGAAGCGTACAATTGGCTTGACATCAACTCCACAGAAGTTCGTCAGAGATCATTTAACAGGGGGCTATCAAAATCTGCTTGATGCTATATGGGGTCAGATACAACGCCATTCAATATTTGATCTAATTTTGACGTAAGAAAAATTGATTTTTTAAATTGAATCCTGACTTTCCGCAAAATTCGTATATTTTTTTCAGATATTACACTTTGCGGCCTCTTTTATTAAAATTACTTCAACTTGTAGGACGTTGTAGTGGCCGGGGTACAAAAAGGGTGGGGGTTTAAGTTCAACGCGACCTCAGAATACACTACCGCCGACCTTACCATCCTCAATGAAGATGTTAACAGCTTTAGAGTCAGAAGAGTTTCTCTCATTCTCTTGGTGGAAATATAAGTTATAAACCTCTCGTTAAAGGATGGTGACGGAACAGCATAGACGGAGAATTTAGGGATATTTTTGATTTTTAAGATAAACGAGAGTGCTGTGTCCACGCATGTTTGCATTGAGAGGGAGATGAGCCTTACAGCTGAGCTCGCGGCTATTTGTTTTCCTAAGATATACGGTGAGTTTACGGAAAGATAATCTCGTTGCACCATATAATCGTTGAAGTGTAGAGCCAATATACGATGCAGTTCTCCAAACCAAATCATTTCCGAAAGGTACTTTTGCAAGAGTAAGGCTCTATAGTGGGTTTCATTTCCCTTAATAATACAATTGGTTTAAAGCTTATATTGCAGTCTAAAATAAGACCCGGGTGCTTCGCTTAATATGTAAAGATCAAGCTTGTACCATTTAAAGTGTGCTAATCTACGGATCTGAAACTTGTACTTCCTAGAGAAAAGGACCAACTCAGTCTTTTGAAAACATTATCTGCATATGCTGCAACCTCTTGAAAACCATACCTTAGGCTGAATGGGCAGCAAGGTTCCACCAAGCTGTCGTTCCGTGTGTATTAATTTTAACAGATAGATGTCGATAAGTAACATTTACGTTATTGCATTGTATTCTGTTTTCAAATGAAAAAAAATGCTGCTTAAGCTATGGAATTGATTAATTCGACTTTGAGTGAACATTCTGTGAGGCATTCAACTTTTAGTCTTGAGGACGATCCACGTCCAGGTGTAGTAAAACAATTTGAAGACGAAGAATTTAAAGTTTTAGTGGATGAAAATCCGTGTTAAACTCAAAAAGAGCTTGCAGAGAACAGTTAGGAGTTACTCATCAAGGAATACCACTTCGATTACACGTAATGGGCAAAATACAGAAGGAATTAAAATGGGTTCCTCATAAACTGCACGAAGAAAACAAAAACCGAAGAGTTGACATCTACATGAATTTGCTTTCCCGGTCAAAAGAAAGAATTTTTTGCACAAAGTTATTACGGGTAATGAAAAATGAATTTTGTAGGATAATCCTAAATGCAGAAATATATGGGTTGATACCGATGCCAAGAGAGTATTACTGTGTGTCTGGTGGGATTGGAAAGGATTCATTTACTTAAACTCTCCTATCGTGATATTGCTGCATGACAACGCACGACGTTCACATACAGCAAAATCAACCCTGGAAGTCCTGCGTTCTTCTTAGATTGGAAAATTTTACAGTATGCGGCGTGTTATCCAGATTTGGCTCGCTCTGATTACCACTTATCCAGATCGATGTCATGATATTTGAAAGACCAATGGATCTTTGTAACAATTATATTTTCAATAAAGTTGAATTTGACCAAAAAAGGCCGAGTTACACACCTAATATTATCTTAAATTTCTTGCCTATTGCTGGTTATAAAAGTTGACTTACAGCCTACGTATGTATATGGAATACGTAGATTGGTACTAAGAATAAAATCAAGTAATTACTCACTGCTCTCGTTTGAATTCATACGACCTTAGACTGTGTTATTTGAATTCGCACCGCTTTCCAGAATGACTCCAACTTTATTCTTATAAGCCTCCGTTAATGAGCTAATAATTACAGGAGGACATCTCCCTCGATTTAATGTAATATTTAAGTTATAGTTAGCAAGAATACATCAACGAGACTTACCTATTTTCTCCGCATGCGAAGGTATATAGTTTGAAGTTCTAAGTCCGAGTACCCGTTCTCTACTGACCCAGGGTTCTTTGATTAACACAATATCAATCTGCTCTGCATTTATTTATTTATTTGGATGAGCAGCCGAGACTGCCTTGCAATTGTGTCAGTTGATTTGCATAAACCTTTGTCTGAAAGTGAGTCTTCCTGAATTTTATTAAGTGACCCCATTTCCTTCGACATTTTCGAGTCGGCTGAGAGTATTTTTAAAGCCGCGCTATTTCTAGTCTTACGACTGACTGAGCTTGACGCGCTTTCCTATACTATCAGGGCCTTTGTTTAGTACAGTTGTTGTTAACTACATTCAGCCTTAGACTCTTCCTATTATTAAATCTTCCAGTTGAGAGTAAGTAGGAATGGTAAGGTTATCTGTAGCATTTCGAATATCTAGCTGGGATCGCTGGATCTAAGTTTGAGCCCTGGGTCTACACAGATCATCTTCTCTACGGACAACCTCTAGACTGGCTTCAGGCTAAACCTCACCAAGACTTTCTTTCACGAGATTGGAGCCAGTCTGAGGTTCTTCTTCATGATCCTCAAATAGGTGGCGGCTTGAAGCTTTCCGCCTAAATTAAATTTGCGAGCATTAAACTTCCGTCTATGAGTTCTGTCGATTACAGATATCTCTAGGTGTTCCTTGAACACCTCATAGAGCTTAGTGAGTATGCCTCTTACGCAAAAGCTACCAGACGAACCGCCCGGCAATAGATCCGTAATCATGTTAGTTAGACCGGGCATTATACTTAACGATTCTTTTCGCTATGGAAATCTTGTTGAGCATTTTTTACGTTTTCCAGTCTTCTTATTTGATAGTTGGGCGCATGAGACGAAGCTTTAGTTGCACTTCTCCCGTAGTAATATAGTTTTTGATGGACCAGTGTTTTTGCTAGCCCCGTTTTTTTCCTTGCGCCTTGCAGACTATAAGGTGTATAGTTAACCGATACAACCAGATCGCCGACAAGGTCAGAAATTTCAGAAGATTGCTGTCCCAGACCATAGAAGTACTTATAGTGCAGGTACGTTTTATGTGTAAATATTGCCATGATTCTAGGGATTGGGAGATCCGGAGTGTGAGTGAAGGTTATTAACCTGTCGCTCAATCGCCCCGCAGCTGGATTACTTACATCCATATCATATGTGGTTTTCGGCAATGTGGGTGTTGGTGGTGTGAGTGTCGTTGATGTGATTTGTCGGGGATATGGAGATGTGCTAGATGTGCGATGGTCGGTTATAATTCTTATAGGCGATATATACGGCTACATAGTTGTCAGCGTTGTTTGTGTTGGCGATGTATAGTTGTCGGCATTTAAACTGATTTAAATCAGGTGATAAAATAATAAAATTCACTGATTAAAATCAAAATGCATAAATTTAAAAAAGTAACCCAAAAAGGTGACTGTTATATAGGAAGCTCGCTTTACGGAGTGAAGTTCGTTGAAACATGTTTAACGAAACTTTGAAGTCATGCACAAAAGATTGGCGCGTGCGATAATGAGAATATGAACTGAGCACCGAGCAAATAGAGATATAATCAATTAAATATTTCATGTGGGTGTCGGCGATGTAGGTGTCGCTGATGTGGTTTGTCGCCGGTTTGTCGGCGATCTGGTTGTGTCGGCTAAATGGGCTTTTTAGCCAAAATGCCTGTCGGTATCCGGTCTGGGATATTGTTGTAGGCGATATGACCCATACGCCTTTAAAGAGTACACTTCAATCCTCCTAAAAACGCTTAACTATGTCTTCATCCATCACATAATATTCCGTAAATAGGCAACTTTCATCTACACTTGCCCACGTCCAGCCAAAACAAATAACTGGTTTAATTCGTTTTGGTTTGAACTGCGATAAAGTGGTTTCTATTACGTATTATGTGGCTTAGTATTCTTGTTGTGTTGATTTCTGCGTACGACATATCTCCTTCCGTTAAAAATGTAATTTTTTTAGATTAAAACTATAAACTACTCAAGTAGATTAATGTTATTTAGTTGTAGAATACATAAATATTTATCATATACTCGTACTATATACACGACATATTATATACGAGAGACGTGTATATAGCGCGCAGAGAGATATCATCTAATTATTTCCAATTTTCATTTCGCAGTTCGCACCAAGAATTTTTTTTGTACGAAAAGGAAAACAAAACGACAAAAAAATTCAATTCCAATGAAAATTCATAAGTTTTTGTTGTTGTTGAAAATAAAATTTTAAATTGGTATCAGGTGCGTGCATAAGTTGTCTCGTTCTTGTACAAAGGCCAACAAACACGATTGTTTTAAAACTTTTTGTTAAACCTTGTGCTTACGTATACGTAACCACTTAGGCAGCACACATGTTGTTGGTTTGTTTGCATATAGTTTTGATATTACATCAAAACAATACAATTTTTGATTCTGTGAGAGAAGATGAGGCGACAGCTACGTTTTGCTGGAAAATAATAAAAGTTAAGAAATTTTATGCGTTTGTGTCGTATTGTTGAACTGTTGTATGTGCGGTGGCAGAATCAAATTTGTATGGTAATGCGTAATGATTCTGTTCTATTTGTACAATGTTAGCGCTTAAGTCACAGATTCACAGATTAATTCATCTCAACTGATCAAGCTAACTTGCAATCGATTATCAACCTTGTCCTAGATCACCGACTCAGTTATTCAGCATAAAATAGAATAGTTCTTTTGTATCGGGTACCACTAGCAAAAAATTGTTGGAAGGGCGTTGAATATTTTCAGCCCCCTTTCGAACATTGAGAAATCAAAAGGCATTTATGCCTTATTTGCGTTTTCTCGCGCGTTTGCTTATTTCGTCACTGACGAAATCCATCTTCAGAACTCTATGGATGTTGTCATTTCTTATGTATCACGGTGCATTAACTATTCCACATAGGACTTTGCTTTGGAATGGCTGGATGATATTGACATTAGTTTTATTCGTACAGCTCCAGAGCTGAATGCCGGTATAGAACCAATTTATTATGTAGAGTTAGCTCAGAACTTCTTCCTACGAGCCAATTAATCTTTCTGCATTTGATGTTTAACTCTTATTTTTCCTTTTTCACCAGCTATTTCCATTTTAGTTTCACGTCTAGAGTCATGCCTAGATATTTTGCCTAGTTAAGTTAAAGTAAAGCTAAGTAAAGTTTACGTGAACAGATTTTGTTTCATTAAGTTTTATTCGCCATCTCTTCGTCCAGGTACTGACAATATTAGTAGCTCTTTGCAATTTGGTTGTTTGATTTTTCTATGCCTATTAGCAACTGCTAATATAGCCGTATCATCCACAAACGTCGCTATGATAGTCTCCTCTATCGTTGGCAGGTCCGAGGTGTATAGAACATATAAAGTTGGTTCTAGAACGCTACCTTGTGGTACTCCTATCGATATTTTTTTTATTTCTGAGTATTTGCCATCTAATTTAACACGTAAGTTCGGTTAGATATGTAAGATTTTAGAGTTTTGTAAAACTGCTTTGGTAAGTTTCTTTGTAATTTATATTCCAAGCCTTTGTCAAAGACCTGTGATACATCCAAGAAGACGCTTGAAAATACTTTCTTATTTTCAAGTACATTATCAATTATGTTTGTAATCTCTGACGCCCAAATTGATGTGGAGGAATAAGATTTCTTTCTTCTATTTTTCGTTTGAGTCTCTGTAGGAGTAGTTTCTCGAATAATTTTGAAATTATTTTGTTTGGTTTAGATATCATAATTACTTAGTCCATTTTCAGGAAAAGCTTTTAATATTTGCTCTGTAATTAAATCATACCCTGGAGATTTCTTTGTATTTAGGTTAAATTGATTTCCTCGTTTAATTCTCGTAATGTGACAGCAGATATATTGCAATTATCCATTTTATTTACTGGTGGTATGTTTTCCTCTGCAGTTTGTCTAGGTAGAGGATGGAACGTGTTCTCGAGGTGGGATGCAAACAACAGAGCTTTTTGCTTTGCACTTATAGCCCATGTGCCATCTTCATTTTTAACAGGTGGAATTTGAGTTTAGGTCGTTTTTAATCTTTTTCTCGCTTTCCAAAGGGAGTACTCCGTATCTTTTTCCCCAGTAAGGCCACAACCAAGTATTTACTAATGGATTCGTTTTTGATTTCTTTAATTAGTAACTTTAGTTTATTGGATAAAAAATGTAGAGTTGTTTTATATTCTGGCGCTCGACTTCTTTGCCAGGCCTTTCTTGATTTTCGTTTTGCTGCAACCAATTCCCTAACGCCGCTTCTTGTATAATGTTGTTGAGTTGTTCTAGTTCTTCTTCTAGCTGAATCGGATTTTTAATTGGCACCTGAGAATCAATTTTATCAAGTTTCTGGAATTTCTCCCAGCAGATTTTTTTATTAGTTAGCGAAGGTGGTCCAGTTTTCTTAACAATCCTTACACTGATTGTCGTAATAACAGGAGTGTGATCTGACATAATCCTCTCGCTGCTTTCTAGATATATGTAGTTTTCGTCTATACCTTTGGTGATAAAGAAGTCAATGACATCCGGTATTTTGTTTCTATCCGCACGCCAATAAGTTGGTTGATCTTTAGGCTTCATTCACAAGGTTGTTTTTGTCGTTGCTTTCAGCGTTGTTTTGGAGTTATCGTTTTACAAAAATACTTTTAACACTATGCGCCGTTGGTACTTGGCGAAACACATTAACACTTAATAAATACATTAAAACACTTGCTTATTATTTCGCACAAAACTTTTTTTTTTTTTCAAAAATGTTTAAAAAATTACTCGATTAATTTCGACTTGTTAGGTCATGATCAGGAGAATCTACTGATTGGTAAAAATAAAAATTTAGTTATATATAGTAGAAATAAGCAAAATAAAATAAAAGAAGGAGGGACAAATAATAGGCAATAAAAATTAATCTATTGATCGTTCCAACCATCTGTTGTTTACACGGAAAAATTACTAATAAAAAAGGGGGGGTGGAATAGCAGGTAAGCGATTAGTTATCGGTTGAGTAACAAAACTCAAGGTATATTGAAGTGCATTTAATTACCCGACGTATTAGTCATATTATTAAGAGCGTGAGAATAAAACAGGGCGGGATCTGTAATTGGTGAGAAACGGATTTCTCTCTGTTCGTTAAGGATATTTTGGTTAAGAAATATGGATTTTCGAATTTCGTAAGATTCTAAGGTATCTAAACGTCTACTTTTAGGTTGTATATGTAATATGTCTAAATTGCTTAAGCTAGCTGTATGATTTTCTAAAGTTAAATGATTATGGAACGTTGATTGATTGCAACCAGATAAATGTTCTTTATCACTAACTCCAAAACTGCGCCCAGTCTGTCCAATATATGAGAAACTACAATCATTGCAATTAATCCTATAAACACCAGACTTGGAAAGGCGATCAACTCTAGGTTTATTGTTAAAAACCATTTTCTTTATTGTGTTATTATTATAAAAAGCAAAACTAATATTGGTGTAATCGGACACGATGTTGCTAATCCGTTGGCTAGTTTTTCCTATATACTCTAAGCGAGGCCAATTTTCCTGCGTTGGATTATCCGGTGGATAAATACCCGTTAGAGCTTTGCGCTTTAGCTTTTTATTTAATAACTTTAATATAGTCTTAGTTGCATATTCGTTATTCGTTGCTATTTGTAGAATTATATTAAGCTCTATGTCGTAATTTGAATTTGTCAAAGGGTATACGTAGGTTTCCGATAAATTTTGAAGTCTAAAGAAGAATTAATCCTGGTTATTGTTATATCTAGAAAATTAATACCTTTATTTTCTTCCCTTTCCAGCGTAAAATCAATGGTGGGATACTGAGAATTTAACCAAGTAAGGAATGAGTTTAACAGTCTATCAGTTCCATTCCATAGACATAGTATATCATCAACATATCTATACCAAAAGATTATATGACGAAAATAAGGATTGTTGTTTGATAAAATCGTTTGTTCCAAGAAATTCATGAAAATTTCAGCTAACAAAGGTGACAGAGGGAAGCCCATGGGTAGACCATCAGCGAATTTGAAATATGTATTATCAAAGCAGAAATAGTTTTGTTTAATACAAGTTTCAAAGACCAACTTCAGTTCACGACGTAGGCCCCCATCTACAACATCCCTATCTAAGTAATTACAAACTATTTGAGATAAAATTTTAATTGGAATTGAAGTGAAAAGTTTGACAACGTCAAACGAAACTTGTTTTGAATGTAGTGGAATGTCGACGTCTTGAATTTTGCTAATCAATTCTACCGAGTTCTTAACCGAGTAAGCTGAAAAGAAATTAGGGATGATCATTGAAAAAGTTTATGAAACCCTTACATAGCTTGTAGGCAGGAGCATTGTAATACGCAACTGTTGGTTTAATCGGGATGCCCTCCTTATGGATTTTTGGTAAACCGTAAAGAATCGGAGCAAATGGATTCATGACAGAGTACTTCCAACCAGTTCCATTAAGCAACTGTTGGCATTGGTTGATACACTTACTGACAGAAGTCTTAAAAGACCTAGTTGGATCCCTACCAAGCACTATTGCTTTGCTTTCTGTAATAAAATTAGAATTTTTATTACAGTAATCGACAAAAACAAAATTTATATTTGTTTTAACTGATCGTTTCGTATATGACATTTCTTATTTTGTGAACTGTCAACGGCTGTGTGGTGAAAAGTTTATTAATATTTACACAAATATTTTGAATATAAAAAATTAGTCAAATATATATATTTGTCAAATATTAATAAAACAAAAGAAATATAGACAATACGTGAATTGTGAAATAAATAAAAGCCAATTAAGAACATGGACATTAATATTTTGGCTAGTGTGACTGCAGCTGAGTTCTTTTAGTAAGCCAGCGTCCAATTGGTGCGCCATTCCCGAGCATATAAAGCAACATATAACCGTTGAATAGAAATTAACAAGGACTAACGTGCTTAAACAAGCAAACTACAATCTTACAAAATAAATAGGACACTTAAAGATAAGAACATAGTTTATAGAAATTATACTTTAACTCCTGAAAAATTCCCGGTCCGACACATAGATACTACCAACCTTCAAACGATATGTGTCAAAATTGCATTACATGCCGACAATTAGTTGACAAGTTGCAGTTGTTTTAATGGCGCTACTTTTGTTAATTTCAAAACAATGAAAAAAAAGAATTTCGTGTGTTGATTAAACACTGTTGTTTGATGGGAAAAATTACCGTACAAGCAAAGCAGTGGCTTGATAAAGGTTATCCGGACTCTGCACCAGGCAAATCAACCACCATTGACTGTTATGTTGAATTTAAACGTGGTCGTAGAATCACCGATGGTGCATCACGCTCTGTACGCTAAGTATGCTCCATCTGCAGCTACAACTATCCCTCATCTTTCAGGCAATTTACGGACGCCCTTTCTGAAAAAAATCTGGTATTTGGAGACCGCATCGACCAGAATAAGTAATAATCTGAAAGAGCCATATTCACCCATTATGGTTATTTTCCTTTATAGGTCGCTTAAAATATATTAGTTGTCATCGGTAGACATCGATATTGATAGTTTCACCTGATTTCAGCAGTTCATAATATACCACACCTTTCTGATCCCACCAGATACAGAGCATAACCTTATTGCAATATCTCACTTTGGTTGCGATGGACCAGCTACATCAGGCTTTACCCAAGATTGTTTGCGTTTGGGGTTCTCATAATGAATCCATTTTTCATCTCCAGTAACTATTCGATACAAAAAACCATTTCTTTGTTATCTTTGAAGCAGTATTTCACAAATTGTTTTTCGAAGTTTGAGGTCTCTTTCTTTTAATTCATGTAGAACCCAGTTACTAGCTTTTTGAACCACTCCGATTGTTTGCAAACGTTTTGTAACAGTTGATCGAACAACATTTAATACTGATTGTGTTTAAGCAGAATCTTCAGCCAATAACGTTTCCAATTAAACATCTTCTAATTTTTTGGGTGGTTTTCCATGCTGTTTAACTTCAATGTCAAAATACGATGGAGCATGCTCACCGTAAATTTCCACAAGCAAACGACAAGTTGCTGCTGCACTTTTCTTTGCAACGTCCCGCAAATAATGTTTATTTGGAATAAAATTCGACATTTTGAAGGAGTTAAAACTACTAGGTAGTTGTTTACACTTCAACATGTTCCTATGCCGCATACCGCGTTTAACAGCAGGGACACTCGAGTAGTACTAGTAACGACACCTATTAGGAAAGGGCGGAGTCATATTCACACACCCAACACAATAAAGATATAAAACTAATCTTAACCAATTCTTTTAATAAAAAGCCATTCTGATATTAAACACTTGTAAACTAAAACTTAAAGCTCGTTTATCTAAGTCCTAATACCATCCCCTACCCCACAGAATATTATATCAAACCGAGTTTATGTATATTACATGCCCACTCCTCTATATTTACATAAACCCCCTATAACCACAATTATGTACTGATCAATAACATACACCAAGCTGAACATAATTTTGATAAACAAAAAAATAAAAAACAAAAATCAAAAGTAACGAATGAGAGGAAAAAATTATTTTTGTTTTTATTTTTATTAAACAACGCGAATATCGTCTTACTTTTTTTCTATTCCTTGTGCAAATCTTCAGTTTATATTTTGATCTTGGTTCGAGTAGAAAACACAACACAGCACAAAACTTAAATAAAATAAATTTTTTGTAAATAAACTTGTTTTTTGGAAAAAAGCTTTAAAACTTAAAATTAAATTAAATAACGCGAAGTTAATTTCGGGAGATAACATTTTATAGCATACAAACACACGCACACACAAGTGATTTAGTAATTACGAGTACATAGTTTATTGTAGATTAGAGTTGTACTTTTATAATTTTAATTAAATTAATAATCCGGTGTAATTTTGAGTGATTTGTTGTGAAATTTTAATTATTTCGAATTTTATATCTAAACCAAATAATAATTAATAATAAATGATGCTGTCGTTTGGAATTTTTCTAATTTTATTCATCTCGTGTGTTTCAATTATTGGTGAGTTTCTGTTGAATAATTTTGTATGGTTCGTGTAATTTAACGAGTGATTTAGTGAATAAGATTAAACCGTTTGGTGAATATCTATTTAAAGCTCGTTTAAATTTTTGAAACAAAATCGATTTTTTTGTTCTCACACAATAAACAAACTTTTTGGGTCGTAGACATTTGGGCTCCTCTAGTCCACGCAACGTGCTTATTTATTATCGTGTGTGTTTTGTTTCGTATTAAACTGTTTTAAACTCAGAATGACTAATTTGTGAGGTTGCGTCTTATTATTTGTTAAACGTGGATTGGAAAACCCGAAAATATATTCTTCGATCAACTTACTCAAATTCCTAACATTATCTATATTGAAATTTATTGGACGTTATTTATTAATTATTATGTTCTGATTGATTAAATCCGTTTATGGGGAAAAAAACTGACCAATCGTTCGAACTATGCATTATCATTTGTTTGTTTCTTAAATCGTTAGTAATACTAGAACGCAATAAGAAACTAAGCCACCTAAAATTTTGAATTTAGTTTGGTTGGCCTTCCGTTTACTTAAACCACCTTAAACACACCCACATCGCTTTTGCAGAGTTTTTTTTAATGAGATCATCTAAAGGAGAATTTCGTTTTCATACTTATTATTTAATCTAACACTGCTTAGAGAAACTTTTACGTCTCCTTTCTCTTTTCTTCTCATTCTCTACCTGTCTGAAGTTAGCTTTTGGTTTTTTATTACGTTACCCTACAAAGAAACATATTGCTGTGCAATCTGTTTGTTGAAAGGTGATACTACTTTATACATCATCTCCCTCTTTTACAATAATACATACAAATAAACTAATGCTTTAATTATTTTAAATTTATGTTGGGTTCCTAATTATTTATGTTTACAAATTTAACTTATCTGGAGGCCTTGATATTCTGCCATATCTGTTAGTGTATAATGGATACCGGTTTGATTTTCTCCATTAACATTACGATCTTCAGCAACATTTAAAATAACTAAATCGTTTCTACCATTTTGAGGATCATTTGAACTTCTATTTAAAAGGTTTTCGTCAAAATTAACTTGTAAATTTTTAAAATTCGTTTTTTTTAGATTTACGAAGATGTATGGTATTTCTACGTTTCATTCGATTGTTTTGATTACAAAATATTTTGGTGTGTGATATTTTTGTATGACCACTCCTGATTCCCATGGTCTGCCATTTTTGTATACTATATTATCTTCCTCTCTTAATTCTGGTCGGTTTCGAGCAGATTCCATCATTATTTCAGGAGCATTAGGAAAGATTTTCACTAGTAATTTATCTGAGATGGGAATTCAGAACGCCTTCGTTAAAATTTGATTTGGTCAAAGTTTCAAATCACCAACAGGTGTGTTACAATATTCTAATATAAATAATTCGGTATCTGCCTCAGTTTCTATCGGTTTTTTAACTAAATTTTCGCAAATACCAAGCGAGATCGTAAGCGAACTTAAGAAAAAATATTTCTCATAAGCAGTTTTATTTTCGATAAGCTACAAAGCTATGCATTTGGAAAAATAATCTACTATTACTAAATAATTTCGATTATCAAGTTCCAATATATCTGCTCCAATATTTTGAAATGGCAGATTGAGTGGTATCATTTCTTGTTTTGTATTGAATTTTGATACTTCTCACAAATTCGATACTTTCTTTATTTCATTCTCGATGTCCGCTTCCGCTCTTGCAATGAACTTGCTAATTCTCATTTCGGAGACTCGGGAATATATTTTATTATCTAATTGCAAAATGATTAAGGGACCATTATTCTATTTTTGTAACAAACTAAGTCATCTTCTATACGTATATCTCATATTGGTTACTCCAATATAGTCTAAGGGAGTTTGGTACATTTTTTTAAATGTCTTCAGCCAGTAAAGCGTATTAATTAAATCGATCAAAACTGGATCTTTCAACGTTTCAGTTTGGAATTCTACTTTCCACTCATCTGACCAGCTTATTGTGTGGACTATATCTATCAAGTCAATATCTGTGTGATCTTAGTCTGTCATTTGTGTGATTGTTCTAGAGAAACGTCTAAAATCTGTATATATTTATAGTATATAAACCAACGGTTTATGATCTGCGTTTACTACTACTTTACGTCCGTAAATATAATTATGGAACTTCCTGCAAGAAAATAAAATTGCTTGGATTTTTTTTTTTCAATTTGGGCGTAATTTATTTCATCTGAACATATTCAATTATGCTTTCAAAGATCCGGATCTGGGCTAATCCCATTTTCTGAATATAAATGATCAAAATATTTGACTTGTTCATCCAATTCTATCTGCCAAAAGCGTTCTTTTAGTTCTGGCGAACTAAATATCGATTTATTATTGAGTTGTGTGCATAGATCACTCAAACTAGGAATTACACAATAGTATTTTACTATATTGGTTTGCAAATATTTCGGGTCTAGAGATTATCTTACAGAGTTATCAGGTTTCTCTACCACGATCATTTTACTAACCCGTTAACAAGGATTTTTCACTTTGGAAAATCACTTTGGTCAATAAGTCCCGAGGCTAATTACTAAAAATCATTTTTTTTTGCAAAATTCAACTTTATTCAACGTCATAGTTTCCTTAAAGAGTAAAACATTCATTACATCGCTGCTCTAACACTTCGATAACTTTTTTAGAACGATTTATAGCGAAATTCAACTCATGTAATTTTGCCAACGAAGCCAAGGACTTTTGATACGGTGCATTGTCTTGGTGAAAGAACACTTTTTTCCTTTGCATTTAGGGCCGTTTTTTGCAGCTTCTTACTTCAAACGCACAATAACGCCATGTAACATTCGCTGGTGATGGTATTTCCTTGCTGAAGATAGTTGACGAAAAAACACCTTGCGCATCCAAAAAAAGGGGCCAAAACCTTATGGCCCAACATTTACGATTTTGGTCGCTTCAGGCCTCCCTGGCGTCGTGGATAACACATTGGGAGAGAATGATTGTGACTGCTGCTGTTGCTACTGGTTTAAGTTAAAGGAACACAACGTCGTTAGGTCGAAGCGAAATTTTCGTGGCAGAAATGATTTTCGCAAGCATATTTTTTCAAAAGTAACATTTGAGTAACACTAATGAAGTTTGTATACAGCTACATAAAATTGGTTTCTTTAATGTTATCCAATGAAATAATTCCACACTATTTAACTCCGTTGTTCATTCGTCTAAGTAATCCAAACAGTTCCTATAAAAGTTTTAAATCGGCTATATTCTTGAACACGTATCTAAATCGGCTAAATAGCGGTACCCGTTTGACTCGACCAGCTCTTTCTAAGAAAGTAATGTCATTGCGAATCGTTAGCGAAATATAATTTTTTTCGATTCTTGCGAGACGTTTTAGTTTTAAATCGTCGATATATTTGGTGTCTGACTATATGGTTAAATGTAAGCCATATTACGGATTCATTACTTTTAAAAAAGTTTAGTGATATTTTTGAACACCTTTCTTGTAACAACCGCAGGCATCAAAGAAATCCATTTTATTTTACTGTATCCAAGCATCTTTTGATACTCCACGTTTAAAGTCTCACACAACCCTTCGGGATTTTCAACACGAACAGAATAAATAAAAAATTATGAAAATGTTTTGGAAATTATACTTTCTAATCAATTGGCAAAAAAATTAGTGGTCGCTTTATTTTCTTTATTTTAAGAGTGCGCTCAAAAATCGAAGTTTATTTATTTATTAGAAAATTCTAATATATTTAAAAAAAAATGTATTAAATGCACATCGTGTTCACTGGTTCATTGTAACAATAATTTATCCTGTGTTTATTTACCTGAAGAAACTAAGAATGTCTTAATGTCATGCCCGTTGCTTTTATTCTAATAGACTCAAGTAAAGTTGGTGAATCGATTTCATCTAGTAAGATGTATCCAATAAACGAACACTTCAAAATCCCACGTGTATTTTCCAGGGTTGTTAGATTGTAGGTTCTACATCCAGTAAGGTATGGTGTGGTAGTTCTTGCAGGTTATCATGATACGGTAACTCTTACTCTTAATATCGTTAATATCCCCAGTCCACCGTTTAATAAAGCGAAGCATAGAGTTAGCTCTAGCTATGCAATGCTCCATGTCAGCCAAATATCAGGTTAATATCTGTACTGTGGGTTATATGAATTTGCGGGGTTGCTTTGGTCACAGAAATGTCCCAGCTCTATCTGTGTGTTTGTATATTAATTTCTCGATACGTACCAACAAATTTGATTCCAAACAATATTTTATGTTTTTTTTTCATTTGAAGTGATGGATTGGCATAAGCTTTAATTTTAAATTAAATTAAATTTTCTTTAACCACATTTTAATGGAAGTTATTTGCTGGTGTAATCACTGTTTTAACACCAAACTGTATTTGTTAATTCAATTGCCTAACTAAAACTTCAAATAAAAGATATTAAACCCCTCCTGTTTATACGGGACCGCTATCGGGAGCACATTTTCACTTTCTGAGAACGCTTAAAAAAAATTCTTTCTTTAATTATTAAAAACGCTGAATTTTGGTTTATATTAAGTCATGCCAAATCGGAGATCTAGCTCAATCAAAACGGGATGTGAATCAGTTATTAGAAGAAATTTTGAAAGGAAATTCCGATTGTATTACCGATATCTCTGCAGCAAACTACTTTTGGTTCTACCTATTAGATTAAGCCTTCTATTACAAAAAATAAATATCTAAGTTAAATATATATTTATGGCTGTATCTAAACAATGTTTTAATTACAGGGTTACAGGTAAATATACACAGTTAGTTCAATCAGGAATATGGCGGTGGGTTTTTATAAAAGCCATGATCATATTGTGTTAAATGTTGTCACATCAAGAGCTCAAACATTTTTAGTTGAAATAATTCTTATCTGCATTTATTTTTGCAATTTCAGTTGCAATGTACTAAAGTACATTAAAATCTAGTTTTAGATTTTTAACCTTGTATATTTTTAATTAAATCCAAGTACCTAACGTTTGCCAAGTCAAGTTTAAAGCGCTGACCTGACCCTAATCTGGTTGTTATGTAAGGTGCTTGCGAAGTGGGGTCTTGCCCTTCTAGAATCGAACGTATTTTCCGTACAATTTTAAAACCTGTTGTGATATGCATTTCTAATATTGAACAAGAAATAAGACCATGTGCCGCATACATGCGTGAGCAGGCCAAACAATTTATTAGTTGCGGTATTTTATTACATAGATTTATTATACTCTCTTTGTCTGTCTGTCTTTGGTGGATTTTTGTAATCAAATATTCACCAACTTCCCGGCCAGCTAAAGCTCTGAAACTTTTAGCATTTACGTAAGTGGATGACCACACATTATTAAATCATTTCGCCATGATTTGATTAATATTTCAATTCAAATTCATAATTTACCTTAATTATTTCTTGCCGCTCAACCGTAAAAAATCGTAAATTTTTGTTGAAATTATGAATAAAATTGGATTCAAACTTTAAAACAACAATTTTAATATTTGGGTTTTTATCTATTCGAAAACAGATGGCATTAAAATACCATATATTGAATAGAAGGTTTATGTTTCTAATGTGGGTGTCAAAAATTATCGTGACTTTTTTAACCAACAAATATTCCTAATAATCTATATATAGAGGGTGTCCCAGAATTGGACGATCAAACGAAGCAGGGTGATAAGGGAGTTCATTTCCAACAAAAACAGCCAAGTAAAGTTTTTTTCGAATTATTGATGGTGCAAAAGTTATTCCACTTTTAGTGTTTTTTTTAAAAATAAGAGTTCGTTTGTTTAACTTTATTTTTTAATACGATCTAGAAGAGTGTGCCTTTCCAATAACATCAGTTTTGTAAGCTATATTATCTTCTGTCAAATAAGGACAATGGTTTTGTAAAGTCCCTTTGTTTCTCAAAAATTTGTTGTTGATGTTTAAGTGTCACCAGCGAGAAAATAATGTACTACAGAAAGTTGACTTACTATCAGAAAAATATGCGACACTAATGCAGACTTTAAAATAGTATCACACACCGGGCTAGTCACAATAGAATGTTTTTTATCAATTTTTTCACAAAGTAAGTCGTGTTTATTAAAAAATGTACTTAACAAAATTTCGATTTCTAAAATCGATGGTTCGAAACACGGAAACCCTGGTGCACCCTGTATATATTTTTTGCGATTGAGTGAATTTAATTTAACATTATTAGACTACTAGCGATTCTGTGGACAATAGATTTAATAGAAATTTGTGATGGGCTTCTGAGTCAACACAGTTTAAATTGTTTTTCGTACTATTTTGGATATTTTAAAAACAGATTTCTCGAAAACTTTGGCTCTTGGAAACATCGATTTTCTGTAAAATATATTAGTGATACATCAAAAACCTCACTACGTGTGCCAAACTACGCCTCTCTAACTTTAAAGAGAAAACCCCGGTTAGGTGTTAACAGTCGAAATACTTGCCGATAATTACCTTTTTCCAAAGATATTTTATTACGGTTTTGTTATTTCTTTTAGAAGTTTTAAACCCGTTTTAGAACCGTTTCAAAATTCGAAAATTATACTAAAAATCATTTTTTTACTTCATTAGTTATTTAGTACTTTAAAACCCAATGTATACCGGAGGCAAATTCGCACAAAAAGGAAAGTTCTTTTAATTAGGACTTTAGCAGAAAATTCAAAGAAATTAAATCTTCAAATTAGCTATTGAAAAGAAATTCTTATTTAAATTTTTTGACAGTAAGCGAATTTATTCTCAATCCTGCTGCACGGAGTAAAAATACATTTTTTAACTTATTCTAAAGATTGGCACGCAGCTCGAGCTCAGCTAAATTGTTGATCAAATCATCGAAGCGCATTTTTTGACAAGTTCGATCTCGATTGTTTAAGGACTTTTCTGCCCTCTTATAACTGTTGGGGATACAAATACGTTTTGAGGCATTTACTAAAGATGTCGTAACTAGGTAGTATTAAATCAAATCGGCCCATCTTGTTACTATATTCATGTTAAAGCGTCATCATGTCCTTCTAAAAATCAGTAAGTGGCATTTCGCTGAAGTGTAGGCAACATATTTTTTGTCAGCCTGTGTGCCAACAAAACACAATTTGCGGGAAGCGCTCCTTTTTGTTTTAATTTGAAGAAAATTGCAGCTGGTGGACATCGATTGCTGTATGAAGCTTATGGGGAACATGCTCCATCAATAAAACATGTGAGTACTGGTTCCACTATTTTAAAATTGATGATTATGACACCATTGACAAAGACGCGAAGGGAGACCGATAAAGTTTGAAGACGCTGAGTTGGCGGTGTTATTGGACCAAGATTTATGCTAAACTCAGGAGGAGCTCGGTGATGACACTTTGGAGGTGACTCAACAAGCTATTCAAAATCGTCGATTGTTGGGTATGGTGCAAGAACAAAGAAATTGGGTTCCATATGTTCAAGCCAGGAGACGCCAAACGAAGTTTTTTTACGTGCGAGTAACTGCTCAAAATACATAATCGAAAGGGGGTTTTTGCATCAAATTGTGGCGGGGGACGATCCACTACGACAACCCAAAGTGCAGAAAATATATAATAATCCCGGTCATGCATCAAGTTCAACCGTCAAACCGAATATTCATCGCAAGAACCTAATGCTGTGCATCTGGTGGGGTCAGTTCGGAGTGATAAACTATGAGGTACTCCAGCAAAACAAAACCATCACTGGAGTATTAACAACAATTTGTGCAATTTAGCCGAGCATAGAAGGTCAAACTCGCACAATATACCAAAAGCTCGGCCACATGTTGCAAGAGTTGTCAAGGAAACTTTTTAGACATTTTAATGGGATGTCCTACAACCGCCGTATTTACCAAACCTTGCTCCTTTCGACTACTACCACTTGTTTCGATCGATAACTCATGGCCTAGGAATTTTTTCGACGAAGAATCCGTATGGTGCCTGAAAGATGGGAAAAGGTCGTAGCAACGATGGACAATGCTTTGAATAAAATAAATGGTACCAATTTCAGAGCTTTATTCTGAGCTTCGAAGTTATTAAAAAAACCTCAAAACTTATTTGTACCCCCATAAAGCATAGGTAATAATAAACCTTATTGTGATCCTAAATATCTAAGAATGGCGGAGTCTGCAAAATTAAATTAAAAGATCTAATCTTAAGATACGTTTTTAAAAGTTCGTATTCTTGTGACGAAATTCACAGCCTATCAGCGGTCAATAAAGTCAATAGAGCTGGCTCAGAACCTTTCTTGTAGGTTTGATTTTCCACTTCTGCTCGATGGTGCAGTTGCCTCTAACAAACAGGAAGTAGGTAAATTCCTTCATTCTTCAAATTTGTTTGAGTGTAACATTTTCAATGTTAATATTAATGCCTCCATGTATAATAAGACCTCGGTTAGGTTTTGACCTCACCGCATACTGGGAAATGGCTTCCAGATTGAATACATATAATCTCTTGCTACTAGAACTTATTTTCCCTATTTAATGCAGAATTTTTAGATCAATCCCTCTAAAACAAACTTAGTTGTTTGTACACCTGGGTGTTATCTTGGATGCCAACTCCAAAAAGCTATTATCATCTTGCGATAATGCAGAAGAGCTCTTGCTAATCTTGAGGACTTATCCAAAGAATGTTATGCTTATTTTATAAATCGTTGGTTCTAACCGCATTGGTAGTAAATTAGATGTCCTATAGATTACTGATTGTCGAGCTGTTGCAAGAGGCAATATCTTTGATTAAGAATATTGATAATTAAGCAAGAGAAAAAGTTTTTCGAAACAAAATTAAACAGTTAAAGGGTTAAGTGGCTTATCAGTGCAGGATTTAGTGTCTTCTGGTCTGCTCACAGACTCTTACTATTGTGCTTTTGAAGTTCCAGATTTCAGTAATTTTCACAAACAAATTAAACCAATATTACCAATACAGACAGCAAAGCTGTGCTAAATTTGTCATATTAATCTTCTGTGTATAGGCAACAAAGTTACAATGATGAGGCTCTTGCTCATTGCAATATTGAGGGCAAAGAAGTTCCAGATTTTCTATAGCTATGGTTGCTCTATTTTGAGGCGAACGTGGATTAATTATTCTAGTCTAGATATTAACTAACCTAGTACGAGCGGCCATCGCGCTCTTCGCTATTTTAAAGGATGTTTACACATTGAAATTTGACTTGAAGATGATAGTAATTGCATTCATTTTTTTATGCTACTATCCGGCTTTTGAGCCGGAAAAACGGTACGAGGTGATTATTGCCCAGTTATTTAATGTTGATCAATTGTCTACTTTATTGGCCGGAAACCTGTAGGAATGAGTTTAAGCCAAATATTGTAATTAATAAAAGTAGAGATGAATAGAAGCCTCATGCTAGATTTTCTTATTTCAACTCAACTAGGTTCTTGGCCTAGAGCAACTATTACTACCTACATCGGACGATCTTTGAATTTCCTATATTGAACCCCTTGATTTAAGTCTCCCAAGAATGTATGATTCTTAAATTGACATAGTACTGTATTGCTTTTGTGTGTTGCAAATTTATCTATCTGAATGGACTCCAGTCATTTCATTTCAGTTAGTTTGTGATATGATTAGGAGGACCCTACTGAGAGAGAAAGGAATTGAATTCTAAAAAAACGGAGAGCTTCTAGCTTTAGAAAATATACTTTTATATTATTCCCATAATTAATCTAGAATAATTAGAGAAATACACAGCTCCGCCTTTTTAGCACCCCATCCAAAGGTTTTCATTAAAATGTTTATCAGAATGGTTTGATCATCGTTTGTTCAGGATTGATCACTATAGTTTTCATCGTTTGGTCACTTACAATTAAACGGTAAATAAATAATGAAAATTTGAGGACCCGGTTACCACCTCATTGCAAAATATCATACATGTTTTCATTAGGTTATCGTTAGGTCAGGATTGTTCAACATTTTTTATTGCGACAAAACAAAATCAAAATTGTATTACTTCAATAAAATCAGGTTCGTCGCTCATTTGGGAATTTCATTTTACAAAATTGACAACAAATCCAATTTGAATATACCACTTGGACAAACATAACTTTCTTTACGGAAAGTATATGTTGACCAATTCTAATAATTTTATAAATGCAACGATCGGAATCGTTTTGTTAACTGTCATTGTGAATTGGTCACTAGTTGTTTTCGCCTGGCCATAAATCTAATTTGCGCAATAGATCACGTACGGTTGACCAAACGAAAACAACTAGTGAACAATCCTCAATGACAGTTGACCAAACAATTCCGATTTTTAAATTTTAAAAAAAATATTTAATCGTGCGTAAAATGAATTTTTGACGAATTTTCGCAAGAAATCATTATGTAGGGATGGCCAAACGAAATAACTAGTGTCCAATCCTCAATGATGACAGTTGATCAAACGATACTGATCCTTAAATTTGAAATTTTTGTATAGTGGCCATCTTTCCAGACCCGAATAGTTCGAATCAACCCGAAAGATGAGTTTCTGACGAATAGAGATGACTACAGGAAAACAACTCGAGTTTTTATCGAATTTTTGCAATAAATCGTTAAGTATAGATGACCAAGCGGAAACAGCTAGTGATCACTCCTCAAACGATTTCGATACGTTTTTGATTTAATTGTTGTCGAGTTATGAACAACCAAACAAATGTATTGATTTTAACTTTATGTCTTCTGTCTTAAGGTACAATTCTTTGATAAAAGATATATTTTTGTCCAAATGTATATTCCAATTGGATTGTTGTTAATTTTGTAAAATGAAATTGCCAAATGAGCGACGAACCTGATTTTATTGAAATAACACAATTTTGATTTCGATTTATCGCAATAAAAAATGGCCCATTGGTGACCAAACGCCAAAATGTGTTGATCAATGAGGTGCTACCCGGGCTTTTTTCTCAAATTTTCATTATTTATTTACCGTTTAATGGTAAGTGACCAAATGTTGAAAACCAGTGATCAATCCTGACCAAACGATTTCAATCATCATTTGTATCAACAATTTTGAATGGCGTACTAAACAGCCGAAGCTGAAATATACTTGAAAATTACTGAAAAAATAAATTCGATGATTATTTGTTGTGACAATTTAACAATCCTAACAGACAATGCTCTGTTTGCTTGATATAGTTCTATATATCATGTCAACAATTGGTTCATGTCGGCAACTTATTTCGTACAGAATTTTTGATACAGACTTGTTAATTAAGAATTATCAATGGCCAGCTCACGAAGCCGGAGTAACTAAACTAACCATGACATATTGGATTGCATCATTCTATGAGTAATGGGTTGTATAATGAGCATAGAAATCTGTCACTCTAATTTATCATCAGCCTTATACACAAACAAAGTTCAAATACCCTCTAAATCATAGTCATTATAATAATAATCATCGTCACAGCATAAATATGCTGTTGTTAAATCATATCATAAAGCAAAATATGTATAATATAAAACAAACTTTTTGCTGTTTGCTCCACATTATGTGAAGCCGATGCGAGATGGAAAAACAAGAACACAAAACATAAATTTATTACAAGTTATTCCGTTACTCCCTGCAGTGGAAATGAACGCATAGACACACACTCACATAAATATATAGAAAATCATTTCCCAAGATATTTTCGGTATATATAAACAAAGATTGGAGAATCACCAAGGCACCCAAACAGTTAAATTGAAATAAATCTCAAAACGAATTTCTATAACAAACAAATTCGCCACAATATTTAGTAATGATTTCATTGCTGTCGCCAAATAAACACAAATCTTGCTTTTGCTACATAGCGACCATCATTAAGCGTAAGAAAGTAATTTATTATGTTCATCCGCATCCTTTTGTTCGTCAATGCCACTAATTAAATTTTATTAAGATGTAGGTATTTTTAGAAGAAAACTGGTTAAATTGTAGCAATGTTCTACGAGTATAATACAACAGACACAAAAAAATTGTGCTGACCAATGCTATAAGATGTTCGTTGAGTCATTGATCATGATGATCATCTTACTCGTACCATAACTAAATTTGTATACGCGTATACACATTGTATAGTTAGTTGTACAGACGAAACAAAAAACATGAATATTCCTCGAGCTATGCTGTAAGCTGTAACCTTAACCCTGCCAATTTAAATATTGTTGTTGTATTTATTCGTTTATAGATTGTAACAACTTATATATAGAATGTAATGATTGGTTTATTTATGTGACGTGACTAAAGCAAATTATTTCTTGTATGTACTCGATTTTTGTAATTGATGCACATTTAAAACATCTCCCTTAATTAGCTTTGCTTACGAAACTGTTAAAATAAATTTATTTTCTCGCGACGTTAAATTCGATTCCACGAACAAATTTTTGTTTTACATCTGAAGCGAATAAATCTCAAGAAAATAACAAAATTCTATGGAATTGTGGTTGTAGGTCAGAAGCAAAGATCCTGTAGTATCACATCATCATTTGCAATTTAATCATTTTAATAACAAAATAATATTTTCTAGGAATTTTCTTGGTGTAATATACGAGTATGTCTATCTGATTAAACTCCAGTCTTTTGTACCAGCTTGTAGGTTATCCTGCAATCGGAATAAATTATATGTAAAATTAGAATATGTACAGAGTTGCGATTAATAACCATTTTTTTGTTCATTAATTGCATATTGCAAGTTTTGTTGTAAATGCATTTGGTGGGCTGGAAGATTATTTCCCGTTTGTTTTGATAAATCTTACCATTTAACATTTTTGAACAACTCAAAACAATCATGTATAATTGGTAGCATAATTTCAGGGGAAAGTACAAGTGTTAGCAAAATGTATGCTGTTCATATAAATTCAGCTGTTTATAGCGTTCTAGATGTTCCCACAGATATTTCGGTGTACATATTTAAATGCGCCACTATAATATACGTATTCCTTAGTCTGTTAACTCAAATGGATTAGTTGTGGACTACCTAAAATCTATTCCAAAAATCGAACTTAGCTAATTCCCTAGGCTGTCAAGGGTACTTACTTAACCGTACATATAGTTACACTCGTGTTACACTATTCCAATATTTAAAAAAACAATTTCCAATTTATTTTTTTTTGATGGTGCTATATCCCATGTAGGGATTTGGCCGCCTCAATGAGGTTACATTATCTAATTTATTTTCAGATTAGTGATTGATACGTTCATTGAATCCTAGCCATAGTCATTAGGTTATAAGAGTTGTTCAAATAAAGACAAACGCCAGTTGCGCCAGCTGCAAGGAAATGCAAAAACCACACCACCGCCTGAAAAGTACATTCCGACCATTAGCTTACAAGTTACAGTTGTTTTGGTGACGCTACTTTTCTTAATTTCAAAACAATGGAAAAAAAGAATTTCGTGTGTTCATTAAACACTGTTTTATGATGGTGAAAGTACCATTCATGCAAAGCAGTGGCTCGATAAGTGCTATCTGGACTTTGCACCTTTAAAATCAACCATCATTGACTGGTATGTTGTATTTAAACATGGTCCTACAACCACCGAAGATGCACCACGCTTTGGACGCCCCAATACATAACGGACGCCCAGAAAACATAAAAAATCCACGAAATTATTTTGAAAGAGCAATGGAACGTGTTGGTCATATTTTGCACGAACATTTGTCCATGAAAAAAATAGCTCTTTCACCAAGACAATGTAGCACAGGTCGATCGCAACAATGACAAAATTGGCCCCAGCGATTATTACTTGTTAGTAGACCTCAAAAAAAGTTCCAGGGAAAGAGATTTGGCTCCAATGAAGAAATGATTACCGAAACTAAAGCTTATTTTGAAGACAAAGATAAATCGTTCTACAAAAAAGGCATCAAGTTATTAGAGAGGCGTTGGACAGATTGAATTGCTCTAGAAGGAACTGATGTTGATGAATAAAATGTATTTTTATCGAAACATGAAGATTAGTCAAAATTTAAAAAATAGTAACATCCACCTATACCTATTGCCAACCTTAACATGCGGGGCGCCATAATAGTTGGATCAGAAATATGTGAACGCATCCCCACCCACGGCATAGATGTATTATGTATATGCAAGGAATGGTCAAATCAGTGGCCTGCCTTCTCAGCTTCATCATGCCTTCTGCAGCCAGAGTAGTTAATATTCATAATGTTGGCATAACTAAGTCGGATTTGTTATAGTTACTGCACATGTGTTGAAATTCAATCGGAAGTCGCATGAACTAAACGGTCACAACCGATGAAAACGGAAGAAAAGTAAAGGACTTGTTGAGCCTTGTTGGGCTCGATAGTTCGGCGATGTGTAATTAGCTGACTGGACCATCTTGCTTGCAAATAGCGAAATTTCGAGATTTGCTATTAAATTACCTGACTGGAGTCTATTTGTTAGACACTTGGTTGGCTTCTGGAATGGTTTAGAAATACTTCCAGAAATTAATTCGATCGATGAAATTTATGCTCGTGTGAAGCTGATATCGACACAGCTAACCAATGTCTGCAGTAACTCAATTCCGAGGATGAAGGGAGCTAAGAATCGAAATAGTTAGTGGAATTCTAATCTAAGGAAACTTAGATGTACTTTGCATAAGCTTAGAAGAGCATACCAGACGGAAAGAAACCAAGGAGCAAACAAATTAAGATTGACACTCTTTGGAGGGAGCAAGAAATAAGTACTTCCATGAAGTATCGGATTCTGACCTCGTCCTCAATTATAATATTCCATTTAACGTAACATCTGAAACCGAAACTTACTTCATTGATTCCATTTAAATTTAAACTTGAACCAGATTAACAACAATACTTAGACCTCTTCCTTTCCAGTGGATCAACCATTTTCGAAATAGTGGTGTCGATGGTGCCATTCATTTCAAATAGCGTCTACCACAAAGCGATGGAAGTTTCACTGCACATAGAATGATTATCTTCCTGTTTGGAACGCAGAGATGTGGAAACTTGTTCGTATGAGGAGTATTTTCAACTAAGATATCGTAACTACATAGACCAACATCAAAAGTAATCCTAAATACTTTTGCAATTTTTTTAATACTAAACGTAAAAGTAAAGGTTATCCCACCTCCGTGTATTACAAGCAGAATCAGCAAACTGACCAGCAGTGCACTGTCAACATGTTTGCAGAGTTTTCTCAATCTGTGTACCAACCTAATAACTCATCTTTATCGTCTTTGCCGAGCGCTCTATCAAACCTTAATATATAGGTACTCATCATTCCCATAGAGGATATATTACTAGCTCTAAATACATTCGGTCATGGCTGTGGTCCGGATAAGATACCATATCTGCAACTGTCCTGAAAACATACAGTACCGAACAAGTTGAATCACTACGACTGCTCTTCAACCAGTCTCTGCAAACCGAGATGTTCCCATCCCAATGGAAAATAACCAAAATAACTCCAATATTTAAAGCGGGAAAAACGGCGGCCATTTCGTATTACAAGGGAATTTCATCATTGTCTTCAATTCCTAAATTCTTTGAGCTAGTTGTCGGTTCTGCATGATCTTCTACCAGGAAAATCACTCTCTACCAATGTGATCGAATTTACTAGTAAAATGATAAAAGCAATTAAGCAACACCTTCAAGTGGAAGAAAGTAAAACATAGCTGATTAAATTTTGGGTTCTCAAGTGCATTATTTAATTGGATTCTTGGGGGTAAAATCTCTAAACCAATTACTTCTTCACTCTAGAGCACTGGGATACGCTGGTGGGCGATTTAAGTTAGCCGGTGGTGTGATACTAATCAATGCCACCACTATACAACTTGAGTATCATATTAACAGGACATATCTAAACAGACCAACCGAAATTCGGGATCTGTGAGTTATATTTCATGCAAATATGACATTTCATATGCATATCGACACAATAACAGCAACACTCTTTGGCTTGAGTTTGGTGTTCCCGTATGGTCCAAAAATAATTTTTGTTATAAATTTCTCGTAAATACGACTGAAACTACATATGATACTAATAGTACACCGTACCACGAAAATCTTTCACGTTTTCCGTCTTATACTGATGGCGGTCACAAATGCAAAATCACAACCCTGAATAATCGTAGAAAACAACTAGGTGCTGCGATATTAGAAAATACTCACCGTATATCTTCGAAAACATTTCAATGCAGGTTCCATCCAGAGCTACTTTTATTTTTTCTGTATTTCTTCTTTCTTAGAATTTCTTAACTTACTTCTACCGGACGAAACTGAGTCACATCTCCGGACATACCCGATAGCTAAAGAACCCTCATTTACATGGGAAGTATAGTTACCAGTAGTCGCAATTGCTTCAAACTTAACAAATCACCTGGACTTGACAAATTGAACGCTGAAATAATTCAGCTTGCATGTCCTATTATCAGCTGAATAAAATTTTGGTACTTTCCTACCAAACATTAAACCTGGTGATAAAGATCTCCTTTCTTCGAAATCTTACGGACCCAAAATGTTACTACCGGTTATGGGGAAACTCCTAGAAAGGTTACTAGCCATTCGTATTACACCGCGGATTGAACAGAACGGACTGTACTTGGATAAACAATTCGATTTCCAACGTAGCATGTCTATTGAAGATGCGATAGTCCGCCTTAATAACACTGACAAAAGCCAAAGTTCAAAATATGTTATGAGTATACTCATGGATATACCCGAAGCATTTGGTAACCTTACGTGGAGTAGCATCATCGCAAGTTTATCGGTCTATAATCTATAATCTATCTTAAACACTATATGAATGTTTTCAGGGGCTACTTCAGCAATCGATCCGCAGTTCCTCAGCAAATCACCAAAGGATGTCCTCAAGACTCTATTCTAGGTCCTCCGGTCTGGAATATCGTATTTAACACAAACATGATTAATGATCTTGATGTAATCGCATTCGCTGCTGACAAAATCATTCTGAACAAATACCCAAGTACCAAAGCTTTAACCACTCCAGCACTTGTCTGGTAAATAAGTAATAAATCTTTAAACGGTCGAAACTAAAAAATGGCCAAGAAAGTTGAGCTTGATGAACGTATGGGAGTAACAGCTCACGTTCTAAGAGGCTATGAAAACGCTAAGAAGCTATTCCACTCCCTGCCAAGAGTGTCAACAAAGGAGTAGGCACTCAACCACAAAACACTTGTAATAATTTACAAGGATGTGGCGGAGGCTGGATTGTATGATAGACTAAACTGCTGCCACATCAGATCGTTAGGAAGTGCTCAGAGGAATATAATGCTAAGGAAAACAAAGGCCTACCGAACAGTGTCTAAAGACGCTGTTGTGGTTCTAGCCGGAGTACCCCAGTAGATATTCTAAAAAAGTGAGCGCATTTGTACTACCCAAGAAGAAGTGCTCCAAACGAAATAGGTGGAGTGAATCGGTCAATGTTAGGCATATTTGACTCCATTCCCGACTTGAAAGCAAGACTCAAACTAAAAATACTCCTAACGAGCTCGAGGGTTCAAGTAATTTCTGAACATGGTAAGTTTAAAGCCTACCTACAGACATTCAAAATAACAAATTAAATAGTAATGAGGTGACCGTTGCATCACAAAAACAAAAGTGACTGGGTGATACGAACACACACGAATTGCCACTGCCGTCATTACTAAGCGACGAAGTTCTTCTTAAGTTCTGGCAGTACTGTGCTGAACTGATCATTTTCTTAAGTGAACGGAATAGTGCGATATAGTAGACCGGAAATCCGGACTACACATGTCCCCACGCGGCTATGGATGGAAACGTCACAATTTGTTAGTTGTAGACGGCTAAATATACAAGGCACTTATTTCGGTTAACAATGCTAATTGATAAGAAAAGACATAATTGGCTATGTAAATTGATATACATTTAAAATAATTCTTAGTTAAGGGTTAAACCTAAATATAATAATTGCGATACAAATTTTTCCCTGTAATGTTGACTACGATTAATAATGGAAAATGAATAATAGCCAGGTCCCAGTTGGCTTGGTGGGTGGGGGAGGGGGAGGATGATCTTCTTTTCTCTATTTTACAATTTTCTTTTATGCTGTTACCATGCGGTCTCCCAAAGTTGTACTAACCCAAACAACGGTTGTTTGATGTCGATGGATATTTCAATATATTGATGGTTTTACTAATCCTATGACATATCAATTGGTCAAGATCATTTCTATTCTCAATTATATCCCTTTCGTTTTTTGGTCTGAACATCATACCAATCAATTTGTACTCAATTTGCAAGCTTTGAAATACCCTCAATCCTATAGATATTTAAACTTTTAAAACTGGCCTTACTTTGTGCATACTGCCGCATAAGACAAATCTTAATATGCCGTTGACCCTGGATTTTTTTCACATACAACGGACATCGTGTCTTATTTATAAGTCCAAAAGGAGGTTCTAATAATGTCACTAGTTTACATTAATATTTTTACCATTTCTGAATCTTGATTAAGTTGTGAATGAATTTCATCTTAAAATTTAATAGAACAACTGACGTTTCAATTTTCAAACCAACCGTAGCACCGCGAACATGACATAATTCACCTCCGCCTTACAAGATAAATAAGATAAAAAAATTTCTTGAATTATTTATACGGTTATTTGAAAACGAAACGTAAGATTAATTAAAGATTACCAAATTTATAAAAATGAATGATGATTAATTTCCAAGATCACGATAATTTTCTTCATTATTTACGTACCGTATACTAATTATACGAATGCCATATCTATTTATTTCTATTAAGATGCAACCGCACATACATAGATACTGATCATCATCTACACAGATTCGATATTATACTTCCGTTGGCTTATGATCCAATGTGGGATGACCCGCGGGAAGGCGAAATATATTAAGAACGATTATTTATAAAAGTTTGCCAAGGTATTTCCGTTATGTATTCACCTCATGCAGCAAAGTTCATTGATTTGCTCGTTTCGTATATTTAATTGGAGATTACTTCATCCTCCTGTTAAGTTACTCATGCTAGATGTTGCTCATTTATCAAGTAGTATTTCATCACATAGACAATTTAGAGATTTTGTACGGTGGGGTCAAATATGTATAACTTTTTTTTTGTTTAGAATTTATTTCGTGCGCTTCATGATTAATGGTCACCCGATTTGATTGACATTGACACCCATCCATAATCAGAACACCGCGTTTGGTATATAGATATACATTCAAGTTATATTTAAGTTATTCAAATCACGATATTCAAGAGGTGTAGATGTAGAAATAAATATACTCTTGAATTACCTTGACTCTGTGCTTATAACCGTAAATTTACTTATCGGACATCGCGCGCATTTACAAAATACGGAATTTATATAATGAGCATTACTTTGACAAAATAATCGATTACATTTCACATGACCTAGATAAAATTTATATGAAACCGATTTTTATCACATTAATATCTGTCCATATAATTGAGATGCCAAGATGTGTAGGATTTTTAGTGTCGCATAAAAATTTTATTGGCAGACACTTAGAATTATCAATAAAAGGATGCATGATTTGTTTAGGCGCCTGTTAATCATTTAGTTATTGATGGAAGGATAATACTCACATATCATTTATTTATTTATATTTAAAATTTTAATTTTGCTCATTTAAAATGAAAGTTGCGTTCAAATGAGTTCCAAATAATACTGTACTACATTTTAATAGGTTAGTGGTCATAAAAATAACCTAAGTCCACCAGCATCCAAAACATCGCTTCCCAGTCCCACGTCACCGAAACACAATAGTACCTGGACTCATTCCGAACAAGCGGCTATGATACTCCACATTGGTCGACCCATGCATTTTACCTGGAACAAATCCTGTTCCCCACAAAAAAATCCAAAACGATGGTCTTCACTAACTTTGTGTACCAGTACCAACAGTTACAATTAAAATTCGTTTTTAAAGTTAAATACAAAATAACTCTTTTGTTCGTAATACGCAAAAAAAACAAAAGAAATTGACATAAAAGACAAAGGTAACTTTTCTAAAGGGTGGTTAAATTTTAAGGGCCGATGTTGATTTTGAATAAAACACAAATTATTTAGGAAATTATTGTCAATTCTTTTTATTTATTAATATGGCATGGTTCAATTATGTATGGAACAAAATATCGACCAAATGGCCGCCGCGACCTCGGCGGCACACCTCCACCCGATGGTCCAAATTTTCGATGACGCTTAGGCATAATTGAGGTTCTATGCCGTCAATGTGCCGAATTATCTCATCCTTTAGCTCTTGAATTGTTGCTGGCTTATCGACGTACACCTTTTCTTTCAAATAACATTTCAAAGAAAGAAGTCCAACGGTGTCAAATCACATGATCTTGGCGGCCAATTGACATCGCCACCACCTGAGATAACACGGCCATTAAATTTGTCGCGCAAAAGAGCCATTGTTTCGTTAGCTGTGTGGCAAGTGGCACCGTCCTGTTGAAACCACATATCGTCCACATCCATATCTTGCAATTCGGGCCATAAAAAGTTCGTTATCATCTCACGATAGCGAACACCATTCACAATAACTGCCTGACCTGCCTCATTTTGGAAAAAGTACGGCCCGATGATGCCGCCAGCGCATAAACCGCACCAAACAGTCACTCTTTGTGGATGCATTGGTTTTTCGACAATCACTCTTGGATTATAATTCGTCCAAATGCGGCAATTCTGCTTATTGACGAATCCACTGAGGTGAAAATGTGCCTCATCACTGAAGATGATTTTCTTCGAAACATGATAAACCACTGTTGCCATTTCTTGCCACCATTCTGACCATTGATGACGTTTGGAATGGTCAAGAAGCTTTAGGTCTTGAGTCAATTGCACCTTATAAGCGTGTAAATGCAAGTCTTTATGCATAATGTTCATCAACGACGAGCGTGAGAGGTGCAATTGTTGGGCACGACGACGAGTTGAGGTGGACGGCTCTTCAGCCACTGCTGAACGAGCTGTACGAGCATGCACTGGTGTTTTAAAATCTCCTACAGACTCGGTTTGCTCAAATTTTTGCACGATTTTTCCGATTGTACGCACATTTGGACGATTAAATTGACCGAAAAAATCACGAAGTGCACGATATGCATTTTGATTTGAACGCCCATTTTCATAATATGCCTGAATAACTTTAACGCGTTGCTCGATTGCGTATTTTTCCATAGTTCAAATTGAATTAGTCTGAAATTGAGAAATGTCAAATTAAATGCAGAAAAAAACTTGACGTTTAGGTGTGGTTCACATTCAACGTCGGCCCTCAAAATTTAACCACCCTTTATCACAAGGGTTTTAAATTTTAACGATAATTGCACACTTAGTAATAATAGAATATTAACATACAGGGTGTCCCAGAATGAATGGATAAGCCTGATCTATCTTATAGTAGAGCTATTGGACGCTCAAAATAAAATACAAAAAAAATATATCCCAAGTAGTACCTAAGATAAAGTGGGCCATCTAATTTTTTTTTTGAACTAGCGGTTATTTTGAGTATGGTAAGGGTTATGTCACTTCTGATTTGATAGAAAGTTAGTTTTATCCTTCCCCTGAGCGAAAGGGGTTGTGTATTCGCTTGAACAACGCTGGGAAATATTGAAACATTACTTCGCAAATCATGGCAATGTTGCAGAATGTGTGCGAAAATTGCGTGCGGTTTTCGGAAAAAACGAAGCGCCGGGACCTTCATATGTGCGTTATTTTGTGAATAAAGTTAAAGAAACAGGCTTGCTAATTAATAAACCAATACGAACCAAGCAGCAAACCAAACGTACATCCGAAAGTGTTGATGCTGTAGCCAAGAATGTGCGTGAGTCGCCGGGAACGTCAACTCGTCATCGTGCTCAAGAATTGAACATTTCACGCACAACATCGCGACGATTTCCACATAAAGACCTTGGTATGACACAATATAAAGTTCAATTGGTTCAGAAATTGAAGCAAAGAGACCACCCATTGCGTTTTCGGTTCGCTGAGTGGGTTTGCGATCGACTAGAAGAAGATGCCGATTTTGTCAAAAAAATCATCTTTTCGGATGAGGCGCATTTCCATCTTGGCGGCTATGTAAACAAGCAGAATTGTCACATTTGGGGCACGGAGAACCCGCACGTGATCGTAGAGAAGCCGATGCTTCCTCAACGAGTGACTTTTGGTGCGGATTTTGGCCCGGTGGCATCATTGGGCCATTTTTCTTTGAAAATGAGCAAGGAGCCGCCGTTACTGTCAATGGTGAGCGCTACCGCGCCATGATAAACGATTTTTTGTTCCCGGCACTTGAAGAAGAGGACATAGGCAACATTTTGTTTCAACAAGACGGCGCTCCGTGCCACCCAGCATACGTTTCAATTGATCTTTTGCGCACTGTCTTCGAAGATCGAATTATCTATTCAGATTCTAAAATGGTATAAAATGGTGTATCCTTTATCTAATAAATATTCGAGGTTATTGCTACTAGTATCCAGAAGGAATAAATTCGATTAAATTAGAAAATTTTAAAAAATGGATTAATTCTTGTCTTAACTGTGTCTGATGATAAGGGCTTCATAAAAACAACGTTACACATTGATAATACTTTATTTAACCAATGTACATTTACAGTAAATGCTCAAACTATGTGCCACCGACTCTGATACACGCCCGACACCTCCGAATAAAAGCTATTTTGAGAAGTCGCGCATAACGCCGTTGAGTAATTTTTGAAGCGGCTTCCTGGACACGACTACGTAACTCTTCTAAACTCCTGATCAGTTTAAAGTAGACCTCTTCTTTTAGGCAGTCCCAGTAAAAAAAATCCAGCGGATTTAGGTCCGAGGAACGTGGAGGCCACAAAATGGGCCCCAGACGGCCAATCCATCTATCTGGGTATGTGTATCTATCTGGAGCCAATGGGATTCTCTCACCTCCTCTGACACCTCTTCCAATAAATTTGGCAGATCTTTTTGAAGAGAGTCCGAATAGCTTTGGCCAGATAAGTTCCCGGGCAGTTTAAATGGGCCAATTATCTTTCCGTTCAATATGCCGGTCCAATAATTTATTTTGAATTTGTACTGGAATCTCTGGAAGAAGTGAAGATTGTGCATGTTAAAGCATCCATCTCTAATCACTGTTGATTCATCGCTCCATAGAATATTATTAAATAATTGCGGATATTGTTATCTATTTTCTCAAGCATCTGTCGGCAAAAACACAATCTTGCGTAGTAGTCTCTTGGTTCCAGAGTTTGCACGCGTCTAATATGGTAGGGGTGGAACTAATTTTTTTTCAATACACGGTGCACGTTTGATTTTGCGATTCCAGTTTTGCTCGATTGCTCGATCGATTTCGTTCCGTTTGGCGAAGGACTCGCAGACGGTAACACGGTCCATCAAGTTTTCTTGTGTCACTCGCGCGGCACTCAACTTCGACAATTTCCAGGATTTTATCGAAGCAAAATGGTAAAATATAGCGAATTTTTCTTTGTTTACCTCCACCCTTGACACTCATTATAACTCACAACTGAATCGATCAATCAAAACAATGACAAAAGATTTTTTTAGTACACGAATCCTCCTTTTCAACGAGTATGGCCTACTGCGACAAACATATCATGAGATAATATGTTAATAAAGCCATCTAGCGAAATATAATGGATTTCTTGTCCCCTAACTCATTATTAAACCGACCAAATGGCATAGTGGTTAAAGCTTTGGCGTTTGGATCGGAAGGTACCGGGTTCAAATCCCGATAGGGGCAGGATGTAAAGGGAATTTTCATCAAAAAATTACGATTTGTGATGAAAAGGAACACATCTATTATGACCCCCTGTCGGAGTGCAAAACTCATGGGCCGACCCATCTTCCATGCCAGTATAGGCTGCCATGGAGCTATGCAATGTGCAGATGGTAATAAAATCGGACCTATATCCGTACGTCTCGAATTGACCAATATAGGCGTAAAAGTTAAGGACGTAAATAAGCAAACCGCGAAAGAGTTGGGAGAGCCCTCCAAAAAAGTTGCAGGGATAAAAAAAAACTCATTATTTAGGCGGTATCCGAAGTTTTTGTTGTTAGTATTCGTGAAAAGCTTAGTGTTTTCACAGGTACGATTTGACAGCCTTGCGATTAAACCCTTGGATCGCCTTCTGTGATAAGTTTCGGAAAATGAGAAGGAATACACGATCGTGTTCACATATTATTTTAAAAAGTAAGCATATACGAGTATATAAAGGGTGGTCCATCTAACGTTTGCAATTTAATTTGGCTCTAATTCAAAGACGAATGAATATTGTTCAAAGCGGTTTGTTTTATTAGGTTGCCATTAAGTATGGAACACAATTTAATTCAAATGACTTCCACGGCTGGCTTTACAGTACTCCATTCTGTTAACCCATTTTTTCAGAGCATTTTCGATTGTATGGCAACTTCGATTTGATCTTTCAAATTTTGGATAGTCTTTGGATGGTTAGCTTAACACTGATCCTTAACGGCTCTCCACAAAAAATAGTCCAATGGAGTCAAATCGCGTTGCGTGGTGGCCAATTGACTAAGAATATAAAGACGAATGAATATTGTTCAAAGCGGTTTGTTTTATTAGGTTGCCATTAAGTATGGAACACAATTTAATTCAAATGACTTCCACGGCTGGCTTTACAGTACTCCATTCTGTTAACCCATTTTTTCAGAGCATTTTCGATTGTATGGCAACTTCGATTTGATCTTTCAAATTTTGGATAGTCTTTGGATGGTTAGCTTAACACTGATCCTTAACGGCTCTCCACAAAAAATAGTCCAATGGAGTCAAATCGCGTTGCGTGGTGGCCAATTGACTTCTCCGTTACGGCTGATTATTCGCTACCTGAAGACAGTGTGCAAAAGACCGATTGTTGCGTTTCCTGTGTGGCAAGTTACGCCGTCCTGCTGAAACCAAATGTCGTGTGTGTCTTTCTCTTGAATTATGGGTAACCAAAATCCGTTTATCTTGGCTCGGTAACGCTCCCCATTGAATGTAAGGGCGGCTCATTGCTCATTTTCGAAAAAAATGGACCAATGATACCGCCGGTCCAAAATCCACACCAAACAGTCACTCAGTGTGGATTTTTTGAGCACCAAATGTGACAATTCACCAGAGGTGAAAATGAGCTTCGTCGGAAAAAATTTTCATTTTCTTCCAAGCGGCCCACAGCACAATTAGCGAATCGAAAACTTTGCAGATGGTGATTTTGCTTCAGCTCCTACACTATTTGAATTTTGTACGCCTTCATACCGAGGTCTTGATGATGATGAACGTCACGATGACAAGTTGATGATGATGAACGATCAGACACATTCTGAGCAACAGCTGCAATGTTCTCGGTTGTACGCACTGTAAATACACGTACACGTGTTGGTTTATCCAATAACTATCCAGTTTCACGAACTCGCTTCACAAATTGATCCACAAATTGCCTTGTAGGCATTTCATTTCTACTGAATTTTTCACGTAAATTTCTTACAGTTTGGGTAGGTAGAATACTCACCACTTTGAAAGTAAATTTTAAATATTTCCCAATGTTGTTCAAGTGTAAAGCAACCCATTTCGTAAATGTCAAACATTAAACTAATGTTTTGCCTTAACACGAATGACGTAAGTGTTGCCACACTTGAAATAAGCGGTAGTAGAAATTGCAAACGCTAGATGGGCCACAAACATCAAAAGTGTAAATGGAACACATGGTTTTTAGGTTGCCATTGCATTGAATTTGGTTTGATTTTTGTTCTGTGTTTTGTTTCTAGAAGATACATCGGTTGCACATACAATATTAAAAAAATTTCTGAGATAACGGTAAAAACGGTAATTGTATTATTGAAAAAATTATTTTCAGCTATTTTAGTTGATTTGTTCTCTCAGACTTGATTCAATTTTAGCTCCTAAAAGAGTGATTTTAAAATTGTAAAATTTAAAATTTAGTGTAGAGAGTGTATAGAATACAGCAATACACATCGTAATCTAACTCATAATGAAATGGACGAAGCAGTAGGAACCCTTCAAAGTAAAAGAAGCCAAGCAGATGTTTCTCATGATTTGATTGTGTCCTTTAGCGTTATATGCAGGTTATGGCAACGGCAATGTGTGACTGGGAGTCCGTACGAGAGCCAACTTTAACTGCCCGACAATTACAGTCACGCTTGTGGATAACTGAAAACATTTATGTTAGTGACAAATTCATCAGGAATTACGCAAAAACAATCTCCATGCTCGCCGCCCGTTGAGATGTTGATACGACATGAAAATCGAGAGTTTAGAAATGATTGGTGTGAAAATAGACAGAAATTGGACAGAAGAGCAATGGTCCAAAGTTTTGTTCACTGATGAGTTAAGATTCGGATTTCACCCATATATATACTAGGAGAACAAGAATATGGAGACAACCTGGTAACGACGAAAGGCTACGAGTTGTTCAAGAAGTGCACAGGTACATTGGAGGCACTGTTATGGTATATGCTGGAATTACGAGTGATGAAAGAACTGATCTTGTTTTTCCAGAAGGTAACTTATCGGCAGTCATTTAAATCAATGAGATACTGAAACCTGTCGAGAACTCATCTTAATTCAAAACAATGGCAGGCCACACACAGCAAGAATCACAACAGTCTGGTTGGAAGCACCGGAAACCCATGTGGTACCATGGCCAACACACAATCCCGGATCTAAATCCGATTGAACATACATGGGATCACAACGAAGCATTCTGCCACTGGAGACAAATTCCAAAAGACAGCTTCGTTACGTTGATTAGCTCCATGACAAGAAGATGCCAATCTGTCATGGATGCAAGAAGAGGCAGCACCACTTATTAGGAAACAAAATAACTGTAATTAAATGAATTAAAAATAAATAAATTCTGTTTTTACCGTTATCCCTGAAATTTTTCTGATATTGTGTGTGCAATCGATGTATCTACTAGAAACAAAAAACAAAACAAAAATCAAGCCAAATTCAATGCAATGGCCACCTAAAATCCATGTGTTCCATTTGCACTTTTGATGTGTGTAATGTGTATGTGAGTTTTGAGTTTTTGTTTCATTCTGTTTTATGAAATATAAATCATGTGTAAGAAAGAGATACTTCCAAACAAGCGAAAATAATAAATGAGTTGAACCAAATAAAATATTTTTTGTTATGAAATTCTACTCGATCTTATTGGAAATACTCGACGGCAGAAAGAGAAAATAATCGAGCAGCGTAAATAATATAGCTGCACCGTTGGCTAAACACATATTTACCCTACAAATTTATCGGCTTTATTTAGTGCATATCGGCGAGCCTTCATAGTTACAATTCTATTTATATTTATTTTCTGTGCCTTTAATATGAAAATGATTTTTGGCAAAAAATAAATTTTTGAACAAATATGGTGTTAAACACTGGTTTGGGTTAAATATTGTTTCTTAATTAATAAATAAGAAATTGCTTTTCTTTCTTGCGCAAAATTGATTGGAATAAATGTAAAAAAAACCATTTATTGAATAATTCGTTAATAAAATAACGTTTGGAATTGAATTTATCAACTTTTGGTTCAAATTCCCAATGATGTCATTTTGTTGTCAATGACTTGTTAGTGAACAGATTCACTAAAGTTCATAGCTTCAGTTTTGCATTAGTTGTGAACATAAATGTTTTTTTTGTTCATTTTCGAATGCAAAATGGCATTGGCGAGTAAATAAACGCAAAGTTTCTTGACATTCAGTAGTGTGCCTCGACCCAAAATGACATGTTTATCATTTATTTTCAAAAATGGAGGAAAATAAACTATCAACACAAACTTTGATTTCTACCACTGAATTTTGTTCATAACGATTCAACGATCACGTTCACGATAGGCCTTTAAATTGAAATAATTTTACATTTACTTAGAGACAAGGGCTGTTTGAATTTTGTGTGAGCACGCAGTGTGTGAACGAGGATCATTTTTATAAAGATTACAAAATCTTTTGGTTCGCAAATGAGGAAGGAGCCGCATTAACAGTCAATGGCGACCGTTACCATGGCATGTTAACTGACTTTTTATTCTCTACAATTGAAGAGGAAGATTTGGCCAATATTTGTTTTCAACTGGACGGCGCCAATTAACCTGTAATTATGACCATAATTTCTTAAAACTCTTATCAGGAAAATTTCAGGAAATAATTATTGTTCATAAATGTAAATTTTTAAACTGACAAACTTGTTGGGTTTGTTCACGTATAATAGATTTGGCGGGCTTAATAAATCTAATTTTATATTCATATGCCGTGTATCCCTTTTATCGCGCAAGAAAATACGTACACGTTCTGCAATTATCTGAAGAAAATGCTGCAAAAATTTTCCGTTTGTTGAATATATAATTGACGAATATTTCAAGATGAAAATCAAAAATACAATTTTTTGAATATTCTGAGAATTTAATGGCATATGATGTAATTGGAAGGGTATATGTGTGTGCATGTGTTTCGAAACTTTTGAGAAAATAATGGAGGGAAAATGTTTTCTAATAATTTGTATTTATTTGTTTCGTTACAGAATCGCGGCCTTATCAAGAATTACCTCCACGCAAAGGTCACGTACCGGTTTATATTCGATATGGTGAAACACCATTAGACGAAATTCATCCGGGTTTAGCATCTGCCTTCCATGAAGGTATCGAATATCGTGATGAAACAAAACCACAATCAGATATTGCTGTACTCGATGAGGTAAGTCCGGTGTGAAAAGCTTTTCTTAGTTGTGTACGCGCCACGACCATGACGTGGTGTGATAGAAGAATAGTTTCTAGACATGTCTCGTTTCTATATTTTCTCGTCCTTATATATTTGGATGGCGTGTGTATATATATGTACGAGTATATACGTCGGCAAAAATATTAATAACTATGTAAGATGCGGATAAGAAGAAAACGTTTTTATTGTCTTCAGACAATTGACCAAATTCTTACGAAAAAAAATTTGTTTTCTCTGTGTCTTAACTAAAAATCTGTTCTCTATCGTCGATTCATATATCACTATTCATCTTAGAATATATTTATATGTATCGTATAAGCCCACCAGAAGAGGAATTTGGTATAGCGAGATAAAAAAAATTCAGCGGAAGATTTTAGGCGCCCAGAAAATTTGTTTTAACTGAAAACTGTGTGTGGAAAAATCGATTGTCTTCGCTCATTTCGAATATAACAGATAAAGATAGACCAACAACAGCAAACGTCGAGCACACACAACATAATCATTATGATTTATGTTTATTTATTAGTCATCTTGGCATTTACTATTGACTTTGGATCAAAGTCGTGGAAACTATGAAGAATGATTAACGCGGAATATATTGTGTCTTTCGTGCGGTCATGACCCGTGTAAAATGAGGTCATAATACCACGAACGAAGTATGTATAGAATTTTAATTATTGGTGGCTACGTAACGCGTATCAAATTTTAGGTTTTGTTTTAGTTGATGCCGTCACCTGTTTACTGTACACTCTGACCAATAAAAAATGGAAAAACTGTTATACATTGAATCGAATTAACAAATCATCATTTCTTATTTTTTATTTCTTTAGTTCGAATAATTAAAACTTCAATTTTCATTCAATCAGAAACTATCACCCGTCCCCATACCACAAGTCAACTGACTTCAGTGGCTAATTTGTGATGGAGGTAAGGGGGCATTGCTGTATTGAAACCATCAGGAGGCTACTCCTCGCTTGTTTACATATTTACCTATCGGACAATAGTATTTAACGCTGACGCTGTGATATTATCTGTCAAAATCTTGGCAGGTCCAATTTGAGTCAGATTTGCTTTATTATTACTCATGAGGTACTATTAGGCCATCTGTAGTTCGTTGATCTCCTAGCTTTCTCCTGTAGCATTACTTTAAAGTACCGAGCAGTATTTCAACATTTGCTCAGAGTCAAGTTGTACCTAGATGAGCGAGTTCATCTGTCTATATATTCTCCAAAATGATTATATACCTTAGCAGGTGTATTTTGTACTGATCTGGTATCACATTAATAAATGAAAGGCAATCTCGGTCCTGAACGCCGGACGGAAATTTTAAACGGTAGTGAAATTTTATTTGGGAAATCATGCTAGTTTTACAGGTTTTGTTCAGTTGTTTCATTCAAAAATACAAATAGCAAGTCAGCTTTATAGTATTCGATCGAGTTTGTAAGGTTTTTTTTGAAAGAATAAAACCGGTAGAATTGTTGCTGCTTTTTCATATAAAATTTGAACACCGTCTAAAATTTCCGTGTGGTATTCATGATCCCGCCCCTGGAGTATTTTCGGCGTAAGGAAATGTGATTTTAGCGTTTCAATCGCTAAAGCCTTGACTGTCCATAAAAACGCGATTAACCGGTCCGATCACATTCAAATTATAAAATTTTAAAAATTGTATTTGGTAGCCCTTTGACTCTGGGGTGCAAATGTCCAATAAAATCGGGGTTTAGGAAGTAGCGCAAAAATTAATTACAAAATTTGGTCGCCCTAAACAATCAAACCCATCTCACTCCAAATTCAAATAGAGAATTTAAAACGATTTCTGCGATATTTTTATTTTCTGATAAGCTTGGAATAAATTAAGGGGTGCACCCAACCAATCATTAACGCTTGCAGTCATAGAAAGATGTTAAAGTTTTTAATTTCACACCTGAGTGTTTCGAATACACTTAAAGTCAGAGCTGGGATCTAAGCAAAGACAAGGTTTGGGCAGCTGATATGAAGGGAAGAGAAGGAAATGGTGATTTGAACAATTCATCCCTAAATTTCGGAGACATCCATAAATTTCTCGAATTATAGACCACCGAGAATGATTTATAGAAATTAAACTCGGGCATTGATTTGTCATTAATCAGCAGAGCAAGTTATGCCTAAAACAAAGATCTAGAGCTGAGGGAGAAAATAATGGATTTTATAGCAAAATGTTGCGAGATCAATAAGTTTCTCAATCGAACCCTTTAAGTTAACTACTGGCCACACAATACTAATGGCCAGTAATTAACGCACAACATTTCATAGACTAACTTTAAGAAATAATAAAAACTCACGCTAATTGAAATTCTCAGATATTTTAAAATCCAAAATGAGACCCACATGTTTAACGGAATTTGAATTGATGATGAATCTCCCAAAAAGTGTAGGAATAATACGAGTAAGGCCAACCTGATTTCTGCGTTTGGTGAAAACTTTGCAATTATGCAAGTGGTGTTGTCGTCAAGAAGAGGTAAACTCTCCTTACTAGTACGAAAACAACATATTTACCTGCATTAAGGCTGAGTTTCATACAGATGATGTCGAACTTGCAAAATAATCTTTACCAGACAAGTGGTGCAGTGGTTAAAGCTTCAGCACTTGGACCGGAAGGTACTGGGTTCGAATCTTACAAGAGGCTGGATGCACAACGAATTTTCGTCATCGGTTACGATCGATGATGTTAACAAACACAACTAAGACCCCTTCTGTTGGAGTGCAGAATTCAGCGCCAACCCACCGTCCATGTCAGTGTACAGGTTGAACTTGCAATGTGCTACTGTAATTGTGTGAATGGATGGTGTGTGCGTGAATGAAAAGGAGGTATTAATTGACCTTCAAAGGACATTAAAGCCATTGGACAGTTAATATTTTCTTTTTGCACAAAAAAAATCTAATTGGATGAATAACAGAAGAAAAGACCTAGGAAAAAATGAAGAGTAGAATTCTCGCCAGAAGTTGGGAAGCATTCACAAGCAAAAGTTAGAGAAACTAATGAATCATTATTTGTACCGCAACAACACCAACCATAAGTACAACGCAAGGTTGCAATGAAGTCAAAGGCACCTCCGCCAATTAATGTGATTGGCATTATAGAGTTTGCGAATATTCAAGCTTTAATAAAATTGATATCCACAAACGACTATAGAGCAGTGGCACTAAACAATAATAATGTTTGAAAGATCAATATTAATGACCCCAATACATATAGATTCTATAGAGCGTTAGCCACAAAGCTCACTGAAGAAAGTGAGCGGCATACCTACGAAGATAAAAATAATATATTAGGGTTGTGGCCAGAGGTGTTCATTGCACCAGCAAGAAGGAGGATATAATATAGAAAAAGGAGTTCTAGAGGAGTGATCATGACTCTAACTACAATGATAATGAAAAATTGGGATTTATTCCAATCTCCGGACGATACCAATTAAAACAGCATTGTTGCTGGAAGTTGAACTAGAAGCATTCAATAATACTATCCAACAAGCATCATGGAAGAGTACACCTATTTCTCATACCAACTCTTTAAGGAAACATAATTATCCTTTTGAGAATAGAGCTTTAGTTAGAGACAAACGGAAAATTCGTAACACGAGCTATCTTAATTATGTTCGTCTCCGGATTTCACACTCGATACGATTTCGAATGATTGTCATATCCGACGAACATACACTTGACTGCCTTAGGATCCAGTTTCTGCTGTTTTTCCTTTGGACTATACATCAACACATCTGATCCAAAAATACATAATTCATATGGTGATTTCTTAGAGACTGCCCTCGTTCCCGTTCGATGCAGTACATGCACTGCCAAATTCACGGCCTTTGTCCAGAATTTGTAGAATCTGCTTCGCATGAATTGTTGTTCGCGCCGATTCCACAATTGATTGTCACTTTCCAGAAAACTTGAACGTGAATTTGATCTTTCCTGCAACCTCCGACTTTTGGTTCATAAAATTTTGCAACGAAAATGCAAAAAAAATCCGTTAAAAGGAAACGATATCTCGAACCGCCAATCAAATCCGTTCTCATTGGCCGACAAACCGTTTGCCACATTCCTTTGACGAAGTTTATAACTTTCGTGACGATGCTTTCCGTAGATGCATGCTTCGCACGCAACTTCCTGGTTCACGAAACCAATTTCTTTATTTCGTAAAAATTTCTTTACGATTGCGATATCGTGCAGTGAAATTTAGTTTATTTAAATTTTTTTTGGTTGCCAATGGCCTCATCGACCTCCGATGATTCCTTAACTTTGAACAGCATTTGAAACAGCCTGTCGCGTTTCCATTATTCAGTAGTTCGCAGTACTTGCTATTCGATTGCAAACGATAGCCACGATCCATGACCTTTCCGGACGAAAATAAATTCACATGAATTTCCGGTCGAATGCAAGAATATTGATATCGCCTTTTCCCTCGAATCTTTTCACCGTTTCCCACCGATATAACGATATATATAACCGATATAACATCGATATAACGGTCGGAAACCTTTTCACCTTAATCCTTTAATTGTTGCATAACTTCCATGAGTTTGACATACACGTTGCAATAGCATCGCCCGGCTTCTTGGTAAAATTTGCTCATACATACTTTTGAGCGTCTCCCACATTGAAGTTGCCGATTCACAATTTATTATTTGCAGCAATGGCTTGGTATCATTCTGTTTCCATGTCTCAATATTCATTCGTTGGCTTTTGATCGGTTTACATCCACTACGTCGAACAATTCGCTGGCCTCTAGAATTTGACGCATATCAAATTTCCATGTTAGCAATTTTCCATCATCTTCCAATTGTTCAATGTTCACCCGATCGCCTTCCATTTTGTTTCGCTTCGAAATTTGTACCGAAATCAAAATGAATAAGAGATCACAACAAAATTCACACTTATCGTCGTCTTCCGAATTCTTATTTTACACGATGGTGAAATTGTAATAATAACACTATTCCTTTCATTGGCCCCTTCTCAACAATTTCACAACACTTCGTCGATATAACCTCAAACTTTTTGAACACGTACACACCACTCGCACGAACTACCAAAATGTTTATTTATTCGTTGCCATGGACTGGTCTAAAATCACGGTGCCTACTTTCATTAACACAGTGTGTCAAATCTGTCACAACTTTAAGTAAATTACGCCAGAGAGTGCGTTCACTAATTTCAATAATACGATTTAGTTTTCTCTCGCTCTACTTATTGAAACTACCAGAAGCTTTCTTATAAGCGTAGAAGAGTCTTGAATGAATACGAATAGGCTATCTGTCGTGCGTAGTGAGCGGTATTTCAACATTATTGCTCTGCCATCTCCTTTATAAATGAAAACAATTCCAATTGATGTAAGAAAATGTAATTTTAGCGTTTTAATTGAAGCATGCGGTTGTTTGTATAAATCTGAATAATCCTCACTGATGTGTATTACATTAGCTCAAACAGTTTACGAGTTCTTTCATCGTGATTAAGTCACCTTAAACCACACTGAAATAGTATGGAGACAGGAAGATAGGTTTTCTAAATTATTCACAGAACTTCTGCCTTTTAGCATTTGATCTATGCAATATTTGAGCCACTCGTTCATCCCCAAACGTGAGAATATCCTAGTGGTTGCCTCTGGTCTGACGTTGTTAAAGACCTCCTTTATTTTTAAAGGGGTTAGCATAATCATTTTTGGGTTTTTTAAATAGGATAAAAAAGGAAAAGGGAAAGGGAAGAAATTACCAGTATTAGCTTAAAGGGCACCACGCTAGTTGTGGTTCACTGTTCTATTTTACCATTTTATGTCTCCGAGTGTTAGTTTTGCCGCTTCGTAATTCGAATGTGCTTGTTTTGACAGAGTTTTTTTTATAGCAGGCCTAGACAGCAGCTTTTATTTTTTTGGCGTTTATGAAAAGGCTACCGTATTTTGATAATTATTTTGAGCTCTTGGCATCACCAATGAGACCGAGATTTGCCTAAATGTCTTCTAAGAAAACAATTCTAAGCATTGAGTAGCTTATCTACTAAGCCAATGAGCTCTTATGTGGATACACGGTGAAGTTGAAATGGCTATTGATATGCTTTGTGTCCAATTTGCATTTTAATTAACAGTGGTCAGAAAAGAAAAGGTAACTGAACTTCCTTCTATTCGTGCTTTTTATACTCTTTTACCGTGACTACACCGAATCTACTGCTAATCATGGTTTTTGCCAATGAAGCCAGCGAATCCTAGTTCAGAACAACGATATCTAATTTGTACTTATCCATTGGCCTTTCCAATTTAGCAATCTTCGAGTTGAAATGTGGTGAGTTGGGATTGCCAATTAAAAGTATTTCCAAATTCTTCTTTGGACCATTAAAGCCCGCTGTGGTCCGAACACGCTGACTAGGTTTACATGGTAGTTCTTCTGAAAAGTAGTTGAAGTATTATAAAAAAATTTTCACATAGCTGTTTCACATAGCTTACTTTTAGTAAAGTTGACAGTATAAACACTGGAAATCATATATGCTCTTTGAATCCAGAACAATATTCCTCAGTCAGCATTGTTGCGCTTTTCAAAAGAGCCTTCCGACGAACCACCGTGCTTCAGTTCCGTACTCTTTTATTTACATGAAAACGTTTCATTACCCTTCATCGTTCTCTCCGCTAGTGGAATCTTAATGAACTTTATTAGGGATCCTCTCTCTTGGTTCGTTGAAAGCTAGAGAGAGAGAGAGAGAGAGACAGTCAGGGAGATATTCCTAACACTAAAGTGAATGAGTCCCGTTTCCAGGGCGAGCTTGGAGGAACCATCACGGTGCACTTTGAAAACGAAATAGGTCACCTTAGTAATCAGCTTTAATATAGATGTAATCCTCCTATGCTTTTCTGTTTCGTTTATTTTTAATTTTCATTGAAATTATACCTTTTAGGATCGTTAATGCTGGATTACGGGCCAGAAAACTGTCATTATTATTATTTTTGTTCATCAGCCTGCATTCTCATTTTCTTGTGTTCCAAGTTTCCAGGCCACTACAAAATGTCGATATCTCTTTAGCCGGTCCTTAGTCGTTACAATAAAAATTCGGTGACAATTGGAAAACAAAGATTATGATTTCTAACTACCAAAATTGTAAGATAAAGTAACAGCTGGTTGTTCAATAAATTATTACCTAAATTTCTACCCTGTTGGTAGAACTTCGAGAAGGCCACGTTGCAGTTATAGAACAGTTTTCAAACATCAATTACTGTCGATGCATAAAGTAATGTTAAGTACAAAGCTTCCATCGCGCTATGTGTGAGAATGAGAGCAACTAAATTGGCTTAAAAACTAGTACGACGTACGCTCAAGCTTCTTGGCATTCTCAGATTTAGCTTAGGAGTTCAAACTTCCAAGCATGAACTCATTACTTTATTGCAACTCAGGCGAAGCGGAGCCGAACAGGCTGTAGAATATAGTAGGCCAAGGACATAATAAATCCAGGGCAAGTAACGCCGTGAAACACTTAGTTACACTTGGAAAGTAAGATGTTAAGGCTGATGATCAAGTTAACCACTGATTACCACTGTTTTCCAAAATCCCTTAATCATTGCCAAAAGCGAGAAAAACTTTATCAACTTAATTTAAGAACTTTATTTAACTTTAGTTTCCAATCAGTGCAGGCGATTAACCTCCTAAAGAGACAGAAAGAACGTCTAACTTTGTACGCTTTGTAAAGTGAAACAGATTTGACAGATATACCATCCAGATGTCTATAAGGAGACTGTCGAATGACTAGATCAATGACATATTGCTCGAGCGACATAGCCAGACGACTGAAGTTTACAGACAGTCGATTACTAAAAGTCATAACAGAGAGCAGAGGACTCTCTTTGCCAGATCTTAATGAAATCATCGATTATGTCTACTAAAAATCTATAGCCTCAGAGATTTGCAAGCTTTCTCCTCAAACCATTCTACTTTTGAGAGTCTTTTGGGCGGCCTTTTTGTACATTTATGATTTCCTACTATCACTTAGATTAATTCTTTGGTATAAAATAAAATTAATTCGACTCATTCCTTCACATGTTATCAATGATTTTTGTAGATCGCAGAATTCTAAAAAAAAATAGTTTTCATTACAGATGATGATGAAAGAACAACCAATCCCTGACGAGGAAACCCCTAATGAGGAGCACACCAGTGCTAGCAAATCAGATAGCCTTAGCGAAGAACTTAACAAACAAATTGAAGAGCACGAAAACGAAAGTGAAAATACATCGCAAGAACAAGAGTTGACTAGCAAAATTATCACCAAGAGTGAGAAAGGGATCACGCAACCAATTGACGAGGTCGATGAAGAAAATGACTCACAATCAAAATCACGAGAAGAAGAAAAATTAAATGATGAAGCTGTTGCAAACACAAGCCACGGCGAAGAGGAAGATGAAGAGGAAGATGAAGAGTATGAGGCCGAAGAAAAATTAAAAAAAATCATCGAGGCTAAAGAAGCAAATGACGAGGAAAATGAAACAGATGAAGATGAAACTGACGATGCAGATAACAATGGTGAAGATGAGGAAGCGCGGAAGCGACGTGACATCATCACCGATGATGATGATGTTGGTTCGCACAGTGCCAGTGATACTGATGAAGCGCCATGAGATGCGGACGGCTCTGTGTAGTTTTCGAGGGATTAGTTGTTGAATTTATATTAAATATAGAGACTAGCCATTAAGTTTTTCATCATCTATATAACAATCGATAAATTAATTAATTAATTATTTCTTAATTTTATTATTTCTAATTTAATTATGTTTTATTATTATTAAAATATAACAAATATACAAAAACACCGCACCGTGACCAAAATTACACACGGGAGACATGCATGAACGAGGAGAATCAAAATGCGAATACTATTTCAAAATTAAATAAAAACAAAAATTTAATTTAATTACTGTGTTTTATTTTTTAATTAATTTGAGGCAAAAAATCAAAGGGGCAGACGAACTCTAATTTAGAGCTTTTTCGAGAGGTTATGCTGCGTACATGACATCGGAAATGAAAAGCATCACACTCACCCCCGAACTTAACTAGTTCCATACTCGTTTGATGGACCAAAAAATTGGCCAGCGCCGTTTGGTGCGTACAACCACAACAAAGAAAATTTTGATGAGTACATGGCGCAGTTAAAACTTAAAACAGTGTTTTATCGTTTTTAGCCTGGTTCAGAATCGATACGTATCGTACCATCATGAAATTCTACGGCGAGGAAAGTTTCGACAATAAACGGTAAGATGAAATCAAGAAAAGATTGACAAAATATTTCACGAAATCTGTTCATGTTGAAAATGAGTAGTTCAGATATGTATGCAAGCTGGCTCACTAATTTAAATGAAACATTAGCAAAATATGAGTTCATATGCACTGGATGTAAGAAATATTATTCTGGTTTCGCAATTCGAGATATGACAGTCTTACAAACCCTTCACGAGCCTGTACAAATAGCGATCTTACAAAAGGTAGCCCCAGCTTGGATGACTTCATTTCAATTGCCCAAGCTCGCGAAAGTACCCAATCTGCGATAAGTATTTTGAAGAGTAAAAGCGCGAGCGTCAATGAGTTGAACACTCGAGAGACAAAATCGTGCTCAGTCGTTCTGCCGCAATCGAAGTGTGTCGAGCAAGCATAATCGAAGTGTGTCAAATAAAAATGCTTTAAAGTTATGTCCGGGCTGTGGATCAAAGCATGATCGCAGCAAATGTTGAGTTTTGAATGCGGAATGTCGGATATATTTTAAAGTTAGGTCACTATGCATCGGCGCATGTGATCAGGTAAGTCGATCTTAAATTGGTGGTTGCCAAGCCAATTTTAAGTCAGTGCATGCCATCGAAAGTTTTGAAAATTCCCATAACGAATTCTTGAAACTTTTGAAAACTTGTTCAGGAGGTAAAAGGTCGGGCCAACAGGAAGTCTTTATTTTAGGATATCTGTTCGAGTGATAATGTGGCCAAGTCTGAACAGGAACCATTGGTGATGTATGAAGTTGCAAGTTTCTATAATCCAAACCGAAACAAGAATTTGCTCAGCAGTCAAATTGGATGCAGCGTTGTGGTAAATTTTTTTCGTAATAATAGAAATTAACGGAAAGAATTTAAAATTTTTGGTTGACACTGGATCAACAATTACCATGATTATTAATTATGCTCATCGCGAATTAAACCAGTCATGAATTAAATTGTACGTATTTCATTCAGACGGAACTGCCACTACTTGTGACTGCAGCCCACAGAGCAAATGTTTTAAAAGTAAACTGCTTCGATGTATTCGGTCTTCAAATTTGGCATATTTAAGCGGAAAAAGAATATTTGTTTTCTATTTCGTACGATTTGAAAACCAAAGTCGACGATAGTGTAAAAAATACTCGAGCATTTTCGAATCTGGTTTGGGTCACTGCAAGTCAAAGCCGGCTTAAACTTGAAACCTGATGCTACACCGAAACGTTTCAAGGCACTTCCATTACCGTTTGAGTATAGATGAACGAAGTCCGTAAAGCTGAGAAAAAGTTACTGAGAATCGGGGATTTTAAGGTCATGGTAAACTTTCAACTTTGCGTCTGCCAGTATTCAATTCCGAGAGTTAAAGAGTTATTTCAGCGCTTGCAAGGAGGGAAACGATTTTCGAAGATTGACCTCAGCCAAGCCTATTTGCAATAGGAACTTGACAGTGAATCGAAAGATCTGGTAATAGTTTCGACTCCATTTGTACTATTTCAGTACCAAAGATTGCGGTTTGGAATCAAAGTTTGTTACAAGTTACTTGTACTACCAGTTCGAATCTCAAAAATCTGGAGATTTGCTGCTGCCAACCTGAAATGTAATATGAGCAAGTGCAAATTCTTCTAAACTAAAGTGGATTATTTAGGACATGTTTTGATTAATTCTAGTAATCCGACCATCATCCGAAAGAGTTCCTATTGAAGAGATGTTCCGACCAACAAACTTGAACAACTTGAGTTACACAAAACTTGAATTGCAAGCTCTCATTGGTAAGGTTGATTATGACAAACGTTTCTTGAACAATTTTTCACAGCTGCAAGCTCCTCGTAATGCATTGCGTAAAAAAAAATGTTTCGTTTGTTTGGTCAAAAGAGCAAAGAAATTATTTTTGTCAAATAAAGAGTTCACAATAGAACTCTCAAATCGTCTCAAATTGTCCATTATCAGCTTGACTGTCCACTCTTGTTGGCGACAGATGCCTCAGGTCACAGAGTATGGAAGTGATTTCTCATATTTACCCTAATGGAAAGGGGTATTCGATAGCTTTTTCATAGAAGACGCTTGATGATCATCAGAAGAAATATGGTCAGATTAAGAGGGAACCATCGATCATCTATGGCTGCAAAAAGTTACACCAATATTTCTATGGCAGAGAAATTATTCTAATGACGGATCATAAAATCAATAAATAAATTACTCGTATCACTGTTTCAGTCAGAAAAAGGCTTGCCAGTGACCACAACCAACCATCTCCAGCGTTGGCAACTGACAAGCCTGGCAACGCCGATGCACCTTCATGACTTCCCTTTGTTCCGGATGTGAAATTTGATCGTGAAGAGTGTGTGTATCAAATGAACGATATGTATCACTGGGAGGGTTTCCTCTGGACAGTAAACAAATTGCTGTAGAAACAGCTAGAGATTCCGTTGTATTGAGGGTTCGGTCCTATGTGAAGGAAGGAGGCCAGACTCTAGACAAAAAACAACTATCTTCAGAAATCCAGTTGTCACCACGTCTGGAATATTCCCGAACATATCGAAAATAATCTGGAAATAATTATCCAAATATCCACTGAATACTTATGGTGAATATTTTCATAAAAAAATTTGTTCCCAGATCAAGAAATCAGTGCCATTGCGATAAATTTGTGTCAAGCGTTATGATAATTCAGTCTACATTAATACTTCACCGAGTGACTCCATACAACTGGTCACATTTGCATATTATTTTTAGATGAGGAGAGAATCGTAATAGGGGCCTAAATCACACGATTAGTTTCATTTTAAACACCAATAATGATTTTTCAGACTTCTTACTTCACTTTCACTCATTACGTTCATCGTGCTAAGAAATATTTATACAAAGTGTACCATTAAAAATGACTAATCTCGAATATATTTAATAATGCCGTAATAGCCCAAACCCTAAAAATATAGGGAAACATTTTCTAACATTAAAATCATAGGCAAATCTACGCCTATGATTTTAATGTTAGCGGAATGTTAATTTTAACCTTTAATGCCCATTCCGCTCCAGAGGCTAATATTTTTCAATTAACGTGAGGAGTTATAAGGAGTGTCATTGAATCGGTATACACTTTTTTCAAAAAATCATACATCGTTGTTCGCATAATTGGAATACCTTTCAAATGACATATAACACGACCAGTATAGTGCCTTTTGAAAAATATTAGCTCCCACCTCTGAAGGGGGCCAATCATACGCCAAAGACTAATTCCAAATTATTAAATTAATAATTAATTATTATTTAATTAACTATATATTAATTAAAAATTATTCCCTTTCAAAATGAAGTTGGGGCGTCTGAATTCTTTCTCCAAAACTAAATGTTTTTCTGAGTGTTTCGTTTTAAATGGAACACTCTATATACCGTGGTGAATATGCTAGATGCGTCAACAATATTCGCGAGGGTTCTGTTCTACTACTGCTACTTACATCTAGATGTCACCCAAATGATGGCACCTAAGTCCGTTCGTTGGTGATGATTTTATATGACCCTTTTGTTCTTATTTATTTATGCCGAGCACTTATCAAATTTCCTGAAATATATAAACTTCTGACTGCAAACTCTTTTACCTTCTGAACAACCAACTTATTTGCTTATCTTACAACTGTCGCTACATCTGGTGGTCAGGTTGTAGTGTAAGCTGAGGGTTAAGCACAGGACTCGCATCTCGTGTCGGATCTGCTACAACTGTGACCTTCAGCAACTAAACCGCAAACTAGGTAGACCAAAAGTATGAGGACTAGCACCTTCAAGAATTTCCATTTAGCTAACAGCAGAAGCTGTGGCCAAGACAAATAGTAACGAACATCCGACTGTATCAGTTCAACTTGCGGTTTCGAACCCTAATCTTGTTTATATTCTTCTAGATGTTTTCGTTGACTATTTTGATTTCTATAATCTCTTGTGCCAAATTTTGTTTCATTTTTGCTGGTTTAGACTTTGTTGATCAAACTTTTGAGTCATTTTTTTTAAATATAATTCTAGCTAAATGTCGCAGTCTCACGTAACAGTTATTAATTGTGGAAACAATGTATAACTCCGCTTGTATTTTCAAGGGGCTAGAGATATATTATTTATCTAAAGTGCTCTTTAGTTTCCTCTGTTTGACGATTACAATTGTTGGTCGGAAGATTAGAATGGTGGCTTGAAAAATCCCTGGGATTTCATCCAGGTTTGACTCAGTCGTAAGTTAAACGCGTGTCCTTGGTTTGTTTGAGCAATAACTTCAGCTTCTACGCACTTGAAAGGTTCGCCGATCTTTGATTCGTGCATGGTCAGCTTATCACGCCCTTGCTACCAACCCGCAAGCCTGCGGGTGGGGAAAGGCGTTGGATTTTCTCTCAATACCTTCAAAAGGATGAAGCCTAGTGCCTATACATCAATCTTCAATTTTCAATAGCTAGCATCAGAGAAGCAGCCAACGGAGGTTCCTGCTGCATATGAAATAGTAAAAATAGAATTTGAATTGTTTTAGTAAAACACTTGTAAACAATTTTCCTTAGAGTGACTATATTTATTGTCGTAATAAATATTGTCACTCTAAGGAAAAATTTTTACAAGTGTTTTACTAAAACAATTCAAATTCAATTTTATAAATGATAAAAGTTATCAGTGAGGCTAAAAATGGATTTCAACCATTATAGCACAAATAGCAAAAATAGGATCGATTAACAGTAATTAGATTTTCTAATAGACAGTTCAACAGATTTCTTCATTTTCCTCGACCCCGAGAATATCTTTAAAATAAATAAATTTATGTACACCAAAAAGGTTCGCGGATCGCCTAAAATGTTTTCGAGTACTAATTTATAAACAATGATGTGAGAAATTTAGTCCAGGTGACCAATTAAGGCTTAGTCCGTATAGCGCCAACCAAAGCCGCTTCTCCTCTGTGATTGACTCTTCACACTATTTAACACTGCAATGCTCCTTTAGGTCGCTCCTAATCCCGCTACATCCACGATAATAATCCGCTCTGTTTGCTCGTTTGCTTTATCGAGCCTTCCCCGGTTATTAAACATCGGAATTTCTTTCGCACAGACGCATTCGTATTCGTTCAAGCTCTTCATTCATTTAGTCCTTTCAATGTAAGCCTCCTAATTTCTTTTATCTAAAAGCCTTCAATACATTGTTGCGCAACTTCTCAGCACAGCCAAACAAGTTTCTTTACCATACTGCAAACATTGTTGGCACTACTTCGCTACAAACTTCTTCTTTCATACAACTGTTTTTACAAGTGTTTCCTTAATTCCCAGGTAACCTGTAAATTTATCCTTATATGAAATATCGTAAGTATTTCAGTAACATGGTTTTAGACATGGAGTACAAACCGAAGTACGCACATGGAGCGTTAACAGTGTTTTCCATCTGCTCCGATTTTCCTTCTTCCCATCTTTCCGAATATTAACACTATCTTGGATGGAAGTACAGACTGCTTTATGAGATGTCACCCATTTTACTGCATACCCAACATCTGAGTATCGGTCGTCTATCCCAGCAATCGTGCAGAATGTGGGCAACGTTGTTATAAGCCCAACATCTGGGATTGCTGCTGTTAAATCAGAATCTGGCTGCCGACTACTCATTGTTCCTTTCAACAATAGTTTTGTGCATTTGTTGTAAAGAAAACGTTTTCATCGAAAGTCGCTTTTAGTGATTCATTAAACGAATCGATCTTGACTCTTTCTCTCTGTAGTCTACAGCAGCAAAAAACTAAGTTCAATCTCCATCCCATGTATTTTCTTGAAAGAACTCATCGACAATCTGATAGCGTCTCTTTAATGTATATGAAATAGTTCTCGCTTGTTGTCCAGGGTGGTACTAAGGCATGTGCGTACGATACGATCGCATGAGGCCCCCAAAGATGGTGTATTTATTAAATTTTATTTTGTGTTTATTGATCGTCTCAAATAAATATGCTAGGTTGTTAATCTTAGCGGTTTCAGACATCTTTATTGACGATAAACTTAATTTTCTGATATCTTTTAGGACCCCCAATGTATTTTTGCTCAGGACCCCAACATGTTACAGTGCCGCTTTGTGTTGTCACATCTGTAACTTCGATCCTTTACCATCATCCTCATTATCTTATTATAACCATCTCAGTCATTTCCAATTTGTAATGTCAGGCCCGCTCCACCTTTAAGAACCTAGGTGGAATTAGTAAATTAACATGTACTTTCTGAACTTCTGTTCAACGTCAGGTTGCACGTGTTCAATTTACTGTTCAACTTCTACATGAACATGTTCAATTATCTCCATCTTCATGTACTTACAAAAAAATGTCTAATGGACTAATATTATTTTAGTCCTTGGTGTTTACCAACAGATGGCAATATAAATAGCGCCGTTATTTTGAATTTAAACTTGATATTGATCAATACTGCTGTTGGTAAGAGCCGCGCACAGCTTCGCGCTAACCTACAAATCGATTTTGTTTCGATGTACAACAATTTCGCTTATTATTAAGATTTCATTAAGATAATTCCATAGCACAAGATTATCCATATCTTATACAACAGTACAAAGTATACTACCCCTGCCCTAAGCTATAATCGCATTCTATGAAGCATTTTATGGACAATTAACACTACTTAAATGTAATAATGCTAGTTACCCACTTTTAATTATAATTAATCATCTCATTTATTAGTTGGTTATTCAAGATTTAAAGATAAAGGCCGCGTGCACGGTCATCAATTATTAAATAAAAACAACTCATTCGGCTTCACAATTAAATTGGCCTTTATTGTCTCGGGAAGTTCTACAAAATAATCTTTATAAAAAAATATAAATAAAATCAATATCCTTATGAAATACTAACTAACGGCTTATTGCTAATCGATTTCTTTAATTTAGTTAATAGGGACTTTCCGTTCCCATCTCGCTTTTTCACATTTTTTTCGCCTAGTGGAACGTACACGGGCGCGTAAAGCTCACGTCTAAAGTGTTTGTAATACTGCAAAACATCTGGATTGGCCCAAACCTGTTTCGGATCGAAGTCGAGTACACGGAGGGAGTCTAAGCTTTGGGCTCGACTTAATGCGACATAAGCCTGGCCCGCTTCAAAGACTTTTGACAGCGACATTTGGACACAATCTAATGTTAGCCCTTGTGATTTGTGAATGGAAAACGCCCATGCCAATTTTAACGGTATCTGACGACGCGTAACTAGAATACCTGATGGCGTTTTCATGATCCACTTCTCCGGTTTTGCGAGATATTCACGATTATTTTTTAGTTTAATTTTTGGTACACCTTCCTCGTAACCCACTACAATTCCGCGTGCTCCGTTTACTAGTCCCGCACTTAAATTAATATTTTTGACCAGCATGACCTGAGCACCGATTTTTAATATTAATTTAGCTGGCGCCGGGCACTGCATATCGAGCAATTTTTTCATACTAGTATCACTATCGTTCGATTCAAAAGTCCGTTCCTCACCTTTCAAATCGGCCAGCTTCGATTCGTTGATCGAGTTGGCATCATTGGTGTGTGAACACAGCTGCGTAGCGAGAATACCATTCGCCTCGATTGTTTGGCGCCGCGTTGCCAATAGAGATTCAGTCACTTCGGGCGTTACATGCCCGATCCTTATATAGTTTAGAATTTTTACGAATTTCGGATCCTTTTGCCGATGCACAATTTTCAGTTCAAAACTGGCCTCAATGCATTTCTCCCAAACTGGCGACTGGAAACAAAAACGCTGAGACACATCAGCAGTGGAATTTTTATAATTTGCATCCTGGTTCTTAACGATCGGTGGTAATTGAAGGAAATCGCCGCACAGAATTAGTTGAATACCTCCGAATGGTTTATCATTGCGTCGAACGTATCGTGCCACCGCCTCGATTTTTTCAAAATATTTCCCATCGATCATGGAAATTTCGTCGATTATTAGCCGTTTACATTTTCGCCAATTAAATCCGGCCGCTGACCTTGATGCCAGTTCATAGCATCGGGTTAGAGAGTGATCACCATCTCCAATTCCGGCGAACGAGTGTAACGTGACCCCGCCTATAAGGCACGCGGCTACACCTGTCGATGCAGTCGATACGGTTCCATCCGGTGGTAGGGTGGATATAATTTTACGTAAAAGATAACTTTTTCCGGTTCCCGCTGATCCTGTAAAGAAAACGCTTTTTCCTCGGATACACGTTTGCAGTACGGTATTTTGCTCGTCGTTTAATTTTTCTACAACATCGAATGAGATTCCGGCCGTATCTTCTTCCGTTGTATATAATCGCTTCGATAGTGGCCCACGATTCTCACCACCATCAAATTTTCGTTTTTTAGCTGCCGGGGATGGAGTTGTAGCAGTCGATTTAGAAACCCCACCCATTTTCGCTCGTACCAATTCAGCATTCGTCACAGGACTAATTTCTTCAAACTTATTTGGATTCTTTGATAGCAGCAGAGTTCTTGCATTTTTCAAAGCTTCACCATTGTTTGTCTTGTTGCCCGAAATTTTCACAATGAGATTTCGCAGAAAGATTATGAGGGGCCCCGGTGGCGCATTCGATATGAACACTGTACACTTTTCATCATTAAATTTTATGCTCGCCTTACCCTCGCTCATAAATTTATTATGTATCACAACTTGTTTCAGTTTCAGTTTAACTGGTGTGTGCTTATCCGCCACAATTTCCAGAAACATTTCACGAAGCTCGTTACGAATCACGCGCACGGTTCCTCCACGATGGGTAACTTTACGTACGGCCGCACCTTGTAAATTTAACCATTCGATATTAATTGCACATGTTATAGCTGTATCACCAGTTTCCATGTTAGGAAATTTAATTGAATTAATAAAAATTTAGGTTGGGACGACACAAAACTAGATCACAAGCCGCGAAATTTGTGTTGAACGCACAAAACATGCACAAATGTCAACGTCAGATGAATTTTGAAAGAACTTATGGCGCCATATACAAACAAAATAGTTAAGCGTGCTTGAAACTAGATGACACTCTTAAAAATAACGTTTAATTTTGTGTAATCTAATCAGTTTACGCTAAATATACAATTTATTAATTAGTTTGAATAATAATATCCATTGTTAGCTGTGGTTTATGTATTTGAGAGACAAATTATAAATTTATGAAATGGTTAATGTACCACAGATGTCACTGCCCTATATTTTGTTTCGCTATTATTCAACAGAGAGCGTTCACAAATTTATAAGAATTACACTTTACGAACGTTACTACCATCTTTTGTACGATTTTTGTACTTCATCATCACATTTGCGCAGAACGAATAGATAACCGATTTAACTGTACGTACAATAACGATACAATTAGATATTACAATTTTGCAATAAATACAAATTATTCGTGGCCAGTTACGTGGCTTTTTATAAAATGAGTTTGCCGTTCATGCTTTATAGTTTAGGTGGTCATTGCTATAACTAATAACACGAAATCGATTAAACCAGTTGCTAACAGTCGTGTAACAACGATTGCTGTAGCTTCCTGCTTGACACCTATTTATTTAAAGACAGTAAAACTTCGATTTAACGGGCCCCGATTTAACGGACTGAGTTCGGATTTAATGGACAATTTTTTATTTCACTTTATCTACAATTTTGCGTGTTTTTTATTTATTAAATATAAAATTTATTTTAATTTTAATTTTCGTAAATTAAACTATAAGTCGCTTACTTTCACAAAATTCTTCAAGTTTTCTTGGAATATATTTGTTCAAAATTACATGGGGGTGTAATCATTAAATAGACGCATAAATTTAAAAACATTTGGATTTAACGGACAATCGCTAATAACGTACTGGCCAATCCCCAATTAGTCTGTTAAATCGAGGTTTTACTGTAATTCTATGTTATTTTGAACCTCATATGAGGAAAATGAGGCCTGCTGCTGATCTCTGTTTGATATTGGCTTTAACACCATCGTACCGATCGAGTGCTTGCATTATTACCTTGTAATTTTTGCGGATAAGTTCGAAAATGTTTTTTAATGTCTTCGGTACTCCATGTTTAGGTTACTTTTAATACTGTAGAACGATATTTTCTTAGTTCCGAGCGAAATTGTAATGTCAACCTTTTTCATGAAAACTGTTTGAATTTAATTAGACCCAGTAATTGAAATTACTGAGCTGATTTCTAAATGTATTTGTTAAGCTTTCCATTAAACCTCGGTTTGCTTCTGTTGAATTTTATATTTAGTTGCCAGAGAAGTATACTGTACTTGCTGCCTTAGTTGCCTTAGTTTGGGTTAGCTACAACAGCTCTTCTAATTTTTGATTAATTCTAGACAAGAATTGCACAAATTCAAAGTTCTAACAGACTTTTTCACCCTCGCGAGAGTTGGGAGGGTCTACTTGACTGCTCAACTGTACGCTATACCAATGCCTCATATGGTAACTATGCACTCAGATTAGCTTGCAAAAATGCGATGAATCCAGAACGATCAGCATTAAAAATGAAGCGAGATTAGTGAAAGGGCATTTTAGACCTTATAAAATCCGCCCAGAAAAAACCTTAAGAACCTCAAGAGCAATTAGAGTGCCGATTAGCGACTAGCAATGAGGAACATTGTCTAGTGTGGGCGGCTGATGTATTTCAAACTTCACCCCTACGTCATTGCCAGATGGGCTCTTATTCGTTTATCAAGGGAGAAAATCTCAATTCATTTAACTATAGTGATTCGTTCTAGATACATCTCTCATGGAGTGTTATAATTTCCGCATCATCCGAAGCACACGGTTCACTAGAGCCATTGGTACTGCATACGATCGAGCGCCTAAAAATTACATTTCTAGTTGTTGATCTTTTCTAAGCCGTAAATAAGCTCAGCCAATTCCACTTCGCTGCTGAATTTCACCATCGCTCGATTCGATAAAGCCCAATAATTGTTACCAACCAATGGTGCTACTCCTTGATTTTCTCTATGTGGTTATATTATTACCAACAGCCATTACCTTTACCTTCTCCTCAACTATCCGCTCCATATCGCCAACATCGTTATCCTTTTTGACTCGTCATTTTTCCAAATTGCGTTTGAGATACTCAATTTAGATGTTAATTCTTCCTTCCGTCCATTCGATTCACATAATCTTCTCAAAATTCCGCTGTTGGTGTAATTCAAACAATCCCACCAAAATGGGGGGCTTTCTTGTTTAGTAGCAAATATTTTCTATAATTTTTTGGGAATTATTTTCTTCATTTAAAAAACAATAAAATAAGTAAGCATATTTTCAAGAACTATTTATACACTAATCAAGTACAAGTATTTCTATCTAAATGTAGATGTCAGCTCAATAAAGTAAGACACACCCAACACCAAACTCAACTTGAACTCACCTCTAAACTCAATATATTCTATAACAGATGTCGCGGTATCAGTAACACTACGCAATCAAAGAATATACACAGTAAGAGAATACCACAATATATTGGGGGTACAAATAAGTTTTGAGCGATTTATAAAAGATGGCGTAACTAATATTAATATATTATATTCATGTTGAAGCGTCATCATTTCCCTCTAAAAATCAGTTTGTGTCATTTCGCTGAAGTGTAAAAACCATATTTTTCTATGCTCTAACTATGTCAATCTTTGTGCCAACAAAACACAATTTGCGGGAAGCGCTTCTTTTTTGCTTTAATTTGAAGAAAATTGCAGCTGATACACATCGATTGCTATGTGAAGCATATATATAGGGAATTTGTTCCACCGATAAAAATATGTGAGCACTGTAGTGACAATAACGCAAAGGAAGACCAGTAAAGTTTGAAGACGCTAAGTTGGAGGCGTAATTGGACCAAGATTAAATGCCAAACTCAAAACCGTCTCAAGACCAGAGATAGGATGCAAAAACAAGGAAATTGGGTCACGTATGAACTCAAACCAAGAGACGTATAACGCCGTTTTCTCGTGCAAACAACTGCTCCAAAGACAAAATCGGAAGGGTTTTTGCATCGAATCGTGACGGAGGACGAAAAGTGTAAGTAAGCTCGGTCATTCATCAACTTTAAGTATCAAACCGAATATTTATGGCAAGAAGCTAATGCTGTGTATCTGGTAGGATCAGTTCGGAGTGATCTACCATGAGCTAATCCAGCCAAACCATTACTGGAGAACTTTATCAACAATAATTGATGCAATTAAGCCGAGTATTGAAGCTCAAACGAACACAATATGGCAAAAACAACTGTTGGCCCCATGTTGCAAGAGTCGTCATATAAACTGTGGGGGCGCTTCAATGGGATGTCCTACCCCACCAGCTGCATCAACCAGACATTGCTCCTTCCGACTACCACTTGTTCCGGTCGATGACTCACGGCCTGGCCAAGCAGTACTCCACTGCTTACGAAGAAGCCATAAATTGGGTCGATTCTTGGATCGCCTCAAAACACGAGGAATTTTTTCGGCGCCGTTTCAACGAAATTGACGGAAATTGTTGAGGTAACGTTAAAAATGAGGGATCAAAACCCTTTTGGAAACTTGAACAAATTCAATAAAAGTTGGTGAAAGGTGATTTTCGAGTGTTAAGAAGTGATTAAAATAAGTCCGGATGATGTATCACTTTTATAGATCTTTCCGCTTTGAAAAATTTTGATAAAATAGGTGAGAGATACTTTTTGACTCCAGTAAGCAATTGCGATGAGACAAGTTCATTAATTAGTGCCGTTCGGCAACCTGCGGCCCGTGTTCCATTTTGAAATATTCCTCGATTCGAACGGTATTGAAAAGAATGGTGAGAGGGTTTCCGAGTATAAGTAAGCGATTGAGATGCTTCCTGATTTCGGAAGAAACTGGTTGTGGGCTACGGTGGGGTGGTGGCTCCCAGGTCGCTTTTAAAACTATTTTGGCTCGATAGACATTGTAAAAATTGATATCCAACGTTTACACATCAATCCTCGCGTGTTCTTGCAATCACAATTATTTTAAATAACTTTGTTTGTGTTATCCGCCATTTTTAGTTTTGAATCTCATTGTGCTGACTAAGCATTTACTGCATTTTATGTGTAGTTGCTGTATTTATTTTGAATTGTAAGTTTTAGTAATTCTTTCTTGGCTTCTGAGAAATTCATCAGTGGCATCTCGTGGCATCTCGTGGCATCTCGTGAGCCAGCAACTCACTTCCAGGCTGAAATAATCCAGTTTGGACAGATTTCCGTTGAATATAAACTTGTTAAGTATTATTCAACTATACTAAAGGACACAGGCAAAAATTTAATTACTTTAACTCGTATATTCCAATATCCATCGTAAGTCTATCGAAAGAGAAATGGTTCTCTGAAGACTTCACTAACCGGATATCAAAGTGCCTTATATTTTTCACTGATAGCTCTCTTTACCGAGTCCTAGTTGTGTGATTCAGATCTAGTGCGCTTCATATAATCTTAGATTAAATATATTAATCTACGTTTCAGGTTGAACTGCCAGCTCTTATACTTTGTCCACAAAAATAATATAACCAGATGAGACCTTAAGGAAGCCCAAAAATGTGAAGAAAACCTTAATTCTAATAAAAAATTAAACTGTGTAGAGGTAACAATAATTAACGAAATATTAACTTAGCTTACCAATATGTACATTCTCGCCCAAGTTGTGAAAGAAATACCTAATGAACCAGAGAGGGAGGGTATCCCAATGTTGCTTAATACCTGTATTTCTTGACGCTTGATCTGATCGAGTTCACACTACGAACAAATATTATTTGCCATGGTTTAAATATGTGAGGCCGTTCTCCTAGTTTATATTTCCTGGAACTGTGGGAATCAGTTGGCGACTTGGAACAAAATTTGAGCTACCGAGCCCCCCAAACATTTTAATTTATATAACGTGTTATAACTACAACCATTTGTAATTTTATGTCTAAACGGAAAATTAAATAAAGCGGCCGAAAATCAGTTGATGAGTAAGTTGAATCAAAACTCTACTTATTTCTGGTAATTTCTTGTCCCAACATTGAAGAGGCGTCTCTCTGCACCTAATTATTTATCGATCTTTTACGATTTATTAGTGAAGCCATTTCGCCAGGCCAATTTTCCTGTTACAGCTTTTTTGACCCATGAGACCAGTGACGCACTACAACTCCTTAATGCTGTCGTTTTGCTGTACAATTCTCGCCGAGATTTATCATGTTAGGATTAGCTTGTTTTAAGCAGATCTTCAATCAGCGTGGTATGAATTGAGAAGTTCGAAATACCATCTGGCCATTGCCAAGTTCGACGTATCTGTTTCGCTGTCTTTGGGTGTATTAATTTAGGAACCAATCCGAATGGAACCAAAAACTCAATTCCTATTTGCACCGTCCAAGAACAGAATATACTGCACACCATTACCTAGAATATACGCATAAACCCGATTATCTTGTTGCAATAGTTAAAATATTTCTCGACGTTCCTACAAATTTGAATCCATATTTAGTAGTAACTTTATTGAAGTTATTTTTGGGAGTTCCGCAGATCATTTATTAAAGCCAGCCATTATAAAATATTGAATTTAGCCACCAATTGCATCGCGCACATTGAATTAAGAGGTATCATCATCGTACTTGCAACTGTTATCCAATTCTAATCATGCATCTTCGATTGAGACACATCTAATTACAAGCTGCAGCACACATATAAAATTTCGATTTGCTGTGGCGGTTGGTAGACCACTGCTACACATATTCCTTATTAATAAAATTAATCAGATCGACTTCCTTGGAGAGCTTTAAGTGTAAGTAATATTTCACGAAACGCCTGATAAAATTTTAATAATTTTATTAGTATTTTAGTATTTTAATTAGTCTTTTTATAGAATTTAGGAAGCTTTTTCTTCTTTTAGCCACTGTTTTCGTAGTTCCAACCTCTGTGTTACCTCACCATCTATCCGGCGACCGTGAAATAGTCGAATCAATCAGGATTCTTTATAAAAACCCAATCTATGTAGCCGTGATCCTATCTAACATTATCTTATCTATAATACACAAAAAACGAGTGATCTGACATCTATCGCAAAAAATGATCTTTACGGTGTGCCTGTCATCGTGTTTTTGTCTAAATTTCCAACTAATTGATGGTTAGTTGATATAAACAGGTTAGCATTATAACTTTTTGCCAATATAAAAACTATTTCCTTGAAGGAGTTGACACACCAAGCGTCGACGGCGAGCGGCGAAATATGGTTTAATTTATTTATGTATTGTATAGAAACGATAATCTAAACAATTATTTACCAATTATATATAATAACCATTACAAAGTTTGAATTTTTAATAGAACAATTGTAATTTTAAGAAATTGTATCGAATGAAGTTGCATCCGCCGCCGCGAAATTATGTTCCACACCAAGCGGCTAAAAAAATCGTCTATCGCCGCCGAACATAACTTAAAAATAATGAACTTCAATTGTGGTTCATACATTTCTCATTCGTCATTCAAGTGAGCACTCATATTATTTACCAATATTAAAGATTAATAAAACAAAAGTCCAAAATTATCCAAACTGATATGCGCGTCGAGTTGTATGGATCTTTTAATTTGACGCACCGCGCTTGGTGTGTCTAGTCTTTCACCGCGTAATTTTAATAGTGCCTGATATATATTCTGCTGCTACTCAAATTTTATTAAGTTCGCGCACTTAACTTTCTTACTGGACGTGGAACATATCTATAACGCAACGGCTACTTTTTAAGCCATTTTTAAGGTTCATCTATTCTCTAATAGATGTCAACGTAACTTATAAAACATATCATTTTACAAAGATTACTACCATCTTTAGAGTGACTTTTGCACAAAAATTAGCTACGTCGAATACAAATAAAAGTTGGTCGCTCGTTCGCAACTTTAATATTAAGCCATCGCTTATCGGTCATTTGCCAGTAATAACGTGTGTTTATCTAATTGCAGTAATTAGTATCGCTAATTATTATATTAATTATCGCTTATATAGTGTAGCTTCGTTATTCAATTCTAATTTTAAAATATTATTTTTGACATGTCCACCCACGCAATAATTCTAGGTCTTCAACAATCATCGTTGCTAAACTGTATTTATCTAAATTTAGCAAAACACAAAATTTACTCTTCTTCTCTTTCCTGTACTGTTTCGTATTCGATTCGACCGAAAACTACATCAAAAATATAAAAGCGAAAATGTCCAATTTGCTTGAGTTTAATTATAGCCAAAGAACTCATCCACAGCTATTATATATCAATAAATTACACACAGCCACACGCTAACGGGGACGACACAACACCCGAGAAAGTATATAAGGGACCAGTGCCAAAAATTAGCAAAAACAACAAAACAGTGGCACACCGTACGTGTACCTCTTTACTACACACGCAAATACTATTTCCAAATAAATCCGGCATGAAGCTATATCTCAGCAGTACAACTGTATTAGTGTAAACAGTGCTGGTGTATATCACCGAAAACTAAAATACATCATTTGATTATAAAGTAAATAAACGAAAAATTCATTCATATTTTTTTTATTATTATAATTTTTTTACATACGTTTGCACATAAATATTTTGGGTAGGTAAATAAGCGCGAGACAGAGAAAATAAGAAATTTTTCGCACGCCGCCGCTAAATGAAAAACTTTTCATATTATGTTATTCGTCTCGTTATTGATTGGAGAGGGGGATTTATATTGATTGATTCTACCTCATTCCTAGGCTCACACGTGGAGTAAATAAAACACACTTGATTATACAAATTTGACCAACCCTGACCATTAAATTAATTCAGTCGCGCTTGACCATAGAACAGAGAAAAAATCAACAACAAAATTATGTTGCAATAATCAATTAACGCACAGTGCAACACTATAAAATTGATAATTGATTCACCCACCCAATATATAAAAAATAATAGAGCGAGTATGTTATACGTCGTAACCCTTGTGCTAAAATGAAATAGAACTAAAAAAAAATTATGAGCGGGCGAAATTTTTTATTTTTATATATACACAAGAATTCATACACCACCATCATTCATTCTATCTCGATATGAATTTTTTTTTATTATTTATTTATTTTATATACAAAAACAAAATATGGAGACTAGACTTTCCAGTAGCAATTTTATTATATATTCGAGTTATCGATGTGTATGTGGGGGCATTTTGTAGATATATGTATGTAGATACAATGGCGCGGAGAGCGATTTATATTTATACCACTACATGTGTGCACGCTCGATATTTTGAATATTTTGCTATATATAAATACAATACAACACAAGTCGAGAGATAAAAGATGGTTGAATATGAATTGAGATACAAATACAAAACGCAATGTTTTCGTTTTGTTTTTAATTTTTTAGCGGTGTGCGTGTGTTCGGCAGGGATTTATTTTTATTTTTTTGTAGTACGTATAATTTTGCAATGCAGGGGTCGGAAACCGTATTTAGCGGAGCCATTTATTTTGCAACATCAAATCGGTACCTCCCTACATATTCCGGAATCATACAATTATCATGGAGACAAATGAATTCTGAAATTAATCTAATTAGGCACGATAAACACTGGAATCAAAATGACAGATGATATTCATGCAACACGGGATATCATGATACCGGTACCAAATTTCGTTTCTTTCCTCTTTACCTATAAAACCGGGTTTAAAGAGGGAACGAAACGATGTTTGATACCGTTATCATGATATCCCCTAAGACGCATAGAATTACTGTCTTTCATTTTCTTTTGAAGTTCGTTTGGCTCCAACTAAAATGTTAAACTTGTTTACACAAATCCTTAATAAACTTCCCTAATACTGTTCGCTGTTCTTCAGAAATTAATGATTTTATTAAGAGGGTCGGAGAGCTTCATTAGCGCCTTAGGGTATTATTCTCAAGTTATGTAAAACATTTACGATATGTTACATGCATCTGTAAAATGTGTAGAGGAGCCGCATCTCACATTTGGGAAAATTGTCTCAAACCGTTTCATTTTTCGCCTTATTTCCGTTCATTAGATTCATATTGTTGAAGACAATTTCTTTGTGATGTAAATGGATAGTTATTTTCAAAACAATAATATAAAATTCATGGAAGATTAACTCCATTTGGAACAACGTATTTCGTGTTTGGAAAATATTTTTAAATTTGATGTACCATAGGAGAAAATTAAGCAGCGATGTCTCCTATGGTATTGTTACAAAATTAATTACTCGCCCATAGGATTGTTGAAAAACCCGAAAACAATCAAAGTCAGTATAGTTTTCTACTTCTGAGCTGTTGTCTAAATTGGTACAAAATGCTTCCGAGTAATTTGTAAAAAGATTACCGATTATCAAACATCTTGAAAATTTAAACTTTTAATAACTGACTAAATGCCTAAACTAAAAACATTTTTAGTTGCATTTCTTAAAAATCGGAATCTTTTTCAACCCATACTGTATTCTGTCGATCGACGATCGGTGGTGGTACTATAAAAAAATTTAGTTTATAAAAGGAAATCAAAAATATTCTAAACATGTTTATTCGTTTTGGAATAGATTTCAAATATTTTAAAGGTTCTTAATGTAGGTTCCCAGTTGAGATCAAGATTAAGAATCTTTAGAGAGATTGATCACGCGTGCACCAAGCAGAAGTGTAACGACTATTGGAAAGGACGGAAAAAATAGACTACTATGGAATAGAGTTACTTGATACTATTTGGCTTTGAGCCAAATATTATAGGAATAACAAGCAGCACAATTCTATTCAGCCAAACAAAATACATTACGGCGATCATTTTACTAGTTAACTGGTAAATGAGTAAAACAGCATTACATAATACCAATAGCTACTCTTTTCACCGGTATTACGGTAAAATTTTGTGGTAAGGTACAAGATAAAAGAGTAACAAAAAATTTGTTTTATATTCTATAGTTTATATAAATAGTTGAGCTCAAGCTAAAGTATTTCGATAACACGGAAAGTTGTTGACAAAGTTAGTTTCTCAAAAATCTGGCTCGAATTTATCGTTCCAAGTGAGCCTCTTAAAAATTAACCATTGAATAGACCTCTTCGGTTATTCATGCCTGAATATTGAATTTTAGTAACAAAACGTAACATTTTAGTGAAGCTGTGGCCGATCAACTCAAGTACAATTTGAAATCCCTTCAAACTGTTCTCAATAAATTTCAAATGTATCAAAGAGTACAGTTTTAAATGTATCGAGTCCAACTTGAAACGCAGGAGATTGATTCCTGTTCCTGACGGTATCTTTTAGTTTCCAATCACACGTTCATGAACCAATTATAAGTGTCTGAAATATGTATCCCGATCACCCTGAAAATTTCTCGTTACATTAAAAATTTACATCGAAGCGAATACATTTTCCCGTCACCCAATCGTGAATCGGGGCAATAAACCTTGCTTATTCTTAAGGTAAAACGTCTTATTGATTTGAAAAATAATCTTTCCAGGAAATACCCAAGGCAGCACTCAGTGGCGCCTTTACGGCAGGATACATTAAACTTAAAAATAAAGTTTATATTTCTATAAAAAAAATGCAACCGGCTAGTTCTTGACTAATTCAAGAATAATGATAAAATACATTCGGTTTTGAAAAAGTGCTCTATTGGTGAATGACCGTATGACACACTGTTGTAATTCTCATTAACAAATTTCTAATGGACATGACACGTCGGGAGCTAATATCATTATATTCAATAAATGAAGCTTGTGAACTCCGTGAGCCAAGTACGTACCATTCTCATCTCTCGAGGCTGAGATTATCTTCAGTAAAACGGTCAAATAGATTGCAATTAACGTTATCATGCCACTGGAACTTGTCTTTATTATTTGTTTCTGCTGGGGCTCGTTTGCAAACAGTTTGAATAAGTCTGTCACTATACCTATTTCTATTCCATTTACACTGCCTAAACCGCCTACAATCCTTATAAAAGAAAATATGAAAGAAAGGTTGTTGGTGTTTAAAACTTGATAACATAACTAAATAGAATAAGATAATACCAATGATGGATTGTGGATGAAATAGAAAAGATATTTGTTATTTATTTTACTCTAAATATTGAGAATATTTGTATAAATGAATTATATTTGATAAACTGGGATTTCTGCTTGTATTTTTATAAAGTGGAAAGTGCCAAAACCTGGAAAAGTGTCGGTTTCCTGAGACATCTATTTGCTGTGAGATTTTGTTTTATAAAGATATTAATGTCTATTTATTTTGCCTCGATTAATTCTTCTTAGTTGGATTATGGTATTGTGCTCTGGGTGACACTTATTAGGCTACTCTCAAAAACCAAATAGTTTTCCAGAAATATCTAGTTTGAATAATATTTAGAACGAGATATATAGGGGGCTCTATATTGTTATACGTAGTAAAATTATCTCGCCGAGAATACTTCCACCAATCATATTACTTCAGTGCAACAAGAATGTACATCCAAGTAACGAATAAATAGAAAAAAAACGTTTAGTAGGGGTAGAATAACAATAACAATATTTTTCTGAAGACCGCTTGGAGATTAAAGGCTGTTTGTGATACTGATCCTTTTACTGAACAAAGTTTGTATGCATTCCTGCTGTAAGAAGTGAATATAAAAAAATAACAAATAGAGGGGTGTGTATGTCCTACAATCTTTTAGCATAAATGTACTTACTTACGAATACACCTTGATTTCTGAAGAAATATAAGTTTATACCAGAACATTGAAGGAATAAAACTTTTTATCAAAAAACAATTCAACTGTTACATTTTAATTTAGAATATTTGTGTTCTTAATGGTTTTTTCGTAAATGCTATAACTTTCAAAATAGTTGAAAAACATCTATAAAAAGCGCGAACAGTTTCGATGAGAACCCCTTCTGGCCCCTTCTGGTACCCAGGTTCCCTTCATATTTTTCTACGAAAACCTTAAGTATGAGGTTTCATCCCAAACAGTCAATCCGTTTGAGTCTAGACGTGCCGAACTTTGTTGAATAAACCTTTCAATCAAAACTCGTAATTTCAGCGGAAATTTTGAAATAGTGATCGTACAATTTTTTATTGCTATTCGAAATACGAAAAAATTCATATAAAATTTTTTTAACAAAATTCATAATTTCGGCTAGAAAGCAAAAACTTTTTTGTTGCAAATTGTCTATTCATTCTTCATGTTACTTATAAAGTTTTATAAATGAACCTCCCAATTTATTTTAAAAGTTTAATTATGAAGTTTCAGTCCGATCGGTCAATCCGTCTGAGAGAACGTTTATCTGTAGAGGGAAAGTTATTACCACACCACTTTTTCAAATGCAAAAATTCAAAGGTCGAGGTCGAAAATTTTCTTGAAAAGTACAATAAATAAATCCTACCTGGCAATGGTGAACCCACCCAAGTAGAAACTGTGTAAATTTAATCAAAATCGTCAAGTATTAATTCTGTTTAGTTATAATATACGAATTCCTATACAACACGATTACAGTTGGAATATTATAAATTTCCTTGTATATTATTGATAAAAACGGTTTCATACCACTGATCGAGACGTACTGTGCTTTGACGGCTGTTTCTACTAACGAGACACACACATGTAAATACGGTTGTCTGCATACGCCAGACACTTTTTAATTTATTCATTTTTATCTCTCTCTCTCTCTCTTACTAGTAGATTTTCTCATTCTCCAAATCTAAACATAACAAATTGATCAGCATAAAACTACACAAAATTTAGACAATACAAAACTAAATTCCTAATTCTAAGCAAAAAATTAGATTTTAACGTAAATTACAATACGATTATTTTATTTAAAAATACCTAAAAAATTTGACGCCTCTCTCAGCACTTAAAATATATATCGCTCTCACACAATACAAATAAACAATATAATTTTGTCTCGTTTCTCGTCTTTCGTCGCGTTATATACTTCGTTTCTTTTATATACTAAACACGCACACAATGACAATATATATTGAAAAAAAAGACAAAAATACAGCAAAAAAAATTTTCCCGATTTTTAGTAAACTGTGGCAGACATGTTTTGTTAGATAAACGAGAAGGATTGTTTCGCATTTAAGTAGGCAAAATTAAATTGAAGAAAGTAAAAAAATAATAAAATAAATAAATAAAATACGAGAAAAATTGTTATAAATAAATAAAAAGTGTTGTTTCGTGTGAAATACAGTTATATAAAGAAATAATTTATAGTGTTTGTGTTTTTGTTTTTATTTTTTTTTGTTTTTGTTTCTAAACATCATCGTTCGTGAAGAGATTAGGGTTGAAAAACTACTACACACAAAACGATTTATTTTTTGTTGGAAAATATAATTTTCTTGTGTTCAGAAAATTTATTAAATTAATTAATTACTTAATAAAAAGTGCGTGGTTGTGTTCATCTCTGTGCGTGTTGTGTGTGTCTGAAAATAATTAAGCAATATTTATTAATTAGAGCTACTTTTTGACTAGTAAATTGCGTAAACTTCAATAAAAAATTATAAAATTTAGTCGAATTTTCACACACACACACGGAGAAAATTTGCAGCTACATTAAAAATAAATAATTAAAAAAATGCTTCAAGTGCCAATGCCAATAATTTTTAGTGTGTTCTGTTAATTAATTTATAAAATAATTTATTTGTTTTAATTTATATAAAATACATAAGAAAATTCTATATAGTGTTTGTGTCTCTGTGTTCGTTTCTATATACATAACAATAGATTTTTAGTTTTCATTTCGTAAAAAATAATAAAAAAGAAAAACGAAAAAAGAATTTCCCAAATATAAATACAAGAAAAATGGCCAATTTAAAAAAAATGTGGGTGCGTTGCTCATTTAATTTTTGTAAGATCAAATTAATTTCGAAATATTCGAAAAAGTGAGCGCACACGAAAAATTGTTTGTTGTGTTTTATAATAATAAAATATAAATAAATAAATATATAAAAAGAAAATTTACTGTATATAGTCCGAATTTATTATAAATAATAATAAAAGTTGAGTGTTTTTCTTTATTATTGTTATTATTACAATTTTGTGTTGTTGGAAAAATTCTAAAGTTGTAACAAACAAACAAAATAAAAATGACAGACCACGTGCCACCCCAATTGTGTAACCTGCTAAAAACCTATCAATGTACAGCTACAAAGAGTCTCCAGGGACCAGGTCTCTCACTCGTGCATGCGCACAAAAAAGAGATATTGTCACCCGAGCTAAACGATGAACAGCCAATATGTCCACCACCGCAGCCGCCCCAATTGTCGCAACCGATATTGACGGCGCCCGACACGCAACGTAGTATACTCTATGAAACCATATTGGAGGGTAAACCGATTGCCTGTTTTTTGATTGGGGGTGAAATGAGATTATGTGTTCCCCAAATACTAAACACAATACTAACCGTTTACAAATTAGACCAAATATACAAGTGCTGTGATGAGTTACAAATCTCGTTTTCGGAATGCACCGACGAACAATTGAGTGAGTTTAAGGCGGCAAAAATACTACCCGAGAATATTAAAGGTTCGGGGCTTATAACGCGCACAAATGCTGAGCGTTTGTGTAGCGCCCTATTGCATCGTCCCGATGTGCGACGTCTCATCAAGGGTTCTGCTTCATTTCGTGTTTTTCACAAATGCTTTGGCCGCTGTGAAGGAATGTGTACACCGGAATTATATACATACAAAGAGCAGGCGTGTATCGAATGCATGGTGTGTCACGGGATGTTTTCACCACAACGGTTTGTATGCCATGCGCATGCTAATCGAGAGACACAAGTATGCCACTGGGGTTTCGATTCGAATAATTGGCGAGCATATTTGCATGTATCGCTGGACGAGAATAGCATTGAAAAATATACTAATATGCTGGATGAGTTGTCGGAGCGGGAAAGTCAGAAGGTGACAAATTATTTTGTTGGATCACGGGAGGGATGCAATCTAAAGAAAAAGGTAAGAATTTCAATCCTATACAATTGCTCTATATTTTTTAATATAAGATTTTTAATTCTTAAACTGTAACATTACTACAACATCATCAACAGACTTTTTCGAATATTATTTCAAATCATTGCCGTTTTGGAAATGTTAGATCGGTATATTCTCTTAACGTTAGTAGTAGTTGTCAAAAATTTTATAATGTTAGAAAAACAAATTTATGGTTTTGGAGTAAACAATTCGGCCGTAAAAGGTTGAGTCAAATTTTTAGATAGAATTTCACATTGGCTTCTCAATTCACTCTAAAAAACATAAATTGGTTTAGGCGGAATTTTCTTTTATTAAACTGGTAATCAGAGAATAACCAGTGACCATGCGTATCTGTAACAAATTAAATTTTGTGTTCACAATTTATGAAATTATGAATGGCCGGCCATAGAAGTGAAAATGAAAAGAATCAATAAAAAAATAGTAAAAATATTAGGAATCACACGGTTGGTTTGAGTAACTGTGTAACCAGTTTAATAACGTAGCTGTGATACAACCGACTCCTCAAAATATCGGCCCAACAGACAATGTAATTTTCATAAAGATCTATTTACAATCGACCTCTTGACAAAGTATCATAAGAATTTTGTACAATCGGATATATCCAATCCAATGGCATATGTCTAGATTCGTTTGCCAGTGTTTGTCCAGTGGATTAAAACCTTTTCCAATAACTTGAACGCTTGAACAGATATCTCGATGTAGAATATTAAGAAACGCAATTAAAAGCACATTAAACCACACCGAGTAACATGAGAAACCATTCCACTTATTTGTTGTTAATCTTTGCAATCTGTTCTAATGCCGAAGCACTACCAACTCTTCCGCGATTCGCTTTTCACGTATTACTTTAAGCAGTAGTAAAATCGGCTATAGGTACTCCATACCACTCTAAAGTATTGACATGAAAGATGGGTCGACTCATGAACCGACTAATAATGCAGAACATTGATTTTTCGATGGATTCTTTGGTTTTAACAATGTAACTTGTAGTGTATGGAGAACAGGTAATTCTTGCCTTTTGGTTTTCGGAGTCTAGCAATTAATTCATGGCTAGTGTACTCAAGTCTCTAAATGTTATGAATTTGAAATTTTATAATTTATAATTTAGATGTTTCTAGCGTAAAAGTTCAAATCTGCAAAAATAATAGAAATCGTAGGGGTCAGTTTTAGATGGCTTTAAATTTTTAAATACTGTAAAAAAGGGTGATCAAATAAGAGCTATATAAGATAAAACGGTATAAGATATCAATATAAGTTTCTATTTATTTTAGAAATTTTTTCATGACATGTTATTATAAAAATGATTTTATCTAAATGGCCGCCGCCTCTGGATGTTTTAAAAATTCTTTTATGGAACACCAATTTTTGGCCACATTTTCACATAAATCTGCACTTATTTCACCAATAACACGAACAATATTGGTTTTAAGGACATTCTTTTTCTTACCGCAAATCAACCATTGTAGACCCGTATAATAAACATACTCTCGATCAGCAATCGAGTAACATTTCCACCACGATTAATTAATACTAACATTGATATTAACTTAAACAATATTGTTTTAGTTCAACTCATCCTTAGAGTCGCGCCTAAACCCAATATAATACTTGTTTCCAGATTAACTATGCTACTCCAAATACAAATGTTATTTTCCATGTGAATTATATTATGGCTCTGCATAATATTGTGAAGCGATATCCGACATAATGATATTTCCTGCTTCTTCACGAACGTCAGGGGATTGCGACAACTCGGTGCAACTTCGATGTTTTTGCGAAACTAACTTAAACAATGTTTAAGGTAGTTTTGTTAAAACGGATTTAAAGCTTTTTCGAAAAGATGGTTTTATATCTTCGTCACAGACTTAATCGAAAGAGGAGTTCTTATTGCGGTGTGTGCCAACTTTACAGTTCAGTCCTACACCGATAACATTGAGCAGATCTATGTTAGAATCATCATTAATGGGAATATTATTTTTGTCCTCTATTCTTACATTCGCCCAATTATTTTTTTGTCTTCTGTGGCTACATTTTGGTATCCATTACACAGAGCTTTGAACCCACACACACACATACAAATTCGGTTTATTTCAGATCAATAACTTTTCAATATAACTTTTGAAGGTAATTTTTGTATTTTGCTCGCATGCTCACGTTTAGTTGTGATCAAAGCAGTGCCAATGCCTCTTCCAACTCTTCCCCATGATGTAATTTTTGCAAAAGCAGATTTTGATTAATTGAATGATCTATTGACTAACATTGACTTTTCTAAATAATAGCAATAACATGGGAATTCAGATTGGTTGCTTTGACTCAACCATTTTTAGATCCTTCGAGCATTCAGTACCATTCAGAACCTTACATTCACCAAAATAGTACTTCCCGCAATCTTAGAAATAAATATTGGGAAAAACGTCTAAAAACAATTCCGGCCAGATTACATTAAATATTTGGACACCTAAGTATAATAATTTTATTTCTTTTTATCTCTTTTTTCTTTCTCTTTATAAATGATTCTAAAAATTTTGTAATCATTTAATTTTTTGAAAAATTTTAATTTAAAAAAAAGTCATTACATCAACCATCAAAAGGCAGTTCATTAATTCTAAGCAAAACTCTCGTGGTGAATATGCTTTAACCTAAAAATACCATAATAAAGGGTGTTTTTTTAGGAGGTTTGTTTTTCCGATAGATGTCGTTTTATTTTATGACAGTTGTTTTGACAGCTCAAAGTGGCATTTCTACTCAGTATTGTTTGGCAAATCATTATGAATAGGTTAACTCCAGAACAACGTTTTCAAATCGTGGAAATTTATTTTCAAAATCAGTGTTCAATTAAAAATGTTTATAGAGCACTTCGTGAATTTTATGGTGCACATAATCGTCCGTCAGAGACCACCATAAAGAACGTAATTACCAAATTTCGGTCTACATTCACTCTTTTGGATGCCAAGCCACCGACAAGAATGAGAAGAGTTCGTACAGAAGAAAATATTGCTGTCGTTGAGGCCAGTGTCGAAGAAAACGACAATTTATCGATTCGTCGTCGTGCTCAGCAAATTGGACTTTGTCCATCGACTTTATGGAAAATTTTACGTAAAGATTTGGGTTTGGTGCCATACAAAATTCAATTGGTGCAAGAATTAAAGCCACACGACCATCGTTTGCGCCGTGAATTCAGTGATTGGTCGTTAAATCAATTGAACGAAGATCCATTTTTTTACCGTAAAATTCTCTTCAGTGGTGAGGCGCATTTTTGGTTAAATGGATACGTCAACAAACAAAATTGTCGCATTTGGAGCAAAGATAATCCACACGCCGTTCAAGAATTACCAATGCATCCTGATAAATGTACTGTTTGGTGCGGTCTATGGGCTGGTGGGATCATCGGTCCATATTTCTTTAAAAATGAGGAAGGACGACGCGTTACCGTGAATGGAAATCGATACAGATGTTAAATGAGTTTTTGTTGTCAAATCTTGAAGATATGGATATGGATGAAATGTGGTTTCAACAAGATGGTGCCACTTGCCATACAGCACGTGAAACAATCGACTTATTGAAAGAAACTTTCAACGACAACATTATTTCGAGAAATGGTCCGGTGAATTGGCCTCCGCGTTCGTGCGATTTGACGCCACTCGATTACTTTTTGTGGGGATACGTGAAGTCATTGGTTTATGTGGATAAACCTCAATCGATTGACGCTTTGGAAACCAATATTCAACGTGTCATTGCTGACATACGCCCTCAAATGCTTGAAAAAGTGCTGGAAAATTGGACCTCCAGAATGACATTTGTGAAAAATAGTCGTGGTAGCCATATGCCAGAAATTGTGTTTAAATGTTAAATGCCAAAAAATTATCTACCAAATAAAAAAAAATTTTGGTCATTTCATAATTTTATATGTGTTTTATTCAAAAAAAAAATCGGCAACCTCTTAAAAAAACACCCTTTAATTCTTCAAATGATCCAAGAGCTATTATCAATCAGTTCGCTTCTGGCGTTTAATCTTCTTTGATTTACATCCAGATTGATGACGGCATATGTGTTTGGGAAAATTACTAATTTGAAAGATTCATGCGACCCCGGTAGTTTGGCTGAGCCATTTACGGCTCTTTTTCAAAAATCGCACTCGATAGGAATTTTTCCACTCATTTGAAAGGACTCTTTATTATCTATTGATAAGAAAGTTTGCAAACTTCAAAAGTTGTTCCATGATCATTAGCATCACTCAGTTTACGTCCAGTACATTGAATATCATGGAAGCAGGGAATGTAGTAGATGTTATTACCACAGAATTTCGTAAGGCACCCGTTAATTTTTCCACCAAAATTATTATATTTAAGCTCAGAGCTCCTAGTTTCCGCTGCAATTTCTGCTGTGGGTGATCTTCAGAACTTAATCAATGGCTAGTAGTCATTTTAGCCAAAGCTCTTCATTGACCTATAAACGCCGCTGTCGGCGTTATTAATAAAGTGTCCATCTTCGTATAAGCCGATTGAAGACGAAATTATAAAATCATCTCAACCCCCTTGTGGTGCTAATCGATTACATACTCTCATAAACGTATACGTTTCAAATTACGAGAGTAATATACCAACAACAATGCCTTAGTTGGAGTTACTTCTGTTCGATATGCATCAGGGATCATAATTCACACTGACGATAATATCAACCGAGTAAACTCTGTGCTTACTTTCGATAAAGCCGAATTCATGTTAAGATCGTTAAAATTGCTCGGAAAAATGTTCCGAGCGGTATTGCAAATGGCATTTATCCTATCAATCACATAGATTTTTTTTTTGTTCCTTAGGAACAAAGTCGGCTGCCTTGGCAAAAATCGAGTAAGAGTGTGTTTCAATTGATTTAAATGCCGCATAAAAAGTTAAAAAGTTAAAAATTGAGGTGAATAAAAATGTCAAACTTTTTATCTGCTTCAAGAGCTGATAAAATTTTTATATGAAAAACATTTGGCTAACAAAAATATTTGTTTGTGAACAAAAATTGACATGTACAAATTTTGAGAAAAATCGCCATGATATAGATGTAAACTGACCATAATTGACTCATATATATTTATATAGTATTTATTTTAATATTTTCATATTTAAATTATCCATATACGGTCAAAATTACACATAGAATAAGCAACCATGTTATTGTCAAAATTTTATCCAATAACAGATAAAAAATTAAAAAGTTACAAAATATTTACCACTAATAAATTTTTAACTTTTTAACTTTTTAATCGGTATTTAAACTAGTTGAAACCAGCACTTAGACTGCGGCCCAATTCAAAACTTATTTCGTAGAGAACGATTTATTTGAAAGTCTACAATAAGTCTCCTCTTGAGCTGGCTTACTGTAGATTTGTTTGATTTACTTGAATGAGTTATAAGTTTGGTCGGAAGCCTCTCACAAAAATCAAATAGGTTTTCAATAAGTCTATTCGACATAAAACTTATTGTAGACTTTCAAATAAGTCACTCTCCACAAAATAGGTCATGAATTGGACTGCATCCTAAGTATATTATCGTAGTCACCTCAAACGACAAACGGCGTATTTTATGCCTTTTCTAGTCACCTTAAAATTTCGCATCGACTCAAAGTGACAGTTTTGTCACAGTTATGGCTTTTACTCTCTTTAAATATCACAGTCAAATTTATCCGGAAAAAGTCCGGCTCTGTACTTTTGTTCGCCCTCTACTGCAGTATGCCAGTCAATTGTGGCCCTCTTACCATGAAATACACATATAAAGAATAAAGGTGCAACGTAGATTTCTTCGTTTTGCTTAAGGATGGATGTCTTCAACTTACTCCCCATGCCTGGAGCGATCAATTTACAAACATTCAGTAAGCGCGGTATCGTAGCTGATATTGTATTTGTTCATCAGTGGTTATTTGGCGGTATTGATTCATCTGTTTTGCTTAAAAAGTTAAATGTAAACGTCAACTTTCGTTCGCTAAACAGTACCAGCCTAAAGAATCACATAGATAACAATACGGACATAACTACTAGAATGCTTTAATTTTTAAATGCTAGAAATTTTAATTGTCATTGAAAATACTTTTTATTCTGACAATTTTTGCTGCTACGCTTATTAATGTTGAACTGTTTCTTTACCACCCAAAAACATCTTAATTTTTTTGTTTCATTTTATTTTAAAGTTCATCGTTATTTTCAATTTGTTAATAAATTTTAAGTTTAGCAGCTTGCTGTCCTTCATTTAAACTGTAAAAAATAATAATAATACAGATGGTGACCCTCTGCGTTCAATCAGGAATTGATTGGTCATTGTACAATGAAACGACCTGATTCCAAAAGGAGTTTTGTGCTAAATCTTAAATCGTAGACAAACGAATTTAGGCTGAATTTCCTTTTAAGATCGTGTAATGTAATAACTAAAAATGTGTGTCTTGGCAATTCGACATAAATTTCGAAAGTAATTAGAAAAGTCCCTTTGCTAGAATGATATGTGCAGATGTTTCATGTAAGATGAATTCCTGGCAAAGTTCCCAACAATTTTATTACGTTCTAATTTTCCTTGAAATTCGACCAAAAATAAAGTTTGGTTTAATTAACTGCTTCCTTTAGATTATTCAATTTCTTATTGGTTTATACTTTGAAGTTATGGTTTGTAAAGTTCATCAAGATGGATTTACGATTGAGAACACTTTACTCATGGGGCCCAGAACTAACTGGTTTTGAAAGCTTTTAGCTTATGGTCAAAATTTGTAAGAAAATAAGAAAGCCAACAAAACAGAATAACCACCATTTATCAATATATTTATGATAACTTGTGTTCTTTTTATCTTACTTTGTTATTAGTTAAGCATTTACGAATAACTGCTAGAACTGTTAAGGCATAGTATTGAAGTTTACCAAAAAATCCAAATTTGCTAAAACCATTGAAGGTTTGCGTTCTGTAAAATCCTTTAAAAAATTGAACGGGCTATAAAGCAAGTTTAAATCTGCATTTGAACACCATGCTTTATATCCGTGTTTCGTCAGACGTATTTTGGCGTGTTCAATTCGGTCAGGCTTATAGGGCCGCTGTATGAAATTCATTCCTTAGTTTATCAAAGTATTTTCGTGAAGACTGTTTTCATTTGGTATTTTGTTTGTTCAAGCAGTTTTATTCAGAATGAAAGAATAAATCTTGAAGAAATCATGAAATCCAGCTTGAAAAATTTTTAATTTTCTTCTAAAACAAAAACGAATTTTTTATCCGTGGAAATGTTCATAAGAACAAGTAAATCGATTGTAGTTCGTTCTTGATCCCAAACGTAACCAAATAGGAAGCACAGATTATTTGTTTACCAGTTGAGAAAAGTAAAATACAAATTTTCGATACGATTTAAGTTGGTACCACTTTTTGACCATCTCAAATTTAATTAACCTTCACTTTTAAAAGGGAAAATTTAAATCCACTTCCGTCACTTTATTATTTTTATTTCTTAATTTATGATTTATCGTGACATGTTCCCAACTTCTACCAAACACTTTGAACATACAGTTAAGCATAAAAAATGCTGACTCATACACAATACGAAACCCCTAAATTTTGAATTAAACAGCACACAAGCAAGGTTATGCTTCCGTATGAAGGTGTGATGTAGAAACTTTGACGTTTAATGGACTCGACATTTTATGTTATTTTATTTGTTAAGTATCTATACTTTTCGGGGCTGGGAATAAAATATCAAAATCGGCGATATTTTTATTATTCTAAGATCTCGACATAATCACCTTTTAAATGTTGACCCAAAATTTATAAAAATTTCGTAAAACGGAAATATACCAAATTTTTGTACCGGTATAACCAAAAATTACTCACATATTTGTAATTGGCCTTCAACATTGGATTGGTGCATTAGAAACTTAAACTTGTTTTATTTATGTTTTTGTAACGCTACGGTGATAACATATCTATAGCTACGATAAGATAAACAAAAAAATCACGTCCCAGAGAAGAGACATTTAGTCGGCCTTTATCAGTCTAAGTATACTTAAAAACTGTGATATCAATTATAAGTAGGACTGTAACCACCGCGTGTAGTAACGATTGATACAATAAAATTTAATTAGCGTGCGCACTTATCGCGTAAACCATATAAACAAAGAAAGGGTTCAAGTAAATTTGTATTGGTTTGAATTGAAATGTTCAACATATGACGTCATATGTATTAATTTGCTATGCATATGTGAACTCCAAATGATGAATTCTTAATTAATTTAACAAAATTCATGTATATAGATCCAATTACGAAATTGCGGCGACCATATGCAAATGAAATGGATGAAAATTGTGCGGCACACACCAAGTGAAAGCGAATTTATATTGTGTAAACAATAAAATGCGCGAGATGATGATACAGCGAGATCATCGCACAACATTGTCGCATTTAATGTTAAAAACACAAAACCCAAATTATAAAACACGACAAACTAAAATGATGTTGAATGATGATGATGATGATGACGATGATGAAGAGGAGTATAAGAAAATGAAACCTCTTTTCTTAGAATTTTTTATATACATTTCTTTTCACCGAGTATTTCGATTAGGTTGAAGTTGGTTGTTTTTAAACATTTTTTGTTGTTGATTCTTATATACACGACCCAAAATGTCTTACACAAAAAAAAATATATGGAAGCGAAGAAGACCAAGAAGAAACTCTAAAGAACCTGCACTTGTCTACATCGTTTCTTTATTATTATTTATTTAAGCACAAGTAGTATTAGTTGTTTTATAACAATTTTTTATATAAATTTAGTTTTTAAATGAACTTTTCGAAGACAACGACGACGGCGTTCAGCATTTCTCAAGTCATTTAGTTTGGTTTTAGTAGATGCTCATAAAACGTACATGTGATATGACATCATAATTGCATTTAATTGCTCCTTCTTATATAAATACATACACATATATAAGAAAGTTCGTTTCGTATGTATATATATATAGTAAATACTCAAATAAGAAACCTCATCACATTTCATTCAGAATGTTGAAATTTACTTTACAATTCTAATCACATAATATGCAAATAGACTTTCAATTCTAAAATTGATATTAATTCGTGTACATTCACAAACATACATTTTTTGCAGCTACTTTAACGTCTTCTTTTTCTTATTCGATCGACTTCGTAGTCGTCGTTGCCGTCGTCTTCTGAATATATGCATACACAAAAAAAAAATTGTTTCGCGTCTTTCAAGTAAACTTTATACTTATTTATTTCTTGGATGGTTTATACGAGAACGCGAATACTAAATTATCATTCATCGATATCATTCTGCGAAATGCAATTGGTAATATAAACAGCAAAATGTTCTAATTATGTTGAAATCTTGAAAGAAATGATGGAATTTTTGTTTTGTTTGTTTGATGGTATGGTTCTTTGGGTTTTGAACGATGTGTGTGAGAGGAATATGTTTTCGGTTTTCTCATATACTGTATAGAAGGTATGAAGAATGCATGGGAACCGTTTACACTTTTTATGGTATAAATATGAATGTGACTGCACATATAGGAAGTATTTTTTAAATCTTCAAACTATTCCCACACAGTTGTAATGGCAAATTTACCAAATGATGATGGTTTTCGAATACAAACGAATTTGCAGTTACCAAAAACGGTAGGACGCGAGGCAACATTTAACGCTTGCCGCCAGCAACTGAGAAACTTATTGAAGAGGTTTTTATTTACTAGTGAAAGGGGTGGTCAAACATGATTTCTCGCTAAATAATAATTGGGACCATCAATATATAAGCACCAATATTAAAAATAAGTTTAATCACAAATTTTACTTTATTTCTTGAGAACGAATAAATTTACGCCATTCTAATTTGGTTTAGAGTTTACACCTACGATGAAAATTTTGCTAGAAATTACCATTAATTGTATTCAAATTAAATTAATTGTTTTTAGCAGCAAATTATTATTGATTTTGAAAAACACAATTCAGGCAACATAGAAACGATTTATATTTAAAATTTTAAAATGATTTTAATCCTAAAAGATTTTCAATTGTTTAAGGTGATTCGATTGTATCTGATTATTCCATAACCTTAGCGCCCCGTAGCCTATATTTTAGGCGAGATCTCCCAACACGATTTTTGACTCTACAAATAAAATATTTTTGGGGCAATTGGTAAACCTATACTTTTGTTGTTCTGGATTTTCTTTTGAATGAACACTCTTAGCACCAAAATCTGCTATGCCAAAAACTACTAGATATACACATTAATCAAACAACATTCAAATATCTACCAAATTACGCCTGCCAATTTTATACATTTAAAAAAAGATACGTAAGTAAATCATTTATAAGTGATGTTAATTTAGAAATACCAGCAATTTGAAACTCGAACAATATTTTGAATAGTCGGTGATATTTACAAGAGATAGGATTAACTTCGTAGTATAATCTTGTTTTTGATTCCAACTGCCATTTTATTTAGGTATACACAGGTAGATTAAAGAATAAATTTTGTGTTCTGTTAATTTGACTACACATATGGACCTATTTGTTAAATGTACAAAATAAACATGCCCAATTCAAAAAATGATAATATTTATTAAGATTGATGTGAAATGTTACTTTACGTTTCGGGAAGATCCCTTTAAATTTTTGTATTAAGTGTAATTTAAAAAAAAAAATTACCTCCATTCTAATCTGTTCTCTTTGTTCACCTACTAATTTAAAGTCGATAGAAATTACCATTATTATTTGAGGACGGTTGTTTTGTATTGAAGTTAAATTAAGTGGGTTTAGCACCAACATAAATATTATAAAACACTTTTAATCCTAAAAGATTTTCAATTTTTAAGGTGGTGCGATTGAGCAGGCCATTCTATAACCTAAACTGGTTGTTGCAAAATTCCTTCCACTGAAACTCGATTTCTGACCCTACCAACCAAATATTTATTGGGCAATGGACTGATCCATTAATGTAATTAAATTTTGGGTATCAAATTAACATTCCTTGCACCAAATTCGTTGATTTTGCCGATCACATATTTAATTTGATGCGTTTGATATCAAAAATTTGGGCAAAATCACTACCGCCTTCTCCCGAATAAAAGGAACCGTTTCTTCTTTTCGGGAAAAGAATTTTTAAAAAAGTTCTTATTAATTACTTTTTATCGCAAATAGAGCCTTCGATTAAAAGATCCTTTAATTAAAAGAACTGTCGAATAATATATTATGTATTAGTTTTCTTATAAATAAAAATAAAAAAACTTCCTCAAATATAAAAACCGATTTTTTTAACCGAATAAAAGAACCAGCCGGTTTTCTATTTTTTTAATGGAGATTCTGAAGCTCCAGTTTGGCTTAATTGGCAGCGTTTATTTTGCCCCAAATGAATTAGAAAATTAAATATATTACGGTTTAAATTCAGTTTTTAAAATTTTATTGTGTAGCCTTCACTTTTAGATTAGGTAAACCGGGATATTTAAGATAAATTGAATTCGACAATTTGAAAATCGAACTATAGCTGAGTTTTTCTGAAAAACAGGCGGGTTGAGTTCCCGATAGCTTTTCTCAAATTTGTCCAATTTAAAATTAAAAATTTAATTTTTTTTAATTAAATAATTTAGGTTTAATAGTAATCTATGTATAACCAAAAAAATCCATCATACAAGTTGTATAGTTTTCTTGTAATATCGATGTTCTGTATAGTTCTGAACTGCTCCGTTATTATACAGAACTATACAGAACAACGAGATTACTATTAAACCTAAATTATTTAATTAAAAAAAATTAAATTTTTAATTTTAAATTGGACAAATTTGAGAAGAGCTATCGGGAACTCAACTCGATTGTTTTTCAGAAAAACGCAGCTTATAATTTGATAATGCAGTGACTTTTACAACAGCTGGCGCTCATATAGCAGTATAATTTTGTTGTCGACATTGCCATTTTATATAAGTATGGAAACCTGCTTTTTGGCATGAAATGGTTCACAATGGGTTGGCGAAATTTCGTCATGTTTGTACAATCACTATGTGCGGAATGATCAGGGTCCGATAAGTTCGAATAACATGTTGTTAATGCATGGGCATTTGCGCTAGCATTTCAAAGCAATTTCAGTCCAGCGGTCCAAACAAGGAATGTCGCCAGGAAAAAGAGCATTCTAGTGTGAATGTTTAATAACTTTTTTATTTATTATTTGGTTTAATTTTTTTTAACCACTGGAATATTTTTTGACTTAAACGTGAAAATTGGCATCTCGCAAGTGATGGCTATTTTCTGCTTCACACATTCGTGCTCTTTCTAACATATTTTCCATAACTTTCTCAAAATTTCAGATGTTATGACTATTTTATTTCGAATTTCTGGTAAGTTCGCTGTTTTATTGACGTACACTCGTTCTCTCAAATAAGTCCAAAGAAAACAGTCGGGAGGAGTTAAATCTGGTGAACGCGACGGCCAATTGAAATTGCTCCATTTCGAAATTATTTGCTCGCCAAAATTTCTCGTAACTTGCAGCTCAGCTGACCTTACACATTTTTCCAACATCGTCCCGATATTTAACAGTATTAACTAGAACTGGTGCGCCGTCTTTATTTTCGAAGAAATATAGAAATATGGGCTTGACTCGAAGAAATATAGAAATTGATCTTGGATTGTTTGTTGCCCAAAACCTATACAGTTTTGCTTGTTTACGAAGCCATTTAATTGAAAAATCGCTCATTATTAAATTCGGGGTTTTCCTTCAACTTTTCCTCGTAGCGAAATTGCAAATTCACGCCGTTCTTGACAGTTTGTTGGTCTTAATTCATGCAGAAGCTAAATTCTATATGAAGCTATTCTTAATGAGACCCAAATTCTCTGTACGGACCTTCGCAAAAGTCCCAGTTGTGTTGAATGTCTCTATGTTGACGTTTCTGGACTATTCTGCACACTTTCAAAAAGCACGTTGCCTCAAAATAAATAACCTTTGGGTTTCATAATAAAATTCAATTATTATAATTCGCTGTTCTGTATTGTTTCATTATAAATTTCCCAAGTCCTCTTTACAAAATTCTGAAAATAAAAATAAAAAAACAAAATATAAATTATCAAACATCACACTAGATCGGTCTTTTTGCGCCACCCTGAACCTGGAAAAGGAATACACTATCACAGGATAATATTAGACCTCTTTGTTAGACCGGACAATGTTGAATTGATGAAAGCGGCGAAGAAAAACAACAACCTTCTACCATCTCTTAATTTTCTCCGCAATTTTTATTACCAAAAATTGTGTATTTAGTTAAGGAAATTACTACTTACTTTACGCATAAATACTTCAGATTTCAACCTTAGATTAGCGACGCTAATCTCTTAATATTAATGGGAATTGTGCAATTCTAGAGAGAAATAACCCTAACAAAGACGTGTTTTTTAAAAATCTGCACAAATCAATTTTCTAATAAAAGGAAGCGAATACAGTCATTAAAGCATCTTTGGAGAACACATTGTCGATTAGAAATATTTTAAAGATTGGTAAATCTTAATTTATAAAGCAAATTTTAGCTATCAGATGTGGTTTGTTTCGAAAAATTTCCCGTGAGGCATACAAAGCGCTTCCGAAGAGAACTAAAATGCTGATTATCGGAAATGAGAAAGCTCTGCAAGATTATTCGTTTTATCAATAATTATTACTTTACTGAGCGGGATATGAAGAGGTAGTGAAAATAAAAGGGATAATTGATTTTACTAATTTTAAACTAACCAAATCTACACCATTGCAAGCAATTCAATGGAACAAGAGTCAGCTACGAGAGTTATCAATTTAGCTACGAGAAAAGAAAGCCTCGTGAGAAATGTCAAAGTTGAAATTATCAGAGATGAGAAGAGTTTATGAATTGGCCATACAACCTTGGTTTTATAATTTAGCCCTGTGCATTCGGTTGTTGTCGCTGCGGCGACATAGTAATATAAGCCACTAATTCGCTGTCGCCGTCGAAGCGACATCTAAGAGAAACATTGTTTTTTTATTTAAGTATATTGTAAATTTAAATATTCTTTAGTTTTTAATGCCTATGCTGTTAGTTTGTATAAAAATTGTGTTAACATTATATTCCGGAGTAGCTGGGGTAGCCCATAGTAAAAATGTTTCGGAGTTGCTAATAGGTCATATTAAAAATTGTCCAGAGTGCAAAAGGTTAAAACAAAAACTATTAAGAATACTCAGAATATTTGAATCACCCAGACCCAAAGCCTGTAATAGACCATCATACCAGAAATAAACAAACAAGCCAAGGTTTTTACGGTTATTGTAATCCGTGTGCCGCGGCGCGAAATTTATGTTGGTGGTGCGTTGTTGGTTGATTTTGGTATGGATATGTGTAATTCTTATATTTATTTAAGTCTTATATTTTTCTTGTTTTCTGTTATGTACCGTTATTATTATACTCTTATATTATGTACATAATTTTCTGTGTGAGAAATAAAGAACCTGTTTTTTTGTAGTTTGCTGTCTTATTTTTTATTTTATATGTTTATGCAAAAATTTAATCAATCGAATTTTATTTAAAACAAAAATTTCGCAATGCGCATTTGAATCGTTTTTCTGGTGGTTTCTCCAATCGATATATACGTTAAGTGTATATTGATTTCTTATCTTACATTATGTATACGTATGAGTGAACTCACACATAGTTATCGCCGTGTGCCAACTTGAGTTAATAATGCATTATGTGTGGTTTGCGTGTGCGAATATTCTATACATATATTTATAGAAATAAGGAAGCTTTCTGTTGAAGGTTGCCTATCCGTCACAATCGTGAATAAACATTATTTATATTGTGATTTGTTGCGCGACCCAGATAATTATGTGTTATCACATACTTACATACAGTTTTACAGAAATATACACAAATACATAAGTGTGTTGTTGCATTTCGCAATTTATAGCGTTGGCAATTTATTATACATTTTATAAAATTTATATCGAAATTTTCTTTTTATCCACCTACACTAAAGTAATTTCCAAAATTTTAATGAAAACGAATAAATTGAATATTTTTGGTAGATTGTTATTTCACGCGCGCTACGTTAACCCCAAGGCCAATATAAAGCGGACACAAGTAGCACATTTAATTAAATAGGAGTGGATCGAAATTTTGGTTGTTTTGTCTGCGGTTAGTTTAGTATAGACTGAAAATATGTGTGGGCTAAAATGCTATGTTTGCAATTTTCTAGTTTTTAGAACCGGGCTAGATTTGGTTTAAGTTTCTCGTCTCTTGATAATCGAATGGCCTTTTCCAATGTCAAAATCGATATTGGGTTTAGAATTATCCATATTAATAGTGTTATAGGGAAGCAATTTTATTTTAAAATTTTTCAAAAATTAATAAGTTAATCTGGACAAGCATTTTTATCAGTATGTACCACCGTTCACGTAGCCGGGACGTCGGTTCCAGAGATCGTTTTCTTACTTAACTTAAATATTTTGCTATTATCACATATAAGTGGAACAGCATTTTAGGTTTATACCAATTATAAGTGCTTGTGGCTTCTTGAGACTGTAGTATCAAAAACATAGCATCACTACATATTATTAAATTTAGTTTTCAGCGATCTAAAGAAATCCCAAAACGATTTCGGTTAATTATTTTATCCTATAAGTAGTTAATAAAGAGCGTCTATAGCGCTTTAGCCTTTTATTTCGCTATAAATGTAAGAAAGCTAGAAATCTTAGAAAACATACATTATATTTGCATAGCCTTTATGTATAATTATGTAGTGGTAATTTGTGCTCCTAAATGTTGATAAACAAAAATGGCGAACAATTAGAGAAACTGTGGATTTTGTAAAATATATTATATATTTTTTGATGCGATCAAATTATCCAGTAAGGGTTTTTTTCTAGTAAGAATTTCTAAGAACGACCTTCGTTTTGTCAACTTTATAAAAGAAACTGATAAATGAGGCTATAGAAATAACAAGCAATAGAACTAGTGACTCCAGTGTCTTCTGGAAATGTTTTGATTGCTGAAACTGCAAAGTGGTCGGACATATAAGTAACAGACAAGATTTGGAGCGATTGTTGCACGAAACTCCATCGAAAAATATTTTAAACAAATAAAAGACACATTAAGAAAAAATAATTCTGGAAAGGTCAGAAACCACCGTTTATATATGGGTCTTTCGTTTTTTTAAAACAAAATTTTCCGACTCGGGAGTTTCAGGCTAAAGTACACATCAAAGCCTTCCTGAAACTGCTGTCTAGAGATCTTTTAATTTTTTTGTCAGAATAAAAACCTTATTGATTCAAATTGATTAAAAACTTACAATCGTCGGTGGAAAACTTTTAACTTTTGCCCACAATTTGTCGTCCGTTTCTCGGCGGAATCTCCTTTCAGCTCGATATCTTTAGTCTGACGTTATTCCAACCATCCAAAAAATATAATTTGTCGAAATTTCTCAAATAGTAGAGCTATGCCGTGGAGATGATCTCCTCGGTGGACCTAAGCTGCACTCTACCAAGCCATTTTTATCATATACGACCAGTTTAGCTATGGCGATTGCGATTCCATTTTTATTCCACTCTGAGCAAACGTGGCTCTAAAATTATTCATTATATAAAGGAGTTTGTGAAACCTTATTATTTCGTATTTGTTATATTTAGTTATAAATATCACGAGAACATTTTAGAAATTAGTTCTTATATTTCTTATTTTATATTCTAGATATTTATTAAATCGCGTGAATTTCATTATCAAAATTAAGTCAAAAATTTGATGGACCTTTTTCGAAGCTATGAATTTTACTTGGAAATGGTCAGATCAAAAATAACAAAACGTTATTGAAACAATTTCAAATTCGACTTTGTAACTTTTATAAACAAAAATCGTACTACTGCCCATGTTTTGGTACTGGGCCGGGCAGTGAGAATTATGATATTTGATAAGAATCATCCAGATTCGATTCATTTATCGTTCAACTCCTCCTAACCATTCACGGATCCGCCTGCAGACTTTCGGCTGATGAAACACTCAGAACAGATTAGGACCTTATTATTTCAATGGGAAGAATTACAATTAAGTGTTATACCAAAAGTGGACCATAATTTATTTGGCTTGTGGCAAATTTTTGTATTTTAGGTACAACATAGTAAAGTTAAAATGTAAATGTTTATTTGGTCACTGCTGGTTCCCTCAGTTTTATAAACTACTTATAAGCAAATTTGTATTTTACTAAAATGAAAATATGTACAGGGTCTTTTATAAGTTACGCCTAGATGTTTTTTTAAAATAAAACATGGAAATACTTAGATTTTTTCTGGTGTTTCTTATTTTTTGTAAAAATATGGCTTTTAATAATTATAAGGTGGGCTAAATAATTTTTTTTTAAATGCAATAAAACAAAAAGTTCTCAATATTTTTTCATTGTACAGAACAATCCTTCCGATTAATTATTGAATACTATTTCATTCATATGACTGCCTCGGCTGGCCTTGACGTACCCCATACGGTCGGGCCAATTTTTGAGCACATTTTCGATGGTATGCAGCATTATGTCTTCAATGGCAATGCGATTATTGTTCTTGAGAGCGTCAAGCGTTGCTGGTTTATCGGCGTAACACTTATATCTTTGACGGCACCCCAAAGATAATACTCCAACGGCGTCAACTCACAGCTCCGAGGCGGCCAAATCACATCAGCATTTCGGCTGATAATTCGATCTTCGAAGACAGTGCGCAAAAGATCAATTGAAACGTGTGCTGTGTGGCACGGAGCGCCGTGTTGTTGCAACCAAATGTTGCTCATGTCCTCCTCTTCAAGTGCCGGGAACAAAAAATCGTTTATCATGGCGTGGTAGCGCTCACCATTGACAGTTACGGCGGCTCCTTGCTCATTTTCAAAGAAAAATGGCCCAATGATGCCACTGGATCAAAATCCGCACCAAACAGTCACTCGTTGAGGATGCATCGGCTTCTCTACGATCACGTGCGAGTTCTCCGTGCCCCAAATGCGACAATTCTGCTTGTTTACATAGCCGCCAAGATGGAAATGCGCCTCATCCGAAAATATGATTTTTATGCCAAAATTGGCATCTTCTTCAAGTCGATCGCAAACCCACTCAGCGATTCGAATACACAACCATTTTCGTTCAGCGGAAGGATAAAACTAACTTTCTGCCAAATCAAAAGTGACATAACCCTTACCATATTCAAAATAACCGCTAGTTCAAAAAAAAAAAAAAATTATTTGGCCCACCCTGTATATTTGAAAAATGTCATCATTTAAATGTCCCCCACGGCACGTCTACAGGCTTATATACGAAAATCAAAATTTTTAAGAACTGGTGGTTTATACACGTACACTTTACTTTTCAAGAAATCCAAAAGAAAGTAATCTAATGGTTTTAAATCGCATGATCTAGGTGGCCAGTTTGTCATCAGTTTATGTTCTGCGTTGATAATGATCTGTTTTAATTTTTGTGTTAATTGAATTTTGTAAGGATGCAAATGCAAATTCTTATGAAAATTCTCCAAATAATCGATAGATGAATGCCTAATTTCCGAGAACGTCGTGATATCGATGTTGAAGGTTCCTCCGCGACACTTTCGGCCACAGCAGCAATGTTCTCACTAGAGGATTCACATTTTGGTCTGCCAGACCTTTTTCGATCCTCGACAGAACCAGTCTCTTCAAATTTTTTCACTAACCTTTGAATTGTTGACTCATTTCGACGATTATTTACAGCAAAAAAATCACGAATTTTACGATACATATTTTTTAAAGATCGATAATTTTCATAATAAGTTTGAATAACTTTAATGCGTTCTTCTAGCCTGTAAGTATTCATCGTTAAAATTGTACATCTGTCTACTTCACAAATGTCAAAGATGACATAAAAAAAGGATGTGTTTAGAAATTATTTACTACTGACATCTAGGCGTGACTTTTGAAAGATGCTTTATATATAATTTTAGATAATAATAAATTATGAAATGACAGTACCTGACCGCAGAGTTTGTTTAATTAAATGTCAATATAGTAACGTTATGTCTTTAAACAGTTTTGTTATTTTTGCAATATTTCACCATCTTACAAGCTTCCAATCCGGTTGTCCCAATTCTTTGCAAATAAAATTTTAAATTCCATATTTTCCTGCCTCAGCTGACTATACACATTCATATCAACTTTGATCAATCTCACCAAATAGTTTGCGAGTGTTGACCATTTTTTTAGCGCGTTTGTATCAAAATTTGCATTATCTGCAAATTCAAGCGATACAATATTCACTCAATATTTTTGTTTAATTTGCAACATTTTTTAACTGGCGGATTTTTACAATTGACTGTGATGGTGGTGAAACAGATTTTATCTCTGTAGGTAAACATAACTTGTTTACATTTTGGCTGAATTCATAATCAATATAAATGTGACGTTTGTTTGATAACATTTTGATGACTTTGTAAAATTTACATTTTAATGGTTCTTTAACTTGGTGTTTGAGATAGTAAGATAGACCTTTGGTACGTATGGTAGGAAGATAGCAGTACGAATATAAATATTTGTGTGGGGGTCATGTGAAAATTAAAAATTTCCCAATCATATATTTGTTGTTTGGGAATTCGTGGAATTTTAATTTTCCATAATATCTGCCTAGAGCTAGTGTAATTATAAAAGTACATAAACCAGTTATTTGGGTCATTTCGTGTACATAGTTCGTCGACAATAATAATACATAAAAGCAAAAATGAATCGCTCGCGATTGTGTTATATACATACATACGCGATATACATTTTTTTATTGTTATTTTGCGAATTGGCGTTGTGACATATAAAAGTACAACACAATAAAATGTATAGTAAATGACGACGACGAAGTATATAATATATTCATATTACATATATAAATTTTAATCAATCTCAAACTCATTTGTATGTGCATATTTCTAGTGTGCCGATATATATATATGTGAATGTGTTGTTTTATGTGAATGCATATTTTTATTGCATTTTAAGGTAATTGTTGTGGCTGCATTTCTGTGGTTAACCAAGGACACTGACTTAGTCAAGTGTGAAAGTATAAAAATACACGATACGCGACTACCAGCCCGTATATGCAGAATATTATTGAGAGTGCTTTCAATAAAGCGAGAAAAGATATTCAATCATTGTGTCGTGCTATTATTCAATTGTTAACATTTTTTTGTCGAGTTAATTCACAAAATGTATAAACTGCATTATTTTTTATGCAATCGATTACAACTACACTCACGAGAATAATACGCGATGCAAATTTCTCGTTTCCATATAGCACATACAAATTACATTACAATGCTGGAAGCAAAATGTCATAACGATAGTATCTAAGACATGTATTTACTCCCACACTGTATTTTATACGTGCAATACTGTAAGATACCGTTTGATTTTGATCTTCTTAGTAGGTAAAGAAATAGCATCGCACCACCAACAGCATAAACAAAAAATCATTAACTTTTTCTCTTTCTGCGGTTTAATTGTATCTATGGTGTGTATGCTGTATGTTTTGTGGTTGGCCTTCATCAAAATTGATGATTGCAAGATTTTTTTTTATTTATTATTATATAGTGTGTATTTCTCCAACCGAATAATGTGTAATAGGAAAAATTCTAATTTTCAATTAAATTTGGAATCACCGTTGGTAGCCTTGAATACATATTTTTATAATTTATTCAAATTCTTACTTAACCACTAAACTATTTGGTTTGTTAATTGTTCTTCTTACCTTTGACACCTCATATATTGAGCAACACAGTTACGGATAATTTTATATAATTAGGAAATTTGTTGGATGTTAATCACGATCGAAGGTCTAAATTATTTGATCATTGTTTGGTGTGTAACCGTGATCGATCTAATTCCATATTACAAAATGCAATGATCGCACACTACTAAAAATTTTGTTACGATCGATGCCATGTTTATGCAAAATATCAATCACATTCATTTTATTAATGTAAATGTTTATCAACTTATACCTATTGATTGTTTTGATGCAAATTTTCGATTACTATTTATGAATGAAGATCTCGATCATTTGAAATGTTAAATTATTCGAGACCGAAGGTCAAAAGTATTGATCTGATCTTGTTTGTTTGGTTATGCGACAGTGATCGATCTTGTTTGATAAAAGAAATGATCGCGATCTTCATTGATAAATAATGATCGTAGTTTACGAATAGTTTAGTACGGGATTCACATGTAAGAGAAGATATTTCACGAATTACGAATAACGATCCTTACCGCCAATAAGCCGCCTACTGATTGTGCTATGGAATGATTTGGTAAGCTTTATGCTGTTGGGAGAATGTTTCCGAGTTATGAAGTTTTGATTTAATTTTAAAATAAATTGGTGATTTTTATTTGATCGTTGATCTTCGCAATTGTCGAAAAAAATGTTTGGTCCGAGGAATTTGAGTTTTAATTTTAAAATTTTTTATTATAGGGAAAAATAACCAAATAATGATTGTATTTGATTCAGTGAGAAGATAGTTTCAGTGATCATAGGTTACAATGAGTGATTGTTATGAGAAAATGATCAATTATTGTGTGTGCGTTATACAAAATTTTTATTTGACTTCACAAAAATTGTTGAATTAAATTATTTTTATTTATAATAAAACAATTTTTAACTCTAAATTTTAACTCACGGTGTTCAAAAAAATCGAAATTTTTGTATTTTAATAATCAAACAAGCATAAAATGACATTTCGATACCAAAATAAATATTTATGATTTGTAATTTACGTAGTGATTACCTTTAAAACAACAACACCAAATTAAAATGTAGTGTGATTACTTAAATAGATTCAGATTCAGGCGAGTTGTCTTGATTTCGGTTATAATTATTTCCGAAAGTAAACATTTTTTCGTTGCCTTCTCTCCTGCAAATATTAACTAAATTCAAACTAATGAAAGTAGAGGGACCATTAAATGTACTTCTAGAGGTGTCTAGCCAAGCCTAGAGATTATAATTATGTAATGAAAATGATTAAAGTTGTAGGAGACCAGTTTCTATTATTGTAGTGTAGTATCTGTTGGTTGATTAAAAACGATATTGAATTTGAATTGGTTTAGTAAAACACTTGTAAACCATTTTCCTTAGAGTGACAATATTTATTTATTATTAGGAAGATCGATTTCGAAAATAAATTTCGTCTTCAGTTCCTTTTTACAACTATTCTTGATTACAGCTGACAAGGTATCCGAAGTAAAATAAGATCTTATACAAGAAATTAAAAGCGGTCGTTGATGTATTACAAATCTGCCCAGTTGGATATAATTTTGAACTCTCTTCAAAAATTATTCCATATTCGGTTAACAAATTGCTTAGTTCCGTCCTAGTTGGATTTAATTCAGAACTTCCTCTAAAAGCCATTTTAGAATTCTATTTCCATCAGTCATACCCACTGACATTAAAAAAAAATAATTATAAAAAAATATAAACAAAAAATCTATAGGTGCTTGGGCTTCACTAGGGGTTCCATACACTTTGCAGGACCTCATAATCAATCTGCCATTCAAAAACCCCTCAGTAAATTTTCCCAAAATCATTCTCTTCCCTCCTTCTACCTATTTTTAGCAAAATCATTCAAGTTGCAAAGTGTCAGAATTTCTTCGTTTATAAAACTATCGCTGATGGCTTTTAATTTCTTATATGAAATATTACTGTGGGGCGGATAATTACTAAAGTATTTCTAATTAAGTAATGCCGCTGTATTTTAATTTGTTATTGTTGTTTTTAGAAAGATTAGCACATTCGTATGAATTATTTATCAATCACATCAAGTTCAAATTTATTTGACCGATATTGAGAATAATTTAATTTTTTTTTGGAAATGAACACGAGTAAGCACTTCACAGAATCTCGAAAAAAATTATTTACATTTAAAACCAGAGGTCTATTTGACCAAATACTTGTTTAGTATTGTTTAGTACTTAGCATGTTTTGATACAATTTATTTCACATATACTTAGAGCTGTTTCTAGGAAAATTGTACCTATGCCGAAATTTGCTTGTATAGGTCACAAATTTCATTTATAAATTTGAGCGATATCGAACGGTTTGCAAGATTTGAACGTGAAAACCAAATTTGAAAGTGATATCGATAATTCGATCAACAGGGCGTTTTCCGAAAAAAAAAAGAAATTCCAAAGTTCATAGGAAGCTAGTAAGACAGATAGTAAGAATTAATTTAATTTTGGTTTGAGTATCCATTTTTTATGGGCTACCATTTTAAGGTTACCTGATATGAACAACATGAAATCTACTTTCTATCATTAGATTAAAATTATGTTAATTTATTTTGTTGAATGTTGAATCTGATTCTAGAATAGTATTCGAACTTCTGTATAATGTTTACTTTTAATTTACAAGTTGCGAGGTGCGTTTCTAACATGCTATTCTATTATGAAATATTGATTAGAAGGCGGTTCGGTGTGAAATCTAATTTGCCATATAAAAAACCATCGGAACTAGAGATTGATTGTTTAATTTAATACTAGACTGTTTTCATCCATATGGGTCACCATTTCATTTTAAGTAGTAAAATAATGCCGTCCTTAACTTTATTTGGTTGGGGTTCTAAATTTGGAAACATAAATTTAAACTAAACGTTTGAAAATTATATTAAACAGCGGTTAATAAATTTATCGAAATTTTAATAATTCGCTAAGACGATATGCTATTACTTTGAGTAATCATCCTTCTTATTTTTGTAGTTAGTGAGATGACCGAATCTTTCAATAAATTTAAACAAATATCTGGACTTGGGTTATTTCGAAGAGGTTCGAAACTTCACTTCATGTTTAAATTTTCTCGGAAATTTAATTAGACTACAAAATTATATTGGGTCACCATTAAGTATAAATAATTTGTTTAATCATATTTTACATTATTTATTAATGAAGATCATGAATAATTTTAACAGAGCGTACCTTGGAGGATTATCATTTGAAATTTAAAATTCCATTCTTATTGTGATTAATCAATTGAGACTATGTTCTAAATTTTGTTTAGAGATATTTATGTTACATCATAAAATTCTTGAATGTGTTTGATCTGAACTCGAGGGTCACCATTTTAAAAATATTTTTTTCGTTAAAAAATTACTAACTGCCTCGAATAGCCTCATGACAAATACATTTTACTTAATCTGTTTGTAATCTGTTCCGACATAAACCATTATAGTTTTTCACACATGTAGCACTCTAGCTTTGATGTTTCGCCATCATCCCATATTTTAGTACACGCATGAAAATTGCGAAATTTTATTTTTGTGTTTATGTTTTTGTGAACTCTTCGGCTCCATCATACATTGTGTATAATTATGTGCTGCGCGCGGTACGTTGAATATGTTGTCTTTTACACACAATGTATAAATTTAAAACATCGCGACCAGCTAAAATTATGATTTAGGAATTTTTATTTCGCTTATTTTTATGTTTTCGAAAAAATATATTTTTCTAGCAATTTTCCTCAACACGAGAAAGAAAAATCAAAGAAAATCTACGCACTTACGAGCAAAAAATATTTGTTTTTTTCCTAAGGTTCTCTCGCGTATCTTATACTTCTTACAAAAAAAAAAAGAAAAGAAAATTGTGAACGGTCAAAGACATTTTTCGCTTTGGCTCTGAACCAAAAACAAAATTCTAAATTGGAACATTAATTACGGACGACGAAGATGACTGTTTTGTACTTTTAATTTTTTTTTTAATTTTAGAACCAAACAACATACATTAAAATAAACAACACATAATGATATGTGAACAAAATACTTTTACAGGGTGGCCGCTTATAAAATGTATATGATCATGATGACTTACATCCTAATAAGAAGTAGCGATATCTAATTTTAAGCGCGATCGTTCAACATAAGTAAAAATAAAAATTGGCATTAAAATTGGCTTGTTGTTTATTTTAGAAAATATTCTTTTATATTTTGTATGTGCAGATCCTAGACAAATGGTCGCTCAAAATGTTAAAATAATAATGATGTTTTTCTTTCTTGTGTCAAAAGAAATTTTCGTATTTTTATTGCAAAGAAATAATTCGTACGATACATGCATTCCTATTGTCAATTACAATTATTACAATTTTTAAGATAAATACAAGATTTTTCTGTAAAACATGTTATATGCCAGGAATTAGGTGCCTCTAAGCCTTTAACCTAGGTACCAAACAGTTTTTGTTTTCGGTTCGGTTTGGTGGTGGCCAACGTGTTTTCTGCTATACGAGGTTAATGTACAAAATTATATCAAAAATTATTTTCTTCTAGCTTGGGTTCGAGCACATAAATATAAAATAAATTTTACTGTCATGTTATTGGCATATTTTTTACAGTAAAATTTTAATGCAGGTGTTTTCTGCTAAAAAATTTTGCTTAGATTTTTTATGGGTGCTTCTGATATTGTTGTATAATATAAGAAGCGGTGTCCGCGATCCGTTTTGGCAAAATATTTGTTTTTCTGTCTTGCTGATGTATATTTTTGTTGGATCACGTAATATTTTTCTTTTTCGGTTTGAGATCGAAAAATTCTTAAACAAATTATTAATCATATTTTTTTTTTTATTTTCAGGTAAGCGGTAATTATAGGATTTAAGGAAAATGCTAAGTTATATGAAAGTGAGTAATCCAATTTTTAAACTAATTGCTTCAGGAAAAAATTCAGAGAAGTTACGCAATTATTTCTTCGTTTATGAAGAATATATGAACTTTTAAACTTTTCATATCCTATAATATTTTGTTTGTTTTGAAATTTGGGAAATTTATGCTCATATGTTAAGAATTTTCAAAAATCGTTGCCTATCACACAAATGGTTATTATCTACAAATCTGGCTTATTTAGTTGTTGCCTAATTAGGTGAAAGATGAAAGAATTAGTAAATTCATTTTAGGGCCTTTTATTAGCGGCCACTTACATATGTGACACTGCTCATAAATTTTCGACACGTTAATATGCGAAAACCGTTAAAAGGTTTATGCCACATTATTATATCAGAATGCAAAAATGTAACTGCCTAAAGCGCCATAACGGTAGTCTTCAAAACCTTTTCAATCATTTGCAACACGGCACGAATTTTTCTATAAGTATAACAAATAATTTATTGCCAGCAGCGGCGAAATGGAAGATTTCTGAACTAAAGTATTCATAACAATAGTGTAGCTTTCCTAAGACCGTTCTAGCGATGTGGCACATTGATAATTCCGAATTGGAAGAAGATGTACTTGCCTCCAGCGCCAGACTGGTAATTTTTGCTGGTGCTTCAGTGAGATTGTGTCATTCTTCAAGGCATTTTTAATGTTATATTATACTATGGTATATATTCTAAAAGAAAAAAGGTACTGTATACACTATTTTACATGAACATTTGACCATGCGAAAAGCTGCCACGCTTGCTCAAATTGGACCAAAAACAGCAAAGCGTCGATTCAGCTCGCTGTTTGAAGTGCGACTATTAACTGTTCTCAGACCTCAAAAATTACCTACTTTGAGGCCAAAGGCAACATATGCCACATAATTTAATATGAGAATAATAAAAAATATTTTGGTACTAAGGCAGAAGTTAAACTCATAGAGCGAATAATCATTGGCATTTAACAGAATGGTTTCGATCGAAAGCCACTTTTTTCGATGATTTGCAAATTGTTTAAACTCAAATATTCAATAAAACAAATTTAGTCCGGTCGTCTGTATCGTTACGATGTTATCTCAAGAATGGAAAAAGCACCACGATAATGCATAGCAGTAGTTTAATTATTTGCATAACTCGTTACATCGTTTAAAAGGACTTGAATCAGTAAACAATTTTGACAATACCAAGTTAGTTCTTAAATTCTTCGTTTTGGCGCTGTCTGTAAATAATTAATTTCTTATAGAATATATACTTGGTGTACATCGTTGAAATGGTTTGAAAGAATTTCACAAAGTTAGCTAAAGTACCTTAGTATTCCAAACCACCGATAAAGCGTTGCACGCAGATACATTTTATCTTATTCTTATATAATCATGTGGGCCTATCGTTACAAAGGTTTTGGCCAAGCAAGAATTTTGTTATAAATAGCTTAGTTCACAAATTATCCGTTTTGTGGCTGGTGGCTAATTATTAATTTATTATAGAATATCTGTACTGTATAATTATTTAGCATGTCGTTTGGAAGGATTTGAACTCTTTAATTGTTTTAAAGCTGGTGGCAAATACATGTCATATCATTGTTATTGTCTTTAAAAATGCCACAAAACTCAATGATCGATAAATTTGCTGTAGAACTTTACGGAAATTCTGATTACAATTATAGAGCTTGCGGGGGTATATTAAAAACTTAATTCAATGACCTTTTAGGAGCACAACATGCAGAAGCTGCAACCAAGCGTACGTAGATCTTTCACATGACCCAGATATTCCTCCGTCTATACAGTACATTTTATATATATACTGTATATATGTACATAAACAAAACAGACGAAAACATACTTTCCCTACCCTTGACTAGTTCAAATACTACTTCATCATATTCTAAAATCTTTTGTGTACAATTTATACCTTATTTCGATTTTATTGTACACACAGCAACTACAATAACAATAATAAAATAAAACCGTGCGATCAACAACCGATAATGTTACACAGTAGAGTATTACAATGTTACAACATTATACACAACTCCGCGGTATATACTAATGTCTCTCGATAGAACTACATAGAGAACGCGAGCTGCTGCTGCTTGCTGCTATATATCAGCATAACAAAGAAATAGCATTGTAGCGTATAAGAGGTACACGGTAGATATAGAAAAAAAAAGTCAATGTCAGATCGTTTAAGAGACGGTGTGTGGAATTATTATTCGAATTTCAATTGAAATAAATTAATAAGATTTTGTTAAGAGAGAAGAAATACAACAAAAAATAAATAAATAAGCGATATGTCTGTTTCTTGTCTAGGATTAAATTTCGAACTTTATAATTTTTTATTCTTATACTAAGTCACGCAAACGTGTTTTTGTTGTTTTCTTCTTAAAATTAATATCGTATCTATGTATATTCATTTGATTACTTGTCAAGCAAGATATGAACTTATATCTTTAATAATATTAAGTAAGAAATGTATATATTATTTAATATTTGTATACGATTGTGTTTTATGTTTTGCTATTTACTAAAGATCTTTGGCAGCGCAAGATTTACTCTCAATCTATGTATACTATTATTCGCTATTTCCAAAGTATTCTACTATTATCTGATTCATTCTGGTGAGAGTACTCACTCTTATGGCATAGTTAAAATGTATATATGTGTAAATAAAAATACTAGTGATCTTAGTCGGTTTAAGAAATGTCATCTTCGTTCGCATGAAATTAACATTTAGCACAATACAGAAATTATAATTTAATAACAAATATTTCAAATGTTTTCGTTCAAATGATTTGATATATCAGGGCCGTAGAAGTGGTAGTTGCAGACTATGTCTGTCGCTCCAAAAGGATTTGAGAGATGGAAGTTAATGTGTATTCTCAATCGAGCTTTTTGGTGCATTAAAAATTTTAGAGCAGTCGGCCTTTTTCCAGCGAAACCTCCTCATTTTACTTCAAACAATTCTAGATTTATTTTTAGAAAAATCAAATGTGAAAGTAGTCTTCGTTATTTTTGAAAGGCCTTGTATATATTTATAACATGGTTAATGACATCTATTTTCCAAAGTGATAATTTCAATCAGCATAAGTTTTTTTTGTTGTTAAGTCGCTACGTGTTGACAAGCATTGATAGAGCATAACGGTGGATTTATGATCATTGAGTTTATTGCGATTGCTAAATTTTCTTTTTTAAACTTCTGTTTAACACCAGTTAAAGGATTAACTTGTTGTTGAAATGTGTTCAATACTTATCCTGCTACAAGAATCTATAATTGTCAACCTATTATCTACATTCTTTACATTGTCGACGCCAGTTTTTTAATTGTTTACATGTGTCGTGTGGTGCATGGGAACAATTTAAGATGGTTTACCTCACTTTACCGTTGTTTATGCATTTGTAAAAAATGTAAACAATTTCTTATATAATATGAACTGGATGTTATAGCCATTTGTCGGAATAGACCATTAGACCTCTGTTTTACATTAATTAGTAAAATTCCTCAATGTTTCAATGCGCGATTTTCAAAATTTATCAGTAAACATGATTAACACCGCAAACATTTTCTCTCGAACATAAATTACAAAAATAAATTTAACTCGAAGAGATTTTTCAAGTTATATTTGTTCTAGTGAATTTTATTTTTTCAAACGAACATACATCTAAAGAGAATTTAATTGCTATCTTGTAACTTTTGGATTCATAAGGATAAGTTTTTAGGTTTCTGTTTGAAAACCTGGTCTAGTCATAAGTACGGGGCAAATATTTTTGTAGGAAGCTATGATTAGTTGTAGTTAGATGTCCCGCTGCGTATTTAATTTATTTTGTCAAAGCCGTGTGTAAGGATTGCATTTATTCGATTTTTCCCCTTGTTCAAATACACTTGGAAGCGTAGATTATTATAACGGGTATTATTACAATGTGCGTCAAAGGATATCTTGTTTTCTACGTTTTACTCTCTTAATTCAATGAAATTTTCTTTTTTATGTTTTATGTTGCTGTGTTCCAATTGAAGTAGAGCAAAATATTATGTTGAAACCCTTTTGTGTTGATGCTGCGTCGAGTGATTCTAATAAGACTTCTTATTATTATTTTAGCTTTGCTTTTGTTTTGTTAAAAGACGCGCATTTATTTTTGTTGTCATATAATAATATTCTTTTTTGCGTTCTTTTCTTCTTATATCAAATAAGATCTCCTCTTTTCCCTGCGCTTGCTGCTGTATAAACATGTACGTGAATATCATTTTATTATTTGAATTATAGAATTTATTTTCCATGAGTGAGAAAGGGGTCTCTGAATCTATTACGATGATTAAAAAGTTCAGTAAACTCTGTGTATGTACACAATTGCCTAAACTGCTGTTTGATTAGGAAAACTACTTTTAAATGTCGTTTTGTTTACTTGGCACGAAAAAGTCTCATTTTTCATCATACCCTCTACACTCACTCATATACAAAAAGACAAAAAGCTGAATTTATCCGATGGGAATTTTTTTCGTGTGTTGTTTGTGTAAATTCCCATTTTTTTTGGTGTTGTGCTTACTCTTATGTGTTTGTGTGTTCTGTTAAATGAAGAAAATATTCTGCCGCTTATATTCCATTCACTGACGTATAACAATATATGACAATCAACATCATCATCAGCATCATGATTGTCAAAAGCTTTTTAGTATCATCGTCGAATGTACGTAGAAAAAAAAATATAATAACAAAATACTTGTAGAGAAAGAAAATATTTTGTTGTTGTTGTTGTTCAGCTGGATATATTTTAAATGCCTCGAGAGTTGAAAGGAAAAATTATTGCTATAGTTTTCCACGTATATAATAAACCATCACACACAACCTGAATGAAAATGAAACAAAGAACAAGAAATAATGATAATCTCTGAATCCCTTGTGCGTGATCAGATATTTATTTATTATATATCATCATGCCAGGGTAGGACTGGCACCCTATATACTAAAACAAAAGAAATTTATGTATTTTCATGAGGCCTGTTCCAATTTACCATAAATATACACGCGGCAGTTACATAACATTGTTATAAACTCTTGCCATATTTTGTATATATTTAGCACACAACTTAAATTACTTTGTTGTTTCTGGAAAATCAATAGTGTGTCCCAATTTTATTATATTTAATAAGTATGTATAAAAAACTGAAAGAAAAATTAGGTCACACTACAAATATGTTGAATTGAAAATATGAAAATAATTTTGTACTTTGGCAATATATTTTTCAAATTTCAACAATTTGTCGACAATTTACATTTTCGATGTACATACAATTAAGGTTAATGTAATACATATATGAAATTGCAAACGCAGCTAGACGAAAACTTGAAATAAAAAAAAAAAAATCGACGACACGATGACGCGGTATAACCGCTAATTTATATTCCAAGATCACGATTCGCGTTATAAACAAATAATAAACCAACGAAATACATAAAGAAAACAAAACAAATAACTTAATCTTAACTGTATAATATATGTGTGATTATAATACGCGCTGCTGCGCATACAATGAAAGCTTGCGCGCGGCTGAATGCATTATTTCCTCATCCACCAAATCAAATAAAAAAACAACAAATTGTTCAAAAACCACTCAAGGTGGACATAACCCACATTTCGAATATTATTTTTTTCTGTGTTAATTTTATTAGTTCGGCATTGAAAATCTTTGGTGGAAGACAATACACACCAAAAAGTAAATAAAAAGTTAACGAACGTATAATTCGAAGAGTGAATGGAAATTGTCGCGTCGAGGTAATTATGTTGTTGATTGACATTTTAGTTGGATTACTAAATTACAGTTTTGTTTCATTCGATGGTTAAATGTTTTGAGTCCAAATTGTGTTGTTATTCTAAGTGGTGAGGTCAACGTAAGCTACTCAGTACTCAGTACACAATGAACTTCTTGAGTTGTTCCCTCCAGTTAAAATTGTCCATTTATCGTGGGGTCTCTTTGGATGTGGGTTTGACCTGCAATAAGTGTATATAAAAGGTTTCGACTCTTAGTCAAGAAAAACGAATGAATTCCCACTCTCCATAAAAATCCCTTTAAATTTTAAGTTGACGCCAAATTTTAGATATTAAAGATTTTTAGCGCCATGCTCAAATATTTAAAAGAAAATTAAATTTGAACTAATATTTTTAACTTTTTTTTAAATCTAAAATTAAATTGTTATCTGTTCGAATTTCGAAATGTTAAAAATTATGAATCAATTATTTTTCAGAATTCATTGTCCCTTGAAATATTTTTTTTAGTTAGATTTGTTCTTTAGCTTTCAATTTAAAAAAGAAATTCTGGAGAGTAGAGTGAAATTTCTAATAAATATTTTAAAAAATAATTCTGTACGTATTAATCTGGAAAATGTACAATGGAAAATTTAAGAATACGAACAAAACTCTAGATTGTATTCTAGGTTTTTGGTTGTTATTTTAAATAATAATACACCCAACTTTATTTTACTACGAATGAACTGAACATTGAGATTACACCGCATTTGATTACTGAGGCTTTTACTATATGTCTCGAATAATACAGAGAAGAAGCTCGTATGTCAAAATCTCATATATGTCTTTCATAGTGCTTTGTTTCGTTTTGTTTTCTACAGCTGTGAAGACAAGGTTAGTCGATATCCGCCAAAATCATTGTGTCATTTGTTATGTTTGTATGTCAATTTTAGAAAAATTCAGTGAATTAATTTTGTTGCAATTGTAATTTACAATCTTTTTGTTCTTAATCGATTATTTGGTAAATGTTTGATTGTTAGAAATATGTATTTGCTAATATTGGAGAAACTCCTATGAAAGCTGCTATTTTCGGTACAGTGATTTCTTCTAAAGTTCATTGGAATTTCTTAATTTATGGAACAGCTTAAGCACGAAGTATGTCAATATGTTTGGTCTGTAGAGAGGTTTTGAATTAATTTGGAATCTTTTTCGAAAGAAAAAATCGAAAAGCTTCTATTCTAAGTCACTTTCGGTGGACCGGGGAGTTATTGTACTCGATTATACTACGCAAAATAAAGTACAACGAAAATTGTATTTTTGCGGAATCGGTTTATTTAAGAAATATTATTTGTAGAAATTTTCGTTGGCCGGGACATTAAATAATTTAAATTTTATACATTTCAAATTTTGTTTATTATAAACTAAATTTGGCTTATTTTAAATTCTGGAATTATATCATTTCTGCAAAACTGAAATATTGATTTATATTGTAGAAATTTCAGGATTAACTAATCTTCAAGTTGAACATAAGCTACATTCTCAAACAAACTCTAAACCTTAATACCAGCTTTTCATTATTTTAAAATTAAAATTTTATAATATTTTGAAACTAGTAGATCAAAATTTCACGTTCTAATATAAATCACGTTCTAATATTTCTTTAAATTTGCAAGATACAATGTTTTAAATTAATGGAAATTTGCCAAATAATCGGAAAGTATTATACAAATTCCGAAATTGGAAAATTTGAATTTGTTGTGTAATTAAAGTTTTTAAATATGGAATTTTTAAAAATTTACAAGACTCCTAATTCTAAACTTTAATTTTTAAAAATATAATTTAGAATTTTTGGAAATTTGCCAAATAGCCGCGAAATATTATTTTAATGAAATAATAATTCATCAAAAACAAACAATCCAATTTTTGCAAGAATTAAATTTTTAAGGAAATTTTAAATTTGTTTTATGTATAATTAAAAATTTAAGTGTTTGCTACAATTTAATAATTTTAATTTACAATTTAAAATTTAGAATATTTTTAAAACTAGCAGTTCGAATTTTCAAATTTTGATATAAATTTTATTTAAATATAAAAACAAATAAATTTTTTTTAAATTTTTTTTGAAATGTGTCAACTAACCGGAACAAAATATACCAGGATATTTTATAATTTTTTGATACTGAGAATTTAATTTTTTAGTATTTGTATTTTATAATATATTTAAAACTAGCAGATAACAGTGTCACATACTAATATAAATTTTATTCAAATTTGATAGACAATACTTTGCCGAAATTTGACTATACTTTGGGAAATATAATATCGGAATATTTTAGAATTTCATGAAGTAATAATTATCGCAGCAAACATTTCACATTTCGTAAAACTTAAATTTTTAGGAATTTTGAGATTTTTAATTTATTGTATAAATTTCATAGAATTTTAGAAAATTTGTTAGATTCGTAACTTTTTGATAGAGGTATAGAAGAAATTAATAAAATTTAAAATTTATAATATTTTTAAAAGTTGTAGGTCAAAATTTCATATTTTATTATACTACGTAATTTTTTTTAAATCTGCGAAATAACCGTTAAATTTTATAATTTTATGAAATAATAATTCATGAAACATGCATAAAATTACAACAAAATTTTAAATTTATTGTAACTATATTGAATATGTGAATTGAATTTGGTAAACTCGTAATTCTAAACTAGAATTAAAAAATAATAGATTTAGAATTTAAAATTTATATTTTTAAAATTAGTTTTTGATATTATTTGAACTTATTAGTAAATTTTATGTAAATTTGCAACATACAACTTTAATACATACTTAATGGACTTTTTAAGCTAAGTTCTTAGCTTTCAGAATTTAATTCTTGCAAATTTACCAAATAACTCGGAACTATTATACCGAGTATTTTATAATTTCATGAAAAATAAATGATCTAAATTCCGTAAAATTAAATTTTTTTTTTCAAATTATAATTGAAATTTTTAAATGACACGGAATTTTTAAAAATTTACTGGATTCGTATACTATTAAAATTTTTATTTAAAATACTTCTAATAAAATTCCCTAGTATTAAAATTTTTAATTTGTAATTTCCGTGAATGAATGTTGAAGTCTTCGTGAAGCCTCATTCAGTCCTTATAAAATATAAATTTTTTAAATTCCCTTTCTTTATATTAATCAGCAAATAAATTAGTTTAGAATATTACAATTTTAAATATTCTAAAAAATAAAATATTTCAAAATATTGTGCAAATTTTTTAGGTTTCGATTTTTTTGGTAATAGTAAATTTATTTCGTTTTAACTTTGAATGAAGTTAATAAATTTAATATATTTATAATTTAACAAGTGTAGGTTAATTAATTTAGATACATAACTTATGAATATCTAAAAATTTTGATTTTAAAAAGTATTCCCGAAATACGAAACGAAATAATGTGTGGCGAAGTTTTGACATTTTGTTCGGAATTTATCCATGTTGTTTTTGATGGGAGTGGATGTATGTGTCTGTACATAGCCCACTTTCCATCTTCGAAATATGCAATGGCAACACTAATTAATATTATTGATATCATAGAATTTTTTACTATAAGAGCTCCACAATTTTACTTTAAAAACGTTAAAACTATCATGACACAAAAAAATTTGCAGACAGTAAAAATATGGCGTTTTGATAATACTTGAAAAATATCACGACAGAAAAAATTTCGGAGATTGGGAGAAAGTTAAATTATTTCTTCGTTCATCCTCAAATTTGTATTTTTTAGAAATTTATGGGACTAGCTGCGACTAAGCTACAACAGAAGAACTTCTGTGATTTTCTATTCTGTGGTTTTTCCGAATTTTTATATGAGGTGGAGTTAAGATAATAGTCGTTCAAATTCAGGAACTATTCGTTTGCCGGCCTAGATGCCTTACGTTTCGTATGTTCGCAACATTTAAGACAAGTTTCAGAACTAATAAATTTTAATACAGATATTAAAAATTATGAAAGGATTTCTAAATTTTAATAATTGGTTTTAAAATTTTAACTGGTAAAAGAGAACCTGCCAAAAACATCATAAAACATAATTTTTTTTAAAATTTAAAATTCATGAAATTATTGAAATTTTTTATTTTAATATTATGTTATGTACATGTCTAATTTCAAATCAGGACAAAAATATATTTAAGAAATCATATTATTTGTCCCTGTGATAAAAATCAACATAATTTTTTTTGTATTTCGGTCGCATACATAATTTTTGATTTACATTTTACATGGTAAGTTTACACAACATAATCCCGCCGTACATAAAATCTTAAATGACGACCAACATTAAAAATAATTTATACTGATATTAAATTTTCTTTTTATTTTTCATGCGACATGCAGTTTAATGACATGCAAATTTTTGTCACATCTGCAAAATAGTTTTTATGTTGTGTGCAAAATATGAAAACACAATAAAATTATGTAATTTTTATTCGACATATTTGAATGCAAAATCAAGTGAATTTTTTTGTTTATGTTTGTAGATGTCGAATATAATCAATGACTTATCGCCATGGCGAAAATGATTTTTTCTCAGGAAGGGTGCTTAAGTATTTTAAAATCACGTATTTTTCTCAATGATTTGTGTATGTGTTTACCGAAAAGTTATTTTTAATCGATATATTTTATCGTGTATATATAGCATGGAGTGTATTGGGGGTACAACTTTTGATTTGCTAGGTAGGTTTTCGGGTTAAAAAGATATCATCAATTGATGTATTGTGTACGTATTCGTCAGGCGCGCAAAGAAATAATCATTTAAAAATTAAAATTGGCACATATTCAAGTGTGAGGTTTTCTCCATATGTGTATGTGGGAAAATCAATAAATATGGGGAGCAGCAATAATGTGTAGGTACATATATTCCTCTTGTTTACTTTGTTTGTAAAAATCCCATTAAAACTGAAGCGACATTTTTATACTCGAGGGTTATACTTTTACATGTATTTTCTACATACCTATATTTTTACGTATAATGGAGCGGCATAAAAAAATGTAGAACAAAAGAACGCATATGCGTAATTGCGAATTTACGCCACACCACAATATTCTGCAATTGCATATTGACACAAAAGGTAAATTTGCATAAAACTATAGGGTGAAAATATAATTGCATGTACTTAAAAGCTCGAGAGCTTTCTTTATTCAACTTGGTATACCATTATGATCTTCGTACATTCCGTCTCAGTTCTAAAACCTGTGCAATTTTAAAATGATTATCCGGTTCAGCTCCTGTACGAAGCTCTGTATGTCTATACGCAAATTTTTGGCCTGAATCTATCTATTAAAAAAGCAAATAACCAAAACTGTAACAGTATTGAGTTGTAAACCATTCTCTCTTTTTATTATTTATAATTTTTTTTTGCTCAAATTTCGATATACGACGCACCAACAAAATTTGAGAGAATAACAGAAAAAATGGATTGTATATGACTTTTTTTTATTGTCTAGACAAATTTTATGAAGAAAACTCACGCCATGTTTGAAATAACAAATTAATGCTAATTTTATTAAATATAAAAACACACCAAAATAAAAATGTGTATATGTGTATAAAAAAATTAGTACATTTACCTTGTTGTATACTCGTATGTGTGTATCTGTGTATGGAGTATATTGTGTACGTTTGGATTATGGTCGCCTCTCGACCGCGTTCACCTCTTTGAGGGGGTGGCTTGGCTCATAGCGACTGATGTACATAGTTATGATTCGAGTAAAGATATAACCAAAACAAAAATTGTTCGTCTAACTGTTTTTGTGTATATACATATCTCCATACCAATATATTACTACTGGCATGATGTAATCAAAATACAACAAAAATTTACGTATACAGTTATATTTGGATATTTTTTTGTGTTGAGTTGAGTGTGACCCCCCGCGCCATGATTAATTTTCATTTATTTTTGGCGTTTAATCATCATGTTCTTCTTCTATATTATGTGTATATGTATTGAAATGTACTGTACTAAAAAATCATGAAATGAAAATAAATTTGTAGCGTAATACACAATAACAACAAAATATACACAAAATTTGAATGTACATATATGTATTTATATTAAAAAAAACAGTTTAACGACCTTGAAAAAAACCATTATCATCATACATGTATATTTATAAAAATAACTAACCGTCTCGTCTGTCTAGCCATAGGTTCTAATTAATGATACGCGCAGACAACGCACATACATACACACACAAAATTTAATGTTTTCATCTTAAATAGAAAAAAATTTACTTAGATCATTAAATCGATTTTTTTATTATTTCTATTTCGGTTTTTTTTTGTGTGTACACACCGATGATAATGGAGTAATCGATTTTATTTTTGTGGGGATCACGCGGAGTACACTTACTTAATAATGTTTTATAATAATTATTGGAGTAAGCAAATATTTTAGTGTGTATGAATAGTTGTATGTGCGTAAATAATTAATAATTAAAAGTAGGTTATACATGCGCGAGCGCTCATTTCTTTAATTATTTGCATTATTGATTGGGTGTAGGTCTCTTTTTGGTTGTTAATTCGTTATCATAATAATGGATTGCATTTTTAGTTGGAACGTTTGGCATAAAATGTTGTTGCTCGGTCGATCATTAATATTAATTAAGATAAATACTAAATAGAAGGCACAGTTTAGTGGGCATTTTTTTCAATAACTAAAGTTGGACATTTGGATCAGTCTTGAGCGATTGGTTAAATACATATTAATTCCCAACGATTGATCATTCCTCTCTGACTGATGTGTGAAATCAGCATTTATTGTATTATTATTGTTTTTCTGAACTTAATGCGGATTAATGGGACTCAAGGAGATGAATTCACTGAATTTTAAAAAAATGATGAACGGCAATTAGGCTTCGGAACAATAAATATTAAATAATAAATAGAGGGCTTAATTTAGCAGGTTTTCTCTTAACTCCCAAAACGAATCGAACTCAACTACACTAGTCTAGTATCGAGTTCAATAAACATCCAAAACGAAGTTGAGTTAATTACACTAAGAACGCAATCAACGACTAATTGTTTTGGTATTAATATTGTTACAACTTTGCTCTGTCAAATCCGGTTCGAGTCACTGGATTGTGAATACCGTTTTAGAATTTGAAGGTTACAACAACAATTCTCTTAATTTATACCGCTTCTGGAATATTCCAGAAAATACCTGAAAGAATCAAATACTTAAATCAATACGCGTAATACTCACACCACTAATCGAATATTTCTGAATATTTCCACAATATAATTCCCAATATTACATAATTACGTTATAGAGAAAATAATTACCCTGTTATAATTAATTATTGGAAAAACATTTTGGTACCGTTAGAATTAATGATTATCGCTACTTATACGTGAGATCGGGGCGTATAATTAAGTAGAAAATTTTGCTGTCGTTTTCCACAACCTCCAGAAGTTGTTGTTCTTCTCACATTGCTACAATTTGCCGATTTTTTTCGAATCACCTCCTTCCTTTGGTCCATTTGAATAAAAATTTATCCGGTACTCTAAAATTACAATAATTGAAAAATTCTTTGAAGGATTCTGTATTGCCTCTAACAGCATCGATGAATTTTTCTGTGGAAAATTATTGTAGAGCAATTGATTTGCTGCTCGAATGCCTTTGACAACGAGTAATTTATGTGTGAAGAATGTATTTGATCGCTATTTAAATACAGGGCAATTGATTAACCGTCTTCAAATAAATTATTAGAGATAACAATCAATTCAATCTGATCTCACTACAATAAAACGTTCGACTGCGCAATGGGATGAGCGTGCTTTTGTTCGAGTCGAAACTCGATATAGTAATTACGTTGCGATGTCATAAAGTTGAGGCACAAATTAAATCATTTCCATCCACACTGAGACCAATTGCTGCAACCACATCAGGCCAGCATTTTTTAAATCAATTAATTTAAACTTGCAGCGGGTTACAAATAGTTTATTTGTGTCAGCAGTAATAGATAAATATTTTTGTGGTCTCTGCACCGAACTTTTGCACCGAAGTATGCAGAGTGTCCGAGTTTTTATGGAGGAATATTCTTGATAGGAGCAACAACACCGGATAATGTAAATTATGCTACAATTGTTTGAGGAAGGGATATGTCGACGCAGCTGAGATCGCATCCTGACCCTACATCATTCATGTCGCATTTGTTCCATGCGCTATAATTCACTACTGCACTTTACAAATCAACTTGCATCATCTATGTTGTCAGAAACTAGTTCAACAAAAATTGTACAAGGCGTAGATTTTGAACATGTTGATATTTTCAAAATGTTACTTCATATCCGAATCGGGTGTTAGAGCTTACAACATTTTTAGTATCGGATATACAAATAAGTGTCCGCCGTTTTTATTAAAAATCGAATATTCATTGTGAAAGAACGGTAATAGTTATGTTTTATTCACAGTATTGTCCATCGTTAGTCACTACCTATTCCCATTTTTCTGGTAGATACGAATACCACTTCGGAAGAACGCTTCATCTTTTTTGGCTATCTATGAATTAACCCAATTTTGGTTATCTATTTGGTGTGATGTGAAGTGATGCTTTTCCATGTATGCTTTTCCTCGAATCTCATCAATTGTATTCGGTAGAGAGCCTTAGTAATGGTTTGAGCCTTAGTAATGGTTAACACACGACACCAGGCTGATCCCACCAAATACACAACATGAGTTTTTTTTCCATGAATATATTCGTCTTGGTTGTCGATGTTGAAGCATGCCAGGTGGTCTCCATTTTTTTTTTTTGGGTTATCGGCGTTCAACATCTCTTAGTATGGGACCAAATTTTCTCGCTTCGGAATCATTCCCAATGATTTTAAACGATGTGAAATTGCTTGTGTGTCACTCCTAATGTAAGGGCAAGTTCTTCTTGCATTTGGCATGAATTTTCATCCAATAATGATTTGACTTCCGCACTTACGGCCTTCCGTAGCGTTCATGGTCTTCGGCATCAATTCACCATTCTTAATCTTTAGCTGCAGATTTTTTCAAAGAAATAAATCAAAAGTTCCCGCAAATGACGCTTATTCGGCTCAAAACTCGAGATTTTCACAAGGAAAAAAAATATATAAAACCAGCTACGGAAATGGTGCCCAAATAATCTGCGTCTCGACGATCGTGAACAATTAGATGAAGTCGACTTTGTAAAAACTGGGTATGTATGCAACCTAACAGCCATTACTTTGGGAAAACGGATCAATAAAAAATTGTGGTCTGAAAATTGGATAGCATAATAAACTGTCCATGCGGACGCAAGCAAGGAGAGGTATGACTTTTATGTAAGATCCTACTTATTTAACGGGCATTTTCACATTGAACTACTTTGTGCTGAACATTTATTATTTGTCGGATTGTACAGTTGTACTACATTGGATTAATCCATCGAAAGCTACATGGAAACTATTTATGGCCGTTATACCTCGTGATCTATATCCATCACGATTGGTGCAATCTAAAGTAAGGATTCGTAGTCCGATATGTCATATACAGAGAATGAATGCGAAGAAGAGCGATTATTTCTTTGACTTCTCAATTGTTAAAACTGATTTTATAAAAGAAAAACGATTTATAGCAAAAACTATATACCGAACCGATAATTCTGTACTTTAGTCTATTTTTTGGCAGGTTTCGTAAATATGCCGATTATTGACTTGTACTTCACGAGAGTCAGATCAGCTTATCTATCTCTAGAATTACCCGTCAATGAGCTTCATTATCTGCTACACTTTTTTTAGGGTATGGCAATTTTGAATTATCAACCAGATTTTGGCTTAACTTTATTACTTTATTAACATTTTCTTATTCTTCTTGATTAGACATAACCTCATCCACATTTTTAAGATTTTATTTTAACTGATATTTGTCGAAAGTGTAGTGTGTATCAAATTCACAAGGCAAGTTGGAAAATGTTTACAACGCAATTTCCCTCATCATTAAAGGAAAATTATATTTTGGATAAAAATATGTAAACCCATTTAACAAAGTTTATAGTTTTGAAATTCGAAGTTTAAAAATGGTGCCAAACAACTTTACACAATTTTTTGAAAATCAAAATTCTTTTTCCAATTCATTTTTTTAACTGTTAAGATGAAAAAGGTCAAATCATTAAAAAGGCATTTATTATTTAAAACCAATTTTTTGGAAAATTTACAATAATGTATTCCGCCCATAATCTAAATGTATAGAACAAATTATTATGGCGGAAAATTATTTATAATAATTATCCTAATTAAAAACGAAGCAATATACAAAAATTTATTGGTTCGGCATTCATAAAAAAACAAATAAAGAAAGATTTCGATCAAAATTTTCCGGGCACAAAAAACACCCACACGCCACCGCGTACACACTTAGGCAGCAGCATCACATAAGATTCAATCAATGGGGAGAAAGAAAATAAAAACAAAAATGGCCCATAAATCCGACACGTGCGTTCAGATTTTACAATTTTTATATCGCATTTGGGCGTATTCTAAGAGGATACATATTTTTTGGAACCACCACCGCAATTCTTGGGATTTTATTGGTTTGGTGGCATGTGTAGTATTTATTCTATATATAGAGAGTATGAGAAATGATTGAAACGTTTTATAGATATAAAGACACAATAATATATAAATAGATCCAACAAAAAAATAACATTAAAATGTCTCCAAAAATGTAATAAAGATTAAAAATAAGATTTTTATTAAGATTTTCGTCTCGAATCGTTGGTGTTTTTTTAGTTGATGTTATTATTGGTGGAGACACATTCTAATCGTGTATGTATGTATATACACGGGGAATTAATTCGAACTAGAGACGGGATTATATTAATGGTACATTTCAATTTTAAAAAATTCGTAATGGGATTATAAAGCGCGAACGGTGAAGGTAACGTAATTGCAATTACTGTTGTAATGATCATACCCGCATTTTTGATGAGAAACTATTAATTCTTAGAAGGTTAGCTAATCAAAAACATTTTTGTGTGCGAATCAAGGTATTTAACTATTTGATGTTTATTGTTGGTGTGTTTGTTTCCTCTCAAGGATAATTCTAATAATAGTTTGTCTAAAAACAAGATATCTTTCGATGATTTAGAATTTTCGAACTGGAATTGGAGTTGTACGTTGCAATTATTTTTGTGGTAATTCAAAACCCACTAATTTAGTTCTTTAGAATTTAGAATTTAGTTCTTTTTTCACTTAAAATTCTATTGGTTTAGGAATAAACAGTTTAAATAATTTGTAAAAAATATCTACGATCGTTTCTAATCCGAGTGAACTTTCTCTAACGGATTCCAACCATCGAAGCTTACATTATTGTTCTAGAAATCAGGAGATTATGATAATCATTATTTTAAGGATGCGATACAATTTAGACGAATGTTAGAGAATTAAGGCACCGTTAATCTACTGTTACACAGTTCTATTTAAGAATCATCGCTATAATGATGCGAGATAATTAGGGCCAAATTAGCAAAGTTGGGTCAATTATTTTACAATCGTGTTTAAAATATGTTAGCAACTTGCAAATTGCTCTCAATATTGAAAGTTTCATAAAACAAATTCGCGGAATTAGCGGATTTTCTCTACGTAAAAAATTTGTTTTATACCAATTTAAAATTGTCTGCACTGGAACTAAAAAATTTAAAAATTTGGGCTAGTTCTTTTATATTTTTACTAATGGAGTGGTTACTAATTTTCAAGGATTAGTATAAAATTTGAAAGTGGTGAGGCTTTCAGAATTGGTGATTTTTATAATTGGTTCGATTCCAAAAAATATAGCTGTTGTCAAAATTCGTGATGTTTCCTTTGAAATTGATAATTGAAAGTTAATTTTATTAATAATTCTTTTTGTTTAATAATTCGAAAGTTGGTTACGGAATTTTTATTTTCATGATACCAAGGATTTTTTTCAGGACAAGTGTAGCTACACAAATTAACAAAACGTGTAACTAAAGTGTAGCAAGCAAAAAATAAAATAAAATAATGTTACTATAAAAGTTCAAAAAAATATATAGGAAGGTGCTCTTAACGGGTTTAAATATTACAAAAATAGTCTTGCTCTATTAGCTTGGGTTAAAGAAAAAAAAAAATCTTTAAATGCTTCAAACAACTTATGCTGCGCGAGTGAAAATATCACTCTCAAATAATTTAGAAATTTGGACAAGTGGAGGTACATATATGTTTTCTAATAGTTGATGAATTGAGCCATTCATAATATCCACATTAAAATAAATAGAATTGAAGTAGCTCCACAATTATTTAAGATGACTTGAAAAAGCTTTTGTCTAGCAACTCCAAATATTCTTATTTGAATGTGAATAATTATTATGATTTAAAATTCTATAGAATTTGTTTCGAAACTTTTAGATTGCTGTTAATATTGAAAATTTTGAAACATTCACAGCATTTTCAAGTTTTCTCAGAAACTAAAATTGTACTTACTAATTGAATAAATTTAAAATTTGAAAATATATTAAATTTTCAATTCTCATGATTTAGTAACATTTTGAAAGATTTATTCCTTAATATTTTTAATATTTGTCAAAATTTGTCAACATTTCTAAATTCTTCTTCAAAATTTATAAACGTAAGTTTAATTTTATTATTAATGTTTTTTAATTAATTCAAAAGCCCTTGGGTTTGTTGATGAATTATTAATTTTAGGCGAAATATGTATAATAATTTATTGTAAAATTTCGAAGTTGCAAAATCTTATAAAATTTGTATTAGTTGTGCATGTAGAAACTCGACATTTTTGCTCAAATTCAACTATATCGAAAATATAATTGATACAGAGATTAATTATCGAAGTATTCACCATTACTATGTATGGTCTTTATTAATCTTAGGACTAGCGGCCGCCATACATCTCTGGGTTAAACACATAACCATATGTATCACACAATTCAGAAAATTTTATCCCATATCTGTTGGCATTTTGTTCTAAATAATTTTACAAAACGGCTTACTTTCTTTAAATGCTTGTTCCCTGTGTCAGGGTCTACAATGATACCTAATTATTTGTTCAAATCGCCGCCCCGGTGTTTAAAAATATTGGTTTGTAATATAGGGGATGCTTGGAAGACAGATACCGAATTTTAGGTAGCTTCATCTCACCTTGTAAAAGGCCGATGAATTTCAATATCTCAGACGAATCTGCTCAGCTAGCTATTTTTGCATATGTGGTTTGCGTTGTTGGTTGCAAAGCCTTATTGATTTGTAGAATCAACTAACAATGTAAGCAATTCGCATTTTGGCATTCTAAACTATTTCTATTTTAGTAAACGTCCGCTGTAGTCTGAATTCAAATCTCCTCAATATCAAAACAATTATTTTGTACATCATCTGTAGTTTCTTGGAAAAGTACATGTTCATCTCCATAGTAATCATCATCCACGTCACTATCGCTGCTATATTCACTAGACTCACTATACCTTTTATTATCTGTTATATAATCAATATCATCTGTGCTATTATCTGAAGAATAATCTAGATCTTCTTACTCACCACTATCCATTTCTTCAAATTAAAGCTAACAATTTTCTCTGTTTCTCCTCGTAACTGTCCATTTTGATTTTCAATATTTAAACACTTTTACACTGAAACTTCGTTCACACGTAGATACGACACTTGTTCTAAGTATTGTATTTTATATGAGTATCAACAAATATATAAGCTAAACTTTGTTTATCTAGAACAAAAATAAACATAAACATAGAGATGAGAAAATTATACTGCAATTGCAGTATTGTCCCTAGAGAAAATTAATAAAATACTGCAATTGCAGTGGCGGTCCGCGAATGTGTTAAGCCAGTGTTTCTCAACCTTATTTTTTACATCATATTTTCATATTTGTATTAATAATAAATAAAAATTTCCATTGCAAAATTTTCATGGCCTGAAGTCCAAGGCCCCTAATTTATGAATTTAGCATATGGCTCCTGAGATATATGGTATGCCTCCCTAGGGGGGCCGTATGGGATCACTGTGTTAAGCAATGGTGTGGACATGCCGCTATAAATTTTAGAAGCATAAAGTTGCAAACCCGCGATTGTATAAATTTATAGCTATAAAACATACAATTTTAATAAACTATAAATTCGGTAAAGTTCATTAAGTTCGGTAAAGTTGGGCAAATGTATTTGAATTACCGGTAAAATAAATGTATATTTATTTTACTTCTTTAGATAAATGTATCTTTATTAGTTAGGTAACATAGAGCCGCAATAGTTCAAATTAATAATTATAAACATTATGATTTTCATGAAACCATTAATTTCAACTATCGCGGCAACAACGTCGCCCTATTTGACAACATTTTAATTATAAAAAGTTAATTAACCAAAAACTCACTCAATATATTAATTGGCGAATTTTTGGCACTTAAATTGTGACTATATGTTAGTTGATTAAAAAATTTGAAAAATAGGTGATTCCTTTTTTCCGGTAAAATTTTATTTACATATCTAGAATTGTTTGTAATATAGCCGAACTTGCGAATTTCTTGAAAATTGTAGAGGATTTTTTCTTGAGTTTTAAGATTAATTAATTTCAAATCGTTTTATTTTAATTAACACATTGTAGGGTTTTTAAATTTGTCGATTTTCCAATAACATAGATTGGATTTTTTAGATACAACTATTGCGTGACAGTTAATCGTATTCTATATTAAAAATTCCGAGTGAATCGTCGAATATGTGTTAGAAAGCGGACATTTGCAGGATTATAATTTTTCAAAATTTTTGCAAACATAAATTGTAGAGTTCATGCTTGAAATTTTGTTAATTTATCTAGATTAAATTTTACAAATTTTAGAGTCGGACCAATGTAATGTGAAATTCTAAACATATTATGGTGTACAAGTTTTAGATCCCGAATTGTACAAATTTTTAAAAATGTTTTCATAAATTTAGTTGTTCAAGTGCACGAATCAAAGTTTCAAGTTCGGTTTCATCTGATTTTGAACATGCAATTTTTATTAAACTTTATTTGGTATATGTTTTAACCAAACAATTTCAGATTTAAGTTTCATGAAATTATATTTTTTCCTGAATTTAACATGAACAAACACATTCTCAAGCTTGCAGAAATTTTAATATTCCTATTTGAATTTTTTGATTTTAATTAAAATAATTTATTTTCTGCACATTTTTAAAAAAATTTTGGTTTCAACATTTTTTTTTCTAAAGAGACATTAAAATGCGTTGTTGCCGATTTGTTACAAATTTGTCCCTTTAAAATACGTTTGTTTTAAAGCTTTGAAATTTTAAGAAATTTTTGAAAATTCAGACGCTAATTTGTATATTTTATTGTGTTCGTTTCTGCCAAAAATGTTTAAACGCTTGCAGAGAATTGGTCCATTGCTTTTGAATGTCGAGTTCGAAAAAGTTTTACAAATACCGACCTCATGAACTTATTCTTTTGTAAAATAAATGGTTCTTTGAGCTTAACAATCTGACAAAATATTTCGAATTTTATAAGTTTTTTTAATTTTTTAAAACGTTTTCGTAATTTTAGTATGTATATGGATTAAAACTTTCAAGTTTGCTCGATGGTATTCGTGTTATAAAAGATTATAATCTTTCATTTTAAGATTAAACCATTTAATCTATAATAAATTTGAAGTATTTTGCTCAATTTTATCGTTTAATTGTATATGTTCGTATCGAGTATATTACTTGATTTGATTGGAGTTTCTTAGAAAATTCAAATCTCGATCCAATTTTCTAAAAATAATCAAATTAAATTATATAAAATCTGTACGCATCACAGATGGTACCTTCTAGGAAATTCTGCGATTTATTCGCAAATATTTTGTTATCCATATTTTTATTCCAATGAAGCATAAACCTTGTATTATGTATGTATCGAAAACTTCTTAGAAATAAAAATTTCTTATAACACATACATACTCGTACGTCTTAAAGTTTCCATATGAAAATATACCGGGTGATTTTTTTAAGCTGAAACTTTCAAATATCTCGGAAAATAAGCACTCCATTATCACATACATTAGTGCTAAATTTAGTATGCCTTCTTCCTTTCTTGTAGGTGGGGCGGGGGTAACTTTGAAATTAAAATAGGAACCCCTATTTTTAATTTCAGATTCGGATTCTACGTCTTAAAGTACGTAGAATTTCTTTGAAACATTTTTTTTCGATTCATGATAGGTGGCGCTGTAATAACGATATTAAATTGTTTTCGATTTCTCCTACTGAGAACCTATGCATACGATTCTGCAATACGAATTAAAGTTAATACATTTTCAATGTAAATACTCGAAATTAGTCTTAAACAAATTGTTAAATTGTTAAATACTCCATTTTGCATTGTATTAATAGGCTAACGAGAACGTGTCTTTTTGTTTTCGAACTAATCTTCGAACTGAATCGATATTTTTAAAACAAAATACAAAAAAATGATCTATTTGAAAGCAGATTTAATCAACATGCAACGGGTTACGATAATAGTTAATTTTAATTCAAACAGAATGATTAAATTTTGATTTCGTAGAGTGCTTATTTGCCGAGATATTTGAAAGTTTCAGCTTAAAAAATTCACCTGGTATACATAGAAATACATAAAAATGACAATTGAATAATTTATGTAGAAAATATGTATTTTTTCTGAAACACAACAAACACAAAAAAACGATTGTTAGACACATCTTATTAAACCTAAGACACATAGAAAAAGATTTTGCAATATAATCATAGGTAACCGCCTCCTCCTCCGGACATGTGTAATTTATTATTGTTGTTATTAACTATACATAAAACTATAAAATATGTACGTAGATATGTGTATATAATATAAATAAAGAGTTTTAGACTTATTCAGGTTAAGGTGCAGGTAGCGCCAAGCTGATCAAGATGATTATATTGTTATACAGATGGGTATGCTGTGGAAATTACTGATTTGTAACCAAAATAAGCAACAACATGTTTCGATTAATCAAGCGGAAATTTGTGTACATCGGTTTGATTACTGTGCGCGAGTAAAAATTAGTTGGTAGTCTGCATACATACGTATCACGGTGCCGCGATCACGATCAAAGTCTTAATATTAATCCACTGTTTAACAGTTACAATGTATATATATGCATGCATTGATGATTGATTTTTTGGGATGTTACTGATATGATGTTTAAAAATAGGCGTTTCTCTAATATTCTTTTAACATACAGGGTTTTATATATAGTTTTCAGAAGATCAATGTGCCAATCATTCATGCATGCTATCATAATATTATTTTTAAGAGTGCACATGTTTAAATATCTAAATGGAGCTATTTTAATTCATTTTTTGTATTAAACAATACGAACGTTCATTTTTAGGTTGATGAACTACAGAAATGTAGCAATTTGGTAGCAAAATTCTAAAGTATGACTTTTTATTTTCATTTTCAGGTATGTTCTTCACAGGTATGTTCAACAACAAACAACATCATTACCATCATACTCACGGTTTAATATACAACCCACCCTATATTTATTTGAGAGTTGTTGTTTTTTTAATTGAACAAAAATTGTGGGTGCTCTGCGTTGTCATTATATGTACGTATATGATACACGTAATTGTAGAAATGGTTTATATGTTTTTCTTTATTAACAAGGATGCATTGGAATTTTCAATCCATTCATAAATTCTATCTTTTGGCATTTTATATTAAATACTCGTGTACATCTAAAATTTAATGTGTTCATTGAGCGAACGAAGGCATTTTGGCAACACCCATTTTTGTTGTGTATTGATTGCGTGCTTTCATTGCATAAAAAATGAAAACGTAACCGAAACGAATGAAAAAGGATTTATTGTGTACATTTTCAGTAGTAAATCGTAAATTAACAAAAAATAAAATAAATTCCACTCATTTTGATGATAAAGCGAATTTTGAAAATTTTCTAGAGTCATGCGAAAGTAGACAGGATTGCAATGGGAAACGTTTCGGCGTAGGGTGTAAAGCGGTAGTTAAATTCTGTTTGTAGTGTTAAAAATGTCGAAAAGTAAAATATTGGGACTTCTTCTAGGAGAAAAAAAAGATTTTCGACATTTTTGATGATCAATATGAGTGTTAGTGATAGAAGCTTTTTCAAGGAGTTAAAGCATAATTGTGAATGAAATTTTAATTTGAAACAGTAATTTGTACATTTCTTTGTAGAGGAAATGAAACGGGGAAAATAGCTTCCTGTAAAGTATTTTGTTGTACATCGTTTTTAGCGTAATGGATTTTTTTTGGAGTTCTCTAAATTTTATGAAAATTTGTCGCAATAGATGAACTCCTTTTTGTTTTAATTAGCTAAGTAGTTAACAAAAATTTGTTCCCATCTCCATGTGATTGGTAAGGTGGTTGAAGTTTTAGATAGTTTAATGCCTTTGACCCTAGACTTACTGAGCTTTTGGAGATCAAAATTATATATTAAAAGTTCCTTCATTTCAAAAACTATATTTTTTGTTCAATTTAGTAGTTAAGACTATTTAAACGAAGCTTTCAAGTTTTAATACCGTTTTTCAAAATAGAACATTTTGTGAAGGTTTTGACAAAATGGCTGGTTCGTATAAACTTAAATTATGCAAAATGTGCTTTTCATGATTTTAAAATTGTTTGATTATGTAATAAGGTTTGATATTTTGACAATTGATTATTTTACAGTTTTTCATTCAAATTCGATATACTGATGTTTCCATCCAGAAAGATCTACAATCTTCGGTCTGAAAATTAAAAGTGAAAGCTGTAACTTTACAACTAATTTTAGTACAATTACGCTAAAGACTGCTCTTTTTCAAAGTAACATCTTTAAGATGTTTTCGCATTTGCCGAGTGATGTTTTTACCGTTTAATATGGTTTTCTACAATTAGGCTTTTATTTTAATAATGTGTAAATATGCTGCTTTGTTTTTCTTTGCTTTTTTGTTGATTAAAATACTTCAAAGAAGCTCAGTCGAAAAGTTACAAAGGTATATTTTTCAGTGAGGAATTTTAAGGGCATGGTGTGTGTTGTGTATAGCAATTGTTACCAATAATTACCCGTACTCACGCTCTCAAAAATATTTTATATTTGGATAAAATAGTTTGAAATAAAAGCTTTCTTCAAAGCTGTCACAACAATAACAATATGTATTATCATACAAAGTTTATATACAAAATAAAATAAGCTTTTAGAAAAGGGACCTGGAAAGTGATCAAGCACTTTTAAATAGTTATTTTAAAAAAATAATAATTCTTTTGAAAGCAAGTTTTTCCAGACCTGAAGCTTAGCCTAAAAACTTTAAAGGTTTTTAGTAAAAATGCTCTTTGCAAAATAAACGACAAGCAACCAGGTTGAAAGGTTTTTTAATAGCCGTACTTTGTAGAGAATTAAAATTTTAGAGGCCAGTTTTCGAATTAGAAGTCTTTGTATCTGAATTTATAGCAAAAGAAAATTTTTCATCATAGTTGGGATTTTTATTTGTAGTAATTATGATTCAAATTCGATTTACATAAACCTCACATTTTTTTGATTTTTACAAAGCAAACTCAAATTTCATTACTATTGATAAATACGCCATCTATGATGAACAATTTTCTTTTACTATGATAAATTAGAATACAAAATTAGAATTCATCCATAAAAAAATGTTACAACCAAAGATTCGTCCCAAAACTTTTTATTTTGATAGAACGATTTGTACCAATGTATCCTCGAACAAAAGTGGTTTGTGATAGATAATTCATAAAAAAAATAAAAATTACAATTCATCCAAAAAATAATTCATACAAAATTATTTATTTTGTCAGAGTATTTCGTACCAATGCAATTTCACAGGCGTTGAAGGGTTTGCTTAGAAAATCTGTGAAAATTGTAAAACCGATTTATATAATATGAAGACAAATTTGGCTGTATAAAGCTGCGTCTGACACCTGTGATTTGAGAGGATCCTCTGAAAATCGCACATTTCTCTGAAAATTTAGGAAAATAAAACCGATAAATAGAAAATCAAAGCAAATTTGGCAAACCTAAGAAGCCGAAACCTCAAATTTGAGAGGGTTTCAAATTTTGAAATTTGTCGGAAATTGAAAAATTCCATTTATTGATTTTCAAGATTTATGTTGTTGTCCTAAGCCTCTAAAATCGAGACGATTCCTAGGGTTTTCTCAAAAAATCCTGAAAATTGTTAAACCTATTTATAGAGTATCAAGTCAAATTTGACTGTCCTGAGCGACTGAAACTTAGAATTTGAGATAATTCCTACGACTTCCCACAAAATCTTGAATTTTCTCTGAAAATCTGGGAAGTCTAAATTTGGCAAATTTGGTTGTCCTAAGCGTCTGAATCCTCTAATTTGAGAAGCGGCGTTATAGGATTTTCTCAGAAAATCGAGGAAAATTGTTAAATCGATTTAAAAAACATCAAAGCAAATTTGATTGCTAAGCCTCCAAAGCTCCAACAACTTAAGAGGCTTACTTGAATTTTCCCAAAAAATCTGATACAATGAAAAAACAATTTATACAGAGTGTCCGGGTTTGGGATGCTAATCCGTTAAGGGATGATTCCTTGGGTCATTCTGTGGAAAAAATCGTTACGGAGAGGGACAGGGGGTTCAATTTTTGATATCCTTTGAGATACAAATTATTGAAAAAATTTGGTTCAGAACAAAAGAACACAAATATTAAATTGTAACTTCCAAAATATTTTTCGGAAAGGAACCAAATTAGTCTTATTTCACTATGGTAATTGTAAGGCTTATTTAAGATCTAAGTGGTTAGCTTGCATCTGCATCCGTTTGAGTGCTTTAATTACAAAAAAAATATTATTCGAAGGGCAAATATTTTTTTATGTAAGGCGAACGATGAGGGCGCTAATATACTTCAAAGAAATTGAAACGAACGAAGAACTAATACAACGAGTACACTCTGCAGCTCAACAGATAAGAGAGGAATGTATAGTTTAATTTTTGTGTGTACTTTTTGAATCAAATTTTTTAAACACCCTATATCTCAAAGGATATCAACAATTGACTTCCTCCCCCTCCCTCCCATACTACTTTTTTACAGAATAAACCAACGAATCACCCCTTAACGGATTAGCATCCCAAACCCGGGAAAAAATTTCAAATTATTTTTACGTTAATGGCCCTACCCACATCGGCACGGCGAACTGTAGGAATAATCACTGGTATTCCTTTTTTAAGAATTTTTTGTATCTTACTTTTGTCAGTGTGTTTCAATACTTTTTTAGATGATTTCAGTGCACAAATTCAAAAATTTCCAAAACGTTTCGGGTGCAATAATTTATGCAATACAATTCATACAAAAAGAGTCTGTGCTGCGAAAATTCTTAGAAAGATATAAAATTGCAATTCATCCAAAATAAATACATTCAAGAAATTAATTTGAATTTCCTCATATTACATATTCATAGAAAAATAGAAAATACAAATTCATCCAAAAATATTTTATACAAAAAATCATTTAATTTGCTAGCGCTATTCGTATATCAACTTATGCAATTAATCGTCTTTTATACGAATTCAAAATTCCTCATGCCAAATTGGTTTGCAAAAATGTATGCTAAAATAAAATTCATCACAAAAAATCCTAATCCTCTCTTCAACGTTCCCATAAATTTGAAGTTTTCCTCCGGCAATTTTTAAGCAACATTTTACTGACTAAACTAATTTAATTTTAGTTCGAACTAGTAAAACACAATACACTAAAATGTTATTCTAATTCGAAAATTAAATTTAAGGCTTGTTAATTGTTGAAGTATTTATTGTCGTAGCACTCAATTTAGGATTAAATATTAGGCACAGTACGTCTTATAGATACAGTGACAACTATCAATCACTAATACAAATTAACTGCAATTTAGTTTTGTCAGTAATTTAGTCGAAAAAATCGGTGTGAAACACAGTACTAGATCGGTTTTTAATATATCCGAAGTTGCTAATTTCAAAAGGTAATCCGGAACGTGCAATTTGAGTGGCTTTCTAGGATTTTCTCACAAAATCATGGAAAACGGATTTATACAATATCGAAAAAAAATTTTACTATAAACTCGACTTTGACTGAAATAACTACAAATTTCAATTGATTTTGATGCTAAACTCTCTACTCAAATGTACATGGCGGAACCTGAAATAACATGAAATTTCTAAAGTGCAATAGATATTTTTAATTAGACATAATTAATTTTTCGACGAATTTTGCTAAATTTAATAAATCCATAATGTTATCATAATCGGGTGGACATGAAATCTTAATACTACTGAAATAACCCCCATGCATTATTTCTTTCTTGAAAGCGTCTGTGTATTTTTTATACTCAGAAAGAAAAAATAATGAAAATTCCATTTCCATTTCATCGTCAAAATCATCGTCATCGTTCGTCAATTTCGATTTCACTATCGAATTCACAAACAAAAAAGGAAAAAAAATGTATCCTTTTTTGTTCGTTCCCAGTTTTTCCTTTCTACTCGACAGAAAATATATAAGAAAATGTATATATGCACTACACACATTTATACACAGTGTGGGGTATATAAGTATGAACTCAGCAGTTTATTTTGATATTACCCCCATCATGATCATCATCATATCATCATGACGTCAATCCCATTCTCCCCGGGAGAGATATTTTATGCTGGTTTGCTTTAGATATATTTTTCCATTCTACACTCAACCACCCCCCATTCCAGCCTAGACGCCTAGACATAAACCTCTGAAAATCTCATCACCAAAAGGATGATATATATTTTTTGAACTGTCAGATAAAAATATTAAAATAGGCAGTAGCACCAGCAGCTGGAAGGGAGGGGTTGTAGCGGAATGAGATGACGAAGATATTATGATGTTGTGTCGGGTGTATGTATACGGTGTGGAATGGATGAATATTACTATTTTTTTGTGTCGACATCTAGATGAAAGAAAAGAGAAACGGAAAAAGGAAAAGTAGAAAAATAAAACTAAACTGAAAGTTTTCTTTATGTTGTTAGTGTTTTTTTCGTTTGTTGTATGAATGGAAAATAATAATGAAGGCAAATTATAATGTTTCCATTGGCGTCAGGATAATAAAAGTCAATATAATAATGAACAGCATTCGTGCCGTTATGGGAATTTCCACTTTTCCTGAAGATATCTTCACAAATACGTTAGTTGTATAATAAATATCGGATTTATTTAATTTTTTGGTGTGCTCGTATCATCTCAGGGTGTGGCTTTTTTCAGGAAAAATTTATTTTATTTTATGTATATAATGTAATTTAAGATTTTTCCAATTTAAAAAGGCAAATGAAAAACGAACGATGATAGGAATCGAGGAAAAATGAAGAAGTAGTTCATGGTTATAAGAAATTGATCGAGTGGAAATATTATTTATTTTTCCCGTACGTAAACTACTCTATGTATCTGCAATACGACAAATACACCATCAAAAAGGAAAAATGTATAAAAGTTATTTTCCCTTCCAATATTTTTTTGTGTTTTTGATTTCTGGTGTTTTTTTATTCGATAATATGTCGAAAAAGCTCAGGTAATTTGAACACGAAATAAAACAGAAGACGGCAACAAAAAAAAACCATTTATTTCAGATATGTCATCATGAACAGAAAATGTTTATAAATAAATTTGGGGAGAAAATGTGGAAAATATTAAATTAGGGTTTGATGGTAGTACCAGCATTGAAAGGCTCTGGTGTTCAGAACATTAAATTTTATTTCCCAAAAGCTTAAATGAGCGTAATGTTAAAAGCTAATTTACCAAAAATCAGGGCCATAAAAAATTAATGAGCCGCGCGACGAGGCAAGGGAAATTGTTTGGGTTCAGTTTCAATATCATAGAAGAAAAGAAGGAAACCTATTAGCGTCTTAGATTCCAACAATTTCTTTTTAAATATTCTGCACGTGACATGTATGTATCTCTCTACACCATATTTATAAATACATGATGGAAATTTTATACATTTTCCATATTTCCATCCCATACTGTGTATAACCACTTATCCAAATTTCTATTCTGTTATGAAGTCTCCTTCAACCAAGGACATTTTTTTCTGTATATGTCTTCTGTTGTTTATCACTAATTTCATTCACTTTTGATAAAAAGAGACGTATATATCACCTTCTTCAGCACGAAACTTGTACCCAGCCCAAACCGTGTGCACACGAGAAAAGAACCGAATGTATATGAATGAGGATGTAAAGTGTAGAATGAATCTCGGCTCTCGCGCTATATGTATGTGGAGGTGGCACAAATCGATTCAGAACGAATTCAAAATTGAAATAGAGAGAGAGAAAGAGTGACAGATGGAATACATTTCTCATCGTCGCACATACCAGCACGAGAAGTAGAGTATACTACGTTTTAAGTTTAGGTCTGTGTTGTGTGTATACGAACATTCGACATTTTTGTTTATCCTCGTCGATTTTTTATTTTTATTTTCTTTGTGTCGTCGTTTAGTAGACGACGGACGCCATACCACCAAAAAATAAAAATTGTAAAGAAGGAAAATGTACACGAGAATACGCAAAAAAAATACATGAAAATTTGTTCCTGGTATGAGTGGTGGTTTCTGGGCGGATGAACTTTTTTTTCTATAATCGTACGGCTTTTATATACCACTCGGAAAAAATTAAATGGAAATTGTGAAAATAATTGGAATTGTGAAAATGAATGGTTGTTGTGTGGAAATTTTATGATTATAATATATTTTTGGGAGTTTTTTTTCACCACCCTTTGCTGATTTTATGTATGGTTATGAAACAGAGAGAGTAGAGAAAATTTTATTACATACATTTTCCCATAAAAAAAAATTCAAGTAATAATAAAAGCAGCAACGGAAAATGCTTATACTCTTATCTAGACAAGGACAGATAATGACCTTCAAAAAAAGAGGTCAAATAAGAATGAAAGGGATGAAATTTGGAAAACATAAAAAAAAATTGCGTGTGTGTAAGACATTATAGTAGACTATTGTAAATTTGTTTTTCTTTTTTTTTGGCTGGGTTTGTATTTTTATTTTTTGTTAATGTTTTTCCTCATTTGATTATGAGTATATTGATATTTTTCGGGTTTGCGTCATAATAAAGAAAATGTGGTAATTTTATGTGTATGGATTCGAGGTATGAGGTGGAAATTAATGTTGTGCTGTGATTGTGTACAGCCAGACTGTGACTTTCAATTTTCGACAGTGAATGTATCAAATAACAGAAACTTAGATTTTATCAACGGAAAAGATATAATTTATAAGACGATTTTAAGACAATTATAATAAAAGAAAATGTTAGTAAAATAGATTTATCTATGTAATTATTTAGTATATGGATGATGTTACGTTTCCAGGATGTTGATGTTGATGATGATTTTATCTTTATGAAATAATACTTGGGTACATGCAAGAAACTTTTCCTTTCTAATATACTAAAGTACATTATTTTCCCTCTCTTCCTCCCGTTGCGTTCTTTATTCCGACATTATCATGTCTCATATTTTATTTGTATGTGTGTATATTCGGACGCCTGAAAAATATACAATAATAACATTGAGGCGCCTTAAGGACGAGTCGTCGTTAACTATTGATTTTACGCAAAAATATAAAATTCTCGTTTACTGAAAGAATGGAAAACAATTTTCCAGATTCATAACACAAAAAAAAATAATATAAAATAAAAACAAAACTCGTCGTCTAGTCCCGACGACTCGACGTCGTCGTCTTTTTCGTATACATAGTTTTTTTTATATATATTTTGTCGACGTCTACAACACATGCTTCTCATTCTTATAAATTTTCCGTTTTTTTTTTGGGGAGAATAAATAAAGTAAAATTCCTTCCACCCATTTCGAATAATTTACAAAAAATAAAAATATACGAAGGAAAATGGAAAAATCGACAACAAAAATATATTGTGGCTGGCGTACCCTGCATACCACTGACTATATATGTATATGTGTGTATTGCGTTGTAAATACATCCCAGTAATTTTTTTTCAATTCCTATCTTTACTAGGAATTTTCCGTTTTTTGTTATTTTAAAATTTTAATTACTATTTGCTATTAAAATTGAAAGCATTAACCATAATTTTCATTTCGAATTTTTTCCCAGAGTATGTACTCGTAAGCTATATTGATTTAAATGTATGTATAAATCAATTTTTTTCATGGGGCGCGTTCTATAGCTCAATCCCTATCCCCTACACACTTTATACAATGAGAAGATATATTTTCACTTTTTTTAATTGATTGAAAATTGTGTGTGTTTGAAGGCTACTTTTTATATGTAGAAAGATCGTTTTGGTTTTTTAGAATTTGGGTGGGGTTTCTTGTTCGGCAAGGACATTACCATGTATATATATATATATATATATATATATATATATATATATATATATATATATATATATATATAATACCTATATAAAATGTTCGACGAAAGAAGAATTTGAATTGCTAATTAGTGTCGAATTTCCTTGCTCGAATCGAAACCTTTATGTTAATCAGGGAATACTTGAAAATTGTTGTGGTGTATATTTTTGGTGGGCGAAAGTTTTGGTCGATGGGTTTATAAAAACTTTATATATATATTATCCGGAAAATCAGATAAATTAAAACGTATTTCTGCAGGTGAAAAGCCATGCAATTGTGATGTAATATTGGTTTCCTAAGTAAATTTTTTTTGTGAAGTTGGCCTAGTCTGTGTATTTATTAAAAATAATATATATTACAAAAATAAAATTCTAACTTCTGAATTTTGCGAAGTTAGATCCTTTGCCAGATATTCCAATATAATTAGAATTTTAACTAAAATTACATTTATATTTTACATGTAAAGTATAAATTTGTCTGATTAAACCTGTGGTTTTATGATGCTTCCGACAAAATTACTTTTAATATATTTGGAGTTATTTGGATATATCTGGCCCAAAGCTCAATTTCGTTTAGTTGCCGCGGGTACGACTTTCTTTAATTTTAATTCAAGTAAGGCAGGAGTTACATCTCTTTAAACCATGTAGCCTTAAAACGAAAAATTTATAATTTAAATTTATGTAAATGTAATTTTAGTTCAAATACGAGTAATATTTTTTATTTGAACCAGAGCTCAATTTCGCTAACCTGTTACGAAAAGATTTTTTCCAAATCTTCCTAAAAGTAAGGCATGAGTGTGACCATTTCAAAACCACCTAGCCTTAATCTGATAAATTTATATTTTTCGGATGTCAAATTTAAATGAATTTTTAGTTCAAATGCAAATTATAGGGATATATCTGGCTCCACGACCAATTTCACTAATTTTGCCACAGTACGTTTTTTCCAAATTTTCCTAAAAGTAAGGCATGAGTATGACCATCTCAAGAGCACATAATCCAACAAATTTATATTTTAAGCATTTCATTTTATTTATAATTTTAGGTCAAATAGAAGAAATATAATTTATCCAACTCAATAAGGCATAGGCGTGACCATCTCAAATCCAAATTGCCTTAATTCGACAAATTTATAAATTACGAAACAAATACGAGTTACATATGAGTATATCTGGCTCAGGGCCCTATTGCCACAATACGATTTTTCAAATTTTTCTTGAAGGAAGACATAACTATTTCAAAATCATACAGCCTTAATTCGTTAATTCGATAAATTTATACTTTTAACGTGCAAAATTTCGCTCTAACAATTTTTAATAAGTGACAAATGATATTTATCGAAACTTTGTTAATTTTTTTTTAAATTAATTTTTCTATGGTCGAAAAACCAGAATGACATTTATGACAATCTTCTTTTTATAATGTTACGTTTATAATTGTTTTAGATTTTTGTTTGGTTACCACTTAGGTATGAGTGTGATCATTTCAAAACAACGTAGCCTTAATCCGACAAATTTATACTTTTAGCACGCAGAGTTTAAATATAATTTTACCACAAACAGTTGTTCTGTGAACACGTATGGTCCAATTTCGTTAAGTAGCTATGGTTCGATATTTTCCTAATTTTCCTAGTGTTGCCTGATAATATTTTTTAATTTTCTGGGGCAGAATCGTGAGTTAACTTAAATATGAAATCAAAACAGAATTCTTAAAGAATTAATGGTTGAAGTTCTGGAACATGAACAACTGGCATACATTGTTCTATGCTTATTCCATTTCTTACCCAACTAGTTATTAGTGTTTGAAGATACGATCGGTCGTTCAACCAAATTTCTATTATAATGGTTCAAGAAATAGGACCTTCTGGATTACGGCATTATGCATATACAAGTCACTTAAACCCCTACTTTGAAAGGTCTCTATCTACTACCTTTACGCTTTTAACCTTTGTGCCGTTTTGAAAAATCCCTTTTTGAAATATATCGTTTCGACCGATTCAGTAAATATTTATACCTAAAGCAAATTCCTCTAATTTAACTTTATGTGGCGGCGAAGAAGCGAACATATTTGTTTTATTTTCATTTATTTTATTTTCAATAAAAGCTGGAAAAGTACATGTTCACATCACACTATTTCCATTTTCGTGATTCCATAACTCACGAAGGAAAAATCCGGTGTTCATATCAAAACCATTAGTACAAATTTTTATAGTGAATCGCATTATTTTTAACCACAAAGGCTGCCAAATCCATCATCTCTTCCCAACCTGCCAACTAACTAATTCGCTTGGGCTTATTTTGGACTAATTAATTTTTAGAATTATTAAATAATTTCAGTAAAATTATTTTATTAACCAACTAATTTACTCGACTCACATCGATGATAAAAGACCAGCTGCCCTGTTTAAAAATACTAGGCCTCCCATATTTAATAAAACGTAATAGTTCAAATACGATTTCGACAAATTTTGCTGATTCACTTAAATCTCCGAAAATTCCGAATACCAAAGTATGTTAAAAATTCACAAATTTTAAAAATAAATTTAAAATTTTCAAAAATTTTAAATATTCTGACATAATTTGTTTTCTATAAAATTAATGAGATATAAAGTGAACAAGCTTCACAGAATTGGGGTGTGTCATCTGAATATTTTAAATAAACTTTTTCCGAACAATTTCAACCACTTTTATATTAAATAGAAATCCGATGAACGCCCAACGAAAATTTATTCTCAGTGAAACGAACGAATTATTCACATCGCAACACCCCAATAAATTATTTAACAGCGCACAGCAATAAGAAATATTTGGGATGTTTCACCTACTTCGATATTCATAAGCGTTGGACACTTAACAAATTTCTAAAATTTAAAACTAAATTCCATCTCACATCGATATACTCACACATAAGTACATAAACTCACATCAAGGCAAATATCATTCGATAAATAAATAAATAAAATAAAATTGGAGATATGTCAAGAAAATTCCCAGTGAGTTTTTCAGTGAAAATACACAAAAAAATTCTGTATGGTAATTTTAGAATTTTTAAATTTTTTTAGAGGTGAAACTATTTTTAGACTTGGAATTTATTTCACAGTATAGTTTTCAACCAACAACAACTCCAAAAACTAATAAAACGACGAAAACAGGAATTCATCACAATTAAAGTATACTAATTGATTGAATTATTAAATCTAATTAATTGCGATGAGTTTTTCTTAATTTTTCTTAGAAAATTCCCCATAACAATGTTTTTTGAATGTGACTCGTTCTCGAAAATATTTTGCAAAATAAATTATTGGTCGGTGTAATAAATGGACTTTTTTTTGCGGGCGACATATGATGGCGTCCCGAATTCCCCGTCTCCCGCCTTGATGATATCCAATCCATTAACGTTGTTTTTTGTTAATGTTTTGACAAATGTTAAAACAGAAGTCGTGTATTATTATTATATTACATTGGCGCTCAATGTGTTACTCGAATATAGGTTTGAGTGAATTTTTATGTGGCGTCTTCCCATTTGTAACATTGAGCCGTCATAATAAATTGATTTTTCGTTTTCATTCCATATCAGCACATACATAATCATAATAATAACAACAACAACCAGTAAACCGATCAAATTACTTTATGGCTAATAGGTTTTTATATCTCTAGCAATATTTTTAATAAGAGTCGCCGCCGTCGTTGTCGTCGTCATCATCGACGTACACGGTCGTCCAAACAACGTATAGCATAAAATGTATATCACAAATATATACTAGGATCTAATAAATTATGGAGACGCCATAAAGTTTTCCCCGCATACATATATAGATTTTATATTACTATGTATGAGTACGTGTGTGTATATGTGTTTTTGTGTACATGAAAATTGGATAAACTTTTTCTCTCACCTTAGGGAAATTTATTTTACACACATTTTCTGGTTATTATTAGGACAAAGTTTTTTTATTTTTTCTAAATTATACAACAAATTTTTTGTGTCAAACCACCAACATCATTACGATCATCACACTCAACAATGTCTCAAAAGGATTATGTTGTGTATGTGTGTTATAGAGAGTTACAAAATACTTGTCGAAAAATTTAATAAGCATTCCTTTAGGGGGTATATATAGTACACTCGGATACAAAAAAATAAATTATCCAATTGAGTACCTACACACCTGATGATAGTCTATACAACGCTATAATCCAGAAGGATGTCCTCCACCCACATATACACACGGAATATAATCAAATTTGACAGCTGATACGTCATGTACAGACATTCAGATTTAATTTAAGTAATTAAATATATTTTTAATTTGTTATATAATTTTAATCCGAATCAAATAAAAAAAAACATTTTAATTTTCCAATTAAATTTTAATTAACTCAAATAAAATTAAATAAATAAATAAAACGGAATCTACACTACGATACACACTCTGGTGTAATACGCCTTCAATCGATAGAGCGCGAGATTTTTTTAAATAAACAAAGTGAAAACATAACCCATCAACTTGTTATATTGATCTACCTACGGGTTTTTGGTAATTGGGAGGCTATATAAATTTAATTGTTGTTTCTAAATTTTCTGCTTATTTTATGTAAATATTTTTTTCTTACATTTTAAAAGCTTTGTGGGCCCTAAAAACTTTTTGGAAATTTGTCACAATTATATATTTTCAGTAGGCACGAAATTTTAAAAATTACAAAATTTATTCAAAATTGCAATTGCAATCACAATATGATAAAATTTCAACAAAATCTAAAATTTATTTGTTTTTTAAATATCCACACCACACAAGAACCTCGAGGGATTCCCAAAGGGAGCTTGCTCCTTTGGGAGGTCCTGGAGAGCGATGTTCGCAGGGAAAAACAGATTTTGTTTTCATACCTGGTGGAGGCCGTATAGGAGGTCTGACCGCTGAAAGATATATCGAGGACATTTTCTTTGATCATGTAGTGCCCTATGCAGGATATATATGGGATTTCTTATTGATACATGACAATGCCCGGTGTCACACAGCTCGAAGCACTCGGCGTTCATGAATGAGGTTGGACTCGAGACGATGAAGTGCCAGCCCTCAGTCCTAACATGAATCCAATTGAGTATTTATGGCACGAACTAAAACCGTGGGTCCGAGCCAGAAATCTGGTATCGTCTAACATCAGTGACCTCAAGATTGCGTTGGATGCTGAGTGGCGTGTTATCCCCCAAGTCTTTGTCAAACCTTAATAAAGTCAATGGGGAACCACATGCGAACCGTTGTAGACGCAAGGAGAGGGGGGGGGGGGCAATACTAAGTATTAACCAATAAAATTGTTTTTGTTTTGCTTGAATTTTTTGTTGTAATTTAAATTTTTCAATATTTTTTTCATCAATTTTGGTTGCGTTTTCATTCAAAATTCATTATAGAAAAAACTGCTAACCGTATATCAGGCTTTCAAAAAATAATGTCTTTTGCAAATCGGTTCTGTGAGCGCTGAAGGTTTGGTATATTTTTGTTTAGAATTTGATAATTTTAAATTTTTAAACTTTAATCCAAACTTCCGCGTTAAACTTTAGTTTTCAGAAAAAGCTAATTTGAAAACAGAATCAACATTCCAAATATGCCTAAAAACGCAAGATTACGAATACATGTTGAAAACCTTACCAGCTCTGCGAAAATGGCCCGAAAACGAAAAATGGCTCCAAAACTATCCTAATTTTTTCATTTCATTTTACTGTTTGTTATTTGGGTCAATTTTCGTTTTGGAAAACCTTATGTGTGTTATGAACAAAATGAATTTTCATTGTGTCCTTTAGGTGCCACAATATTATTTTATGTGCAAACCAACCACGTCATAAGCAATATTATTTCAATATGAATTTTTTCTCGATCAATTAATTGTTAACCATTTCGTTCGATAGGGTTTCGCGAAAATGGCCCAATGAAAAATAGCCGAAAACCAAAAATGAATATTGTCCCATTAATTATGAAAAATGACTCAATACAAATTTAAAAAATGGCGCATAAACAAAAATGAAATGTCACGATTTCAATCAATAAACGATTTCAATCAATAGTTTTAAAATTCCCACCACAATTTTACTATTGCCAATAGGGCACTGCTTAAAATCGCTAAAAAATCTACGAATATATATAAACATTTTAGCGAAATCATAAATTCATTTAATATTACAACATATTTTTATGTAATTCTAGCTAGCTTTTCAACGGTAGAACATAATCCCAACTTTTATTATTTTTAGAGCCAAACTTCATTTATTTTTTTCATTTCACATTATGAAATTAGGCGAATTTTCATTTTTATTTTTGGATTATTTTCATTATAGGCGATTTTTTGCGAAGCCGAATTTGTCTTGTTGTGAAATTGAAGCATTTTTAGATTATTTATTACGTTTATACTCGTATCTCCTATCCGAGAAGTGTTCACGAGTTCTCTTTCATATATTCGAATAGGTCAGAATTTGTTCTATATAGGGCCGTATATGATGAATTTCACAATTTTTTATTAAAGTTTATTCTTTGCAATCTGTTCTGGGGCCGAAGCTCTCCCAACTCTGTCGCGGTTCGCTTTCCACGTGCTACTTTACGCAGTTGCCTGTCAAGTCGATTATGTGTTACTATAGGTCCGATATACGTAGAACCATCTGCTCCATGTCAGCCCATAGTACTGGTATGGAAGATGGGTTCGCCTATGAATTCTATACTCCGACAGGGGATCATAGTTGGAATTTCACCATGGTTTTAAAAATTTAAAAGTTTCTAATTACTCAATTTTTTCTCAATTGGAAATTTTGGTATTTTCACCAATTGGAATTTATCCGGTCCCAAATAAGCGACATACCTGATTTATTTGAGAAACACCCGAATGGCCGGAATTCTATAAATGTTCGGAAGTACAGACTTACTATTATCCTGCTGGTTAGTGCAGGTTGGTACTTTCGATCATACGAATTTTTTCAAACAATAACTGCCATATTTACGTCAAGTGGGATACATCTGGGAATACCCTCGTATTTCAAACATTTCAGAAATTTAATCTTTGTGGGAGTATTACACTGTACAACCAAATTCTAATAAGAAAACGAGAGTTTTGATTATATATCGCCCATTAGCTGCAAGCAAGTATTATTAATTTTTCAATACATTCTGAATAGTGAAATAAATGTTTTTCTATTCCTACATCCTCAATTGGATCTTTTTTTATTATCCCTTTAACCTGTCTTGGGGTCAAGGCTCTCCTAACTCTTTCGCGGTTTGCTTTTTCCGTTCTTACTTTTACGCCAGTATCGGCCAATTCGAGGACGTACGGTTACAGGTCCGATTTTTATCACGCTCTGCACATTGCATAGCTCCATGCCAGCCTATACTGGCATGGAAGATGGATCGGCCCATGAGTTTTGCACTCCGACAGGGGGTCATAGATGTGTTCCATTTCATCACAGATCGTAATCTGTTGATACAAATTCCCTTTCCATCCTGCCCCTATCGGGATTCGAACCCGGTACTCCCAATTCAAACGGCAAGGCTTTAACCACTGTGCTATTTGGAAATCGGATCTTCGATCGGAGTCCTTGCCAACCCACCAAACACACAGCATTACCTTTCTTGGCGTCAAACCTGGCTTTGATACCATTTGGGAAGCTTCACCTCGTTTCATCTATGATCTTTTCCGCACAACGTTGTCGTATCTTATCCACTCTTCATCATCAGTAATCATTCGCGTTAGAAATGGCTCGATTTCGTTCCGTTTCAGCAGCGTTTCGCAGATAGAAATCCGGTCCATTAAATTTTTGACTGTTAATTCATGTGGTACCCAAACGTCAAGCTTTTTATTGTATCCAGCCATGTTCAAATGGCTTAAAACTGTTTTGTGATCAATATTTAGTTCTTTACCAATTACATGACTGCTTATATGCCGGTCTTCTTCAATTGTCTGCATGATTTCATCGACTTTTCCAGTGGTTGGTCGACCAGAGCGAGGTGTTTCTTTGACATCCATATTTCCAGGACGACAGCCTGAGCCGCGTTTTTACCTTTGTCGTAATAAAATTGTAAAATATATCGAATTTTTTCATTATTTATCTCCATGTTTAAAATGTTGTAACTTTTTATTCACTTCAAAGATTTTAATGTTTTGGATATGTCAAAGTACAAGTTAAAGTGTCACCTGTTAAACACACATAAGAAAGATTGCCCGATACGATCAATGGTTACTGAGATATATGAATGTAAAGCCATCTACCGGGAAAAAGGCCACGAACTTTTCCCCCTACCTAGTATATATATATTTATGTTAATACAATCTTAATGTTTCATTACTTTTAACTCAAAACTTAATTTTTAAAAAATAACTACAATTGTCAAATTATGTAATAATTTTATTGACAAACTTAACTGTTGCGGAGAGAACAAATTGAGTAAAATGTCACAGAAGAAAAACCTGAGTGGCCATCCAAATTTGATGTTTGATGTTTGATGTTTAAGAACGGCCTAACATAAACCAGTATAAAAATAACTACAACTACAGCTATTGCTTCTGTACTTATCAGATAGTTTTATGCAAATTTATAATTTTGAGTAATTCAATGATTTTGGATTCGAATATCATAAATCGTGATAATATCCATCTTTTTTATGACTATATATTTCTCATAAGCAATATGATATAAATCAAATAAGATACATAATGAAACCACAAATCAATATCTACTTTTAAAAAAAATGATCGCGCGAAAAACATGGTACAATTATATTTCCCGTTTTTTTAGATTTTGAATGACAAGTCAATCATAAAAAAATCATTATTAAATCCGTAGATCGCGATCGCGCTACATAGCGATATAGCTACATTTTTATTTCTAATTGTCAATCAAAAAAATACGTGATCGAGAGAACAAATATTAAATGATAATAAGCGTGGAGAGTGTAATAATGATAACAAGAATAGGCGATGGCGCGCATCAATGAAAATGTATTACTACTTCAAACTGATATCAAATTATAAACATCACACATAATATTCACGATCGATCGTATCGTTTGCTCCTCAACCGTATCTAATATAAAAGTATAAATAAGAAATTAATTATCAACAAAATAATCGCATCTAGTATTAATTATTTATTTGTTTGTTTGTATACGCGATCGTATAAGATCGATCAATCAATATTGCTTAGATGTACAAAGTATGTGTGTATTGAGCTCCACATAAGAGTTCGAGATGACTTGAAAGCGCGATTATATTATTAAAACAAGAAGTTTCATATTTCAATTTAGAAGTAAAATTTTTTATGAACGAACGATCATGATTATTATTCCTCGGATCATTATCAACATATTTTAAGTCAACAAATGAATGTGTATGTGTGTGTATATATATATATAGAGAATATTTTTCTTATGTTATACAGAGAGCAAAATTTATTGTATAATAGCAAGAAGAATAATGATGATGATAAAAATAATTATAGTCATGTCAAAGCCTAGTAAAATAATAGTAAATAGAAAAATTAGAATTCTTGTAGTTTAGTTTTTTTCTTCTATTTATGATTATTATTATTATTATGATTATAATACTCTTCATCGGTTATAATATAGTTTTTTGTTGTGTGTTTAATGTTGTACCGTCGTTTTTTTTTTGTATAAAGTCGACAGAAAACTATAATAATAACTTAAAACGCGGTCATATAAGAAACGACGACGACGACAAAACACCAAACGCAAGATAAAATTTATGTGATAGGATTTTCTTTAGCGACGATGGCAATAACGCAACGCGATGACATGACGACGACGTTGGTTTAACGTGTTCTTTTTCAGTCGAGGATACTTTGAACGACTCACGCTTATATGGCCGTTCAATAATAATAAAAATTACATATGATGAATGAACAATTTATTACTGATAAAATTGAAATTGCACTTGCCTTACATTTTTCTTAGAAAAATGCGTTTACTAGTTTTTTTTTTGTTTTATTTCATATCGTTTGCTTGCAATTGATTATTCAAGCGGTTCATTATTATAAATTTTATTTATATTATAATTAATGATCGTACTTGATCATAAAATACATTTGTTATAGATGTAGAATATTGTTGATTTATTTAATTTTACGAGTAGTGCTTGTGTACGGTTATTCGCTATAAATTTAGCACAGTTTCCTAAATTAGTTGATTGCATAATTGAAATTAATTAGGTTTAGATGTTGAGGATGTTAAATAATTTAATGTTTTGCAATTTTGACTCGGAAACGATTTACAAAATTTGGCTTTCAGTATCTTATAGTTTTTCGATTTAATGTTGGTTTTATATTCACTCGAAATTAAAAATTGTTCCATCATTAAAAATCAAAAACCATTTAGGATCATCAAAATTTTTGGTTGTAAACAACTTGTTAATTTAACTGACTCATAGATACTGCGATAAATTGACTCAAGTATTGTGCAATTTAATGTTAGACGCTCGAAATTTTTCATAGCTCATGGTTACAAATAGTTTTAATAAAAATGATAGTTAGTATATTTCCCCCAGAGTTGATGATAATAAATGTTATCTGAAGACAAAAGTTACCAAGTTATTGAAAATGGCATGAATAATTTATAGTCCACTCAATTTTTAAAACTGAAGTGCAATTTCATTCGAATATTGGACATTTACAATTAATTAATGATTTATAAAAATTCTATAAAGTTTAAAGACAATTTTCTTCCAATTTTAACGGAAATTTAAAATTACCCAGCGTAGCAGGCTATTCTACATAATTTTGAGTATTTTTTACCAGGTTCACTTAATTATTTATATCGGGTGATTTTTTAAGCGTTCGTTTTATAATTTTTTAAAAAAACAGTAAAATTGCAAAAACGTATGAAATTTTTATTTGAGTCGATAAATCAATGTTTGCCATTTACTTTTTTAAGATTATTTCATGTAAATGTTCTTATTGCTGCAACAGTGACACACTCAACATTCACTCATTTCTAAGATATTCGATTCAAAAGATGCCCAATAATTCATATCGTTATTATTCTGTATCAAAAGATGCTCTCTTTTGTAGTTATCGCTAGCAAATTAGGTAAAATTCCATATAAAAAATTACTCAACTTCCGAAAAAAATTAATATTTTTGGTAAGATATAGGAAACTATTTTAATTGTAAAAATTAAGATCCGATTGATGAGGATGTAGCAATAATATACAAATTATTTTACTAATCAGAATATATTTTTATTTACTGTTGAAAAACGCCGTTTTTCAATTTTGAGTAATATTTGCTCTACTAAAAAATTAAAAATTTTGGATTGTGTCACTTGCAGCAATTGAGCGAATCTTTCATGTTGTCATTTTGATGAATTTTTATGAAGTTCACTCAAATATATGGGATAATATTACCAATTAGAAATAAAATAGATTTACTAAGTAACTTCAGCAAAGGTGTCTGTAGAAGAAAAAAATTAAATTTAGTATTTTTTAAAGATGTCTCAACTTGCCCTCGCATATAAATTAATCTCAAATACCAATTCTTAAGGACCTCATTCGTTTTAGAATTATTTTTAAATTTTTACTCAAAGATGTATTTTAATGTGTATCTTCAAAAGTCAGCTTCAATAAGTGTTAATAGGACGTTAACATAGCTTAACGACATAAATTATTGTGTTTCGACATAAATTATTTTAATTTTCACTCAAAGTATCAGTCACATAAATTGTGTATCATTGAAAGAAACTGGAAATTATTCGTTTCGATACGCTATGTAAGTTTGGCGTAACTTTTAATTTCACTCACTATATCCGTTTTGAAAGAAATTTTTGTCCAATTTCACTCAAATATTAAAATTACTCGGTTTACAAATTTGTAATTTTTGGAAACAAAGTTTAATCAAATTAATTTTAAAGAAATTATTTTAAATTTCACTCAAGCTGATATACAATTAAAACGTTTGTCAGTATATTTTCCAAGAACAAAACTAGCAATAAGTGTTATTAGGACGTGAAATTAGTGTTTCGGCATAAATTAATTGATTTGTCAGTCAAATAAATTATCTATTAAACTAATTGGGTATAGTTTAGTGATATTTCATTGTTGAAAATATCAATTTTCTTCAAATTTCACTCAAATATTAAAATACACGTGTGCGATGCGATTTTGGAATATTGGAAATAAAATTCAATTTTGATTGTTATTTTAAATTTCACCCAAATGTATGGAAGTTCTACATATTATGAGTTAAAAAGTAATAGCGATAAAATTGTCGTAGGTTTCTCAACTCCTTCAAAAGGAGTCAATTTCAAATTGAGAGTAAATATATTTTTTTGAGTATTTCAGATATTAATTTATAAATTTCACTTAATAAGGTAAATGTTTATTTTCCAAATATCACTCAAAAATTATATTAAATTGTTTCAAAATTCTACAAAAATTTAAAAATGCGATGTTGAAACCTTTCACATAATTTTAAAAGATTTCTATAATATGATTCTAAATTTTGAATGTGGTTGGTGTTTCAATTTTCACATAAAAATTGTGATCATTAACATCAAATTCGTTTTAGAGAAATTATTTTAAATTTCACTCAAGCTTATACTCATACATAATTAAACGTTAGTCAGTGTATTTTTCTAAGAGTAAAAATTGGCAATAAGTATTATTAGGACATTAAATTAGTGGTTCGACATAAATGAATTTATTTGTCATTTAAATAAAGTATCTACTAAATTAATTACGTATAATTTAGGGGAATTTAACTGAATTTTTAAAAATTAAAATTAAATAAGTGCAGTTTCACTAATGAAAATGTTCTTCAAATTTCACTAAAATATTAAAATTACAAGTCCGCAATTTTGGAGTGTTGGAAATAAAATTCAAACTGTTAATCCTGGCTGATCTCTTTTCAGCTCGGTCCAAAAAGAACACAAATTTCACTCGTCATTAGAAATCTCTATTTAGTTTTAACATTTCATTTCAATGAGCACAAATTGTGGATCTTTATCCGTCGTTGCCTCCAAGAGTTTAACTTCAAAACGCATTAAATTTGAAATTTCACTCAAAAGTTATAATCGTGCATCATTGAAGTTTTTTAGCTGGTAACTTTGATCTAGAAATTATTTCAAATTTCGCTCAAATGGATCTCCAAGCGTATGAAGGTTCTACATATTATATGAGTATTGTTCACTTTTATGTACATATCGCACATTTGCTACAACAGTGACACTCTCAAAATTCACGCATTTGTAAGATATTCGAATCAAATAATTCCCAATAATTCCCGTTTTTATTATTTTGTATTAAAACAAACTTACTTATGTAGTCATTTCTAGCAAATTAGGTAAAATTCCATATAAAAAATCACTCAATTCGCGAAAGAAATTAACATTTTAAGACATTCGAAATTATCCTAAGAAAATTTGCAAAATATTAAAGAATTATAAAAAATAAGGTCCGATTGAGGATGTAGGAAAAGAAAAACAATTATTTTACTTATCAGAATGTATTTTATTTTTGTTGTTGAATGTTGTTTACTTTTGAAAAACGCCGTTTTACAAACAATTTTCGGTGATATTTTCAAATCGCTATACTGAAAAACTAAAAATTTTGGATTGTGCCACTCTTGCAGCAAATGAGCGAAATACCAAATTGATATCAAATATATTTTTTGAGCTTTCAATTATTTTCAGCGATTAATTTATAAATTTCACTTAGTTTCATAATTTTTGTTTTTGAAATATCACTGAAAATTTTTAAATATGATGTTTGAATGAAACCTTTCATATAATTTTAAAAGATTCCGAGTATTGATATGATTGTGAATTTTGAATGTGGTTGGTGTTTTAATTTTCACACAAAAACAACATCGGTGCAAAATGATTTCAATTTTTCCAAACTAAACTAACTAGTAGTTTTTACGTTTGAAATTATTTTCAAATTTACACTCATGATTGATATCTAATCAACCCTCAGTTCTCTTAAATTCCGCTCAAAAGTCAAAATTTTCTTTCAAATTATCAACAGTTAAATATTTTTTTTACCTAGAAGTGGTTTTTAAAATTCACTCAAATAGATCGCTCTAATACATTTATAGTATTATTGGTCTATAATAGCTTAAATAACACAGTCGCTAATTTTTCATAGTCGAAAGAGTCATTTTTAATTTATACGGTATTTTGCAAAATCACCTCAGGATTAAAATATTGCAATCATGAGTCTGCAGTTATAATAACAGACCAACTCAATGTATCTGCGTGTCTATATAGTTATGAAAAACCCAAACTTGCCAATCCAGATACATAATAATAAGCAGAATATAATAAGAATCCCATCAAATCAAAATCAAATATTCGTTTCACGATTATCCAATCTTAGATTTCCGCTGAAAAATGTATAGTTAAGATGAAAATAAATCTGTTGCATAAGCATCCGTAACACGTGCTTCATTTAAAATTCATCAATCGTCTTTTGTGTTCTCTTCGATATTTTAGAATATATTTTCTTATTAAGATTTCGATCTTTAAGCGTAAAACAATTCTATATAATAAATACAATACGTATACTGCTTTTTACTGCATGCATGAAATTTCAAGGTCTGCACATCTTGGTATAAACCAAATTACACAAAACAAATAGTTCGCATTGCAAATATATTTGCACATAAAATACTGACATTTAACAACAAAAATTATTCGACTTTATTAATATTTCTTATTGTAAACAAGATGTTGATCAATCACAATCATAATTTTAGTGCGGTTCATTAGTCATTCGTGTATTATATTATACGTACAATAGAATTAATGAACCGACCTTTCAATGTCGCCGTCAAAATAACAAAAAAAGTTTCCCCTTTCGTTACCGGGTACCCTGTGCATTTCAAGGTTGGTTAAACTGCATTGTGGTGGTGGTTGTTAATAAAATAATTTTTAATTGTTGGTTTAATTACTAGAACCATCTGTTGAATATGACAAGAATCATTTTCTATTGTTTTTTTTATTTTTTTTTATCAATACAAACTTTTCACTGAGTAGGTACATTACATATACCATTACTTGACAAGACAAAACAGATGTGGTATCTCTCGCCATTAGATATTTCTTGACATATCGCGATATTGAAAACACATGGTTGACAGACATACAGGCTATATGCGATCATCGCGAATATTATTAGGCATTTCGTTGATTTGTAGACTCAAGTCGCGAAAAAGAGAGAAAACCTCTTAATATTAATGTGCAAATGACAATTCAATGTCATCTCCACCGTCTCCTATATATACGTGTTTTTTATGCATAATCTTTATATACACACAACAGACGTATAGATCATGTATGATTCATCGTCTTAATTATATAATAATTACGTGTACATTATGTCCCGCAATAACAATTTTTGTATATTACTTACCGTCACGTGTATTTTATGTTCCCGATTGTTTATATAACGACCACGTGGTTCCGATAACATTATACTGACTGTATAATGCCACCTGTTAAAAATGAATTGAATTCAACTCGAGCCGAAAACACTTGGCGCGGCGCGGCAATAAAATTTCAAGCTCACAACATTTTTTTTTTTATAATTTGTTTTGGGTTGAAGCGCGAATATTTTAGATTTAGATTGTATGTGCTAAAAATATAAACGCGGGTTACAAATTTATTGGAAAATAAACGAAGATGATTGATGGGAAAATATTTTTTTTGTTTCATGATCATGTGCCAACAAAAATTGAATGTTTTGACGTTTTGTTACTCGTTAAACTACAAATGTCCAGAGCACGTTTTAATTTCTATTCTCTAATATTTATTATTTTATGTTGTTTGTTTTCTAAAAATATTCGTATACGCGGGTCCCGTCAAAGCTAAATGTCCCATAATGTTTTTTGTCGTATTTACGTATGCGTTAATTTAGTTTTTTTTGTTTGTTTCCTAATAAATTTTCTAATTAAAGTTTATAAATAATCGTACATCTTTCTTCATTTTTGTTTGTGTTTGTATGGGTTTTGCTTGAGACGCGGTCGGTGCGCGATATATTGCTTTTTTATATATAGAAATTGAAACCAATTTGAACCAGTTTTAGCGGGATGTATTCGTGCGTCTATGCCGCATTTTATGTGCCAAACGATCACACTTTAGAGTTTGTGATTCATTTTATGGATCATCTTCCTATGAAATATTTCTCACGTTGGTTACTACAATATTTAAGAATGGTTGATAGTTATATTTATATTAAATCGATCGTAGACGAATTTTTTGAGTATTTTTTCATAATATTTATTGCCACATTTGACTTGCAGAAAGAATGGAATCAAAACATGCATATAAGTGACGGAAACTAAATAAAACATATCTTCTATGAAATTTGGCTTGGTGCAAAAAATTATGAGTTAAATTTTAAAATTGAGTGATTTTTTTTAAAATTTTAAATGTTCATCTCTATTGCAATTGGCAGTTGATGGTTTTGTGATATATTTTTCATACGACCGCCTTTTTCGATTATTAAGTGTTCTGCAATTGAATATTATCATATTTGCCAATTTCACTTACAAATCTACAAAATCAACTTTAGTTTGTAGGCAAACAAATGTTTACAAAATTATACATTTTACCTTAATATTTTGACTGAATTTGAATTAGGTGAAAATAAGAGTTATTTCTCTAAGTTCTAATTGAGTAAAATATATAAAAAAAAAGTAGTTATATAAAAAATTAGATATAAAAAATATACAACTGTGAAATTTAAAAAACGTTCTTAATATGATCGACTAAATTATATCGAGTTGATGTTTGGTATCGAACGTTTCACGAGGCGGCGGAGAGCTAAATTACAAAAATTTGAGGTGTTTATATTCCTAACAGTTATAGTATGAATTTTTAATTTTGAGTAATTTTAATTGTGAGTGAAATTTAAATTTTTGAGTGAAATTGAATTTTGAGTTAATTTAAAACCAAATGTTAGAAGCGTATGTATCAGCGTCAAATTTAAAATTTCATTTAATCACATAAATGAACAACAACAGGTCATTACGAAAATGTTCTAAATATGAAAAACGTTTATTACCGAGCTACAAAGCAGTTAGATTTACTCAGTTATAAATATTATTATTATTCAGAAATAAAATGGATTTACTAAGCAAATCAGTTTTAGCGGGTTATTGCGGCCTGGTAACGGCTTCTGTAGAAGGAAAAATGTAAATTTTTTGTTTAAAATATGAAGAAATTAGTTTAAATTTCACTCAAACTAAGTGTTATTAGTACGTTAAGTTAAATAATATATCTGTTATAAACAAATTGAGTATAATTTAGTGAAATTGATATTTATTTGATTCAAAATTAGCTTAATTTGGCAGAAATAATATTGAATTTCACTCAATGTTCATAATTTAAAACTTGTCATTGCATTCATACTGTTCATTAACCAATAATTTGTACAATTTTGTCACTTCTAAAAATAGAAATTTTTCAAATTTTATTCAAGTATTAATATTACACGTCTACAATTATGGAATTTAAGTTCTCTTAGTTAATTTGCAAATTTCACTCGATTAAAAACAAAACAGATTTACTAAGTCAAATTTATCTGTGTATTTAAGACAAAATATGATTTAAAGGTTTTAAAATTTTATTCAAGTAACTAATTAATCTCAAAAGATAGATTCGAAGCTTAGCCATAAAAAATTATCGTTTACATGTTTATATGCAATTTCTGTAAATTTATTATAATTTTAAGTTATTGAGTGAATTTTAATTTTGAGTGAAATATTAATTTTGTGTTAAAGTTTATTTGTAAACAAATGTTAACATTAAAATTACCAACAGTTATTCGAAATTCCATTCGTATCGATAATAATTAGCGGGTCAGTGTTCCTAAGCGTTTCCAAATGGTGGCCCACCACTTAAAAAAATTAAGTGGGTTCTTAGAAACTTATCGACTTATGATAAACTTTTCATTGGTGTTCGGTTAGTAAATTTTATTTTTCACTAAAATAAAGAAATTTTGGAAACAAGCAAATTTTAATCTTTACTTAATTCATAAATTACTGAATTCAAAATAATGGACCGCGCCTCTTGGGTTGATAATTCCATTTATAACTGAATCGAATTATGTGTGTTATATTAATAATTTTGTTTTTATTCGAATTTCGGAACGTGCTTATTACCAAATATTAAATTAATTAAGAATTGTTCAGTCATTTAAACCTAACGCCTTGTTAACCGAATATAAAGATGTCAAAAATAAAGCTGTAATAAACAAAAATACCATAATAGAGTTGCTCGACAGAGATATGATAACGACTAGTTTGTGATAAGTCACGGACACAGAGTTTATATGTACGTTTTGGGGTGCGGTATATATCAAAACAATAGAAAAACTAACGATTCATCATAAAACTTATATTGTAATAGTTGTTGCTGTTCTTTGTTATAATTTTTATGAATATTTTGATGTCAACGTGATGATATGGAAATGATTTGTTTTTTATTGCTGCGCTACACACCAACCACACCATATACTCGAAACGGTAACATTTTTTCTGCATGATAATCGCGCGCTTATACTTCTAAATTGTGTATGGTTTTTCATAACATGTATATTGAGGTACCACGAACATCACCGCTGTATCACGTGACACTTACTCCGTTCTACACAAGGTCGATCGGGTCGAATGGTGGGTTTAATTACAAATTAATATTTTTATTTATAGCCACGTGTATCATATTCAGCAGCACTATTGCACAAATTTAGGTTCTGCCAATGCAATTATGTGGGGGGCACATGATACGACCATATATGTCTATTGTGGGTGTGTGGGAATTATAATTTTTAATTGACTGGTGGATTTATTGTAATATCGTGTGTTCTAATCTAAGATGTAATGTGCAATAATTTAGTCATTGTACTATTTAGTACATGATAGTTTGTGATAGATGTGTGGTGCGCGGTGGCGCAATATCAAGGAACCTTGAATCGTTTTAGTAAATACGCGATTACATACACAGCACACAAAATATATTTATTAGTTAGTTTTTTTTCTTACATGTTTAGAAAATAAAATTTAATTGCTTATTCGTGTCAGACGGTAGGTCGGTAAATATATAGTGAACAAAAATTTCATGACAGAACCATTTCAATAAATTACACACTTTCAAGTTTTGTGATCTGTGCAGTCCATGTTAACCTAATTTACAACATTATGGGACATTGGCATATCGAGTTGACAGTGTAATTAGATGTTAGCAATCTACAAACAAATCACCCAATATGGATGGGGTTTATAATTGTAATGCATATACATTAAATGGGGGCGAATGACTAAAACAAAACAATATATAAAATTCTGCTAGGCGGACTTACGTGCAATTTTCATGTGAAAATGTACTTAGTATTTATATATGCATTGTTTGTTGCTGCTGCACACATGCAATGACCTTGATTGCAATATGTAAGATTTCTAACGTATATATATATATAAATGGCGGCAAAAGATCAAATAAACTAAATGTATATAGAAAATATGTGATGCAAGTAGTTTTTGTTTTATGATTATTACTATTTTGTTTGGAAGTTTGTTTAATTGATTTAATTGGAAAAATGTCATCATCATTATTATAAAATTCTATAGGCATGTGCAAGACGACTTGTGGTGGGTTAGAACATGGGGTGCCCTATTAACGAATGCAATATAATTTATTTTCCTCAACCCTTCGTAATTACAAGCGAGAATATAAAAAAGAGGATGTCGAATTTGAAATTTTAATAAAAACAATTTTTTGTAGGTTGTCATAGGTATACATATAAACACATAGCAACGATTCATACCTACATATTTTTTCCTCAATTTTCATTTTTCTATGCTATATGACCTATTTTGTGAGTGAAATGTCACAATTTTATTTTTTAATCTTGTCGTCGCCCCACTCTTCGTTGCCTGGATGTATTATATAGCGTATATATAATATGGCAAGGAAAATTTATTGATTGTTTGTATGTTTCGTTCCCGCGCGAACATTTTTCTCACTCTGCGTTTAGAGCAGCTCTATAAACAAAATGAAAAACTCTTATGGTTTTGAAAATACCACTGATTTGTGAGTGTCATAATATAAAAATAGAACAACATGTATATATAAATACGAATAACATAATGATTACAAAATCAACCCATTTTTTTGTACAATTTCATTCCACTCCATAATTATTACCATATAACTAACAATGGGTAAAATGTGAAAGAAAAGTGGAAAATATCTGTATGTAAACGGAAAATAGGGAGGTGTAAGGGTCACACCTTACATACATATACGCACGCCGCGGCGCACATTTAAAATTAATTTTCTGCACATAGCGTGATTAAAACCGATATTGCATATACATAAAATATTTACAAGCATAAAATACAATTTTTTTAATGCACCGTAACAATGCATACCTAAATTCGTTGCGTTATGTAGGTATTTTTATGATAACCTTGTAATATAAAGTAAAACTATATATTTATGTGATTCTTATCGTGCAATATAGTTTTGTTGAAGGTCACATTCGGGGATCGTGAGCAGTATGAATAAAATGCAATATAGTGCAAACATTTCAATTCAGTAAATTCGTCATTCTATAAATTACATTCTAGGTTTTGAGATATAGTATATGTACTACTAATTATCCTAATTTATCCTAATTTTTGATGTTATCCTAAATTGATAATTTATAAATAATTTCAAATTATAAATAGGAGTGATCGCCCAAAACACCGCTTTACTATGTAATTCTCGTTTCAAATTTTAGGGATATTTTCTTTAGGAATTTTGGTCCTTTTAATATTTTAAGTTGTATGAATTTTGGAAGCATGGCGTTTCCCCAAAGAAATCTATCAGCCCTAATAATAGACGGCTTAAAATCAATCAAGTTTTCAATAGAGCAATTGATGAATGCCGTGGACGACACGTATTTTATTGTAATGACCACCATTATTGCAATTTTAGGATCAGGAATTTCGATTAATTTGATAGGCACAAAAGTATATACACCTTGAAATTAATTACAAAAATGTTTTTTTAGAAATGCCAAAAACCTTTTACTTTAGGCAAGACGTTCAAACTAGTTTGAAACCAATCACCATCTCATAAAACTGCTAGAATTTGCAGTTTTATGAGTTGGTGATTGGATTGGTTTTTAAAGTTCACTTGACTTGCACAACATTCGACAATGTGAGTAACTTAAAGTTGCTTTGGTTATATTAAGCATGATCCGAAGCAGTGGCTGTTAAATAAATTTACTAGATTCTTTTAAAATAGTCGTCAAACTTGTATTGGTCGTTCCCTGTGGGAATAAATATGTGAAAAACTGATTTATTTTTAAACTGAAAAATTTAGAACAGTAGAAAAAAATGTTTGATCACTAAAAATATATTTTGTGCACCAAATAAAATTTAATTCATCAAATATTTGTTTTAATGATTCAGAAAGTTAAACGGCATCAATTTTAATAAATGTTTAAGCATCTGCCTCATCCTTGGGAATTACAAGCGAGAACATCACAGTTAAAAATATGGTTACATTTCACAATTTTTAGAAAATTTGTATTGCTCGTTCCAAATAATTGTTCTATTTATGAAATTTTCGCCCGAAAAAATTTTGAGCACCAAAAAACATTTTAAGATTGTTTCATTATATAAAAAAACAATTTTGCAACCCATGATTTGATCTAATCCATGTTTTTTTCTTCTTTACAGGTAAGCAAACAAGTGGACTGGTCATTCCCACTAAATAGCATTAACAATTTGGAAATCTCGTTTGAGGTAAAATTTATTCCCCATGCCACAAATAATCATAAAATTATTTATTTAATTTTTTAAATTTCTTATATATATTGACATAATAAACAAAACGTAATTCTGAAGACGCCCAGTGTCTCTTGCCGCGCGCATACGTACACACACACACGCATTCAAAATTAATAGACCTCCATAAATAACCCTCAATTAATTAAAATATTTTCCTTCTTCGTAATTTCGGTCGTCTTCTTCATCTTCGGTCATCTCTTGCGATGCCAAAAAAACAAATTATGTATATTATTGTGTGTATAATCTCATCTTTATAATTTCAAAATTCACCAACCTTGTCACATTCTTAAGATTTTGTATATTTTTCTAAGTTTTATATAAAGGGTTAAGTAGGAGGCGGCCATTTTGTATATTATAATGCGCGATCCATATGTGTGTGCGCGATGTTTTGTTTAAAAAACGATTAATCGAGATGACATGATGTATTTTTTTTTTGTATACAAAAATTTAATTTGTCTTTTCGCGCATCTTATATAGTTTATCGTTTTGTGAGATCTTTTCTTTTGTTGTTTTATTTATTTTCTTGTCATTTTTGAGGATCGATGACCTTAGACGCACAATATGTGGAGACAAGATACAAAATACGGTGTTATTTTGTGATGGATCGCGGGCGCATACAAAGTTTGAATTTCCCTGAAGCACCACGATAAATATTCTTGACCTTGAATATTAAGAATATTTATATTTTTTTTTAATTTAATGTCGCCGTTCATCTCACAACTGGTCTTTGAGTTTTTTTTTGTTGTGTTCTTCGCATCTTCTGTTTTATTTTTTCAATTTCTTTTATATTTTCGCTAAATTAAAAAGAAAAAAATCTCTTCCTTTCGATCGATCGAAAAAGAAAACTAAGAATATCAAATTTCAAAACATAAAAATGGCGTTCATATTTTTATCGCGCATCCAAAGCCATGCGGATTACAGAAATAACAAAAAAAAAATTAAAAAATTTTGGATTTTTGCGTGAGAAAGTCAAAATGGCTGACGGTATACCATTAATTTTTAACGGTTAGTTAAGAAAAAAATGGAATCCGCGAAAATATATAAAGATTGTGCTTGTTTCTATTTTTTTTTTGTTTTCTTATAATTTATTTTTAATTCTTTTTTAGAGACTCAGACAATCGACGCGACAACCGACAACACACAAAAAATAAGAATATTTTAAGAATTTTTTTTTCTGTTGTCTTATATATTTTTTGCTGCTTTCAAAACCGAAATAAAAAAACTTGTTTGCATGATCACTAAATTTTGTGTGCGCTTGTGTGATCATTTGGATTGTTGTTCTATGTTGTTATGAATAATCATGACGCGTTTTAAAAACAGTGAATCGATGTATGCGCGCGAGCGCGATCTTGCATACATACATGCTAAAAACCGGAATATGCAAGTGAAATAAATGTATAATTCCTATTTTGTTTCTCTGTTTTTGTTATGAGATCGCCCCAGTTTAATTGTATGCTCTGCACATGATGGTCTTGTATAGGTACATAAAGGTTGCATCATATACCTATAATGTATGACCGCATCATTAAATTATTTAGGGACGTATATGAGTTTAATTTGGTCTGTTGGGTTCTCGATAAAAGGGTTCGATCATTTTTCTTTTTATTTTATGTTTCTAAGAATCGCGGTCGTCTAACATAAATAATCGGCAAAATTTTTCCTAAAATCTTATTATTTCTAGGAATAAGATCTAATAAAACATAAAACATACAGCTCTCAAGAATATGTTAGTGATCATAAAATTACATAATATAGGAAAAAACGACAAAATATAATCAATTTTACGCGTATATTTAAATAATACTCGTATATCGTGTAATGATCGTAAACCGTAATGATGCTAGAATTGATATATGTAATCACTTTAAATATATACAGCTACCTACTATCAAATTAGTTAAAAAAGCGCGAAATTGTTTTTATATTTTATTTTCGTGATCACGATGCTGTTTGATGATCGTATCATACATAATAAATTACAAGTGATAGACGGCGTCACATTGCGCAAATTATTGTCAAAAATATATAAAAATTACATCCTGCCACGGTTTCCTTACTCTGAAACTCTTTCAAAATATTTTGTTCGTTAAGCACCAGATGGTTTAAATTAAATATTTGGATACGGTGAAATCACGTAAATAATATAAAATTGTAAATAGTGATGAAAATATTTCCAAAAAAACAGATATTTTTTTTATAATTTCTGTACTAAATCAATTTTATTCCAATTCAGAATTAAATTAAGATATAAAATTTTCGAAATTGAATCTTAAAAAATATTATAAATTATATCTGAAATTCATGAAAATTTTCCAAATTGGTTTATGAAATAGTCTAAACTTATTCGAACTGGTAAAATTTAAAATAAATTTGACTTGAATTTTCGAAAATTAAAAAATGGAATACTGAAAAATTTAAAAGTTTGACTGAAAATTAATTGAAATTAGAAGTTCAGTTAGAATTCCGTTATTTGCCAAAACACAATATTTAAAAATCATATCTTGTTTAAAGTTTAAAGGTTTGAGAATTTCTAAAAATTAAAAATCCTGCGAAATCGTGAACATTTTTGAAATTACGTAACATTTAGATTTTTCATTCTGGAAACCTGAGTTGTTGCGGAACTTGGACTGTAAGCCAGATTATCGTAGTATTGTTTTTAAAAATAGTTAACTAAAAAATAACATTAACCTCTAGATTTTGATCCTTACGTTATTAGTTTATATAAAATACCAATTTTAAATTGTGTTTAAATTCTGAAATTATCTAAAATTTGGAAATATTACAAAAACTTTGATTTTGGGAGATGATATTTATTGTACAATTTACTGAGATATTTGTTTAAAATTTACGAATCCAAAAATCCTAAGAGCTGATCAAATTTCCGAAATTCAACAAATAATTGGAATTCTGACAAATATACAAAGTTCTAGAAATAACTTGATTTGTATGAGTCCAAATTCTGAAATTAAATTTAGTGACAATTTTATTCTGAAACTTGTCAAAATTCAGTTATAAGCTCACTATTATCTGAAATCATCATTATTCCAAAAATCGCAATGCTAAAAAATATTATTTAAAATTCATTTCTTGTTTAAATTTTGAAGGTTCCAGCATTTCAAAAATTAAAAGTTCTGTATATATTTCTAAATTTTTTAAAATTCCATAACTTTTAAAAATCTTTTTATTTAAACGGCTGATAATTATAGTAGTCCACGTTTTGTTTTTATAATAAATCAAAGAAGAAAACAGCGGCAACCTCTTGATTTTGATCTTTAAGTTTTTAGTTTACATAAAATGCCAATTTTGGTTTGTTTTACTACTGACAATTTTCTAAAATATTACAAAAATTTTAATACATTTTGAAAAAATTCGAAATTATACGAATCCAGAAAACATAAAAGCTAATCAAATTTCCGAAAGCTTGAAAAATAAATTTTTTAATATTCTAGGAAATCTATAAAATTCTTGAAGTTGCTTGGATTGTATGAGACTCATTCATATTCTGAAACAGTTAGAAACTCGGTATTATTCGTAATAGCCATTACCCCAAAAATCGCAACACTAAAGAATGGTATGATAAATTTCACTCAAACAAGAAAACGGCAATAATCTCCAGATGTTGATCCTTTAGTTCTTAGTTGACATAAAATACCAATTTTAAAATTGATGTTTAATTCTGAAAAATTTCTAAAATTCTGAATTATTGAAAGAAAAATTGAATACATACATATTCAAAAATACGATATTCGTGATCAATTTATTAGATATTTGTTCTAAAATTGTACGAATCCAAAATTTTTCTTTTGAAATTTGAGAAATTTCCAAAAGTAAAATTTGGGTATTCAATTTTTGAAATGGTTTGGTTTGTACGAGACTAATGTAAATTTTGAAATTGAATTAAAAATAAAATTCGGTTTAAAAAACTGAATACACCGACCAAATGGCTTAGTGGTTAAAGCTTTGGCGTTTGGATCGGGAGGTACCGGGTTCGAATCCCGATAGGGGCGGGATGTAAAGGGAATTTTCATCAACAAATTATGATTTGTAATGAGAAGGAACACATCTATGACCCCCTGTCGGAGTGCGGGGCTCATGGGCCGATCCATCTTATACTGGCATGGAGCTATGCAATGTGCAGATGGTAATAAAAATCGGACCTATATCCGTACGTCCTCGAATTGCCCAATACAGGCGTAAAGCTAAGGACGTAAATAAGCGAACCGCGAAAGAGTTGGGAGAGCCTCGGCCCCAGAACAGTACAGGGAAAAGAAAAAAAAAAAATGAGTTATTAATAATTAGCTATTTTCTTAATCAATCTTTCTTAATAGGTTGTTAATCTTAAAGGTTTAAGAATTTCAAAAAAAGTATCCTGGATCAAATTCTGAGTAAACTTCTTTGAAATTATATTAGCATTTAAAATATTAAATATTTCTCCTAGGTTGCAAAATTTTAAAATTTGACCAAAATGAACTAACTTAAAATTTTCGAAATTCGGTAAAACATTTTCTAAATTTTGATAATTGGTCTTAATCTAAGACTTAATTGTGTGTTACGGTTTGATTCCATTTTTCAATACTGTTTAACTTAACTTAAACACATTTTTAAAATTATATTCAGAAAATAATTATTATTGGAAAAAGTTTTGAATGATAGTTATCAAATGAAATTGTGAAACTCTTCCCCTACGGATGGATCGCCCAGGTTGATCAAAATTGTGTTCCATTAGCATTTGATGACCGAAACCAATCTTTGTTTGGAAATCTCAATAATTTTTGTTTTTTGTTAAAATCTTGTTTTTTCCAAACAGTAAATCGGTTTCTTTCATCGAATGCTAACTTTGATTAGCTCTCTGCGATTCATAGGGGCCGCGTTACATAATTTAATTTTAAACATTCCTCTCAAAACTTTTTCCAATATTTAATTAATATTTTTCTATTCAATACAGCTTCAAAAAAATTGAAGTTGTGTGAAGTTATGTTGTTACTAAATGCCAATTTTAAAAAGTGAGTTATGTCATAGTTTTCCCCGCCCCTTTAACAATTGTTTGGTAATCATAAAAGTTCTAAAAAATTAGTGAAATTTGAACCAGCACTCCCAAAAGCGAATATAAAGAAGTTTGTTATACCATTGTGTTGCCCACATTTTGCCAGTTCTACCGTCCACTAGAAAGTTTTGTCCATCCCCAAAAACCGCTCAAGAACTGAGTGAAATGTTAGCCGGCAATCCCAAAGAGAATTTAGAGAAGTGAATTATGATGATATACTAATGTTGTGATGTTGTGCAAGTACTCTCAAATATCTCCAAGCGGATATATTTTACTCATTCAATAACTGGTTTTACACACTGTGCGGATAATGAAAATTTCTACATAATAAGAATAATGACCTCTATGGATTGTCAATTTAAATAAATGAGTTATATTTGGGATTGTCCTGTTGAAGATAAACTTTTACCCAATAATTAGTTGATTGAACAAAGTATATGAATGTTCGTAATCACTAATAATTATGAAATTAAATCGAGTAGGCAAAATCAATTATTTAATGGGAAATATCCATGTTTCTAAACTATCGCTCAATTATTTTAATTGACAGTGCCTCATATAACTAACATCGTAACTCACTTCCCTAAATTCTCTTTCGACTCATATTTCAAAAAGTTTCGCCTCATGGGTGAACCAAATAAATTATGGGTAAATTATTTCATAGCGAACTTCTTTCAATTCGCTTTTGAGGGTGCTAGGACAAAATGTAGACAAAAGTATGACCCAACTCACTTCTTTAAATTTCGGATCTGCTAGTTCAAATGTCACTGATTTGCTTCTAGCGCTTTTGGAATTTTGCTAATTTAAGGGTGCTAATTTCACACACATTTATTATGAAAAGGTTATTCTTTGAGTGTTTTTTTACAAATTTAAGTAATTCAGGGGCGCAGTGTAATATTTTGTTGTTTTGGCATAAACTTCACTCCGATCTATGAATTTGATCCTAGTTCAACTCGTCTTTGTTAGTTGTCTCAATCAATAAAATTCTCGTCCAGATTATTGATAATATGATTTTTGGATTGTTTATGAGATTGCGTATACAAAAAACACAGAAAATGGAACATTTGTCTACTTCAATAAAAATAACAATTCTTAAATATTATGAAAATGTCAAAACTATAATCATATAAATAAGTTTTTTTTTAAGTAACGTCTGGTAGCAGTCTACATGAGTAATATATATATCCAATTTGAGCTAATTTTGTACACTCATCGACGGCTAGCAAACTAACTAGGGATTACAGCATTTCGCTGATCTGCTCAAATATAATTTTATCTCTTGCTTATTTATTCAACATAATTAAATTATGTTGTATATTACACTATTAGTCCAAATTTGCTCAAAATATAACATTTACAATTTGCTCAAAATACAATAAAAATCGTATTCGATTAGATTACGTCCTCTGCCCTGAAACGTGTATATGTTTATATCAGTTTCATCAGACCCTAGCCAATAGATCAAATTTGCCCAAAATGTATCATATTTTATTTATTAATTCTCATCGTCAGCTCATGATGCTGATAAATTTTAACAAGTGTTAATTAAAATGTTAAATTTGGCCCTGTATAAATGACTTTCTATACTAGACACATAACTAAAATCTTGTTTTATAAACATCTTAAACCTGTGACTAATAAACCTAATCATTTAGACATCTTTCAGCCACTATGTATTGTAGATAATAAACATACGCACTTATTGATCTATTTTGAGACGTTAAATAGATCAAACGCACACCACAATTGTACACTCACGACATCTCATCTGAAATTTTGTTATATAAAATTTTAATTTATTGTTTATACAATTTCAGTATAATATAGATGCATTGTGAAAATTGTCGTCTTGTGTTTCAGAAAGACGACGAAAAAATTAAGGCTAACAAGTCTTTGGACGACAATATAACAACGAAAAATAACATAAATCTAAATTTCAATTCGACAATGATAAACGTTCGAGATATATGTACTGTTGTTGTTTTAGCATAACATCGTTACATTGTGTGTACTGCATCATGATCATTAACCCTTTGTGACGTGTGCTTCTGCGCATATATCGCCTCTTAATGAGTTTGTGTGTGATGTAAGATCGCAAGAAAATACATGAATCACGTGACAGTCATATAAATATAAATTTTCGACCCACAAAATGTATATTATACGAGAATGTATATACAAGCAATTTCCCAAATACTTAATTTACATATTTTTGCGGTACTTTTTGTTGTTGTTGCTGTATTTTGTTTTTAAAATTTTAATTCAAAACGAAAAAAAAAAATTTATGAGACGAGACGAAGAAGACATTAAATAAAAAATTAAATAAATTAAAATTTACGCGGCGACTAAATATATTTTTTTTTTTTTACTTTTTTATAAATTTATTTCACAGTAGTCAGATGACGCGACTTTTTGTCAGAAACTACTTTAAAAAAATATAAATAAATGAAACTCGCGATCATTTTAATAAACGCGATCAAGTTTTCTAAATGGAAGGTGTGTATATGTGTTCCGAGTTGGAATTTATTTTCTAAATTAGATATGAATATATTCACACTGTCATCATATCATCAATAACATCTTATGTGATGTATTTGTTTTTTTAAAAGACATTACGATCGTAGAATTTTTAATGTTGGGTGTATTACAATGTAATATTATTTATAGATCAATTCTTGGAAGACTGAAATATCATGAGCGCAGCAAAGTTGCATGCAACTGATTGATTCGTATATATGTACATTGTGAATATATGATCAAGTAGTGTCGAGAGTAATTATGGTTTCAATTGCAGCGCTTACGTATATACATAAAATTGCCTATGATCGGTTTGAAGAAAAACCAATTAAATTCCAACTCGTATACGAGTATATACATGGTATTACATTGTCAATGATGAATGATGAATGTATACAATATAAATTCATCGTCGATCACATCTTAGATCTGCGTTTTTCCTCTCTTCTGCCGAATTAACAAATTTTATCCGTCAATGAAACACAGCACAAATTAAATTTAACTCAAATATTTTCGTGATCGTAAAATTGATCGCCTCTATATAATTTTTTTTTTGTTTATTTCTTTGATCATGCAACATCTTAAGTTTTTTATTTTTTTGTTTTTGCTTAGTCTTACAGATTTTTTTTTTTGTAAATAAAACAGTTTATTGTTTTCTTGATGAGTTAGACAAAACTAATGATTTTATGTATGGCTGTGTATGTAATATATTATTCAAGTGGATGTTCGTTAACATTGTGGAGGTCAGTGTGGACAATATGTATATTTAGGCGTGCAGTGTTATATACTTAATTTACTATTTATAGTTTTTGTTATTATGAATCAAAACTACGTATGAAAGTTTGAAAAACTATTGAGGCACGTAAATGACCATGAATAAAATTTAAAAACATAACTCGATACAACATAATAAGTAGTATATAGTATGTTTTTGGTGTTGATTACGGGTTGCATAATCATGTTGTTGTTTTCTTTTACAAAATTTTTCAAGGTAAACTAATTGACTAAATATCTTGGGTATATTATATATATAGATATACACGTTATAGAGGCGATTGCACCATGGATTTATTTACATAGTGTATAGTTTCACTTTAATTAGATTTTAATACGATTTTTACTAGTCTAGTGACATTTTTAAACAAAAATTAATTTTTGAGGATAGAATGCTGCGACATCGTATACACATCATACCACGCACGACTAGTGGTCATTATATCTGTTAAAACTATATAATTTACTATCATTATAAAAATTTCGCCCTCAATAGTAACATAATAAAATTATAACCATAAAAAATGTAATAATTCCAAATCGAATCAAATTACTGAAAAGCGTTGGTGAGAAATTAATGAATGAAAAAAAACATAATAATCGCGATCACTGAACTCACAATATCTATATAAGATATAAAATATAAAGAAAATACAACACAAAAAATAAAAACTAGCATCAGTTCCACTTGATCTCGTTTAAGATGAAAATGATTTAAGTAAAAATTACTGTTACTGGTATTCTGATTTTATTTTATTTTTTGTGCTTACTTCCCGCAAAATATCTATCATCGATCAATTAGTTTCTTTAATGATGATCATAAGATTTTACGGTTTCTCGATCGCTAGTGCGATTGCAAAAATTGTGATATTACCTTTGTTTGTTTGCTTGAATATATGGGCAAGAAGAGTTAAATGATCGGCTAGATATTTTTAATTAGATTTTTTTTTATTATGAGCTGCTATCTTTGTGCAAGGAGATTAAATTTGTCTGTTCTTTTTTTTAGTTCGTTAGTATACTGATTGACGCTAGATCTTGCTTAAAATTAGTTTTATATGGCAAATTTATAAGTTTTATGTCTAGATATCCATCAAGTTAAAATAAATTACGATTGGTTATTGATAAAGCTTTGGATTTGGCTTTACATTTCAACAAGTTATGGCAGGTCGATCATCTGATAGTAATTCGTACAGCTTTTTTGAATCATTAATCAGCTTAATTAGCAATGTTTTAGATGTCGTTTTTGAGATTTATTTGGTTGAGGTATAATTGCCAATCATATCATTATCGCAAATTTCAGGCAGATGGACATATCAGAGTGATACACTTATAGATATGGATCAATTGCTGCGTTTATCAACGAATTCCTATAAATTCGAAAAATTTCTATGTGTTGCATTTTAACGGGTGGACCATCTATTGGTTTGTTTTTAAATCATAGGCTATGGCAACACATTGTTTGGAAGATTTGCTTGAAATTTTGATAGCTCGTCAGTCTGATATTCCGCGTCACAAAGCAATCATGTTTTCGCTTGCGGAGAGTTTCAAAATATTGAAAATTTATTTTCAAAGTAAGTGTTGTGTATGTGTAGCCGAAACCGCGCGAATTTTGAAAATAAATATGGGTCGTGAAAGTGCGCCAAGCGGAACCGCTGTAGTGTAGATGGTGAAGAAAGTTCGTGAGAAAGGCTTGCTATTGGATGACAGAAGTGGTCTTCGAGCTCGGATAGTGCGCATGACCGATAATATTGCGTCTGTTGTCCATAGTGTAGGACAGAATCCATCGACCTCAACTCGACGCCGATCGCCGTAACTGATACTGGAGAAGGAGAATACTGCCCAAAAACTTTGGATTATTCGCCTACAAGGTCCAGATAATAATAGATAAAAGTATATGACCATCAGCTTCGATATCTGTTCTCTGCTTGGGTCATAGACCAGGCTTCATATTGACATCGATTTTAGTCGAAAAATCATCTTTAAGACGAAGCGCATTTCCATCTCGGGGGCTGTGTAAACAAACAAAACTGCCGGATTTTGGGTTCAGAACAAACACACATAGAGAACTCATTGCATCCACCAAGAGTGACTGTTTGGTATAGATATTGGCCAATAGTGGTGGCATATATGGCCCCTTTTTAGTCAAAAACGCTGCTGGAAACGCCGTTACCTTCAATGGTGACTGTTACAGAGCCATGTTGACCAACTTTTTATAGTCTCAAATCGGCGCTATATGAATGTGAACAACTTTTAGTTTTAATAAGATGGCGCCACATGCCATACAAACCGACCGACGATCAATCTCGTGCGCGCCAAATTTGACAACCGAATAATGGTCTGCGCGGATCTGCAATTTGATGCCGTTGAACTTTTTTCTATGGGGTTTCGTTAAGGATAGATGTTATGCGGTTAATCCATAGACAATTCCAGCTTTAAAACGTAACATTGTAACAGTTATTCGCGAAATAGGTGCCGAAATTATCGAAAAAGTTCTTAAAAACTGAACTCACAGGATGGCTGCTTATACTGTAAGGCCAACAGAGGGAGCCACCTGAACGAAATTGTTTTAATTCTTAAATCAGAGACTCCAACCTACACAATACAACAAAATGTTCACAAAGTAAAAATGTATACTCAGGCCCACCCTTTAGGATATGGGCAATTCTCGAAAAATAATTCTTCGAAAAAGCAATAGTTTCAAAAATATTTCTTTGACAAACTGGTTCTTTAATATTTTCGGAACTCGATTGAAATTTTTGAGGGAATTTGTTGCTGCACAAGCAACATATTTCCTTTGAAAGAGTAATATGATAACAAAAATATCTGATAATAATAATAATTACAAACTCGGCGTTACTCAGAGCCAACGATGTGAACGTATTGGAACAATGGTTTGGTTTTTTTTTTTTTAAATTTATTTTTAAATATTTTATATTTTTTTATAAATAAAATCTGAACAGCTTCGCAATAATCTTTAAAAGAAGAAGAATGCAGAGTAGCGGTGGTTCAAATCTCTATTAAAATTGTTTTAAAAAAATAATTCGTTAAACAATAATTTTTCGTAAATCAATTCTTCTTAAAAAGAGTTCGAAGAATTGTCTAACGAAGATTCATTTTTTGAAGATGCTTAGACTAAGCATACTTGTTTATTTTAATACTTTCATGGTTAACTTTACTTGTACATTCCTTCTTCAAATGTGTATATGTAGGGTTTGCAATCCCGGACGATTTCTCGAATTCCTGAATTACGAGATTGATTTTTGTAATCTCGGGACGCCGTGGAATTAATTACACCGCAATAATTGTGTTTTCTTTAAATTTTTTGTTTTATATAATCAGACATAATATTTCACTTTTGTATACTTTAAAAAATTTTAAAAGTACAAAAATGATCTTTTTTTCAAGTATTTAAAACCACGTAGAAATAAAATTTTAAAAAAACTTTGAAAATTGTACCTTCCTTTCACAAACCGGTTATTTTCAAATATTTACCACACTTTTGTAATGAGCTGCTGTAGATTTTCCTTATTTCGAATTTTTCTCTCAACTGGAAGTTTGTTAAATTGCTGCATTTAATTTGCTCTCCAAACCGTCGTTAATTAATTTCCTTAGTTTTAATAGAAGGCATACCGGGTTTCCGAGATTCGGGCTCGCGGGATTACAAACCCTAAATTACAAAGAGAAGAAATTCACAAAAACATGTAACAAATGTTTATTGTTTTTTACAAATATTTAAAATCTTGTTTTCGAAGTATTATATTAAACCTACTGCAAAATCAAGTTTAGAAAATTAAAGATGTTAAATTAGAAATTTAATTTTAAGTAAACACAGTTTCAAAATTTTAAAACCTTTCTCTTGATAATCTGATTTATGAACTCGTGGTAAATGGTCTGGATTCGATGATCATCAAGTGGAATGAAAGCTTTCTCAATAACTCAGGACGAGTGTGATATTATCACTATCCACCTCTCTAATGGCGGGGAATCAGTTTTAACGCTGACATTGTGTTTACTTTACAACCATGATTTCGGGGTAGCATTGCCTTCATGTTGTTGTACCTTATGTCCGCATGTGTATGTATGTGTATGTAAAGTCAGCATCCCAAATGGGCATTTAAACAAGTGAGTTAGGCATCAGTTTTGTCTCAGCCATTGAAAAATAATGCTCACCCCCAAAAACGTTAAGGAAATGAATTAAATTTGAGCCAGCATACCAAAAAGCAAATTAATAATTTAAGTTATGCCATGTTATATTAACATTTTGCCCAGTTTTGTCTAACCATTTACAATTTTTGTTTAAATGAGTTATGTCCACCTAAGCAGGGGCTAGGCTGTAGTAAATTATGTTAGTAATTTGCTACTGATTGTCAATTTAAATAAAGGAGCTATATGTTAAAAATTGTCCTGTTGCTGAACTTTGTCTATCTCCATAAACCTATTAAAGAATATTAAAATTATCAGTTCAGCTTTTGTTATTAAATTACATGAATGTTTGGCCCTTAAATTTTCTCATACATTTACGGTGGTTGGCAAAACTAATTATTTGGTGGGTAAAATTCATCAGGTGGACATATATGAAATTTAAAGGTGTGGCCAAAATTCACCATCAATTATTCTAAAACTTAGCCCATTCAATAGTAATTAGGGTTGAGCAAAACTAATTATTGGATAGACAAAATTCGTCATAAGATGAACAATTCCTAACAACAGATTTATTCAAATTGATAATTAATGGTAATTTACGAAAAATTTTACAAGTATAATTTAACTTAAAAGTTTATCGGTAATTTTAATATTCACTACATAGGTTTGCGGGGGTGAGTAAAACTAATTTTTTGGTGGGCAAATTGCATCATCAGGTGAACAATTTTGAAACATAACTCATTTATTTATATTTTTTATAATCTAACTCAAATGTTTAAGTGGTAGATATTTTTCGTACATTGGCTACTTTTTGGGGTGAGCACACATAACTCATTTCGTTGAGAAAATTTCATACCATTTTTTGTCTGAATTATAGTTTTTGGCCTATATTGATGGAATGGATTTGGTGTCAAAAAATTAAAACAAAGTTAAATGGGAACTTATTTTTCCCAGGTTTGAAAAATATTATCTAAACTGATTTCACAAATTTTTCCCAATTCTTTAACTTATCCCTTCTCTATATATGTTCGTGTGAGGATGGATAAAACTATTATTTGCATACAATTCTAAAAAATAACTTATTTATTTAAATTGACAATTAATAGTGATTTATGAAGATTTTTGCAATTTTAAGTGTGAATTTTAATATTCCGTAAATCGGTTAATGGAAAGGATCAAAGCTAATTATTAGGTGAACAAAATTCATCACGAGCGGCACAATTCTCGAGCATAGCTTGTTTAGTTGAACTCACAATTAATAATGCTTTACGAACATTTATGTTATTGATTATAAAATCTAATTGAAAGAAGTAAAAATTTTGATATTCCGTATAATAAGCGTTTGTTGGTGTGGGTAAAACTAATTATTTGGTGGAGAAAATTCTAAAACAAAACTCATTTATTTAAATTTATGTGGACTCTAAAACATAAATTATTTTGCTTTAGCCAACTCTCATATAAGTAACAACAAACCCACTTCGTAAAATTGTCTTTTGGTAATGCTGGCTGAAATCATTTCATTCATTTCTTGAAGTGCTTTTTGGGGTGGATAAAACTCTTTAATGGGATGGCAAGAATAGGACACAATTATGACATAACCACTTTATAAAATCCACAAATGGACGTGCCGCAACAAATACTCGTTTGTGATTAAATTAAATCTATGTACTCGTGGGATTTTGCTACCATCCTCCAATTATTGGGCATAGTTCTACGCCATACTTTAATAACAAACTGCAACTTCAGTATTTTACCGAAGCATGTAAGCAAATAACAACATTCACATAAATTGATAATGAAGTTGCCGGAAATCGTGAACAAAGGAGTTCAATCGTATACGTAGACCAACCGTCCGACCGGAACAGCCAAATATGTCAAAAAGTTTAGTTTTAGGTGAAATGATATATTTAAAAGTTGTTGGTTTCAGAACATCTATTATGTGTATATACCGGTATGTATCTGACATTGGGATGACCTTAAATGTATCTACAAAGGACATTTGAATTTTAATGGTTGTTACTCATACGTTTTGTTGCGAAATTGTATAACGGGGGCTAGGTAAATATTTTAATTTCATCTAAAACTATTTTAATTTCATCCAAGTTACTGGCTGTTGAAGGTCTAGTATTACTGAAATTATCATTACCCAATCGAATTCATGCGTATTTGATCTGCAGCGGAGTATAGGATTCCATGGAACGTTTCTCTAGTTTCTCTAGGGGTCAAACCAAACGCTTCGTTTAAATTACGTTTGTTTTCGTAAAACAGATAAACACAAGAAAACATATTTGGAACTATTTTTTTAAACTTTAGGAGCTCATAACTCAGGTAGTTTTACGTTCGAAAAGCTTTTGACTTTAGGGGTTATACAATTCCACAATAAAAAGTAGGGATCTTAATTTAAAAATTCGACAGACCTTTGCAGTTCGTTTCACAAACTTCCGACGGCTAATCGCCTATAATAGATTTTTTGGCCCTTTCAACTTTTGAATATATGAATATATTATTTTTACATAATAGGTACTGCATGCCTCACACCGATTTTTTTGTCCAAAGTCCCGATTAGTAACCCTAAATTTATACCAACCGTTGAAAGATGGCGCAAAACAAACCACAATTAAACTTTGGTAGAAGTATTAACATTTATCAATCTACAAAACATTTCTTTAACCACCAATTTACAGGGTGGGTCATCTAGCGTTCTCTTTTTAATTTGCTGACACTGACATCTGTTTTCCGCTCGAAATATTGAAAGAAGCAGTCTCCGTGCTCGTGCAGTGCAGTGCATACTAGTGAGAATATTGTTGCTGTAGCCTAAAGTGGGCGACTTAATCCAGGGATATCAACTCGCCCCAGAGAGCACTACAGAGAGATGATAGCCGATTTTTTGTGACTAGAAATTGAAGACATGGACTTGCACAATCTTTGGTTTCAGCAGGACATGCCGCAACATCTACTAAATTTTGTGGGGTTCAGGGTGCGGATTAGGATACGAGTATAGAGGAAATAAATTTTAGATCCGAGTAAAGTAAGCCGGGTTTGTTTTAATTTATTGTAAATCATTTAATTTTGTTTTGGTGGCGTCCGAAAATTTAACCTAAAACAATTCCGCCTAATTCGGTAATTTGTGAAAAATTTCAGTTTTCGCTACTGCCTTAGTATTTGGTCATTTGTCTCATGGAAGTGATATCACTATTCATTACTACGTAGGGGGCAAATGAATCTTACGAATATAACAAGTTTAATCCTTCTCACTCCTGCTCTTATCAAAGTTGAAATTGCAAAAGAAATTAAGTGGGAGAATAATAATCCCAACTCAAATGCCAGCTGTTTTCCAAGTTTTTTTGAATTCTGGGTAACAGTATGTTTTAAATAATATTAAGTACAGTTAAGTATATATGGATCACTTATTGGCAATCATTTTTATCCGAAATAGGAGTAATTTTTGTGTCACAGTTGCATGAAAAAATGTTTTTCTTTTACGTTAATTTAGCTTATTCGTTGTAACTTATTCAAAATTTAATTCGTCTCACACTGGGTCTTCACGAATTTTACGTTGTTTCAAAAATATATCCTCCATTGAATGATGTGCGAATTCTTAGCTATGCCTAAAAACCCAAATTTATACTACAGAAGTAATAAAGTGACGAATTGATTCATCAATCTCTCGTTCTACTCTCTACTGCACATGGTGACCTACTTCATGCTAATCTGATACGATTATTCTTCGATAAGATTGAAAGTGATCAAACTGAAATACATTAGTGAATTAAGTAGAGAATTAGAACCGAACTCAGAACCAATCGCAATCGTTAAATTAGATGAAGATGATTTGCGTAACCAACTAAACTGAAGAAAAGATAGTCAATTAAAATGGTTTCTAAATTTCTGCTGGTAACTAAAATTTGGAAAATCTATGTAACGAATTTACAACTGGAAACCTGGGTGGGAGTAGAAGCTGAAGCTCCCGTGTTGAGAATTTTTTGTAAGTAAGAATTTACCACTCTAATTTTCACATCGCATTAGGAATTAAGTTAATGGTATTGAAAGTCATATTAGACTAAGTGTAAGCGCTAAACGGAAATCATACTAAATTAATTTACAATAATTTAAAATGAACAACTAATCGGATATTTTTATGTTATTTGCTATTTTTGCTTTCTGTATTAAGACGTCGATTCGTGCACAAAAAATAGCACCGGAAGAAAACTTAATTAAAACTGGTTGAATCTTGAATGAAAGAAAGGCGAGCGTTGCACACACCATGGTTCATAAAATTCATCTGACAGACGATAACAAATCTATTTTCTCTACGACTATTTGTTTTCCCATCTTCAAATTACGGCACGACAAAAAAATAAAAATACAACACAAAACCTCTTTAAAACAAACCAAGAACATAAAAACTAATAATCATAAAAAAACTCCGTTACAAATCAATTGAATTTTATGAAAAAATCAATTGATTCTGCTTGCTGTGTGTCTGTATTTGTACATATTAAGTACACAAAGAGAAAATGTGTTTTGTATCTTACTCGTACTTCTTATTATTATTATTGTCAAATCACTTCAAAATGATTTTCTCGTTAGGTTGTTCTCGAGACCAGAAAACTAATAAAATTTTATAGTTTTACATACAGTTTTTAAGGAATGATACGATTCGTTTATACATAAGTAAATGTTGCTGCTGGATTTTTTTGCCTATTTAACAAATGAATCAAATTCATTGTTTTTCATTTTCTTTTTAACAAAAACAACAACGAGACAAAAAAAAATCATTAAATTTTCAATTACAACATATAAAATAACTGTGGGTACAATATCCTCGAATAGCGTCTCTACATTTAATGATTGTAGTTTATGTGACATTTTGTTTATGGTCCGGTCATCCGACAATAGATGTCACTATCATATTTGTATAAATAGTATAAGCAATAATAGTATTTATACATATAACATTATAGGCACACGTGAATAGCTGTCAAATGGATTGCAATTCGCTGTAAGAGATATTTGCACTATCCGATGTTATTTACAATTAATATTATATAGAAGGAGGGAAATAATAAAAAAAACTATCAACTGGTCATTGGCCGACAAAAAATATTCATTGTTTATTAGTTATGTTTGATTTTGTGATGTTGTCATCACTTCACATCGATTTAACCATATATTCTCTTAATATACAGGATTTTTATTTATTTAAAATTTTTGATTTTTTTTTTTGTTTTGTTTCAGGTTGGTGTTAATTTTCTAAATGCGGTATTTTTTAGTCGTAAGTAGACAAGATTTAAATTTTATGATTATTCGTTTGAGACAGGTCGATGTGACTCGATATATGAAAATTGAAAATAGTTCGGATTCTGTTTACATTGAGTTTGTCAAAAATGTTTTGAAATTTGTGTATGATGAATGTTGGTGTGCGATTATGGGTGGCATTTTAAGATAAAATTACTAAACTATCATAAAAATGATGTGTGTCTGTGTGTGGTGCCACGATGAGGGACGAAAGAGATTGTATATACACAAACTAACATAAATTTTATGATTTGTGTTTGATGCGAGAGTTGAAAGTTGGTTTTAGTCAGATATATCACATAAACTAGCGCGAGCAATGTACGACACCACACCACAGTAAGTCGTGGATGGATGGTGACGAAGGTTTTTTTACAATTTTATTGCTATATAGATTTTTATTGATTTGAAATTTGTTTTTAAGTGATTGCGAAATGCTTTAGTGTATGAATCAGATAATCTATATTTAGATTTTTCTTATGTTGATTTTTAATTGAATTCACTTTAAATGTCGTTAATTTAGACGTTGTCTGGTGTTCAAGAGTTCATTAGTTCAATATTTTCTCTTTTGAATATGTCTTGATTCAATAGTTATGAGTGATCTGAAAATTCTGTTAAATCTGGTAGATCCCAATCATAAACCGTTCTAATGCAATTAATACAAACGTAACTCATTATAAACTGTTCCCCAAAACAATTTGTCCAAGAAATGTATAACCATTAATTCTCGGCGCAAAACGTTTTTGTGTGCTTTCTACGTAAATCATATCTTTGATACAATCAAACAATCCCCATACAGAACGTTTTATATCGCGAGAAAATCATACAAACATAGAAAATTACAATTCATCTAAAAACGTTTCTTACAAAAATTATTTGCTTTGCTAACGACGAACCGATTCTCGAATGCATTTTGTGTATGGATTGTGTTTTCTAAAATAGAGAAATTGCAATTCATTAAAAAAAATAATACAAAAATGATATTATTTGATAGACTTTAAAATTCCTCATACAAAAACGGTTTACAATGCGAAAATTCATACAAAAATGTGTTACGAAAATTTTTGTATAATAGAAAATTACAGTTCATCTAGAAAATGTTTTATACAAAATTTGATTTACTTTGCTAGAGCAATTCGTACCAATTCAACGCCTCAATTTTGGAATATTTGTGATGTAACTGTCAGCAGAAGCTTTACGAGCGATGCTATTGTTTTGAATCTGAATTTGGTTGACGAACCAATTACTACAACTGATTTATGTACTAAATAAGTTATATTTTCAGTTTTCTCTTATATTAATTGTGTAAGTTGAATTCATTGTTATAAGACATTTTGGGATGATTTATTGATTTATGTTTTTTGATGAATTGTTCTGGGGACAAACTGTACGAGTAATAACTTTCTTTTTAATATAAAATAAAATATAAAGATTATGAAAATTTTTTATATCTAGATGTCCAGTATCGCCGAAGCCTGACCAAGTGCTCTTCGGAGTGGTGTGTGTGGGTCGAGTTTCTGTTGGATGGATTAGCAGTTCTCATTAAAGTAACCAAAGGCAGGACGATGTACTCTCCTTTTCTATTGTGGCTTTTGATTATTCATCGTCTTTGTTAAAAGTGCAGCAATATAGGTTCGACGTTCAGGGGTATACCGGTTCGTTATCTCTACTTGAACGCCTGAGTATAAATTGTGTACTATTCTTTTCGATGCCTCACTATTTAATTTTTTGTTTATAACAGTATAAATTTAACAAAAGAATCAAACCGAAGTTGGTCGATTTCAATAGCAGCGGCCTGATATTTTAAATTTAATCGTTTCAACAAAAAGTTAGTGTTATGTCTAAAATGATGCACTAAGCTCTTGACGTTGAGGAGTCGCAGTGCGTTAAAGAGGTCTCGAGGTAAAGGTCTAGAGGACCTAACTTTAATCTAATTAAATATTCGTTTGCTCGTAGAAAGGACCAACTACGAATTTATGATGAACATTTTATGGTATTGAATGCAGAACCAAAAAAACAACCTAACTATGGATACTTGAGATTCTGACATTCAAATTTGAACAGTATATTTCAAAATGTGCTCTAAGGTTGAATTCATACTTTTATTACTTCGTTCATTCATTCATTCAAACAATTGTTTCGACCAGCCATCTTGTGAAAAAATGTAGAAGAAAAAAAATCGTCATTTTGGAGTAATATAATTAGTCGAAAATCCGGCCTAAGGTATGAACATAAGTCTTCTGAAAGAAAGAGAGAGAGAGAGCGAAAGAGAAATCCCACAATGTTCAAGAAAGTGATCATTTGAATCACTGATTGATCTTGCAATATATTAGTAACAAATCGTGGTTTCACTAGAGTTGCCGACTTTGTAAACGATGAAAGTTGGTGCAACAAAGAAAATGAACAGAGCGACACACTTCTCCTAGCCGGCAATCAAAGAATTGCATTCTTGTTACATCTGATAATTATTCATAAAAAAAATTCACTGACACTGTTTGTCTTAGTATGACAGGAACAAATTTATTATACAAAAATGCTATATCGATATTTTGTCTAAGTGAAAGCAAGAGAAGTGCCACCAACACCGAAGAGATTATTCTCCAAATTTGAAAAATTATATTTCTTCAGCTCAAAAACTTGATCGGAATGTTATTTTAACTATTTTTACCTATCGGTTCTCTGATGTTAATCCTTGAAAACTTAAACCATCTTTAAGCTTCTACCAAAGAGAATAAGACTTAGAGAGAGTTATTTTGTATGAACAGAAAATATGGTTTGAATAGAGGCAAATATTAAAAGGTTAATTGGCGTATTTGCCTTACCATTAAACACAAAAAAATATTTTTTCATGTACATTTTCTGTCCATACAAAATAACTCTCTGTCATACTCTATGCTCATACTATGAAAAAATTTTTGTGTTGAGAATTCAATCCGACCTGCGCTCAAATTTTTATTCGAAATAGAATTATCTTGTTACCTAAAATACTTGCTACCAGAATAACTCGAATACCTACAACTGAAGCCAACAATGACTCTATCAACGATTCCACACGGAAACGACCGGATTCTGCCCTCAGTCACTTCAATTTGTATGGAACGTCGGGAGAATGTTCTCTTTATGAAATAAAGATACACAAAAAATGAATTTGTAACAGGAGCGCAAGCCGTATTTAGGTTTTCACAAAAGTGCAAATTTTTAAAGATCTGTTTCTGAAAAAACTAGTTAAACGATTTGAATAAGTGAGAACTCGAATGAAAGAGTAGTTTGATCATTCTTGAAACAAATAAAAGAATTCAAAGTAATATCATACTTCTAGACGTTATTATGTTTTCCGAAAATTCCGTTTTTTGCCTATTTTAAAGCAAATACAGTTTTACGATTATGAACATAGTTTTTGAAGCTCTACAAGATATCGGTTACTTTATTACTAAAAAAATGCATTTACTAAAATAAATTATATAATAATTTACTGGTGAAGCACAGCCAAAGAGTCTAAGCCTTCAAGAATACTAAATCATTTCACGGAGGACGCTTCAAACTTGAAAAAGGATAAAGTTTTAATTGTTTTGCAAAATTGTAGAAAAAGATACGAATATTTTAAAATTGTTTATACATTATTTGAAAGAAGTAAGTTAGTTTAGTAACGGGGAACCCACGTTTTGTAGAGCTTGAGAAATTTCTGTTATTCAAGTTTTCTTTCATTATAGGAATATTTTTATAATCGAAATCTCGCTTTTTGTATAAAAATAGGCAATGAATGTAAACATTATTATTTTTTATTTGTTTAAGAATAATCAAACTTAAAAAATGGAAGTTCTTAAATTAATTATTTTTAAAATAAGCGTTAAACTTCTTTCATTCGAGTCCCCATTTATTAAAATCAGGTAAGACGTTTTTGAGGAACAGGTTTTCCAAAATTAGAATTTTTTACGAAAACCTAAAGTAGACAGCGCCCCTGTCTAAAAGTACAATACCGGACAAAAGCAATTCAACAGTTTCAACAAGAAACAGTTTCAACAAGATTCATAAAAATATAAAGCGTCAGGACAGAATCCGATGGTTTAACATAAATGTTCTGGAAATCGCAGTCAAACTGTAAGCATATCTGTATCGATGAAATACCGAATTTTGCCAGTCTACGCAAATTTACCGGTTAGCTCGTGTAATTATAGACTTCATTATATTAAGATGTGTTTACTCACCTCTAGCTCCTCTTGGTTATGAAAATTTGCTGGTTGGTTCGAATTATACCTTAAGTGCTGCAGTCTTCCATTTATCTGCTTGTTTGTTTCTTCGATAACTTATCATTATCATAGCCGATAAAGTATGCTTGTATATAAAGACACTTTGTTGGTGTAGGGCAGTTTTTAAACAAAGAGAAAAATGATTTTGTTGTGTCGCTCTATAAACCGTTTGACTATTCAAATTATTTTAATTTTTATTTTGTTAATTTGTAGATGAGATCGTTCTTCTCCAGATTTATTCCTGTTTTCTCATAAATTAATGTACACTTCTTTAGTGAAGCTTTATTCTGATAGCATTTTGTGATAATTGTGTTTCATACATTTTTCATGTTAGCGTTTTTAAAGAGGAAGACTATAATTCTAATTCCTTATAGAATAATGAATTTCGATAATTTGGATAACGAATGGGATTGAAAACTGGTTTTTGGGAGATGTTCTGGAGTATTACAAACTCGAACTAAGGCAATTCTGAATAGCATTACGAAACCGAATTCCATTCTGCTAAAAGTTGGCCTAGTTCCAAGTACAGTTGGCTATTATTGAGAACAATCGTTCGCAGTGAAGTTCTATTTAATTGCCACCTGCGGAGTGTCCTAATATTCGCTGATTGCTTAATCAAAAAGAAGGTGACTATAATGTTAACATAAGTATGTCTTCCGCCATGGTACTCTTTATGTAATAAAATACAAAACCGCAGACTAGATTGTTGCAGTGCTTCCGGAAATTCGTTGTGAATTGTGCTTCAAATATCGTGCCCAGTGATAATGCAGTAAAATGCATGTCCAATAATATTGATAAAATTTGTTTCCAAGGGAAATTCTTTAATCTTTAAAAAAAGACAAGTGTACTAGAAAAAAATTACAACAACAAAAATTCTGCTCATTGTAAGCGCTATCTGACACCATCCAATATTATCTCTATGTTATGACAACAACAATAAAACCCAGTCAGAATCTATTTAACAAATATTTGATTAGCATTATTTTATCAATAAGCTGATAAAAAGTAAACAGAAGACTAGACTGATTACAATACGGGAAATAATTATCAGACATTTTTGTCGTGCAATATATATTTATGATAACAGACATAACAGACATCGAATTGTGCTTGTATATGTTTGAGTTGTTTTATATAAAATGACGTAAATGCTCCACGACATGATACTCTTGTTATTTGTTTATTTTTATTCTACACATTTAATTAATATTTGATAATAGATTCTAAAATTAGAATATGTAGACAGATTGTATAAAAATGTAAATGTCTCGTAGTGACGGGAAGACTAAATAACAAAATAATGCAATTTTTAAACATTGTATGTGATCTCGCGCAAGTAAGTGTTCCGGTGAGGTCAAATCGTATCGCGCTTTCGTTTTAATCTGTAGTATATACGGGAATATATACAAAATGAAATGCAATAGACCGTTTGTAAACAATATGTGGTGTTGCCGCCTTAAATTATATATATATATATATATATATATATATATATATATATATATATATATATATATATATATATGTATATATATATATATATATATATATATATATATATATATATATATATATATATATATATATATATATATATATATATATTGTTTTCTATTATTTACTTTTAAGTCTGTCATTTTTTTATATAACATAATCGTTCTCAAGGTGAGTTTTCTGTCGCTTTGATCGTGGCGGCGACATTGGTCTGTTTTATGAGTTTTAATATGCTAATAATAATTTTTATTGATGGATTATGCCACTTGCAATTTATTGAGGTTAAAATCGCATTAAAATTTGTGTTTGTGGCGCAGTTTATCGCCTTTATGATCTACACGTGCGGAAATAAATTAATTTATAATGAAGAATGACGATTTCTAATTTCTAGTTTGCTTCCTCTAAATTTAATACTGGCTTTACTGAATTTCGCAACCCGTCCTCCCAGTCGAATGCTAGAGATATAGGGCATCATTAGTTTGGAATTGGCCAATTAAACATGCAAGTTTATCTAGAGTATTCAGATCATGCAAATCAGTCCTTGTAATATTTGATAATTTAGAACAAAACTTGAAGAAAGATATTCGAGAATTTCTAACTTTTTACACTTAATCGAAAAACAGTTAGCGGGTTATTCCGAATGTTAATAGACCAACTTAATTAAGATACATTTTTTCTTAGATAAACAGTTTTTGTGCGAATTGTTTTCGGACCAATTGAATTACGGTCAATAGTTCCCATCCCATTCGTTCATAAATCATCCAGCTATCGTAATAGATATTTTGTCTTGAAAATTTTGGAAGTTCTTAGATGTACTATGAACAATTGTGGCAGTCACCTCTCTTATGTTATTGACTTTATTTGTATGTTCTCAGGTTTAATTTAATACTGGATTGCAGTTTCAAATTCTTTTTTAGGTTGCGTGTTCATTTTCGATTAATTTGGAAGTTGGCCTTTTGGTGATTGGCGGCCTTTCATACTTGCTTTTAGAGTAATGCCCACATTTTTCGATTTCGATCATTTTTTCGGACTATTTTAAAATTTTGTCATATTTAAATATAACGGAATCTAGTTAGGCAGATACTTAATTACCTAAATTCATCATTTCGCCCCATAATGGGATACAATTACATAATTAACAAAAATATGTATTATAATTCTTTTATATAAAAATAAAAATTACGGAAATACATATAAGACTAATTTCAAAGTCCTCCTCGATAGAGACTTTAAAATAAATTTATTCTCAAATAAAATTCAAAAAAGTGTACAATGGCATATAACGAATCTCCAAAACAAGTCAATAATTAATGAGGCTTATTTATGTCAGCGCAAACAACACAGGTTTGATATGCAGACTCAAAATAACAAAACCTTTCGAGTTGGCGTAAGTAGTTATAAGAACAAACAGTATGGTACTGATGGGTGGTTTGTTTTATTAGAGCTGTTACTTATAAAGGGCCCTAAATAAATCCAAACTAATAAATAAGGTATAATGCTAACTAGCTGAATTGTAATTTATAAAGCGTTAGATAAAAATGAATTTTCGATCTAACTTCAAATGGAAATTCAATCTAAAACTATGATTTTCTTTTTGTTTGAAATTTGATGATATGATTTGTCAGGACAAAATGATATTCTGTTACATTTAAAGTTACTGTGTTTCTTGGTCACCTTTTCCCTGTCCTCAACCAGAAACTTAAAATTGCTATTGACCTTGTCGAAAATTTACGGCGTATTGTTTTTATTAAAATCGTTAAGAAAACTGGAAGAATTTTGGTGACCCAAATTGAGGCTAATAAAATTGTTTATTCTAAAGGTCTAATCACAAACATCAAACAAGGATATATGGTCGTGCAGAGTCCGTTTCCTGCACGACCACATCTCCGACGTATTTGATTTGAAAAGGTACGTACCATACATTAAAAATGGACTTCAATAGTTTCGAATTTAAGTCCTGATAACATAATTATCAGCGGGATTAGGTTGTTGTAGTTCAACTCAATCGCTCGACCCAATGCCAACGTTCTCTACTCCTCGATTACAGTACGAGTAAACTAGTAATATATTCTAATTAGTGATGTCCTTTATTTATATTATATAATCCAAAAAATTTGCTCTTTAGCTGAAAGCCTTAAACAACTCTATATATAAGGTTGTAGCAAGGTACAGGAAATAGTTGATCTACAGTAAATGGTCGGTTATTAAGCACCTCAGATCTAATTCTGTCGAACCCCATTTAATGGAAGAACAATTTTTATTTAGAGGTTCTTCAGCTAAACCCATGCGATGCATATCTCCAAAATAGCCATGATCAAATCATGACCAAGATACGTAACTTGTCTTATATTGTTTAGTTAGAGATCTGCAATTCTTGTGCTTTAATGTTCTCTTGAACAAGAAATTCACATATCGTATCTCTGACGCCGGAATTTAGGAAATCAGTAGTATCTTTACATGCCATGTTACGTATAATTATAAGGGATTTTTTGCGAATTCAGCCTTGCTTTCTGTGCACATAATAATCTTTTTATTCATTTTAAAAATATCAAAAGCTGTAAATTTACCACCAAAGGCTGGCTGTTAATCAGGGATTATATACAGGCCAGAAAGTAAAGTAGTGTTGTTTTGCGATAACAAAAAATGCTTTTACCAAGAAACTACATAATATTTCCTCAGCAGTCGTAATTGTTATCTGACATTCATTGTTATTGTTATCTGTTTTACATAAAGCATTTTATTGTAGTTTTATCGAAGCAAATATGCAATTAATCTCGCTGTAAAAAACAGAAACCTATAAAGTTATAAGACCATCCATGAAGTTCAAGGCCTCAAATGGCCAGAAATGATTTGTTTAAGAAGTCTCTTCTTGTCACGTAATCTATTCGATAGAGTGTCGTATCTCATAGTCTACACTCACTCTAATGATGGTTCGAATTTATACATGTATCTCCTCTTCTGCTCCAATGATAAAACCAAAAAATGTTTAAAGGACTAACACTTTTTTGTTTGTTCTGCATTACATAATTTCTTTCTTACACACAGAAACCACCATGCTCTCAACGAAGCCTAAAATTGTGTTGACCTCCATCTGGTGGTTAGTCCTTTTTGTTTGGTAGATTGACTATTTCATTTTTCCCTACGATGTTTCGGTATTCCAATTCCAATTTCAGTTTTATCAAATATCAGGCTTTAATTGTGAAAAGCAACTGAATGTTAAATATTGTTTAGTACCATCAGCTTTATGATCGATGCAAATTCAACTTGGGGCCAACAGTGGCTTTGGCTAAAAAGTTCTCACTTCAGTGTTTCTTAAGAAACTTATAATTTTAATTCTAAAACTATTTCGGTAAATATTACGGAAAGGAGAGGATATGGCTCCGAATCCCTTATCTGTTATCTTCAAGAAAGAAGATGTCACACAGAGTTTAATTCAAGGTCTACATTGTATTTCTATTTATGTCCACATCCAAGCTTCAGTCCGAAATAATTGATGAGTGCGGATAAACAATTTGCATCCATCAGTCATTCTTAATAATGAAATGCTTTCTAAAATAAAATAGTCGAGTTCAACAAATAGGAGCACAAATACTAGGATGGATTGATAAATATTTAGATGAATGCCATCTATGCGTCACTAGTAATAACTTCTTTTGTTTGCGGTGATGATCTTCTAAACGAAAGTTGTCAAAAAGTTTTATGACATTTGATAGTATAGTTTCTTAGGGTAAAGTCACTTTTGGTTTTGTTAAAATATGAAAAAAATGAATACCGTGTAGTAATTAAATACTTTCATTTAAAAGGTTTCGAACCAAACGAGATCATCGATAAGATGAAAACAGTGTTAGATGAACGTGCACCTTTTAAAGCAACCGTTAATAATTGGGTAAATTAAATTCGGGCCGAACAAGCACAAGTAATGTTGAACGTTCAGGAAAACCAAAAGAGTTAACAACACCAGAAATGGTCGAAAAAGTCTATGAAACCATTATGAATGATTGTCGTATAAAGTTGCGTGAGATTGCGCTGACATTATAAACATCTCATATGAACGTGAACACAACATCATATACGAAGAATTGCATATGAAAAGCTGTCAGCAAGATGCGTGCCGCGTTTGTTAAGAAATGTTCAGAAGCAATGTTTTGAGATGATTCAGCGTAATCCAACTGAATTTTTGCGTCGATTCATCACAATTGATGAAACATTGGGATTGGGTTCTCGATTAATGCAACCTTGATTTAAGGCCATCTCAGACTTATGTGGAACGGTGTAATTAGAAACCATTTGATTTTACGATAAAGCAGTTTGTAATGAAATCCACTAGGGGTCTGAGTTTGTTAGGAGGTTCGTGAACCATTATTTTAAAAGATGTTATAGAATTTTATTTCGTAAAATACCGTATAGTGCAAGTGTTTTAGTCGGGTCTAAATTTTAAAATGCATTTCAAAGCTCTGATCTCCAGTTTTGATATGGGTAAAACTAATGACTTTGAGCGGCTCCGGTTCCAATGTTTTCTTAGCAGGTGATGTATATACGTCATAAAATTTTTCATAATTTTCTAATACTTTTCCTCTCTGCCTACTTTGAATTTGTTTTATTTCATTATCATTTTTGCGGGTTATTAGCTTTTATTACATAGTAATAATGCTGAAGCCTCCATTCCCGCCGGTTTTCCCATAATTCAATTAAAGTTTAACATTCTAAAGTTTAACTTCAATTAAAGTTTAACATTTTCAATTCAAAATAATTGGCCTAAAAGGAGGTGATTTATATAGATTGATTTCAGTTATCTAAAAGATCATTTTTCCAGGTAATTTTAAGGTGTTGTTAGACTCTTAAGCTATATTGATCATACACTTACAGAAGTGTTCTAAATTAAACAACCTAGTTCTATCACAAATGTCGATTGCATTGAAGCGGGATCACGACGTTTTGTACCAAGCAGAAAATCTGGATTGGATAAAATTTCAACGACGGTCTCTTAACATCTCAGAATGAAAAACGAGCGAATCCTGAAAAATGGATTCGAGATTTTTTTTATGTTTAAAAATTTAAGAGCGACAGCCCCAATTCACTAACGCAAAAAAACAATGAATTAACATAGTCTTAATAATAAAGCAACTTAGTCGAAATTCGGTCATAAATTCGATGAAAAAGAAAAAAAGAAATGAATAATTTTTATCGATTAAATTTTTCTTTCCATATTTTCGTTTCGATCGTGAATCTTACCCGTCGTGGGATTTATGTTGTTTTTAATTCCTATACCAAAAGAGGGATCTCCCAAATTTCGATAACTTTAAGAATACTTGTGCAAGAATTACAGAAAATATTTAAAAATTTGATAAACCGCTTTAATTTTCAATTCGATCAAATATATGTTCCATGTTTTATTTTATGATAATCGCTCAATACAAAAAAGATATCATTTATTTGATTGCACTGCCATCTATAGTCAAAGGTTGAAGCCTTCGACATAAAATGACGTCATATAGCAATATTTTGAAGCAATGAGGTCATTAGTATTCTAGGTGTACTGGTACTTGGCATTAGTAGGAAAACAAATATTATGAAACATGCAAAGAAATTTATAAAAATATATTCCGGAATTATATTCCAAGTGCTTGGAAATTATCGCCGATTTCAACATCATAACGTCAACGTCATAACGAGTTTGAAAAGTATAAGTTAAATCTTCTCTCAAGTCTTTTAATATTCACCAGTTTGAATTCATCAAGCATCACTTGATCGTCTGAAGCTTGTGAAGTTTGACAGTTAATTTTTGAATTTTTAAACTAGACTAATAATGTTAATAATGATATTATTGAATTTTAGACAAATAGTGAAGAACTTAGTTAAGAACAATTCAAAAAATAATTGCGCAACAATACAACAAAAATATTGCATTTTTCACCCATAACAATATGATTTATTATTGGGCACACAAACAGTAATTGAATCAATTACAAAATTTGCTTGTTAAAATCTTCACACATAGGTCAGGTCTATCACTCGCAATATACGTATACATTGTATGCGAACCACTTTTATTATATCCCAATTACGAAGTTTGTTCCCAAATTCCATTTAAGAGCAGTATGCAACAATCAACGCACGATAATAGCAAAAAATAAAAAATTATGCGATTTTATAATTCATTATTCAATTTAAATAAATTTTAATCATTTTAGACTTGAATCAAAATATCCAAAGTCAAAGTCATATCTTAAAAAAATGGAAACGCGACAACGACACGAATTAAATTGGGCGTCATATAAAGCATAAAACATTAAAAAGCAAATTCATTAAAATTCTAATCTTGATTGCAAAATTCAGGATGGTTGACCATCTTTCTAACAAAAAAGATAGTTTTCGCACTTATGTTATCACGTATAAATCTATTATTGTTCGTGTATAATGTATTTCCGTTGAATATTTAACCTCGAACATCAATTGAGAGTGCATCGACCAAAATTTAGAAACCGACCGTATCGCAAAACAAAATAAGAAACAAAAAATAAACATTAAAACATGATAAATTGATCGACCACTTTATTTAGATGCGATTGGTCTGTGTTCATAATGTTGATGCTGCAATTCCTAAATTATTGGATTTTAAATTTTGAGTCTTCATCTCAAAGCGCGCGCATTTTCGCGCGAAATAGAATATTTGAATGAATAAATTAATGAAATGCCCGATTTTTTTTATATTTCGGTTTTGGTTTTCTTCCATCGCATAAAATAAAAAACGAAGTAAATTATCCAATTTCTTTCACTTTATTATATCTCTGTATACATACAATCTTTAACCATTTGTCTTTGTGTGATCGTCTGCGACGAGTGAAATTTATTGAATCACTCGATGTATAAGGGTTAACTCGGTTCACTAACCTATAGCAAGTTTGAATATAATATATAGAAAAAAAAATCGCATCGCAACATTAAAATGATAATTTCTTCAATCAAGTCGCGTATTTTTAGTTGTTTTGTGCGCGATTCTTCTATACGGTCTCAAAGATTTAAACGGTTTGATGCGATATATACGCGAAAGGGGTGCGTGTATTTTCTCTCCCCTATTGTTGTACACATAAGCTTGTTTGAATGTGACAATAATAGGCGAGTTATTTTTATATCCCTTCTGTGTATATGTACCGAACGTTATAACCCTTTCTAGTTGAGTGACGTTCTTTTTGGTCATCAGATATGTAAATGGGGTTGGTATAAATTGCGTGTTATTGTTTTTTTTGTTTCTAAATCGATAATTATTGACACAAACCCCTTTTTCTTGCATCATGCCGACGTGTTGTATATTATGTTATATATGCATGATGTTATTCTGCGCGCATATATAACACATTTCTATCACTTTAATAAAATTGCAAAAAACTTTCGCGCGACCAGAAAACAAAATCGTGGGCAAGCATTTTGACGGAATACAAATTTTATGATAATTTGGAAACGAAATCGTGCGATGTTACACTATAAATACAGCAACGTTTTGTTTTAATGTCATCGACGACGTTTTTTTTAAAGATCTGACAACAAGAAATGGAAAGAATTTTTCTTTTACGATAAATAATACACATGATGCATGTACACAGAATCAAAAAGAATTTTGTTTTTTTGACCTTTTGAACTTTTCTTACCCGAAAAAATGCTTCTCTGAATAAAATAAATATATAACGAGGCCAGAAGAAAATTGAAAATTCCACACAATTTTTCTTCCGTCAAAAACAAAATAAACGTCATGTCAATGCCCTTTCGTGTTACTAATTTCCTCATCAATATACAGAGCCTATTGCCTATTTTGGATCCTTGTAGCATTATACGCGAATATATGGAGTTCGAAAAAAGGGAAACTAAATTCAATTTCTTTCAAAACACATAAACGTCTTATATATAAAGATACATTCTCCTGTGTCTTGGCTTTGGTGAGGCAGAAACAACACACATACACAAAAAATTAAATTATGAGGTCATTGTCGTTTCTTGACTCCAACAATGTTATACATTTTACTTCTTAACCATTTCTTTTTTTATGGATGTTATTGTTGTAATCTTTAAAAATCATCGATTTAAGACAAAACAACAACAATATAATTTAACGCGCACAGTTTTCTATACTTACATCGTCAGACATGTTGTATATAAGATGAACAATCAAATATATATATCCGCCGCACATAAGATTATCTTCTTTATGCAAAAATATAAATGTTTTTGTGTTAAGATTAGACACGAAGAAGAGGATGTGGCTATTATTTTGTAATATGAAATAAAATTCGAACGAACGCAATTATCGCACAGAAACACAGCCTTTCATGTTATGCTTTGTAGCGGTTTTATTTCCTCTTAAGTATTTTATTGAATTTTTCTTTTAAGAAAATCCCTTTTCTTAAATTGATTGAACCTCCTCGAGAGAATCAATTTTTTATGTGCAATTAAAATTATTTTTTACAATCGGTGTTGGATAATTTCTTATGTGAGGATGTTGCAAGTCGAAATTACCAGTTTTCAAAACTGTTGATTAACTAAATTGCTACCAAATAATTGTTTTATATAAGTTAGTTTTTTACTTTCAATTGTGAATTTTAGTGATAAAACTAAATTTTGGGTCCAATTTCATTAAATATAAATTTACAGACCGATGTTCAGAGAATTTGCACAATACCAACTAACAGAAAAATAAAGAAAAATAATTTGCAGAATAGCAAAAAAGCAGCCTAAATAGATCATAAAAGTTTCGGTTACTAAGGGTTTTCATAAGTAGTTTTGACAATCTGACTAGTTTCATACGGATTAACTTTTCTGGTTCCACGACAAATTGAAAATCAATTCACCGAAAACGTCAATTCATCGAAAAAACAATTCACCGAAAAATCAATTCATTGAAAACTACAAATTTCCGAAAACGACAATTTACCGAAAATATTTCAAACATTTATATAATACAACATTTCGTTTTGTGAAATAACGGGTGTTTTTTTAGGAGGTTTGTTTTTCCGATAGATGTCGTTTTATTTTATGACAGTTGTTTTGACAGCTCAAAGTGGCATTTCTACTCAGTATTGTTTGGCAAATCATTATGAATAGGTTAACTCCAGAACAACGTTTTCAAATCGTGGAAATTTATTTTCAAAATCAGTGTTCAATTAAAAATGTTTATAGAGCACTTCGTGAATTTTATGGTGCACATAATCGTCCGTCAGAGACCACCATAAAGAACGTAATTACCAAATTTCGGTCTACATTCACTCTTTTGGATGCCAAGCCACCGACAAGAATGAGAAGAGTTCGTACAGAAGAAAATATTGCTGTCGTTGAGGCCAGTGTCGAAGAAAACGACAATTTATCGATTCGTCGTCGTGCTCAGCAAATTGGACTTTGTCCATCGACTTTATGGAAAATTTTACGTAAAGATTTGGGTTTGGTGCCATACAAAATTCAATTGGTGCAAGAATTAAAGCCACACGACCATCGTTTGCGCCGTGAATTCAGTGATTGGTCGTTAAATCAATTGAACGAAGATCCATTTTTTTACCGTAAAATTCTCTTCAGTGATGAGGCGCATTTTTGGTTAAATGGATACGTCAACAAACAAAATTGTCGCATTTGGAGCAAAGATAATCCACACGCCGTTCTAGAATTACCAATGCATCCTGATAAATGTACTGTTTGGTGCGGTCTATGGGCTGGTGGGATCATCGGTCCATATTTCTTTAAAAATGAGGAAGGACGACGCGTTACCGTGAATGGAAATCGATACAGAACCATGTTAAATGAGTTTTTGTTGTCAAATCTTGAAGATATGGATATGAATGAAATGTGGTTTCAACAAAATGGTGCCACTTGCCATACAGCACGTGAAACAATCGACTTATTGAAAGAAACTTTCAACGACAACATTATTTCGAGAAATGGTCCGGTGAATTGGCCTCCGCGTTCGTGCGATTTGACGCCACTCGATTACTTTTTGTGGGGATACGTGAAGTCATTGGTTTATGTGGATAAACCTCAATCGATTGACGCTTTGGAAACCAATATTCAACGTGTCATTGCTGACATACGCCCTCAAATGCTTGAAAAAGTGCTGGAAAATTGGACCTCCAGAATGACATTTGTGAAAAATAGTCGTGGTAGCCATATGCCAGAAATTGTGTTTAAATGTTAAATGCCAAAAAATTATCTACCAAATAAAAAAAAATTTTGGTCATTTCATAATTTTATATGTGTTTTATTCAAAAAAAAAATCGGCAACCTCTTAAAAAAACACCCTTTATAAATAAAATCGTTTTTATATTTGAATAAAATATTGTGGTTTTATGTGGTGTAAATGTTTATGATGCAACCTTGATTTCTAATCCTCATACTAAGAAAAACAGAACAATGATTTAGAAAATGCATAAATTGTTTTAAATTCGATTTAATATAAGTTCGATGTTTTGATAAATCGATAAAAAATTTTTGCCCTAACTGGATTATTAATGAAAATTTGCCGGGCACCCGCACAACATCAATCAATCAATTGATAAAAATGAGACTAAAAATAATTCAAGAAGAAACCTTGGATAAGCCAACTGGGATGGAAATAAAAATTTGATTCTAAAATGATATTTAGATGAAGTTCCGGACCAGCTCTCATTTTAAAATTCCATTTCCATCCAACCATCTTCACAATTATTTGTTAATAAATTGCCTAGTTCTATGCCAGAACCGCGAGTTAACTCTCATTGCCATTTTCTGTGAACTTTCGTTTTCGGTGAACTGTCATTTCTGGTGAATTATTGATTTGAACTATTTTCGATGAATTGTTTTCGGTGAATTATTGTTTTCAGTGAATAGTGGTTTTAGGTGAAGTATCTCTTTAACACTGTTAATTGCTATTGCTAATTGTCATTTCAGTGAATTGCACTTGTACGATTAAATAAATGATTGTGCTGGTGCCGCAAATGCAATTAAAAGTCCATACGGGTTAGCTGGTCTTAATATTAAGCGTGTATTCGATGACCTGACTATATGGTTAAATGTTCTTACGATTAATGATCTTGCGGTGGTTCAATCTTTACGATGGTGTGCTCTTAGGAATAAATATTTACAATGATATGGGGTAACTCGAACACTTTAATTCGCCACCTCATTACTGAGGTATCGCCGCATCGTTTTCCAAATTTTCATATAAATTCTTTTACTACTGGCTTCATTTATTTTATTTTTTGTTGAATAAGGAATAAGACCTGCTGATTTTGTGGAGCAATAGCTGGAAAAGAGCTCACTTAACCTTTACATTTCGAAAGTTCTAGAACAAAATTCCCACATTAAAAGAAAATCAGTTATCCTTAATCACTAAGTTTCCATACTATTATCTTTTCTTAGATAACAGCTTCCGAAGCACTATCCCATTTTTCAAGGGATTTTAAAAAAATATTCCCAAAGTTTTAACTAAATAATGGCATTAGAGGCTTAGAGTCTTTAAGTATGTACAAGGTTCTTGATAACAGTAAATCCTAATCATTTAGTTTGTTCATCGGTGGTTCAAATGTTCCTCAGGAGGCATCACTTATAGTGGTCTGTAATATTAATGATTCAGCTAACATAATAATCACTGGCCACCTTCTGGAGTAATAAATAAAATGTGGGGTTTCAAAATGACATGCGTTAATCCTCTATTCTAAATTTCTTTTTTTCTACCAAGTTATAAAACGGGGCCAATTGAAATAAAAAACTAACTTCAAAATAGAGATAAACTGCGCTTGTTAGCAACTTTCATGACAGTGAGCACTAAGGGTCTATTTTTTAATTCAACCCGAGCAAGCAGAGGTACCCTGGGTATTGCACTCCGAGTAAAGCTTGTGCAAATTGTTTTTTACTTTGCACACTCGGCGTACACAGACATTCATTCCAGAGTAAATGTTTAAGAACCGAGTATACGCTGTGTAAGCACAGTTCACAATTAAAAACACAGTGTACAGAGTAAAATTACTCTGGTTGAATAAAAAACACATTTTTTGACAGCGCACTACCTGCTCGGGTCAAATTAAATATAGACCCTAAGTAGCCACACATTATAAGCGTTAATTTTCTTTAATTTCACGTTGTATTCGTTTCACTCTTGTTGAAAAATCAATAATTAAAAAACCGATTGAAATTATTCATTTCATGTTATGCAGTTACCTATGACTCAAAGACTACTTGAGCTTTGTTATCTGCTAAGACTTTTTTCATGTAACTTTTAAGCTGCTTGTTGTTATTGTTGACCACATGGAGAAAATTTATCAAAATTCGATAACTCTTTTATTACAAAACTCGAATATTCATTTTTTTACTTTTTTCGGATATCCAGCCACTGATGAAAGATTGGGAAATCTGCTGCTCTTGATAACACAGTCTACTAGATACAACATGTCAAAGCAAAAACTAGCCTATGTTTCGCAGTAGTCCTTTCAACAAACCAATTAACTTTATTTCTTTGTATATAACTTATATAAATTTAGCCAAAGTGTTGTACAATACGACCATTGACTTCTAATTTATATAGAGCTTTAAAGATTAAATCAAAGGGATTAGAATAGGTTGCAATTTTGGGCTTATGTTGGGATCCGTAAATAGGGTTTTATTTTTTATACCGCTATGAAAATTCTACATCACCGAGAAATATTAGATATTAAATAAAACCTGATCCTCAACCAAAAAAATTACCTTTGAGCGTTGCAAGAGAAAGATCGCACGAGAAACAATTCATCGACGGCATTTTTGCTTTTACAAAGGAAATTGTTTGCTTTTTCGATGAATCCAAATCAAAGATTTAATCGGAGTATTCTGTTGAGGCCTCTACCGGACTTTCTTTAACTTAATTGCCTCTTCCGTTGGTCGATTGTTGGCCATACCTTTCATTTGTCTAGCTCAGAAGACTCGGGCTCGAGTCAACTAAGATACAGCTAAGAGAACTAAGAGACAACTAAGATTCTTGAATCGTCAATTATTCTCATCATTTTAGAAAGGATCAATTTCATAGGCAACTTCATTTAAATTTTGTTCTGGATGAACAAATTTCGGCGGTGAATCAAATTTTGCTAAAAATCACTTTAACGTTTAATTTTTATAAAAAACTTAATTACAACTATTCACACATGCAATAACATAGATAATTTTTTGAAACTTCGTTGGAAAGAATGATACATATTTGTAATTTTTTTTCGAGGTCGAAAATATTCTTCATTCTACACGTTTATCTTACTATTGAAAATTTTTTTATAATCAAAGATTAAAGTTTTGATTGATCCAACTTAAACTTTAAAAGTACCATACCACACGTGCAAGCACGTGTGGTAAAGAATGTCTATGTGGTATACGATGGCAAATATGGCACCAGCAGAGCAGGCAACTTTCAATCAGGCAAGATTGGATCTTTGCTTCAGAAGTGCTCCATTAGACTGAGTATACAACGTAACTGATCAACTTTGTAACAAATTAGTCCAGGACTTTATCCTCCTGGTTAATACTTCAGATATAAACGTATAAACGTAAGCTTCTTTATCCAAACGTTTTGAAACGTGAAATTAATTCAAAAAATCTTAGAAACAATGTAAACTGGATATGTTGTCATGGTTGGTGATACAATTTCGCACGGTTGTGATTGGTGATGTGGCCTACACAAAAAAACATCATTGGCCAAATTTATTAATTTCTGTTATGAGTTGCTGAGGGTGGAATTTATAGTGTGATCGAATTCTGTTAAATCAACAATTCTCTGGAGTGTGGAATTTTGTGTGCACTGAATAATCGAACGATCGTTCAGTCTAAACCATAAGTCCATTGGCACCCGCGCTATTGAAATTTTGTTGGTATCTCCCAGTGTTCTAAGCATCTTAATTAACTTTTACAATTCCGTGTCTCTTTCTGGAAATTTGATTTAAAAAATATATTTTTCAGAATGATAGATTGGGTTAGTTTCAGTGCTGAATTAAAATGCTGAAAATTAGAAGTCTTATTTGTCGGTCCAAATTATAAATTGTTTCTACAGCGCCTATCAAATATATATAACATCGATTTAGTACAGCACAAGGACCTTCCTTCATATTGGTGGTGGTGGTTTTGAATTTGTGTAATCTAAAGTTCTGGTCGCCTGTATAGTTTGATAATACGTCTGACTATAGGTTTAAACATCACCTGCTAACCCGTTTTTTAGCTTTAGATTCGCCAAACGATCGGCCGGAGTGGCAGATTTAAAAGGTTGTATATAATACAGAGCCGAGCTGAAATTTTGCTCTAATTTTTACTATGCTCAACTGAAACCACATTATTCCGACGTTTCGTGACTTCCGTGGAACGGTAATATCACCATTATAATCGCCATTTTAAGGTTTAATTTCAATTTAGTGACGCAGAGTTAGCGCTAAATGCCAAATCAAATGAGTTCGTTGCACATTGTCAAATTTCAATGTTTATTGGAAATCTCTCTGTCTAGATAAAAGTTATTAAGCTGAACATATTATAGAGATCGAAAATCTTGCACAACTGTACTGCGTGACCCTTACTAGGATTTAAAAACAAAAAAACACATGTGTAACTTTTCACAGCTATTTTTGTATCTTTCCCGCATGATTCTGTTATAAACGGCTCAGGAAAACACTTTAACGACGTTTACGGACTAATGCTCCCCACATGGTGTGTTGTTGTTGAAAAGTGCCTTTACGTCATTCGCCAACCAAACTGATCTAGTGGATTTTACTAATCGTCGAAACTAAGTGAGCATAGTTTTAAATTTTCATGGAATTGTAATATCGAATATAAACTCGAAATATTCTGATAAATCGTGTGCCTGTCTCCCAAAATGTAGGACTTTAACATACAGCAAAGCAGTTGAATTCAGGGAAAATTCAAGGAATGCACATGGCGCACTTATCAGCTACCATTTAATACTCTAAAATTAGAATTCCTCGGTAACTGAAATCAGTATGGTCATTGACAGACTACTTCCGAATTTAATTTCTCAAACACTTTCTCATGATACCCTTTGAAAGATTAATGGTTATCTCATTTCGAAAACAAATTGTTCAAGTTGCATGTCTTCTAAACACAGATGGCTGACTATCGAGAATCAATGCTGAGTACGGAATCTTCTGTCCCATCCTTAATCTCAGGAAGTCTGGCTTTGCGATGCACAGTTTTCCAGGCTGAAATCACGATGATCACGGCATTTTGTAATGCCTTGCTCAATTCGTTGCCTAGTCCCTTGATGAATTCGGAACTTGTTAAGGAATGTATACATCGATTCGATATTCTCGGTCAGTGGACCAGTGACATGGTTAGGTGGGCACCGGCAAAGTTCCATTAAAAATATATTTTCGGGCTTACTAAGGCAGGCGTGGCTTGTTATCTTACTCATATTAAATCTAAATACACGATTACTCTAAAGAAGTATCATCTAATAATCGTTGTGACAGTTCTAATGGTCTAACAAAGATTTCAAAAGTATCTGTGGCTGGCTTAAATTGCAGGCAGGATGACTCATTTTTAATACTCGTTTCATCGCTGAAGATTTGTCCTCCATTCTGTAGTTCGCAAATGCGTCGAGTGAAAACAACAGGTTTGCACGATAGGCACTTTGTGGCATTGAGTGCGAAACCTTGGATTCGAGGCATTTAAAAAAATAAAATAAAGGTTTTATCGGACCAAATGTGTAGGCTCTGTTTTTTTCTCTGATAAAATTGAGCATGTTTTTATGTTTATTATTGGTGTATGTTTTGCATCCCACCCCGTTTTCTAGTACTTATGAAAACAATTGTACAATTCAAGCTCTTGATAATCCATTATACTTTATCTGAAACTCGTGTTACTTTTCGATTATATTATCGTTTTTTTAAATAATCGAATTCAATTAAATTTGGGTGGCTTGATAGTTTATCTAGAACTTCGGTCCGGAGAACGGAGTTATTGAAATTTTAACACAAACCGATCTAGGTCAAACTTCATTTTTCTCGACGTTGTGAAGGCCTCTGAACCCAAAACGTCTATCGGTACCGGTGATATCTCGAGAATGGTTTGTGCGATTTTTTTGGCCTATTTTCTTCTACGAGTATTTATAATTCAGAGAATTTAAAAGCTTTGGAATCTGTTCGTCGATACACCACGATCTGTATTTACAGTTTATTTTAGTATTTCCATATACTACTTTCCAAGTAATTACTACGCGGTTTTTAAATTCACAAATCCAGCTGATGGTAAATTAGTTTATTGTAAAATATTTACGTATCACAGATCATTGAAAAGATTACAAATTTAATTGAAGCTCCTTAGTACTGTAACGAAATTCCTAAATGTATCGGTTTACAATATTACCACTGCCAGTTGTTGTAATATATACTTACCTGAAATTCCCTTACTGTTTTGCCTTTTCTTAAATAATACATGATAATTCTATATTCCATACTTAACCATTTGTTTGTACTTACCGACCTTTTAACTTACACCCGTTTTTATTTTGTTTTGTACCTACACTGTTTTGCCTTACAACTCCGAAATCGATCAGCTGGTTGAAAATTGTACTAATTAGTACAGGTGAGACAAAAGGGGAAAATGAAGAAGACGCATCTACTATGAAACCGAGCTGAAATAAAAAATCGTTTTGAGGTGGAAAGGGAGTCTAATTGGAAATATCATAGAAGAAGGTCGAAAAGCAAAAATGAATACTCTGACCAGAAGTACATCAAAATAAATTTTAAAAATTTGGTAACTTGAATTAAATTCAATTAAATTTAATTAATTAAGTATATTTATAATATAATATTCTTGAAAAGTTAAAGTTGTGATATTTAATTGTTTGTGAGTTTGTACACACAACATTATAAAAGTACAAAAAAATTGTGAATAAATATTTTATTTCAATAAAAAAAATTCAAGAACAAAACAAGAAAAATTGCATGTGGTAAATAAAAAATATTGTTTGTGCATCATTTCATATGTAGTGCATTACTAAACTGTATTTGAAATACACTAGTTATATAAATAAATTATAAACTATTTGGTGTTTTATTAGTGGCAGCAATTACGCTGACCACCAGTGTTCGTTTTGGAGATTGCTTGGAACGGAATCAGTAATTTCTTCGATTTCGAATAAAGTGCGAATGATACATGCTTGTTCGGTCATAAGATTTACCTATGCATAACGGCGAGTGTAAAACCAAAATCTACAAACTCTATGTGAAGTGCCGAACGTTATTTTAAATCCACGCTGTGAGCTAACGTTATACCTAGTAAATAATCAACAACGTGCGGTAGTAAGCAACAACAAACAATAAATCGTACTACTATATACAAACCGATTATATGCGGCTGCTATATACCATCTAAATACGAGTGTGGTGCAATATAATACAAGAGAAGTATATAATCAACATTACTACGAGCGTGTATTGTATTTCATAAACGCAGAGGTGCAAACCAGGATTACGACATCGCGGAATTTCGAGAAGCTGCGCTAACCAATCCGGATTATTTCATATTGTGACATTGCGGTAATTAACAAAAACGCTACATATACGGTGGTGCATGTGCAAGACGAGGTCGCGGTAACCATCGCATCGTTTCAACCCCACGTCATCACAGGGTCATTCAACAGCGAAAAACTGTAAAGTATAGCATGTTACTTTTCTTAAATTATTTTTCTTTTTATTTTTAAATTATCTATTCAAGCTTATATTTTCGTTTTAACGTATTTTTTTGATTTTAAGTTTCATTTTGATTTATTTTTGTGGTATATTTCTGGTGGAAAATTTTTTATGAAAAAATTTCATTTTTTTCGTGTATGCCTTTTTGATATAGTCCATAGGACAATTGTTCTGGCCTGTCGGTAAAAGTTAATATGCATTAAAGGTTGTGCGTCTCGGGAGGATAATGTGTTTAAAGTGCTATGTTATTCCGGATTCTATTTGCATTTCTTAGTGTTCTTAGTGTTTTTTTTTGTTCTGATAATTGGGAAGTTTGAGCACACGTAAAATTTCTTCTTTGTAACATGGCTGCTGGTTAGCGGTGGATAGCGGGACCCCCCGTCCGACTACGAGCTATCAAATAAAATGTGTGCGACCACCGTAACAGCCTTGAGGCCAAGCCATGCGGTTACAGTACTCAAAATTACCACCCCGGCGCTTAAAGCAGACACATGTTTTTTATTCCGATATAAACTTGTTGCAAATCGCTTGAAAGGTTTTGGATCAAATATTAATTTTGTTATTAGTCCATTAGTTCACAAGTCAACATGTTGTATAGGCTGTAGATGATTTTCTTGAATTACAGATTTATTTATTTAATTGAAAGACTAAGCGTTTGGGAACTAGCCTTTACAGGCATAGATTGGCATTGTAAACTGTGGTGACAATAACTTAAGCGATATTGATTTCCCCAAACATACATTGTTTCTTAAAAAATTGAACCACTAGTTCTTCCAACAAAATAATCAAAATATGTGCATGCCAAATATTTAACCCAGATAACACAAAAAATACACAGACACTGTGTCATGCAATCTAAAAATAGTAACGAACAATTATTTACTCATCATTGAACTGTTTATGAATGCACAGATCACATGCATGCGCCCTTCTTATCATGCGATGATGATTCTTCGAAAATCGAAACTCTTTGTAACTTTATACAAAATACACACAACAGACACAACAACAATTAAAAAAACGAAAATTTTTCCAATCAAAGCAAAATGCATCATTAATTAACATTCATTATTTAATTTAATTAACAATTTTATTTATTTATTTATTTATTTAAAAATAAAAAAAAAATCTATTTTTGTCTAGACGAAATTTTTATAAATTTTTTTATTTATTTTAATTTAGTAGCTATCACGTGTTTTTCATTAAATACATAGAATTTTTGTTTAGTTTTTTTTATCTAGTTTGTATCATATCTCAGTAGTTTATCTATCTATTTGGGCGATATACGATGAATAGGCGGCATATTGCCGATGTACATTTTGTAAATAATACCGGTTCGCTCACCTTTTTGCGCATGCTTTGTACATAGACATTTTTATCTTTACCGGATACACAAACCTTCATTCCGTCCATTAAATATATGTAGCTATATGTATTCGTATATGTACGTATATGTAAATGTACATATTCAAATTAATTGCAATTTACATTAATTTACTTGTCAATCAAATTCACATAAGTAATTATCCAATTATCACAACAATGTACATATATTTTATGTAGACTCGGTTTAGCATAAAACTAGAAAAAATGCCGTTGAGACGCAGGCATTTTCTAGTCGATTGATCGAGATATAGCATACAAACAGTCAATGACTCATGAGGTCACCGCATATAATAGTTGTATATTTATGGCAAAATTAGGTACCTTGAACCCATCGGTTCAAATTCATCATTCAATATTTGTCTATAAAACTACTGTGGTTAAAGACAATAAATGATTTATGGCTTTTGTTTTGGGTGTGTGTATCGCCGCGATGACAGAAAACACAAACAACAACCATATACACATTTCGCGATAATTTTTAATCGCGAAATGGTAATAATGACATTGTTGTTATAATAGTGGATATTGTGTAACTTATCGAAGCACGACGTGCTTTTTGTGTAATATTGCGATGGTGTGCAATATAAATAACTAGAAAATACTTCTCTTATCATTTTGATGTGTTTTGTTTTCGTATTGGAGTAATTTGTTGTTTGCCCTTGTCTGGAAAATGAGTCGCGAAATTATCGCCGGATAAAAATTTTGTTTATTTGTAGGTATTTTTCCTGGGCCTTGAATAATTTTGACCTTGCCGAAAAATATTTCGCAAGATTTTCACGTTTTGCTGGAAATTTGATTTATATTTTCAATCGATTTAAAATTTACAATTTATATTTTTTCGGTTCGAATAAACGGTCAAACTTTTTAATTAAATCATTGCAAAACTACACACAACACTATTTGCCGTAGGCACTTGGCGAAACACACTAACACTTAATAAACACATTTTATTAAACACTTGTTTTTTTTTTGTTGCGAGCTAAAAAAACAAGTGTTAATAATAAGATGTGTTTATTAAGTGCTACACACAACACACTGTCACATGATTTTCCAGAGCACTTTATCACTATTTAGAGAAACCATTTCCATTGCAATAAAAACGGTTCACAAAATAAAAACTGATGTAAGTACAAGAATTTTCTTGAGGGCCTAACACTATTTGTTTGACCAAATTAACTACTAAAGTAAAAATTGGTGTTTGTTATTATTAGTGACAGATGTCACTAGTATCTATAAAACATGTTTGCACAATTATTTATTATATTGCAAAATATCCATTTTTAATTTTAATTAAAAGTGTAATCAAATAAGAGCTATATATTTCTAATTTGAAATAAAGATAAAACCGTATAAGATATCAATATAATTTTTTATTTATTTTAGAATTTTATTTATTTTAGACATTTTAGTCACTTTCTCTCATATCGGCACTTATTTCACCAATAACACGAATAATGCTGGTTTTAAGATCATTACGTGTTAATGATTTATTGGAATAAACCGATGAATTAACATAACCCCAAAGAAAAAAGTCCAATGTTATATCACATAACCTTGGTGGCCTAATCACATTGGAATATTTGGAGATTGCGCGGTCATTAAACCTCTCAATAAATTGAATGTGTCATGAGATGTATGGCATGTTGCACCATCTTGTTGAAACCACATATCGTTCAAGCCGTAATCATATAATTCATGCCACAAAAAATCAGTAATCTTGTGTCTGTATCGCTCTTCAGTGACGGTAACTGCAATGCCATTTTCATTTTGAAAAAAGTATGGTCCAATTACACCTCCTGACCATAAACCACACCAAACTGTTATTTTTTGTGGATGTAAACGTGGTTCATGAACGGCAATTGTGTTTATTTATGAAGCTGAAATAATGAACGTGTTTCAAGTAGCTCTAAAGCCCCATTTCTTCGCAATAAATGGCCATTTGGTGTAAGTTCTTGGGCAAACTGAATTTTATACGCCTTGACGACTAATGGTTTTCATCCACACTTTGGTTCACATTATCGATATTTTCAGCAGAACGTTTTTGAAGGGTTGGATTCTTAACATCACAAATACTATAATTGGTCTCAAACTTTTTAATTACGATTTAATTACGAATAGTAAGCTCTGTGTAAGGTCGATTATATTGACGTAAATTTCACTAAGATTAGTAACAGACATTCTTTTGTGAGAAATAGGTAAAAAATATATGATAAATATAATTTCGAAATTAATATTGTTAATTTTATGAGATTACAGATTTACTAAGTTGACGTAAAATTAAAATTAATTCACTCTAGTCTAAAATTCTGAAATTTCAAGATTTCATTTTTTGGGAACTATTTCTAATGTTTCAATTCCAAATTCATATTTCATTTATTCATAAATTTGATATAAAAGTGTTTAAAAGTATAAATTATTTAAATTCACAATGAATTATAAAACTGTTTTTAAATTATGAAATTTCAGTAGTATAATTCTGATTTGGTTTAATTTTTTTTATTTAAATTTAATGAAAATTTTTAACAAAACATGATACAAACAGAGCACAAATTTTCCGAAAAATTAAAAACCAATTCTCAATCGTTACAAAATTTAGAGTACTGGTAAAAGTAAACTAAAGCCGCAAAATTTGTTATATAATTATAAAGTTTTAATAATTTGGAAAATTGAAAATTTTTGTAAGTGTCATTTTTATCTCAAATTTTAAAAATTTCTTACGAGTAATTAGATATAGATTACTCGTAAATTATTGAATTTTAAATTTTAATATTTGAATGCGAACCATCTTCATAAGGTAAAATTGAAAACGTATTTGAGAATTTTAAAACCAATCAATGTTTTATAATTTTGAAAATAATCTTATCGAAGAAATACGTAGAATTATAATTTTTTTAACATTTTAATTAGAATTAATTTATTAGAAAAAATTAAAATCAAAAAATTTACAAAAATAGTTTTTTCGAAATTTTATTTAATTATCTAGTTTGTTAATTAAATCCAATCCCCCAATTAAATTCCTATTTTTTCAGAATTTTTTACGTCTTTCAATATTTCAACTTTCTCAATTTATTTTAAGTTTAATTTTCTTTTTATAATTTGAAAATTAATAAATTTTCAATTTTGTTTAAATTTTATTCAAAATTAAATTTTATTTTTAAAAAATTTGTTCTAACCTCTATACATAAATATTACTCTACACATTTTCAGAATTTTGAAAACATATAATTTCTGGTTGTATTAATTTGTAAGTAAGTAAATGTCCTAAAATTTAGATTAATCCTAGTTTTTGGAAAATTTTGCAAAAGTTATCCTAATTTCAAAACTGCTTTTGAAAATATTATTAATTTTCTGAAAAGTCGCGAGAAAAATTTAACCCTAATTATTTTTAAAATTATATTATTCCCAGTTTTATTTACAAGTATCACGTGTGCCACCGTACATGTTTTCTCGAAATTTAAGATTCTCCAATGTTGGGGCGTTTTATAAATCATCCTAATTTCTTGGTTGGTTCATTTTTCAAAATTTCTTTCTTAGTTTTATTCAGAATTTGTTTGATTATTACAAACTTACACATTTTTTTTGTCTAAAAGTTTTACAATAAATTTTCACTCTGTATTTTAAAAATTTAAAAATTATAAAATTACTGATTTTATTTGGAACTAAATGTTTTCTCGAATTTTGAACTTCTTAAAATTTTGAACTTTTTATCAATTATCCTAAGTTCATGGTTTATTCCTTTTGAAAATATGTGATAAATTTTGCGAAATTTTCAACATATCTTACTTCTTATTCTGAATTTGTTTCTAATTTGTTTCTAAAAGTTTGAAAAGGAAATTTTTACTCTGTATTTTGAAAATTTTAATAACATAAAATTACTGAATTTTGAACTTTTTACCAATTCTTAACCATATTTCTTTTGAAAATACGTATTATCAATTTTGTGAAATTTTAACATTTCTTACTTCTTATTCAGAACTTGTCTGAATTATAAACTTAGAAATTTGTTTGACTAAAACAATTTTAATAGAAAATTGTACTCTGTATTTTGAAAATCTTAAAAATAAAATTATTAATTTTATATACAGTTAAATGGTTTCTCGAATTTTGAACTATTAAAATTTTAGAGTAATCCTTTGCTTTTGAAAATATTATTACTTATCTGAAACTCCCAGAATTTTAAAAATTGACCGATTGTTACAAAAATTCAAAAAATTTTGTCAAACAATTTGAATAATAAAATTTAACTCGATGGATTTTTTAAATTTTAAAATCACAGATTCTCAGTTTTATTTGCGTTAAATGTTTTCTCGAATTTTAAACTTCTTAAAATTTTTAATCTTTTTTCAAAATATCCTAATTTCATTATTCATTCCTTTTGAAATTTTTATTAAATTTCTGACAAACTTTTTAAATTGTTGGTCTAAAACCTGTTTAATATACAATTCTAAAATAAATTTTACAAATATGAAACAAAAAATTTAAATTTTGAATTATTAAATATTGTAACTTGTTAAATTTTTTACAAATTTTTCTAATTTCATGGTTCCTTTTCAAAACATTTTCTGGAAATTTCTTACTAACTCAGAATTTGTCTCATTATTACAAATATTATTGTTTAAAACTATTTTTAAAAGACAATGTTATTTAGAGTTCCGAAATTCCAAATCAGCCGTTTTAAAAATTACTAAAATAGCAAAAATTTAGATTAGTATAGTGGTACAACTTGAACTTGATTTGGTCCGTCCCCTTTTTAGTTAGTTACAATCGACATGAAGATAATTTCATTAATCATTACGTTGTGATTTCGGGTCATTGAATTCCTGAGTAAAGCCTTGATTAAATATTAGGTTGTATTTTCGGTAGCTACTGTATTACTTAAATAAGTAAGATACAGAGGACAAGATATGAAGCAGATAAGATATTGCGTGACGTAGACTACAAGGTAATAAAAATGGTATTGTGGAACCTTTGAGCTTAAGCGCCAATATAATGTGATAAAATTTTATTACGATTAATTTGACAACTTAAAATTCAGCTTAAACTTATTAAATTTCACCCCCGCACTATGATGGAAACGACTACGTATACCACACTCACACTTTCAAGTAGTTTATCGCGGTCAAGGTATTTTGCACATTTCATTTAAGTATTTTGTAGTTTTTATTTATTGTATCGCTAAAGATAAGGAAATATTTTGGCGAGACGATTAATTTTGTTGTTGTTTCGTATTAATTAGAAATTAATGATTCGAGACAATAAAATTATATCTAACACGCGCGCCGAAAGTGTCTTTTACGCGACATAGATTAAATTTATTGAGAGTGTAGTTTACGTTTTTGGCGCGATAAAAGAGCTGTTGTGAATCGCGATCGATAAAGATCTGCCCGAATATGGTGTACATACACAATATTCAATTTATTTTTATTACATCGTGTTTTGTGATCTCATGTACATATAGAATATGGAATAATTACGAAACATACCAACCATCTCATCCAATTAAATTTAAAATTCAATCCAATAAATTTTCAGCAAACACACACAGCACAGAACAGAATTTGCCATCACTCGGTCAATAATCCTCGACTATATGTATTTGCGGTAACAAGTTGCTAATGTGCATCATTATATTGATAATGATCATCTTCCGCTTGAGTTTATTTATTCAAACGATCAGATAAAATTGTTTTTTGTTATTGTGACAAAAATCTAAACTATGTACGTACAAGAGTATAAAAAATTTACCATTTTTGGTATTCTAATATACTAGTCCAATATGGTAAGAGATCGTGGTTTGCTGGGTGGGTGTCTGTATATAAAAATTGATGAGACTCATTTTTTTTCGCCTAATCGTAAATCTAAGCGTCGCGGCACATACAAAATAAATGTTCGTGTATTGAACAACATCCTCATCATCGTCATGTAGCAATAAAATGTCATTCAACCAGAATTATTTCGTTTGTGTTAGAGAAAAGATTACGCGCACGATATCTAGAAGAAAATTGGCTTACTTACTAATGTGTAATGACCTAAGACGACGTCGCTTCTTATTTTAATTGCAAATGTGACATGAAATTATTGCAATTAATTAAAACATATAGACATGCATGCATAAATTATCGCGATCACGAATTCCTAGGGCAGTACATTCACAAAACCCGAGGCATGTAGTAGACGCAACCTCGCGGATGGATTCATGCACATATCAATACATGAATACACATACTTGTACACAAAATCATAAAAGTAGTATTTTATTAGATTTTGTTGGTTTATAAAAATAAAACACATTTTCAACATCGCGTAGGTCGTTTAATTTTAATTTGGTTTGGCTTTTAGTCGCGTTAAAAAACTAATAATCTTATGTATTATTATTATTATTATAAGAAAATGTAATAAAAAGAAATTTAATTTAAAATGCAGTTAATATACGTATAATAAATGGTTGGTGATGACATCACAAAATTTTGTGGGATCATCAGCATCGTTTTCGATCTTATATACGGAATAAATTTATAATGAGTTTTTTAAATTACTACAACCCTGGTCTGAATCTGAATATTCTCTTCGACACATGAATATGATTAATAGGAAATCTTGAGAAATATTTGTAATAAAAAATGTAGTTAAAATTTTTTAATTTTATTGAAATCCCTAAATTTTAATCATCGAGAAAATGTGCTATTCTTACTATCGGTATTCACTAAAATTCTGAAAAATTTATAAATAAGAAAAATTAAACTTAGTTTCACGGCAAAATTGTAAACTTCTGTTTTCCAGTTGCAATCCGGTTCAAACTAATATTTAACCAATTTCTCATCTAAGAGCCATTTTTTACTCAATTTATTTTCCTCTTTTTCCGTATGATGCCTTCGTTTAAGGAAACCGTACAGAGAGAAACACGTTCACCGTCAAATAATGGGAGCATTGCGAACAAATCAGATTGTAGTATTATTTGATTATGCGGCCTGAAAATGCTATACATACTTGAAAATTCACGATCTCTGGTAGATTATCTAATATTAATAATTATAACCATTTATCAAGATCTTTTAATCATTAACTCTAAATATTTTGACGAATATAGACGTATATTTAACACGCAAGTTCTCAGCTTTTAGTAAAACCAAAGCTTAGATAATGAAGCTTTGGCGATCGAACGTTATGCGTCACATTTTTTCTTAATTTTCTGAAGATAAACTTCCCGAAAGCTTTTAGGGCTTTTTTACGAAAAGTCTTTCACGGTTAATTTTTACTAGAACTTGGTTTATGCAACTTTAAATAAAACATAAATGATGTGACTCCGCTATATTACCACTTAAATGAACTAATAATTTTAGACTCCCTAGTATTTAGGTTGCTACATTTCTGCTTCTGAATATGTCTGTACTAATAAAAGCTTTTAAGCATTGGTAAGATTATTCGAGCGTTTATTAATGGGACTATTAAATCGAGCATTTTACCAACCTTTTAAATTTATAAATTCAACGGTTAGCTTAAAGCTGTTTAACTTTTTAAATCTTATTTAATCCTATTCGGATATTTATATTATATTTTCGGTTCATGTTTATTCTTCTTAATGTTTCCATATAGTAGCTATCAAGCTTTCACAATTTAGTTAACTTTTTAAATTTTAAGCTTTTCTAAACTTAAACAGTTTTTGAAATTATTAATTTTACTTTAAATTATTGGTTATTTTAAACAATTAAGATATTTCAAATTTAATCAAATAATAGATTTTGGGAGCTAAAGCTAATTCCTTAATATTAAATTCTTAAATTTTTAATATTAAAATAGATGGTTTTCTAAATTGTAACTAACTACCTTTATGCTCCAAGTGTTTTGTCTCAATTTTATATTAAACTGAGATAAAAAATCAAGGGCCTTTAAACTCGTATATCTAAGTTTCTAGTTTTTAAACCAAAGGATAATTCTGAATTTTTTCCTACAATGGTTTCCAAGTATTCAAATCTAAAAATACATCAAACATTTCCAGAGAAATTTTCGAGATTTTTTAGTGAATCAATATATAAAAGCTATAATATAATTTTAAGTCGTTGAAATATGAAAACTTAACTCTTGAGGTAAAAGCATAAATAATATGTTTAATAGTTTCCAAGCTTTCGAATTTGACTTGTTAAAGAATTTCTAGGAGCTTTCAAACTCTTTCAAAATTAGAGTTAAATTTTGAAATATTAATGTTACCATAAATTGCAATCAAAATTTCTTAAATAATATTCACCGCAATTTTGAAGTATATATACCGAGAGCTTTTTAAGATAAACCTTGTTAACGTTCACTCTGTACATTGGGTAAAAAACTACCCCAGATAAATGTAAATAAAAAAGTAATTATTGAAAATCCATTTAGATATGCCTTCCTCAATTAGATATACACTAGATAAAAGAACCGAGTTATAATCGATTGATTTTATTGCATTTTTTATCGTTAGAATGAAACTAAACGCATTCTGTGTACCGGGCGGGGTCAAAGATTACCCCATTCATTTCCATATAAAACTGGTATCCATATGCTGATACCGACCGTCGGCTAGCGAATTTTTATATTATTATTATGCATTGTTCAATAAAGGGGGTGGGTTACTCCTGTGTTGATAAATTTTATAGTCCTCTATTCTATTCATTTTTTCGCCTTTTTCATTCACTGTAAGATTTCTAAATTGCTGTCATGTCCTGTGTAAGTGTACTATTGATGATTCAGATCATCAATAGTTTTCCACACATATTTTACGTGTTCTTTCGAAAGTTCCAAACTTTCACATTTTAAAAGAAAAGGGATGATTATCATCGGCCTCATTGGCGGAAAATCTAAATACATCACTAATGCGTTTCAAACGAGTTTTTCCAGAAACATTAGTAAATATTATTGTATGTGAAACAAACAGAAATGCCAAAGATTATTATTACAACATTACATCTACATCTAAAGCAAAGCGCCCTCAGATTTGGTACGATACGGTTTCCGAGTACTCATGTACGCCGGTTTACGTAAAAACTGGGACGAAAGATTACATGAACTCTGGCAAACTGATACACGTCCTTTCTATAGAGCTGTTTTGTCTCTGGCGAGAACACAACAAATTTTACGGTTCCTTCGGTTTGATATTCATTGCTATAGAAAAGACCGGCTAAAAGAGGACTAATTGGCAGCCTTCATATTTCTAGATAGTTTAAAACAACCTCATAAGCCATCAGCTAATCACACAATTGACGAGCAGCTGGTTGTCTATGTAATTTCCGACAATATATTTGCAGTAAACCTGGGAAATACGGTATAAAAATATTCTGAGTGTGTGACTCAGAAAACGCTTATTCTCTGAAACTAGAGATATATGTTGAACGTCAACCGAATGAAGTGAAGGTTTCAAAATTTGCTCTTAGCTTGACGCGCCGTTTGGCTTTGCCGAACCTGAACAAAGGTAGAAATATCACAATGGATAACTTTTTACAAGTTGCCAGATTATTGTTGATTGTCGATTATTTTAACCATAAAATCAAATAAACCTGCTTTGCCTGCCCAATTCACAAAAAACGATGAAATAAAAAAAAGAGATCATTGGATCATCATTTTTCTGTTTTGGTGGAGACATGGTTAGCTATATTTCCAAAGCGGGGAAAAACGTATTATTATTGTCTACGTTACACTACAACACCACAATTGATGAAACCACTGGTAAACCGAAAATCATAATCGATTAGAACCAAACTATGGGCGGTGTGGATACTTTTGATAAATTGGTTAAAAACTTCAATTGGTTAACTCTTCTCAAACATGTCAGATGCGGCGAGTTTTGCCGCGTATAATTTGCATAAATTAGCAAACTAGCATCTCTATGACTCATCGGTTTCTTCAGGACGAAAAGAATTTCTCAAGAAATTGACATTGCAACTGGTGGACAATAAAATCAAGAAGCGACTTGCCACTCCCAGGGCCTTGAAAAAAAGCGTAAAAATCGCAATGAGTCAAATAGAATGCAATATTGTAGAATTGATATTAGCACCAACTGCTCAAAACCAACAAACCGAAAGTTGTAAAACACATAGATGCAATTTATGTCCACAGAGTGCTGACGTGAAAACAAACATATTTTACTTAAGTAAGCTTTAAATTCCAGATGTATTCTCAATTTTTCCGACCAGTATTTTCCACGCTTTTGAATTCAGGATAAAAAAGTCAAACTTAATAAAGGGCTCTCAAATTTTTAAATTTAGAGCGTTTCTAAATTTAAAAGTTTTGAAATATTAATTTTACTACAAATACAGTATTTTGTGTAAAAAAAGTTAAAAGCTTATATATATTAAAAGGAAACATTTTTTATATTCGATTGTGCTTTCAAGGTGATCTAACATATGATTTATAAAAAATTGGTATTTTCAAATTTGATAGACTGGGAAAATTTCGGGCTGTACTTTTATATTTAATACTAAATCTAGAGAATTTGCTACGGCAAAGCTCATGTTTCATTTTTAAATCTTAATGGAGTACACTTTAAGTTTCAAGTATTGCCTCCATCTGACTTGTCCGATAATTATTTCCAACCTTTTGAATTTGAAATGTTCAAAATTTTCCTACAACTTTCATACTCTTAAAGCTTTAGTTTTAAAAATGAATTTTATGTAAATTTGTAATAGAACATTTTTAAATAATTTGCAATTTTAATGATATATACCGAGAGCTTTCGTAAGTAAACGAGCTTTAAACCAGGTACACCGTCTTAATACACTTTCGACAATAATTTCCAAGTTTTCTAATTTGGCATTATAAAAATTTAAAAATTTCCGTCACGAAATATTTTTCACCTAAATTTACACAATGGAGGAAAAGTTTAAAAAATTAAAATATTTTTGAAATATTTTTTTAGTTGATTGGGCAATGTTCAGATTTTTAAAGTATCGCTCGGAAACTATATTTAAACTAGCTAATATCAATCTGTTAAGTTTCTAATCTTAAGCCTTTAGTTATTAAATCTACGTAAATAAATTTGGAGTTCAAGTTTATTAGTCTCAATTGTTCCCGATAATAATTTCCAAGCTTTCCAATTTGCAATTACAAAATATAAAAATTTCCGCGAGCTTTCAAAATTTTAAAATGTTGAACTTTTTTAAATTTGAAGTTTTTGAAATATTAATTTAACTCCAAATTGTTCCGAAATATTTTCACCATAATTTACATAATTTAATGTAGAGGTTAAAAGTTTAATTTTGTTTTGACATATTTTTTTATTTGATTGAGCTTAATGTTCAAGGTGCCTAGAGTTTTCATACTCTTGAAGCTTTATTTTAGAAAACTAATTTTAACTAAATTTTTAATTGAATTTTTTTAAATATTTTACACCACAATTGTTCAGTACGTATACTGAGAGCTTTGAGGGCAACGCTTGTAAATTATATTTAAATTAACAAATACCAATCTATTAAGTTTTTAGATCTTAAGCATTTAGTTAAACCTACGTAACCAAGTGTGTAGCCCAAGTTTATTAGTATTAATCTTTCCCGATAATGATTTCCAAGCTACTTGACATTATAAAATTTAAAAATGTCCGGGAGCTTTCGAAATTTTAAAATTTTGAACTTTTCTAAATTTGAAGTTTTGAAATATTAGTCTAACTCCAAATTGTTCCAAAACAGAAATATTTTCACCAACATTTACATAATTTTGTGTAATAGAGGTTAAAAGTTTAAATATGTTTTATTTGATTGAGCTTAATGTTAGTGGCCTCATATATGATTTATAAAAAATTGTGATATTGTTAAATATTTCCCTAGAGCTTTCATTCTCTTAAAGATTTATTTTGAAAAACTACTTTTAGCTAAATTTGTAAGTGTACATATACCGATAGCTTTTTAAGATAACGCTTGAAAATTAGTATTTAAACTAGCAAGTATCAATCTGTTAAGTTTTTAAATTATTAAATAAATTTGTGGCCCAAGTTTTCCCGATAATAATGTCCAAGCTTCTAAAAAAAAATTTACACCAAAAGTTTCATCATTTTGTGTAATAGATGTTAAAAGCTTAGATTATGTAAGTACTCGTAATTGTTTTTTAGTTGTGATTTTAAAATTATAGGTTTAGAAGCAAGGGGTAGGGTTAGGTTTAGTTATGTTGTTCTATCCGAAAGCTTCCAGACTGTTTATTTTGGAGTTTTATTTTGAAATGTTAATGTTTACACTAATTTTCCTGAAAATATTAAATATTTTATATTAAAAATTTCTAAGGTATACTGAGACCTTCTAAGATCATTAAAATTCACAAAATTAAGTTTTTGAACTTTGAATGTTTAAAACGTGCGTTTCAACTGTACTAACTACTAATAGTCTAAACATCATTTTGCAATTAATTTCTAGATGGAGACATTCGAAGTCTATATAATTATAAATCAATAGGCAAGTAGCATGTGTGTGCAATGATATATTGCACATAAAGCAAACAACAATAAAACTATTTTAATTAATATTTTAACAACACAAGTTTATAGATTTTTTGTTTAGCTAAATTATTAATTTTGTCATTAACTATATGGCGTACGGTGGTTTACCATCTCCTGTAAAAACGGTGATAAATCACGATGGCATATAAATAGAGAGTTGCACAAATAGCGCACCCACTTACCTTGAAATATTACTGTGTATATATGTGCGATACCAGGCAGCGATATAATAACGCATTATGTAAGCGAATTCATGTCTGTCTGACTTTCAAACATGTCTGCGCGCCTCGTTTATTTCATAACTTGTAAGGTTACGTTTTTTTGTTATTAAATCTATTGTTCTTGGTTAGCGAACCAAGCACACACAAAACTAAACAATGACGACGTTGATGATACAGAATAAGAAATCTAAAGCATAATTAGGTCAAAAGTATATAACTCTTAAAATATGCGTTAATGTACATATATTACATGTTAAAAGCGTCTAGTCATTTTGTTTTTGTTCTTGGTCACGATTCAAGAAACATCACATTCACACATTTTTTTTGTTATTTTGATTAATCGATCGTGATCAATTTTTCTTAATCTTCTTTGTTAAGATTTGATGCATGATCTCTATTATCAACGGTTTTATATAATTGTTTTATTATAAAATATTACGCCAGTTTATCGTCAATTTTACTAACTGTTTCTTTTTTTTTAATTTCGTTTCAGGCGCCCATCGATGAACCTCACATTCAAATCACTTGTAAAACAGAGCCAATAGACATTCCTGCCAAAAAATCGAAACGTGTCGACGAAGCCACATCGTATCTGCTTGATTACCATCATCAGTATCAAGCCTTAATGTACGCACAATATCGACAGAAACAAATATCAGCATTTCGTCCGTGGGCCCAAACCGCAGCAACAATAACACAACAGGCAGCCGCAGCCGCTGGCGGTGGTCAAACACTGAAACATTTGACACATATACCTTACGCTGGTATTCCGTATTTAAGTCAAGAACCACCGGTGCTACAACATCCCGAACGTGTTGTACCACTATCTGAATGTGAACGATTCGAACGTAGTTACCAACCAAATGTCGCGCTAGCACCACGTAAACCAAATCACGTTGTAAAAGAGCGAGATAAGGATCGGGGAGCAAGTACAAATAACAACAATAATTCAAATAATAATAATAGCATTAATATAAGTAATAATACAAATCGTGTTATTCAAACAACCGATATACAAATAAAACAAGAACGTCCAAGTACACCAACGCCACCGGCAACTACACAACCAACGATATCGATAACAGCGCTGCATCAAACTGCGCCGAACGTAATCAATTCACCAATTGAATTACGAATTTCTTCATCACCAAACACAAATGCGAATACAACAACAAATGGACCCGAACACTCATTAACAAACGGAACGAAATCAACTGTGCCACAACCATCATTCAGTCCGGAAACGCTATCCGGTTCGAATGAGATAACTTCCTCGACATCACCCGTACTAATTAATATAAAAACGGATGTAGACTGTACCCGATCGCCAGTTCCAATTGAACTGCACCAAACAAAAATTGAGCTGAGATCGCCAACAATTCATCATCTTCATCACAATCATCAGCATCACAATTCGATTATATTGAAAAATGCTACAAGCGGGAATAATAATGGTATTCGGGCGAATACGATATCGGGTAATTCCGAATTTGAACTATCGACCGATACGGACGATGATAGTTTGAATGGCGAACCGGATAGTAGTAATACAAATTTACCGTTAGAAATTGCGTCTGATATTATGAAAAATTGTCGACCCGATGAGCGTGAAAAAATTCTCCATCTAATACGATCGTTGTTGCAAGAAAATTTGCAGCTGCGGCATTTTCTCATGGACAGTCAAACCGAATTGAGACGCCGGGACGAGCAAATAAATGAATTACTGCAGCAGCAGCACGATTTAGAAGAGCAGCTAAGGCGTAGCGCAAGCCTGATGGTACAAAAAATGTCATCGCCAATCGTTGAGACGGTGGCGGCGGCTAGTGTGATCCACACAAAAACGGAAAACAATTGTGCATCGAATAATAACAATATGGATCAGACAATGACAACGATTACACGATGTATATCGCCCCGTAAACCGATTCGGCTTAATCATCAGACCGAAGTTATAATGAAACCGTTAAAAAAATTATTGCGACGCAGTCCAATCGATGAGACAAATGCGTCGTCTGCAGGCGTTGTGGTCATAAAAAAGAACGAAATGTGTAACAATCGAATAGGCGTGGTCGTGAGTGGAAGTGAGACAACAAAATTATCCATTGCACAGTCACCGCAGCTATCATCAACGGGCGGATCAATAGCGTTATCATCATCCTCGTCCACGACATCGTCGCTTTCGTCGCCGACCGCATCCGAAAGTAATATTAATTTAAATAATAATAATAGTAACACTAGTATTACACGAATTTGTAGTAACAATACTAATAATAATAATAGTACCGTAAGTAAAACCGATGATTGTAATAGTAATAATAATAATAGTAGTAGTAATAATAAAAATAATCTTAAAGACAATGTTCATAATCATAATGATTGTGATCGTAATATTACCAGTCCAGATAGTGGTTAAAAACAAAATCTATATATATAAAAACAACACATAAAATTACCGTTACTTACTCTCATTATCCGCCATTTTGTTCAGTACTTTATAAATATAGACAAAATGGATGACACAAAACGTAAAATTATTTTTTAAATTCCCACCAAAATATATAAATATTTATATAATTATTTTTAAAATAAATGTTCGCGTTTTACTTTTTTTTTCAATTTATTTTTGGGAATTTCACCATTTTCAATTTATATATTATAAATACAATATATATATATATATATTTATATATATATATATATATATATATATATATATATATAAAGAATATTAAAATTATTAAATTATTAAAAAAATGCAAAAATTAAAAAAAAATCGTCACCAAGTGACAACAACTTATTATATAAAATATCTAAATTTAACAGAAAGAGAAAACACTACTTTTTATTTGTAACAAATATAAAAGATGCAAAAATAATAATAAACATTAAATTTTATTTTCAATTAAATTGAATTAAAATTATAATTATAGCTAAAATAAAATTTAATTTGAGTTGAAAAACATAATAAAATTAATTAAAAATAAAATTTCTTATAATAAAATCAAATTGAATCGGATAGGGTTGCCGCCATATTTAAATTCTATAATATTATATTGTGTAGTGAATACTAGAATCCTGCTAAACGTATATAAATGCCAGTCAGACATTTTGTTTTTGTTTGTGTTTTGTTTTTTATTTTTATCGCGCAATTTCATCTCCATTTTATTTAATTTTTTTTTTAATGTAAAGTGAATAAAATATATAAAATTACTTTTATGTTATAATAAAAGTATTATTTGCTTATTATAATAAAATATTTATATAATAGTATTTATAAGTTAAAAGAAATTAATAAATAAATGACAAATCTACGCCGCCATTTTATATAAATATATTAATAATATATAAATCGACGCGCATGCGCATTAAAAATAATAAAATTTCAATTCAAATTAAATTTTATTTATTTACGTAAAATATTAAAAAAAAAACAAAAACAATATATTATTAATTATTAATTAAATTATTTATTTTTTATTATTATTATTTTTTTTTTGTGGTCAGTCGAGTTTTTTTTTATTATTTATTTTTTATTTGTTAAATTTTATTCAGTGATTAAAAGAAACCAAGATTATTTAAAAACAAACAAAAACCTATATATTTAAAATTAATAATTGTTTTAAATTAAAATTTAATAAAAATAAATAAATAAAAAAGAAAAATTATTTAAATGAGAACTTTTATGAAAGTGATAATAGTTTATTATTATGATTATGATTATTAAAAAAAAACAAATTTAAAAATTTAAAAAAAAATAATAAAATAAATTTCATTAAAAATCAAATAGAGAAATTAAAAAAAAACCCTTTTTTTTGTTATTTTTTGTTATGTGCTTTTTGTTTGGTTTATATGTTGACAGTTTTTTGTTAAGTTTGTTTATACATATATATTGTACGCGGCGCTGTAATCGCTCGAATGCTGATTTTATATAAAACTACATATGTTACGCACTCAATTTTTAAAAGAGCCAGTCTACTACAGGTAAATTTTTAATTTGTTTTTTATTTTTCTATTAATTTGGTCATGTACAGTAAAGTGTATGCCCAACATTATACGAGAGCCCAACGGCTATGAAACTGATAGCACAAGAGGGTGTTCCAAATATTTCTGGTTCAATTCTTTTAATGAAACACTTTTAAAAATGTGCAACAATGTACTAATTTCATTATTAAGTCACTTTCAACGTGAAGTTATGTCATTTCGCTGGTATTTAGTTTTCCCAATAATAAGGTGTCGGCCGAGTCCACTATTTTCATTGCGTTCGTTGGAATTTCTGAGAATTATGATCCCGTTATACAAATACATGTGCAATTCGTGTATTGGGTAAGTAAAGGTAGGTGGTAATAGTTGCATTTGTGGTGTTGTAGTGAAACCTGCCATTTTTTTAAATTTCTAAAGTACACTTCCTTAATTGCTTCTTAGTATTCTAATTATTAATCTAACATTTATTTTACTATTTGTAATTATTATAGTATTAGTACGCAATTTAGTTAATAAATTTAATGGGAAGTATCTATTATCGGGGGCATTAAAACTAATTTTTTTTCGGATTATAGTTGGGTGCTTTACTGTACATTGCCATATAATTTATTAATCTACATAGAATTTTAAACACTTATCAATAATAATTAAAACAATATCTGATAAGCAATATAACTCGGATAGTTTTATACACAACATTTGCGTTAATCTAACGGACAAATGGCGTTTAAATCACATTATTTACTATATTCAATTACTAGTACGTAATATGTATTCGGCGATTTTTTATTTTACATTTACTAAAAATAAGGAACAATAAATTCACTGCCAAAAATAATTATAAGATATAATGTGCTGCCACCACACCCAAAAAGCGACGTATACGAGTTACGACGGGTAGTGGTGTGCATTTTAAGATGTAAAATTTATGGATTTTTTTTCGAAAGTTTGTTTTCGCGTCATTTTACACAAATTTGTCTTTATTTATATTTTATTTTTCGATGATTTATACGTTCATTGATCTCGTGGCTTATATACGTTTTGGTGGGCCTCGGTCGTTTTTTTTTTATGTTTGCAGAAACTGTATATTATAATGTGTTTATTGGTCGCGCGCTCATCTTTATATAGTTTATGGGATGCCCACTTATAAATGTTTGCAATGGCGTATTTTCTAGTTTATGGCTACATACGTAAGCCAAACTGCTAATATCACATCTGTTCGATATCAATTGAAAGTTAAATTCGATGTTTGTAAATTTGGAATGCGCTACAACTAAACAATTAAATGCTTAACGCTCTAAACCCAATATGTAATGTCTATTATATACATTCGAAGTTACGTGGGAAAATTCGATAGCGTTTTTTTTTCGTTTATTGCCGTTCCGTTTATTATTCGAAATCAATTTACAAAGTCAAGTTTCTTAGTCGAATTCTCGAGTAGTTCACAATTGTAATTTTTCATCTGTCGTTCGATGCACTCCAAAAATTAAAGGTTTAATCGATGCAAAATTGTAAAGTCATTTTCGATTTCGAAAAGGTCAAACGTTACAATGTTAAAGCTTGTCACACTCAATTGATGTTTCTTATTTCAAGTAAATCTTAATATGAAGCTTTAAATGTATTTAGTTCAATTCGCTTCTAAACTTGAAATTTAATTTTAATTCGTACTTTTAATTAGCTCACTAAACCCCGAAATTTTTGAGCTATATGTTGTAATTCTATATGTTGCAATTAATTTTTTAGATAAACCCTTAATCATTTTTAATTTATTGTTGTTTTGATTTTTTTTGTTCTGGAAATCTAATGTTCATTCACATACCAGCATACTTTTAACTTCGTTTTTTTAAGCGATAAATCATCGATATCGAATACTTTTAAAATAAAACGTGAAACAATTATTTAACGTAAATTCGATTCTATTTCCGAATTACTTCCGGGGAGCTTGTTTTCAAAATTTAATTAAAAATCAACTTTTTTAATCAAACTCTATTCTAAATTAAATTTCTCCAACTATTGTAATAGTTGCCATTTCTATTCGAAATTTATTATTAAATTCGAGTCAAAATACTTTTTCGATGTAAGTTAAATTGCATTACGAATTCTATTTCGAAAATAAGTTAAATGAATCAATGCGAAAATTGAAAATATTCTTTGTTAGTGAGTTCGAAAATAAATTCGAACTCAAGTTTCTAAGTGTGTAGTGTGTTTCACTAATTTCGATTTGAAAAATATTTTCGGCAATAAGTGATTTTCGATATGACATCACTCCAAAATTAGATACTCAACGGAAATCCAGTTCTATTTGTTATAACGAATTTTTTTACTTATTTCAAAAATTCGATGTTAAAAACAAATTTACGGGAAAATCGTTATTGGTGATAAACATAATTTCTCAAATTTCAAGTTTTTTTTCTAATTAAACTCGAATTCACTAATTCTATTTAATAAATGTAAAAATTCTAACCTATGTAAATATATTTTTTGTTCAATAGTTAGTTTCATTTTAGTTTCGAAAATTCGATATCGGAAATATAACTGAGCTTATATTTAATTTTTTTAAATTCTGCTTCCAATAATCTATCGATTAAAATCAAATATATTTTTAAATTGTTAATTTAATTTTATTAGACAGTAAACCTAATCAATTTCGGTTACTGTTTATGTTAATTATCGTATTCGATTTCGAAACATCCTTGAGAATTAAAGCCCTGCATATCTAAGAGTGCAGATCAATTGATCATAGTTTTTAATTTAATTTTCGAAGTTAAATTCGAAAACTCTAATTTTAGTAGTTTGTTGATAGTTCTAAGTTAAATTTCACAATCGCTGGTTACATTAGTTTCAATGTTCAATTTCGAAATCTAGTTAAAATTCGACCTCGAAAAAATACCTCTAAAATCGGCTGAACTGCAACTTCAACTTTTATCCAAAAAAAATCCTTTTCGAATGCCAGTAGAGTCTTCAGTTTCATTTTAAATTTGATTGATTGATTGATTGATTTTGAATGTACGACCAAGTTCTTAGGCTTGAGTTCCCGGATGACGCCGGGTCCACCGTACACCCTTTTTTACACATAACAAAACCGAAGGATTGGATAGGTTAGTTAAGTGGGACAGAATCGGCCCGGTTACAGACACCTAGGTATAGCCGATAGTTAGTAACACAAAGACAACACAATTCTAATCTACTAGATGAAGGATAAAGGCTTAATAGGTTAATGGATAACGATGGTATTGGTCTTCAACAATTGCTTCTTTAAAACGGCAACCTAAGAAAAAATATTATTATTTCACATGCATCTGGAATTTTCCTGAAATTTAATTCTATTAATACTTTTCGGCTTCCTAACCAAAATTGGTTGACTCGACCCGTTACAGACACCTATGTAAAGTCGTTAGTAATAAAATGACAACACAATTCTAAACTACACAATCAGCAATTACAATGAAGCATTAATTCACAAGCATCTATAAATTTCCTGAAATTTAATTCAAAATTCATATTTTCCGGCTTCCTAAATAATTGAAACATTTATTAATTCAGTCATTCTGCAACTCCGCAACTTACAGTAGAATTTCCTGAAACCACAGTTATTTGAACTTTAATCAAAATAACTTTAAAAAAACAGATTAACTAGATTAACTACCGGATTGCAATTCAAATATCCCTTAAAATATCCATCCATAGAATTCGCAAAAATTTCGTATGTTTACTAAAAAATTTTTATAAAACTGATGAATTTTTCCCGACGCCCATCCTTTTTCACAAGGAAACAAATAGTTTTATCACTACTTTTGCACTAGTTCTGGAACTTCTTCTACGTTTGCTGGGGATATATCACATACAATTAATCTCAGACATGACACATGCGACTCGTCTATGACTTGTCACCTCGTATTAGACTTGTCATAAACGATTCATCTCAGACTGGTAACAAACGAAAATTAGTAATTAGTGTGTCGTCAATGGCTTTCCTGCTGGAAGGTAATATTTAAGTAAAGGCAACTAGATAAAATTTGAAAAAATTATTCTAAAATGAATGATAAATAAGTTTATTTTATAATTTTTATAATTAAATATAAATCGTACCAGTATCTTAAAAGAGGGATAATATGTACTCGTATATTAAATATATTTGAATGAGATTTCCTGAGAACCGAATAATTTTAATATAATAGCTCAGCACTGTACATGTAGATTAATATTTAGGGTTGATTTGAAATTGGGAATTAATAATTATAATTCTTGTACTAAAACAGTCAAGATTGGCAACGTTGCATTTTATGACAAACATCCAGTCGTTGGTGTATTGAAGTATACAAACCTTCTCTCTCTTTTGAATAATTATATTAATTATATCAAATATTTCTAGCTTTTCAGTTACATAGATATAACGAAGTTGCCGATAAACAATTCTTTATGTTAAGATTGTTAAAATCCCAAATCCAATGCAAATAATATTTCTTTTTATAAAGCAAAAATATCGCTAATAAGCTGTGAGAAAATACTAGTAACCCATTGAGTGTCACAAAAAGGCAATTTTGCGGAAAATAATAGGGTTCGTTACCAACTCCAACATAGTTGCAATTAATGTTGCAAAAATGATGGATTATGAAGGAAATACAATATAGAAAACAGCTAATCATAAATTACCTACACTATATTCTCAATGCACAGAAGAAATACGGAAACGGAAAATTCTATCGCTAATCAAACCAAAATAAAAATATAACAATTTATTACACAAACGCTGAATAATAGGATGAAGGAACATCACCAAAATAGCTCTCTCCGAAAATCTCCGAAATCAAAGCGTGGAAGAAACCACCTCTACAAACAATCGTAGTAAAATGTACCAAGAGAATTATGCAATGTCCATCCAGGAGCTAAAATTACCTCGAAACGATCCCAACAGACGGCATGAACCTTCCCACCATGAAACCACTACCATCAACCAAGCGACCTCCTGCCAACACCACCATTCAACAAAAACCACGCTTCACAAAGCCGTGACGAATCCATGACAGATCACAAACGAACCATGGCAACCCTACAGCCCAAAAACTTCAGCGTACGACCGATCATACCAAAACTCCCAAAATGATTCAGCCCCCGCCAAATCGACGGCAAACTCCAACAAAAACACCCGAAGCATTCAGCAAAGAAACCAATTTGGACATACAAATCCAACATTCAGGCAATAATTCAATACAAAACTGCAAATCCGCCCTCATACACTAACAAATGAGAACTACCTCAAGTCCTAAACAAAACAACTCAAAACAGTCAAAAATACCTTATAAATACAGGTAACGACAGAACACATATGAACACAACTCTCCGCAAGTTGAGAAACACAACGTTCAACGAACAACCACCACAAACCGCAGACACCGAGCCATTACTCACCATGAACGAAACCCATTCAAATCACTCCAAATATCAAAAAAGATTCACTGCAATACAGCTGCAGCACATCCTCGCCGCACATCCTGTGTAAACCAATCACACACATACACCACTCGTCAAAATCTAATCCAGTTTTCGCACCACAGAGAAAAAGTATAACCCCCTCCCAATCGCCAAAAATATACATTCCTTTAAATGTACAATATTCATTTTGCGCGATCTCGACCTGCGACAACATCCACCCCTTGCCGATGACGCCAACCCAGGTCGACAAGGAGAGGTCAACGTCAGCCGCCTCTCCACAACGACGGCAAAAAATCTCACAAAAGTCTAAATTATTCTACATATAACAAATCAACAAATTATGAACAATTAAAGTCTAATCGACTTTCCCAATTCACAAATTGAATCATCCACATTCAAGAACATTTAGTGCAAATCCAAAGAAATTCGCCCATTTAGACAACGTAATACGAAGTCTTAGTGTAATCCACTACAAAAATATAAATACAACCATGAGAGAGCAGAGAATATTATACGATCATTTTGTTTATATTGTGCGCATCCCATATACCATATTTTCACTTATATGTATATCCTTAAATAAAAAAATTAAAATAAATAAGGATTTCAGTACAACATGCAATAAAGACTTGATATCCAAATTTTAAATTAGCTTTTTGGTCGTGATTTGTTCAACTTTTCCAAGAAAATACCATCTACTCATATAACGAAATTCAACAAAATCACTGTGTACATAAAAAACTATAAACAATACGTATGCGAGAGAAAAAACAAAATTATAAAAATTAGAGACCACGACAGAATTTTTCATAGAAACAGATTACATAGAATGAATGCTAGCAACTGCTGTCATCACAAACTGTTTCATACCACAACAACACAAATAACTCATCCATACGATTCATTGATTATTATGTAATAAAATATAATGTATAATGTAAAATAAAGTAATAAAAATAACACTTATCTTAAGCATCCTTTGTAATCAAAACAGTCCTACATATTGAATATTAACATACAATGCGTACGATGCATTCAAACAACGGTGTCGAAAAACATATAAACGAAATTGTTATATACATATCCTACACCATTGCAAGCGCACCGCACACAAATTAATATATTAACACAATACGTATAACTTTTCACTTTACTTATTACTTCTTTACACACAAATTATTAGTAATATTATTATTTATTTATTTCATAAGACATATATTAATAAATAATATTATGATTAATATTATAATTAATCAATTATTAACACATATTTAAACTATTTATTTATTTATTTAAAGGAGAGACAAAAATCACGTCTTTCCTTTACGACGTTCAATCGCCGACCTCTTCAGTTTCATTTTAAATTTGAGGTTAAATTCGAAATTAAATTTAAAAATATCATTATTTAATTTAAAATCAGTCTTTTCAAGTTTCAATAATTTGACATCGAAAAAAAACATCATATTTCTAACGAAAGTCGAGTTCTATTTTCTATATTTTTTTAAAGGCGAATTTTAAATTGTACACATTATTTCGAAAATTCCATACGAAAACAGTTTTAAGGAACTTCTCTTATAAAATTTAATTTCTATTATTTTGATTCTTTCTTTAAATAAATGTTAACAACAGAAACGTTAATGAAATTTATTCAAAATTACGCATATTTCTAAACTAAACCCGAATACAAATTCGACCTTTAAAATGATTAACTCTCCTTATATTAAAAACGCTTACCACCATATCGAATATGTATAATTCAAAATTACGTAAATCTAGTTTTATTTTAATTTTAAAATTACATTCGAAAATTCGATATCGGATACATGTTCGAGGTTAAGAAGTTTTGGTTAAAGGAATTTACAAAATTTTTCGAATTTATAGAGAGAATTCAGAATACGAACAATCACGTGGGTAACTGCAGCAGGGAAACTTTCGAATTTCAAAATGAAACTTTACATACCGATTAAGCCCAATTTATGCTAAATAGTGCTCACAGGGAAAAATTAGTGCTAGTCCAGGAGCCGAAAAAACGGGAAAAGGAAATTTCAAATTTCGCCTGAAAGACGGAGTAAATAAAACCCGATTTCTAGAAAAAACCAGAAATAATTTAAGCCTAATTTAAAAACTTTCTAAAGGCTGCTAAACTGATGAAATTTGTGCTTATCATAGAAATATAATTTTCATAAATTTTCATTCAAAAATCGAGGAAAATCAAACCAGCCCCTGAAAGATACTACTCGTATATTAAACAAGCAAAATACAGAGGTATAGCGTTCAATAATATTTGTGTTGAACAACAAATTAAACAATAGAAATAAAATGTTCTAAAATCCAAGTCATAAGCAATTCAGATAGTATATTCCTGTCAGGTATGTTCATTGCCATCCCAAAAATATAGTGGCTGAATTTGTGCTAATCCAGAATTGGCCCAATTCCATTGAACAACAACGATCGTTGAATGAACAATTTTCTGAAAAAAGTGTTCTCGAAACCAATGAAGTTGGCATTTCAGATAACATATTCCTGTCAGGTATGTTCATTAGCATCCGAAAAACATAGTGGCTGAATTTGTGCTTTGGCCCAATTCCATTGAACAACAACGACCGTTGAATCAACAATTTTCTGACAAAAAGTGTTCTAGAAACTAATAAAGTTGGCAATTCTGATTACATATTCCTATCAGATATGTTCATTGCCATCCGAAAAATATAGTGGCTGAATTTGTGCTAATCCAGAATTGGCCCAATTCCATTGAACAACAACGACCGTTGAATGAACAATTTTCTGACAAAAAGTATTCTAGTGGCTGAATTTGTGCTAATCCGGAATTGACCCAATTCCATTGAACAACAACGACCGTTGAATGAACAATTTTCTGACAAAAAGTGTTCTAGAAACCAACGAAGTTGGCAATTCTGATTACATATTCCTATCAGATATGTTCAATGCCATCCGAAAAATGTAGTTCCTGAATTTGTGCTAATCCAGAATTGGCCCAATTCCATTGAACAACAACGACCGTTGAATGAACAATTTTCTGACAAAAAGTGTTCTAGAAACCAATGAAGTTGGCAATTCTGATTACATATTCCTATCAGATATGTTCATTGCCATCCGAACAGTATAGTGGCTGAATTTGTGCTAATCCAGAATTGGCCCAATTCCATTGAACAACAACGACCGTTGAATCAACAATTTTCTGACAAAAAGTATTCTAGAAACCGATGAAGTTGGCACTTCTGATTGCATATTCCGATCAGATATGTTAGCTTTTGCAATTTCCATCCAATATACCCAATCCCATCATAATCGGTTAAGAAATGGTGGAGTTCCGACCCAGGTGACCATATTCCAGAACTTCTTCCAAAAATGATTTTAGAATCAAATTGGATGGAAATGTTACAAACCCAATCCCATCATAATCGGTTAAGGCATAGCTGAGTTCCATCCCAGCAGGCCATATTCCAGAACGTATTTCAAAAATTATTTTAAAATCCCATTTCCATCTAACATGCATAATTTCTTCTTGGTAGGCTAAGAAATGTCATCTAATATATCAACATTACGTGATTTTTATATTATTTTACGATATTTTGAAAAACGGGATCGTGATCCGCTCCATTCTAAAAGCCATCGGCTTAAACATTTTGAGTGACGTTATAGCCTTGATATTGTTATAAAATGCGGTATCCAACCGTCAGATAAAATGACAGATTGTTGGACGACTCTACATCGATCGAACTCCTAGGGTCCGTTAAACATTTTTAACCGTCCATAATTGACCGTTAACCAATCGTCAATCTTTTTCAAAAGAAAAAAATATATATTTTTGAAAATAGGGGTGCCAACACAATGAAGCTCAGATGAATCACCCAAAAATGAATTTAAGAGTCTTCAAATTAAATATTTCAATTTTATAACACATAATGAAATTCCCAAATAAGCAACGAATCCTGTTTTATTGAAATAATGTAATTTTGGTTTCGCCGACCAATCCTCAGTTAACGATTATCTAACTAACTTTGATTAAACAACTAATACGTATAATAACATTGAAATAATTCTGTTTTGCTAATTTTATTTACTTTTTACCGTTTAATCGAAAAATTTCACAATTCTCATTACAAATAGTAAAACCGAGCCGAGCAAGACATATAAATATTCTACATATTTCTTCATCGTAATTATTTTATCCTTGATGTTGGAAACAATTTTCGATCGACCTACATGCCCATATTATGACATTTTCCGCCGTCAAGAGACCTACACTGAGAAAAATTTTACTTAAAATTGAAGAATTTATTCTTTAAACGAAAGAATTTTTGCCTATAGATTTTGCGCAAAAACTTTCTATTTTACTTGAAAGGTGTGAATCATTTTAAATTTAAAATTAATTAAAAACTTTGTCCTAAAAAACACTGCAATAAAAATAAAACATTGGGATATTTATCTTAAAAACTTTAATTCATTTCGCTGGAAATATTTCAGGATTTGATTCAATGTTATTAACAACTTTAAAATTAATACTTACAGCAACAAAATTAAGAGATAGTTTACTTTGGTTAAAAATTATAAAATCATTGAATTAAAAGTATTTACCTTTTAAAATAAAGTTCTCGATACTTAAATATAAATGTTTTATTCTTTGACTACTTTCATAGGTCATCATTATCAAAGTTCAATGACCTATACAACCTTTTAATTCATTTAATTTTTTCATTGATATTCTATTATATATATAAATATATAATATAATATTGAAAAAAATCCCATTAATACAACATATTGAAGATCAAACTTATATTTATTATATATATCTACATTTATATACATGTTTATCTTTTCTATTTCCACATAGAAATTTATTTCATAACATTCTACATTTATTACATATAAATTTTATTTTTAAAAATGTCAAAGAAATTTATTAGAAAATTGAAATTATATATATTGCTTAAGTCTGACCACTTTTTCTCCTGTGCTTAAATAGCACAAGTTAACAGGGTGACTTTCTATATCTTTGAAATCAATTATGCTTAAAATTTCAGATGCATCTCCAATTGAATGGCAATGAAAATGGGGGATATAAACACTATTATTATATGATTTACAAATGGCAAAGAAGTTATTATTTATTAGTAATATATCAATAATATAAATAAAAATTTATTAAATTTTTAACACATAACATAAATTAAAATTTTATTGTTAGTTGGTTTGTCAAAAAAATAACCAGTTTTAAATTTTGTTTCACGAAAAATTAGGGCACTGGTGTATTTTTGATCCGATGCAGAAAAAGGTATTACTCCAGCGTACTTTTGATCCTTATCCGCACAAAGAAATAGTTTACTAATTGTTTCCCATTCTGTTTGAAAAAACTCATTACAAAAAAGTAATTTCGTAAATTTAAGAGAAGCTTTTATTGCTAAGGTAAGTGGTATATTAAGCCGAGAAGTGATATTTCTTGCATACTATTTATGTAACTGATGTTGAGCCTCAAAACGGAAACACCAAAGGAACTTTAAAGGACCACATCTTCTTATTATTGAAGTTGAGTGCACTCTTTGATTTGTGGTAGTACTTGACAATTTTAAAAATGTTGAGCCATAGCACTGGTTGTTATATTGATCTATAAGTTTTCCTGTTGGCTTCTTTTTGCCTTGCCGTGGTGTATAATATTCAGCCTATGAATATAAATAAATAGACAGGTTATTAACATTATATATTAAATTTATGTGGAATGATGAATAACTTACCGAGTATTCAGTTTAAAAAATGTCTGATATGCTTTTTGATAAAATCTCAAAATCAGTTGGATATAACCTAATATTGACGGACATATAATGATCTATTACACAATGAACCAAATACTGGCGATGTTTTGAATCCAGTTGATTTGACTGTTTATAATATTCTATAACCAACCGTCCCTTGATTGATTTATTTAAAATAGTCAGGATATCGAATTTTTCTCCAGCTTGTTCTTGTGTACTGTAATAAAAATTACTAATTAAAAATCGAAGCTTGGTAAAATGGTGTATCTAATTAAATTTCAAATTCTTATTATCACAACTGTATCTATAATCAATAAAATATAATTCGATTATTTTGTAATTGTTTTTTGAAACGTGAATTATTAAATAAAATGAATAGTACTTGTGATCGGTAAATAATGATGAACTTTGTATTGGACTAGCCGTTGAACTTTGTTGTTCTATCCATTGAAGTACTCTGCTGTTCAATGATCTGGGGCAACTTATTCTGGTAGATGTTTATTCTAAATAGCACAAATAATCACACTATTACATAATTCCATTTACTACATTTAATTACTAATTTTTACCATTTCTATACGCCACTTTCTGGCAGCTTGTTTAAAGATGCATTTTTCGTCCTTCGGGTAATTTTCGAATATTTCATCAATGAAATCGAGATCCATTACTTCTAGTGTTTTAATTGTACACTCATGAGTGTGCGCTAGAAAGTTCATCGTTTTCTGAGAAAGTCCCCATGATGACACGAGATTTTTGAATTCATTAATCCGTGCCAGATCATCCTCATTCTGCAGTACATATGGTACGTATTCAATGGTACATTCATTTGAACTAAAAACATTTTCATGCTGCTGGTCATTTGATGACATTTTGATCGATTTATTGAATCTTGCTTGATTGAAAAATACAAACCCAATTAAAATAGATTAAAGTTCACAACTACTTATAATTTTAAAAATGGCGTAGCACAGGGTTTCCCTTTATACTAACTATTCAATTTTAATGTAAACAACTTAAAATGTAATGATTTTTCTATACTTACTTATTTCAAACGGCCAGTACGCCGTTTTAGATGAAGTTTTAGATATTTACACTTTAAATCAGCTTTTATTTGAACAGTTTTTGTGCACATTAAGTGTTAGGACACGTTAAAGATTCGGTTTTTTATACCCTTGAAAAATATTGTCACTTTGGTTTTATCCCGTTTTCACATTAAAACATTAAACTTAAAAATCACAAAAAAATGTAATTAAATTATGTATATATCACTTATTATTTTATATATCACTTTAATTCTTTAATAATTTTATTTATCACTTTAATCACTTTAATTTAAATCCGAAATTTGACAAAAAGAAACACAAAGAAAAATCACAAATTATTCCCTTTGCATAATAACTATAGACTATTTATTGCATAATAAATTATGAAAGTAACGGTAAAACTTAAAACCAAATATTTCACGCATTTGAAACGAAAGATATTTCCTTTTATTTTTACTGTTTTCGCATTAGTTCTGAAAGTTCCATGCACTTAAATTTTAAGTGATTAATATTCATTTAGATTTAATAATATAATATTTTAAGTTAAAGTTTTGATTTTTGAATTAAAGTCAAAAATGTTTCACGCGAAATAATATTGCCTTTTGGTAATCCATTTTTCGCGCAAAATGAAATAATAAATACGATTCTTTAGGACAAAGTATAACTTCATTTTATAATAAGATCTTTTCCCTTAGCTTCAAAGTTTTTTTTTTAAAGATTTTTGTTTTTTAAAACAAAATTCCAACTTTTTTCTCAGTGTATAATTATTTCTTTAATAGTCATATAAATACGCGTTACAATCACGTTGCCAACATCATTGGCAGTTCAAGAAACAAACAGTACACAACTCAAACAATGAATCTACCAATTTACTTCAACTTATTAATTATTTTGCTAAACAGACATATCCTAAGTGTCAGAACAATTACCCACGCAACCTATTGTGAATTAGCGCAGAATCCATCAAATTTCATCAACTACAACATGAGTGAAAACCTCCACTTTTCCAACGATATACGTGAAAATGCGGTCAAATGGAATTTGATTTGGGGCAAAAATCTAAATAAAATAGGACTAATCGCAAACACCAAAATAATAAATAGTACCGGGTGCAACCAATTCGAATCGATATATCACTACTATGAGGATTCGTTAGAATTTAAGTACATTTGTGAACACTGCGCCTGTTACATTGGTGAGCTAAATAAATTCAAGCATATTTCGCAGGGGTATGCTCTGTATCAGACGCCAAGAACCCTGCTCATCGATTCGGACTACTCCAATTATTTTGTATTCTATGGATGTGGCAAAGTTAAACAAAAACCAAACGTTAAGGATATCGAATACTTGGAATACCTTGCAATTTTAGTAAAAGAAGGTGGCGTTTTAAAAAATTTGCAATATGATAACGTTTTAGAATTTATACGAACACGAACTAAATTGGTCGTACAACGCATTGAATATAATCCGTATGTTAAACGCAAAGTATGTAGTGGCTGTCCAGCTGATTGCTTAATAACATCCATGGCATATGAGTGTAAAGTTCGCTTAGTGGAAATTAAAGATGATAAATGGCCATATTTAAAGATCGTGTCGTATTGCCTGTTTTTTGTGAACATTTTATTTGTCCTTATAATATTTTGGGTTAAGTTCTGCACCAAGCGCAGAACGAATTTAGTTCACCCTTTGTGCTAAATTTTAGAATTTATACGGATAATACACACAAATGCTGTTTAAAACTGAGTTTTATTTACACGAGTAAATTGCTTTCTAAATCCCAATTATTATGGGAATTCTTCTATGTTTATTTTAATATTCGTCAATGTAACAAGCATTTTTTCCCCGTATGGACTTGCTACTGGTTTTGTAGCATAGCTACAGCTTGCTATAGCTATAACAGTAAAGGTGAAACTCTGGGTATATCTGGGTGGTTTGGCCAAGTTTGTTTACTGCCATTTGTTACTGCAAACGCGGAAATTGGTATTTGTAATACCACCGAGAACTCGCGATTTATCAAAAATGGGTGAAGTACTCTGATTTGAATCACAACCTAATCGAAAATTAATAATTTTTAATTTTAAAAACGAGAATTTTGATTTAAAAAAATTCATATTTTCGATTATTGAGTAGTTGTTTGTATATAAGCTTTCACTCAGGTGATTGTATATTAAATTCGTGTCCGTCACGCCTGCCGGAACCAAACTAACTATTTGATTTACAATACCGACTCTGCATTATAAAACTTTTTAGTCGGAATCGTAGCGTCAATTTAAATACACTGGGCGGAGGATTATTAAATATTAGTCATAAGCAGTTAATACCAACGGGGCCCATATAAAGGGTCCGCTAGAACAAAATTTCTACACATCGTTATCATACGAAGGAGCTTGTGAAACAATCTCTGTGTTATTAAATATACAGCGCGAAATTTCAATGTTGGCATTTCCTTACTACTTACTCTGTCGAACACCAGATGTTATTTCCATCTGATACAGTTTCTTCGATTACGATTCAACGTACAGACCCCAGACGTTATTAATTTACACTTTAAACGAGTGTTCCTCTAAAATTTCTAGACTCTGCCGGAAGCTATATATAGTCTTGATTTATGGTTATATTGTACTCCCAACGTTTTTCTGAAATCATCCTCATGGTGATACACTGGTCAGTAGCTGATCGGTTGGGACGAAAATCGCACTAATAGTCGCCATTGATGTTTTCAGCAGATGAGTCTGGCAAGTACAACGTTAGCCGATACTTTGTAGGCAGTGTTCAATAGAGCTATGCAGCGGACATATCAGAGTGGTCTTCCAATTCTCCGGCAGTTCTTCTTGGTCCCAAATAGAGGTAGTAGGATCGTATAGATTTGATGCATGAGTTGAACCTCCGAGCTTAATCAATTTTTGGGGATTCCGCCGAGTCCACTTCCTCCACTGTGTTTTGAAAGTAGGTTTCTCGTACTGAGAGAACATCAGCCACGTTCCCCATTTCATTTTCATAGCATGGAGATATTATTCTAGACTGTTGCGAGCCAACCATTTTTCACGAGGCCGTTGTTTATTTTTGATGACTAGGAGGTACTAGGATCTCGGTGGTCTTCCTATAGTAGACAAAAGAAGAAAAAAGCAAGTTTTACTATTATTTTCCCTTTCGTTTCTTCTAATTAACTTCAAATTCAAGCCTCCTGGTCATATTGTCAAAAGGATCTAACAGATGACGCTCGTTTTATCGATCGTCTTGAAATAGTTTTCATATTGACTTGCTTCACGTTAAGCCAGTATTCTGAATATAGTTGCTCGTAGAGGATCTCCATTGAGTTTCCAATGCCTTTCCTTTTGCGCAACTTTCCTTATTACTGGACATTAGGAATCATTATTCTTTTGTATAACACCTAGTTACAACCACTCCAGTTTTTGTAGAATCAAAGCAGAATTAATACCTAACGGGTTCTTTTAAAGGCTTCTGCAAGTTCCATAAAAATCACATTTATTTTCCTAATAGTAGGACTATTTGTAACGGATTATTAAATTCCTCTTTATTTCAATGAATTCTACTTGACCGATGTTTTCCAGATAAACTTCATTTGGCTAGCTGTGCCGTACTTTCTTCAGTTAAAGTCCCTCGTGACAGGATTATTATGAATATAATGGCTTTAAATAATGCCACGAACCTCTTAGTTTGGCATTCCTTACTGATTGAGTTTGACTATTTGTTGCGCACTTGGTGTCAGAACTCAACACACAATGGATGGTTTTCGTGCCTCTTGTAACCCTTGTGATCGTTGTTATATTTTTATAAGTGAATATACATAACTGTTGCCATTGGTTGGAAGAAGATACACAATTCTTATCGAATGATCGTTAATACCATTTTGATGTTTTATTGATATTACTACTCATGGGCCATGCACCATCTTTGTTCTTTGTGAGTTCAATTTGATCCTTGTAAATATTTGGTATTTTATTTTTTGATTGACCCCGACAAAGGTTGTTACCATTATCTGAAAATATGCGGGTGTACTCCTTCGTGAAGAAAATCTTCTACACGCGGCTTCCTATGAATTTCAACATTTTCACTTTTAATTGTGTTAGTATGACGATGTTGATTTGTTGTCCATCTGAAATTAAGTCATCTTGTTTTTTTGGTCCCATTTAGCATTATTTCATTTGTTATTTTGACCGATACATTAAACACGGTCCTCAATTTGGTTGATTTTACTGAAATCACATCCGTGTCACAGAGAGTGACCTTTCACTGGTGCCGTATGTTTTAATTTTAGATATACTCCCACGAATTCGTTAATAATTTGCTTTAAAATGTTCATCTCTAGAGAATTGCTTCTTGTTGGATGAATCTGACTATTGTCGTTTCTTAAGTTTCTCCCAATGTCGGCACGTTTTCGTCCAGAGGTATATTTAAAATATGCTTGCCATTGGAGTCACGTCGCATAGTTTTTAAAAAGTTTTCTTTACTGTGGTAATTGTTTGTCCATTTCTCCATTTTCATTATTCTAGTATTCGCTCGCCACGGATCGCCATTGTAAAATCCAATTTCTAACCGGTATTGCAGTAATACTTGATCTGGTAACAACGATGCATGTTTAGAATAATAATTGACAAAACGGATCCTACCGTTCGGTTCATATCAGATATAGGCATAGGCCTTAACTACTCGATCATCAACTGTTTTATCTATGTGTAGTAGAACTTGTAATACTACCCCCACCTTAATTCTTTTTGCTTCGAACACAGTCAATTCACTTTCCTCAGGTTATAACTTTTTAATCGATGGATGTCAACTACTCTCATCTTATTTTTCGGAGTTAAGTTGAACCGATATACAGCATCGTTAATCCGTTTGACAATTTTATAAGGCCCTTCTCAACATTGTTGTAATTTTTTTTATATTGGTATTGTGTACACAAACCGAATCTCCGTCTGCAAATCTCTCGCTATTAGCTCTTATGTCTTAGGCGGTAGTCACATCAGACGCGAATTGCGAACGTGAGTACGTTAATTCGCAAAACTGATGGATAATAAAAAGTCAAGCACACGATTATTTAATGTAAATATGGCAAATATCACGTTCCGTATGTTTCTTAATAAAGAAAATCGAAAATTATCTATCAAACCTGGAAATATAAGAAATTCACGAATAAACTGCGAAATTATTTATATATACGTTTTTTCTACATGTGCTAAAGGTACTATTATTCGTCCTTCTCACGTGACATTTATTTATTTAAGTTATCGTTAATTTTTGCAAAAAAGTTACTCGCATTCGCAATTCGTGTTTGGTATAAATTCCGCCTTACCGTCAGTTCTTTCAATATCCGATTAAACCTCACTACCAGTTCGACTGGCTGTGGATGTATTGGTGTGGTGCCAGTTTTTAAGTTTTTCCGATTTCCGGAGAGAAGATAGAGTTCTTGCAACCTGGTATATAGAATTTGTAACTGAAGAAAACTTGCTTGTGTTAAAATCCTTTGGTCAATCCTTTACAGCTACTAACTGCTTTTGATGTACTCGCACTCCATTGCATAATATAACTCAAATAGTTAACATTACGCTGCTTCAATCCGGCCACCCGGATGACTTTTATAGTACTTGCTTAAGATTGTTATCGTGGTCAGCAAATGTACGGCCTAATACAATAATGTCATCCAAATAAACAAGACATGTTTTCCAATTGAGACCTGGTGCGAATATACATTTTGTTCGTTTACAGTACGTGACATCTAAATGTCCGATCGAGGCAGGTATTTTGTAAATAAATTTCCCCTTTGAAATAAATCAATAGCATTCCGCTAAACAAATTAGTGCGGAAAAAATTTATAAAATAGCACTCAGAACGTGTTCCATTAATCTGGTAAACGTAGCACAATCCGAACGGCGTTCCTCTGTCTTCTCTATGGTATATGATCCCAAATGCATTGCTACGTACCAGTATCTGCTTTTTTGCACGCCTGTGGTATTTCGACCTTGTCTTCGATTATAACTCGCAATGTATTTAGTCTTGTTTCGGGATTTTAATTTCCTGCGGTTATCCAAATTCACCGTTATTTGGCATCCCTTCATAAAATCTTACATCAGCTATGTTGTCTACGATAAATCGATATACGAGGGGCCGCAGCTACCAGGTGTCGAAGTATGAAATGCGGATTTCGGACTACAGATGGTGCACCAAATGCAGTTTGTGCTATAAAAATTCGACACTGCGCTATTTGGTTGTGTCACCAACAAGGGTCAGACGCCCACGAGTGATAAATTGGAAAAGTGTGTGCATAGTGTTGTATTGTTGTGTTCAATATATCGAAATTTATGGTGAACATGCTCAATCGCAAGATACGTGTGAACGATAGTTTCGGCGTTTCAAAAGTGGTGCCTTCGATTTTGCAGTCAAGAAACGTGGAAAACCTCCAAAAAAAGTACGAAGATGTGGAATTGCAAGCAATGATGGACGAAAATGATTTGAAAACACAAACACAACTCGCCTAGTAATTGGGCGTTAGTCAAGAAGCTGTTCTCCATCGACTACGAGAGATGGGAAAGATGCCGAAGACCGGCAGTTGAGTACCACATCAGTTGAACGACAGTCTAATGGAAAAGCGCAAAAACACATGTAACATTTTGCTCGCTCGGTACTAAAGGAAGTTGTTTCTGCATGGTATAGTTACAGGGGATGAAAATTGGATTTATTTTGAGAATCCCAAGCACAAAAAATCATTTGTGGTCCCAGGCGCTCCATCCACATCGAGCGCAAGACCAAATCGCTTTGGCAGAAAGACGATGCTCTATGTTTGGAGTCACTAGAGGGGCGTGGCCTATTATAAACTGTTAAAACCTGGGAAAACCGTTAATACTAAATGTTACCAACAACAATTAACCGATTTGAACCGTTCGCTGCTTGAGAAAAGACCAGAATACCGAAAGCAGCAACAGAAAATCATTTTCTTGATGACAATGCTTCATCACATACGGCAAAACTGGCATTTATTAAAAATAAATAAAAAAAAGATTGATTTTAATTTTTTTTATTGTTAATAATGTGCAGGTCCCCCATTCTTGGGTACAACTTCAAAAACTCTATCTGATAAAAAATTAAACAGGCTCTGTACATAGTTTAATGGTATTTGCTCGAAAGCATCTTCAATTGCAGAAATCAGCCCACCCCTATTTTGAAATTGCCTTCGTTCTGCATACATTTTGCACGATAACCATCCCCACAAATTCTCGATTATGTTGAGATCGGGAGATAGAGCTGGCCAGTCGAGAACTTCCACGTTATTGTGTGCAAACTATTGTTTAACACGTCCTGCTGTATGAATGGGCGCGTTATCTTGTTGAAAAATCCATCGTTGGCCATTGAACATTTCTTGGAAATTAATTTTCTGTATTTCTAATAGTTTAATGTAATTCGGTAAGGTCTGCCGACCTTGCAAGCCCATACCATGACAGTACCAACAGCGGTATGAAACGAGACAGAAACTGCTCAGATATCCTTAAATCATGGAAATAATACTGAAACCCATCAGGTCCATCCAAATTAAATTTCTTTGCATCAGAAAATATCACCTGATGCCATTCTTCCTTCCAATTAAAATGTGTCCGGCAGTACTCTAATCTAGCATTTTTATGACGCTGAAGTAAATGTGGTTTTTTCATAAGTTTTTTCCGTTTAAGATGCAGACACTGTTTAATTACTCTGCGTACTGTCCAGATACTGGCTGAAGTTCCAACTTTATCTTTTATTTTGCGAGTGGTGGCAGCAGAATTCGTCGCAGCGCGTAAAATTAACCTACGCTCTCGTTCTGTTGTTCCTCAGAATTTGCACCCTTTACGGTTTTGCCCATAATTTTCTTGATTATTTAGATAATTATTGATTGCCACATGATTTCGACCAATTTTAATCGCCATTTGCCGATTAGAATAATTTTCTTGCTTAAATGCAACAATTTTACCAATTTCTTCCTTTGTCAACGTTTTACCTCGACCCATTGTTATAAAAATGGAAATTGTTGTGACGGGAAATAAATCACAGCAATAGAAAAAAAATAATTGAAATAATTTTCAAGCATTTCAGTCTTTCAAAGTTTAAAAACAATTAATGGTTATAATCAAGTACAAAATTATAGCAAAACAACAACCACATGAAGAATTAGGGCAAAATTCAAAGTGGTTATAATCAAATGCTCGGGAGTGTATTTTACTGCATTGGCCAGAACCAGTTTGCAAAGATTAGGGACCAAATCAATGGAATGATTAATGGAAATTCGCCAATTATGCGAATTTGTTTTGACTTTATTTGACGAATAAGTACCAAAATGTACGTATTTCAGCAAACGTCGTTTGTATAATCGAATTTATGATGTGCGTAATTTCGTAAAATCTCGAAATTACGCACATCATAAATTCGATTATACAAAATACGTACGTCTGGCAATCCTATAATGTGGATTGACGGGATTTCCGCTCGCCCGTATCACGGCTCTATTATCACTTTGTATCACTATTCGCCGTGGATTTTAAACTGCACAACTGTTGTCTTTAAAAGTTTAAACTCTGCAACTTCAAACTAAATCTGCGTAACAGATTGATCGTGCTTATACATATATTTGTGTATCGCTGCTTGTCACAATTTTAATCCATCTGTGTATAGTTAGTTTCGCGAACTTTCCAACTCATTAAATCTTCCGTTTTTCCAGTGAATTGATGATTAATGCCTTTGTTACTTCCACCATTCCCCTTGATGACTAGCGCCCCTGTTTACGATTTGCTTCATAATTCCAGTATTTGCCTCTATATGACATATATATAAAGGGTTTTCCAATAGGAATGATACAATTTAAAAATTTAAAAAACACATAAAGTATTCAGTGAGACTAAATTTTTTTTTATTATTATGGATGGAAAAAAATCATTTAACATTGTTCTGTATCGTTCTCCATTGAATGTTACTCTTCGACCATTTGCTTCAAAGAAATATGGACCAATCACTCCACCAGCACGAATTGCACACCACACGAGTTTTTCAAGAGCAAAATCAGAAAATAAACGACGTTTATGGTGGTCGAAAGGCTTCATTTCTTGAACCAGTTGAATTTTGTAACGATGTAAACCCAAACCTTTCATAAAATTCTCCATGTTGTTGTTTGAGAAAGATTTAATTGTTGAGAACGACATGGAACCGATAAATTTGGATTTTCTCTTACACTTGCTGCTACCAAATCAATATTCTCTTGTGTGGTGCATGTCTTTGTCATATACTGGTACTCTTGTATCGTGTAAAGAAAATTTACTTTCAAATTTGTCTACAATACAGCGAATACTGAGTCGATTAACTGAATAATGTCGTCCATGAATTTTTCTTAAATTTCTCTCAGTATTCACAAATGAGCACTGATTTTGATAAAACAATATAACAATTTCTAAACGTTGTTGAAGCGTGTATCTCTCAATGATTAAATGATATAACCTACTGAATACAAATGACATAAGAAATGTCAAAAAATAATACGCAGTGTTGCCATTATAACCATTTTCAAACGTTTTCGGATACAATAATAAAAGCAACAGCCTTCACAATTTTAAGGTTAAAATCTTTTAATTTGTTGTGTCTTCCAAGTCATTCATTTGTAATACAAGAAACTAGCATTTTACAAAGATTTAATCAGAACTCCTGATGATCCCCAAACGTTTCCATTATTCACCTCAGATATAAGTGTCTTTTATCTTCCAAAACGTAATATCAATTTCTACAGTTAAAATTTTCCGGGCGTATTAAATTCGATATAAACTGCTTGTTAACGAATATCGAACCAAATACAACTTTTAATTACAAAATTCGAAATTTACTGGAAATTTTTAAACGGAAAATTGTAAATGAAGAAACTGAAATTTCTTTTTGGAAGATAAAAGAATTTAACCGGCTTATTTCGAATTGTAAAAACGAACTAAATGATTTTAATATTGACGAACGATGCTTAACTTGTAGTTTACTGCTTTAGTCGAGAGACATTTTGCATCTAAATCAAACTTCAATATATTTCAGCATACCACAATTTATTTATCAAGAAAGCGCTGCCTTCGGTTAGTTTGTACTAATGCCTTTATTCCACAATGAATTTTTATTTATTCAGTAAAATATATACTGGAGAAACAAAAAGACAAACCTAATCAATAAATGTTAGAGTGACAGAAATAAAAACAATATTTATGGAAACTTTTTATAGTTAAATTTTGACATCTTGATAACATAACCAACAAAACTTCACAAAATAAATTTACTTCGTCCATTTCTTTCTTTTCTTTCTTTCGGCAATTTTTTTTATAGGAATTTAAGTGTAATTGGTATTACAATTCATCAATATCAAATAAAAAATATTTTATAAATTTCTACTCGCGAAGTTCTATTGGTTCACCATAAAATTTTCCCCACCAGAAAACGATCTTAGTGTACGAGAAATGCATTAGAATGTTGCTATAAAAATACCCTGGTTAGTATTTTTTCTATTTTATTATGGTAACACACAATTACATATAAAACGATTTTGTCAGTAACATTTGAAAGTCTGAATGTTTTTTTTGTTTCGTTTTGGCATTGGGCGAAATTATATTTTTATCTCGCTCTTTTTTCACTGGAAAATATGTTTCATTGTGGAATAAAGGCTTAAAGCAAGCTTCAAAAATTTACACATACTGTGCAAAACTCACTTTACCTATAGGTGTAGTGTTTCCGCCAACTTTAACGATTGACGCTGTTTGGCGAGATTTATTTTAAATTTGTCTCTCCTCTTATCTCCAAATAGGTATGCCATACGTACGTATATAATACTTAAAGTACGTATTTTTGATAATCGAAAATGTACGGAATTTCACATAAATTCGTAATATTGTTGGATTTCCTGATAATCGTTACACTGATATGCATCAATAATTAAGCGGAACTGTGCAAATCTCGGGTTTATACATGCATTTTTAGACCTGCCAAAAATTACACATATCGTCAGATACTGTTGATTGCATTCAGTTGCATACAGAATTCTAAAACTTATGTCGGTTACGGAGATTTATTCTATATGTAAGTTTTATGAACATCCATAATTTCAGAACACTCGTAAATAGATAAAGTTGTTGTTCGTCTCTGGAAAACTGGCATTAAAAGACGATGTTCGCGATGTTCGCATTAAAAAACGATGTCTCATTTTCTTGGTTCCTCTAAACTTTAGAGGTCTGGCAACAAGTTTTTTACATAACCCTTGCAGGTAATGTTTTCGCTTGCCATTTAATAAAAAAATGAGTTGTGCATATCGTATAAATAGCTAACAATACCGTTTCCAAATTTAATTTGTTGTTTTTGTTGTGAAATATCCGTCAAAAACTTCTAAGAAGGATCAGTTTGCAAATGGTCGAAAGATTGATTTTGCTATTCATTTTATTGTAATACAGCGTACAATGGTCATTTCCTTCTACTGTAGGGCGTAAATATTAGTTCAATTTGTGTATTTTATGTAAATTAATTAAGAAATAAATAAAAATAAGAATTTATTGTACAGTTGTCAAATAACATATTAGTACAGTCGGCGATATTCGTTTGTATACGTTAAAAACAATATTTCTTCTGTGTATATCGTAGGCAAACTATTTGTTTCGACTGTATGTTTATGTATTTCATTATCAACATTTAGGGGTATATAAGAAAAGTAAAACATATTAAACAAATAGATTTTATCTAAATGCTTAAAAACTACAATTAGCATTAGCCTCAACTTTTGTTGGTCTACAGATGCTATTGGTAACAACATATATATACGAAACCCGTTTCAGAAAATGAAATTTTTTTCGAGTTATTCGCTACCGAAATCTTGATGTGTAACTTACGTCATCAAATTTGGTGTAAAGTTCTAGAACAAAATTTACGTTTATAGAGTCGAGTCAACCTTTATGAAAACCATTTTAGTACACAACGGAAATTTTACAGTTACAGAGCCTGCATACAGTTTGTGGATTAGACCATTAGTTATTGTTGATAAGGGTGTACTGCTTTATAGAAAGCTCCAAGAGTAAAACAATAAAAAGTTATACATGTGGTGTACGTATCTTGAACAAATATTATCTTGTAACCCTACCTTCAAATTAAAAACGTTAAATTTTAAAATCATAACACTTATAGCTCAATCGATTTCAAAATAGGATTCATTAGTATAGTGAGGACAATAGTTATTTTTCTATCATTTATTTGATGTAAAAAATGAATTCAAAAAATGATTAAGACAACTTCGTGAATATGATGCAACTGATACAAAATGTGAAATATCTGTTTAAGTCAAATTTTTTAACATGGATGCCAAAAAATATTAAATAGTGTTGACACTAACGTGAAAATTTCCCTTGAAGAAATATTTTTGGTGTGTCGTCGTGTTCGTATTTTAGACCAATACGAATAACATGCACTGAGTAGAAATTTGGTATATTACTTGAGTAATAAAAATCGTAGAAAACAAACTTTTTTTAAATTTTTGTTTCGGCCTTAAAAGCATTTAAAAGAAGCGTCTTTGGCAATTTAACAACAACAAATGCCATACGGTTCATTCCACTCGGATAGGAATAAAATTATTCTATGCAAAGTTCATCTATTGACCAGTAGAGCAATTTTTTTGAAAATTATAATTTTGTGGGTTGGCATCTTGACAAGAAAAGTCAATTTTGAATTTGCCAACAATGCAGATTTTTTTTGTAAATTAAATCAATTGAATATACAATAAAGATTTTCAACGAAACATGAAACTTAATAATAAGAATTATTTACGTCGAAAACGTATTTTATATTTATGACAAATAAATAAATTGCATAATTTGTTTGCATTTCTTGCGCCGCAGTCGGGCCGATAAAAACCGAAAATGTTCTCTAGAATGTTTTTTGTATTGCGTATTATAGCGAAGGACAATTTCTTAAACATTCTTATTATTTTAATTAAAATTTAAACAAACGACAATCGCATACGCAAACACCAATCAAAATTAACTTTACAATATTATTGAAAAACAATCACAAATTTACAAATTTTTATAATTAAAAATAAATTAAGTAAAAATTAAAAATCCAAAATTATTATTAATAACGCCATTTTATAAAATAATATAATTAAATTGCCGGTCTATACAAATGACATAATTATATTTCGTTCCGTTTAAAATTACAATAATTTATAAATTTAATTTCCGCCTGTTGTATATAAATTTATTAATCCAATTTACAATTTATTGGAATATTTATATGATAATGTAATGGTAATGTAATTAAAAATAGAAAACAAGAAAAAACAGTTATTAATAAATAAAATAAATAATTAAATGAGTAAAAGATTTATATAAATTTAGTAAAAGCATAAAAATTATTAAAATGGATAAAAAGTTATAAATTAAATTTGTTATATAAAAAAGTTTTTTTTTTACTACTTTATTATTAATAATTAATTAAAAATAACAAATTAAAATTAAAAAGTACAAACAATTCATAAAACAAAACATTTATATATTTTTAAGATGCTGTAAATATTAATTTTATTGTATAACAATATTTTAGTAGTAATTAATAATGTTAAGCGGCACACATTTCGTTATAATATATAATATATATTTGTTTTTTCAATTTAGCGAATTATTTAATTTAAAGCGAATATATTATAAAATTTAGTTCGACCGTAGACCGCTGCTGATCTTCGCTGGGAAGGGCGTGCTCTGCACACCAATGCATTCCAATTCGAACTCTTACAGCTTAATATCGTGAATTTTTTGCTCGCGCGAATTACAGACAGGAAATTATTATAAAAACAATAATATTATATGTAAAAAAAATAATAATAATTTTTTTTTTTGTTTTTGTGATCGTTAAATCATTTTAATGGTTTTTTTCTGTTATCAACAAAAAAAATGGTTTTAATTGATTACGGCAAAGTTTTTTTCTGTATCGTTTACATTTGTTAAGAGACTTTATTGTCTACGAATTTTTTACTCTTTGAGGAGGAAATTTATTTAACTGTGAAAAACGTCGAAACCAGTGGTTATTAAACACGGATGAAGATGAAATTTGGTTTAAACAATATGCAAACCAAAATGTAAATCGTATGGTGGCGAATAAATTCCGTGTAATTACCGTTTTATGTATGAACGAAATGGTAGACACAAAATGGCGCCTGTAAAAAATCAAATATGTATTTGTCAAACTAATCAAAATCTCGCTGTTGCGTAGGTTTTTAGAGGTCGCTGATTATGAATAGGAAATAAATAAAAAAATTTAAAACAACCAAATCCAAAATGGCCTATCTTTTATGATGGGTGTGTGTTGGTTCTTGAATAATCTAGAGGAGAAACCCACTTTCTTGCTGTCCGCAGCGAACATGCGGCGATGACTCGCGGCTGGATTTTGCACTCACTTTATACGCCAATAAACCATGTCGTATAATTTATATATTTTCCATTTAATTATACAAAACTTTTTGTATTTTATTTTCATAATAGACAAGAGGGTGCATTATGTAAGCATTACGACTTTGCCTTACGACGTTGTTAATCTGAGAATGATAATCCCTTTAGTATCCTGCCCCTATCGGGATTCGAACGCGGTACCTCCTGATCCAAACGCCAAATTGTAACCACAGTGCCGTTTGCTTGGTTTGTCCACTGTTTGTTCGCTACGCACATAATTGCGCCTTTGTGAGTACGTATCGTTCGATTAAACCGTTGCACGTTGGACTATATGCTGTGGTACGTTGATGTTGAAACCCAAGTGTTTCGGATGGCGCCAGCAATAGTTTTTGCCTTGATGTTCGGTATTGGAGTTGCTTCAGAAAAGCGAGCGTAGCGGTCGATCGTCGTTAAACAATACAACATACGTGACACGGCATGCAGTTTGCTCAAGAACGTATTTCCTGGTTTATTGCGATTCAAATAAATTTTTACCAATTTGTTTGATGTTGCTCTAATACGCGGGATGAGAATCGTTATGCATGATTCGTAGATTTGTCTACGGAATGTTTGTAGACTGAATGGGCACTGAGTACCAGTTGAAATATCTCTCAAAACATTTTTGTCGGTTCCAAAGACAGAAAATTTCGATTTATCTGATGCGTGCGTTGGCAGTTGAGGCGTAATCGATCGCGCTCCCGATGTCGACCTATTCGATGCGTGAAAGGGTGTTTGCTACGGTGTTGCAGTCTCTTGAAATGTGCCGAATATCCGATGTGTATTACGCGATAAAGTTTAAATGTCGGTGTTGCCTTGGTGAAGCCTTATCCAAGTAACGTAAATGTTTATTGTTTGTGGTCGGAGAATAAAATAAATTCTCGACCCTCAATAAAAATTTTAAAGTGCTTATAATAGCCGAACAAGCGGCTAGTGATTCTTGAATCGTAAATACAGTAACGGGTTTGCTGTAACACTGCTCCTATAGCTATTATCGATGTGCCGCCATAATTTAGCGTTTGGTATCGGATAAGCTAATTCCCGCAGTTACTTGTTAAAACAGGCAACATGTCTTCTTGAACCCGTTTTTTCGAGTGATCAGGTAAATACTCAATCGCCGATTCAATGTCAACAATTGAAATTCAATCCTTTGTAAACACATTTCTTCGTCGGTGAAAGTGTTTGAAGACGTGTTTTTAACAAAGCCATAAACAATTAAAGGTGTTGGGACTGTTGGTCTTAAAATGTTCTTGACAGTTTTTAAACTTGTAATTTCTTATTCAATTTTATTTTCTTCAAGTTGGTGGTAAAAATTATTTTTTTTATTCGCTTCGTTTAACCAATATATCCGGTAGTCAAATTCATAGTTAGTTAAATTTTTGATAATATCCAAGTGTAGATTTTATAAACTTAGTTCAACAGTACTAAGTTTAAATTAGATGAAATGTATTCCATTATTAAACCACTTCCGTTTTCCAACATTTAAGGCATTGCACGATCCTTTTTTAATATCACAGTTCAGCTATATAAAATTTGGGAAATTGTTGTACTTTCTGCTTTGAGATAGAAAGTGAAGATCTGCTTTCAATCCATGTAACTTTTATTTCAGTTGAAGAAAATTGGTCATTTTTAACTTGGGTGCAATTTTTAATTATTTTCGATTTAGAGAGAATATCTAAGTTTTCCTCTCTAAGCAAGTGCCGCTCTAATATTTCACTAATTTATTCTAACTAAAACTTCAATGTTAACACGTTTACTGCCGCCATAGGAAAAAATTTTTTTAGAAAAAACGGTTAAATGTAATTGTTTCTCCTAAATAAAACTTACAATAAGGCCAACGCGAGGGTAATCTAGCACTATCTTTAGAGTGTTTCAATCAAATACCGAAAAAAATATTTTACTTTAAAAACATATGCATGTAACCCACCGGTGGGTCACACGACAGTAAACGTGTTAATAAATCCACAACGACTATAATGACGTCTTCTGTTTATTAATTAAATGCATCATTTTTGTTTGTGTATTGTTAGTGTATTGCTGCTTAACTTTAAATGAAGTGGAAATAAAACATTAACATTTTTATGTATTGTGAAAATTAGAAAAATAATGAAGAATGGACTTTGACGTTATTATACATACGCATAGAGCAAGGCAACTCTCTAATCAAGAGTGAAGAACATAATACTGTAGAAATTCAGTTTCTACACATTTTTAGTTTGCAATGAGCTTCGTCACCTCGCCACAAACTCATTACGATGTTGGGAAACAAAAAAGCACGTGATTAAAAAAATGTGTTTATTAAGTGTCAGTGTGTTTCGCCAAGTGCCTACGGCAAACAGTGTTAAACATAGAATCTAAAGAAGCATAACTGCTCAAGCTACGTATAGTGCGTCCTTAATTCATCCAGCTTTACGTTTACATTCCAAATATTTTGTGAATATAAAATATTAGAAAATTATTAAAAATTGTTTTTTGATATTTTTATCACTGTCAAAATATAATTTAAACGCGTAATTATAGCTTTATAGTTTTTAAAAAACAAACATTTAATTTAAAAAAAACAGGATAATTAAAAAACTTGCTTTAAACAACAAATATAACTTTTCTAGGAAGACCAGTTTCGGAAATTCATCTATCGTCAGTTCCTTTTTATACTGCACCGAGCAGTTCAAGTATTCCTTGTGCTAATTATGGAAAGGCGTGCTTTTACGGGTTTGTCTACTCTTTGTGCACTGATGTAGATGTTATAATAATTTCTTTTTTTCGAACATAAGCTGTCTATAGTTGTTGAGCAGCGTTTCGAAGGTAATTGGATTTATTGGCCAATTATCGAAGAATAGATCCCGTAGTAAAGCAAATTTTGATTTGTTACATCTTGTTCAAATCCCGGTTACTGCTACTCCAATTATGAATGATTACGAAGAGAGTATGAAGTAGTAGCTTGAACTTGCTTTTGTCAGTGTGCATCTCAAACATATAAAGAAGAGAATAAGATGAATAAAAGATTTAAAATTTTCTAACAAGACCATTATCCTGAGTACTCTATAAATTGTTCCTTAAAACTATTTCCCATCTACATTCAGATCATCATCTTTAATGAGTAGCTCTTTTGCTATTTTCGTTTCGGTTTGCTTCCGTAATAGTCGTGAACATGTGATCGGTTAGCCATTCCTTCCAAATTTCTTGAATTTCCTTTCTCAGAAGTCTGGTTGGTTGAAGCTATTTTGATTTAAATCATTTGGTTCCAGTATTGTTCTTAATTGCTTGCTTACCAGAAAATGTCCGAGTATTATGATAACCTTAGTAAGTCATTGGGATCTGGTGATAGTGGATAAGAGATTTTGTTTCAATGCAGCGATCAGTTCGCTCCTCATAAGTTTTGCAGTCTTGTAAAGTTTAATTAGTTCAACATGTTGTAAAGCGTTTGCCAGGAATTGGGGAGAGTGAATTCCATGTGCAAACCTTAAAAATTTGTAAAAACTATAAATGTTATGTCTGGAAAAGATCTCACCTGAATTTTTCGAATCCAGTTTTATGTTGCGGGGGCTCGGGAAAATATATACGTTCTCGGCTTATATTGTGGATTAGATACTTTTAATTGGAATATTTCACTATTTTTTTAATTTTTGGCTGAAGTGGTCGGGACACTGTCTGCATTATCGATGTTTTCACTTTTGACTAGCAACTTTCGGCTAACTTACAATACTAACAATATAAGAAAAATATAGTTTGGTGCTTTTATGGAAGCTTCAGGGAAGCAACAAGTGTGAATGATAGACACTGAGAAACACACATTAAAACTTGTTGCGATAGAATCAGTACTACACGTTGAGAAACTCCGATTTACTTAAACATCTCTTAGATGCCTTTTCAATAGCGATAGGGTCAATACTATACGGTGTCATATTCCACTTTACTTCTCTATACGATACCTTGTCAATGAAAATCTCTACGATACCTTGTCAATGGCCTTCGAATGGTTGAATTTTCGATGTTTTATGATTCGACATAGAAAATGTATGCTTGACGGGTCGCATAATTATGTTGGCTTCTACAAAAAATGCGATAGGTTTAGCGCTACACACAGTTCAACGAAAACGACAATTCACGGAATACAACAATTCATCGAAAATATGTAAAATGCGACACTCATCTCTAAAATGCATAAACTGCATTTTGAAGCATATTTCTGTTTTAATCCGATAATGAGTTTCGAATGTAGTTTTGGAAAATCGACAATTTAATTAAAACTACACGAGACTTAGTTTCAATGAAAAAATTGGATTCCCGTTGATGTAAGTAGGTTTGTCTGGTACCAATTGTGACTCCAATATGAATGTTCAATGTTGTTCTGGCTTCTGACCAATTTAAACTGAAGTAAGCTAATTCTCAACTGATTACGATAACACTGAAATTTAATTTCCTTTTTTTTCTATTGTGGTTTTGGGAAATGGTAATGGTAATACCTGATCTTCTAATTTTGTAATTATTTTATTCTTTTTCGCGTCTTTGCTCATCCCTGGTGAATCAAAATCCACGCGTCGATTTTTCCTAAAAAAATTGAATTGCATTTGTAAGCCAATAGATTATATCATTATTTTGTATGTGAGAATATTGGGCTCTAGACCATTTAAACCTTTCGCAATCGGGCTCAATGGGCTTTCTGGATTTCCTTCCTTCCTTTTCATCTGGGTTGTATTTTGAGGCCGATAATTTAACTGTTAGACCTTGACCCTTTAAGTTTCAATTTTTGGTATTATTTAGATTAAACTTTTTAGTTTTCACGTGCTCAACGTTTTCAGTTTGAGTTTTTCTCTATTCCAATGATGTAAAACGTTATTCAAGAACTTTCGGAAATTCATCAGTTTCTTGAAGTTGAGATGGATTTTGATGCGTATTTTCGATTTGTCGAGTTTTATTATATTTAATTTCTTACAGACGCTGAAAATTAAAAATGACTTCTACGATACGAGGTATATTACCAAACTTCTGATTGTGTGTATCTGCATACTCATTGGTTGAATAGTTGTTCGCATACTCTTTAAAGAGAGAAACTACCTTACATCACAGAACATTAAAAAAGTGATTATTTACAATTTTGATCGGACTTTTGCGAGCCTAAGCCTTAATGGTGGCTGGCTAGCCCTATACAATTCTTCAAAATCGTTTGGAAAACAAAGAAATCGAAATATTCCAACGGATCAACTTTAATAAGCCATCTATCGACCATCCGACAAATTATGTATAGTGCTACATCGTGTCATATATTTATCGGCGCGCGCGGTGAACATTTTAATTTTATTGTGTTGACCTCAATCGCACGAGGAGACATTTTTTGCAAAACACCGTGGCATTTGTTGTTTTGAAATATTTGTTATTTATTGCACAGTAGGTGTTTTGCAAGAACAAAAGCCTCTTATAACGTTGTTATGTCACACGCACATTTTTTTTTTCTTGAACAAATTCCTGGTTATCATATTGTGTAAAATAATGCGCGACTTTATGAGTGATTCGGGTGTACGAGACAATGTGATTTATGATGTACACAAAAATATCTCTATTATATTTGCGACAAGCTAGGGAGGATCAAACGCGCATGTTGGCGTCTTTAAAATGAAAATAAAAGTTTTTTTTTTTGATTTTTCATTTGGAAATTACATAACGCAATAAAGCCGTAGCGCACGCGTTTTTATTTCCAAATAATTTTCATTCATAAAAATACGACAAAAGAAAATCAAAATCTCACGCGCGCATTATTAAAATTTTCTTAGAAATTTTGATTAATTCGCAACGTCGTTGTCATCTTACGTATATATTGTATATCATAAGACGTTTCCATAGAATTTTCCAAAAATTAATTTTAAATGTATACCGCGGTTTTTGTTGTTATGTCATTTATGTATTTTTATTTGAATAAACCACAAACGAAAATTCCTTAATTCTCTTTCTCAAAAATGTTTTACTTGTATATTCTTATATTTTCATTTTGAAAAGAAATAAAAATATAAACTTAAAAATAAATAAATAAAACAATTTTATTTTTATTTTCATAAATTTTCATTCAAGATTTTTATTAATAGAATACAAAATTTTTGTATCGTTCAACGAAAATTCTTTATTATTTATGTAAGCAGTAGGTATGTCGATAACGTAGGCATCAAAATATTTTCAAACGGGGAGTCCGTTTCTCATAAGATAACCAACTATTTATGGCGTCGCTTAAAATTTTCATAATTTCTATAAATTAGAAGCGCCTAAAAGTATGCAAATCGGGTTCGTCACCTATCCACGATTATTATAAACGACATCTTTCATATTGTTATAAAAATATCAAAATTAATTTCATACCTATATCAAATATTTAGTTCCGTTTTAGGAATTTATAATTTTTCATACGCATAACAAAACAATTTTGATATCTGGTACACTGTACAACAAATATATATTTTGAACGTAAATGGTTTGTGTCTGAACTAACTTTTATAATTATTTTATTTATTTATTGTATAAAGGTTTAGTTTAGTTTAATCAAAATATAATATATTTATTGAAAATTAATAATTTATTTATTTATTTATTTTAAATGTAATTATGTGTTTTTCTGTTACTATAATTTATAAAACGCGTTACATAAAATAATATTTCATAAAAAAAGTGTATGCCATCTATTATCGGTTATTGAAAATGATGTATAATTTATTATTTAGGACAAGAACCATATTTATAAAAATTATGTTATTATATTTAATTATATAAAGATAAAACGAAATTATTTAATTTTTAAATTATAAATATATATTTATTGATAAGTTATCAAATATAATTACTATAAATAAAATGTAAATTTTTCTGATATAAAATGCATAGTAATCTAATAAAAATTATTGCTTGAAATAATAAACAGAACAAAATATAAATTTAAGTGCCGAATTTTATTTATCTACGTTGCGATTTTGTTTGATGCGATGCGGCGGCACCCGGCCCGGCATCACGCAATAATTTATTGGCATTTGGCCGCAATTTCAAACGATTCATACGATTCGATATGGATATTAGCGTGAAAGTATTTTTTGTTTTTAAATTTTTCGGGAAAATCAAAGAAAATTATGTGTATGTGTAGTTGTGTGTGGGGGGTCCCGCCTTTTATTTTTTGTTTTGGAAAAATTTATTAAATATTTTCTTTTGATTTAGAAGTGCGCGATTCATTTGATTCGGTGTGCCGATCTATTTTTACGTTTCGATGATTTGTATCTGTGGCGCTTCAATTTCAACATGTGTTTGGCATACGCCGATTCTTTTTAAAATTGAATGTCGGCCAAAGTACATACTTACGCACTGCTCAACGCTATATATGGTATATACCGACTAAAGTGCGAATAAAGGTGTCCTTATTGTAAATATACTAGGAATTGTAATGTGGCGAAACTAACAAGAGATCATAAAACGAATTTTACAAATCAACGATAATAATATTTTGTTTGACGTATGAAATTGATATTCCAATATTCTATTAATCTTCACAATATGTCCGTATTGTCTATTCAGCACCGAAATAATAACCATCCAGAACAAAATCAACAAATTACATAGCGTCCTTCATGCAATTGTACGAGTCTATATTCGAGTAATTAAAATATGTCGCAATTATAATTAACTGGTATGCGCCGATTCTGAGAAGAGTGGTTGTCTCTAAAGGTCTGGCATAGACATAATCAGGTCCACAGTGCCACATTGTTTTCTCGTCTCATCTACTCATCGAACTATCTTGAGCTCTCAACGGATATCTGTGACGTCAATTTTGCTGTGGTCAGTCAAGTTATTTAGGAGAGTATGAGCTCCCATAGGAATTTCAGTCTGCTAAGCAGACCGGTGCAAAGCAGAGCAGTTTCTTCCTCTTCTTTATCTTCGCGCAACTACTACAATAATCATGTGGGGAGACAGCTTGACAGCTCTAGTTTTGGCCAGATCTGCCTAGTTATTACGCATGAGGTACTATTGGACCATCTGTCATTTGTTGTTCTTCTACCTTCCTCTTGAAACAGAAATTTTCATGTAGCGAGCGGAAAAGAGGCAGTTTGTACGTTGTCGAGCGAGTTCATCCGCTTTTTCATTCCCTATAATATTTAAAGTCCCTGGCACCCACATCAGGTGGATGTTAAACTGATCTGTCATCTCGTTAAGAGATGAAAGAATATCTCTTGCAGCTTCCCATCAACCTTTCAGCCATCAGTGAAGAAATTAACACCTTCAGTATTCAGAAATGTTGCTCTCAATCAGTCCTCTCCGGTGAGAACATCGTTCCTGAACCTCTGATCAAAAGATGGTGAAGGGATGGTATAGAATAAATGAGTGTCCTGTATTGTTACAGTTCCACATGGAGATGGAGTTGAGCCTTGTAGCTTACCTCGTTGTGATTTGTTAACCTAGGGTATCTAGGGTGTGGGTTGAAAGAGAATCTCTTGTGATTGCGCGGATTTGCTCCTACGAGCCCCACTAATACACAAGGCAGCTATTCGCTGCACTGTCACCAAGGATTTTAGGTTGGTCAGAATATTCAAAGCTAGCCACCAGACGGTAACCCCTTATAATAAAATGGGCATAATAGTAGAAATCTATGTACCAATGTAGCCAATGTACACTGTGGGGTTCCAAACCCCATATTTTCCAAAGGCATTTCTACAGGAGTAAAGTGGTATTGTAGCTTTCCTTACTCTTTCTAATATATTAGGTTTCCAGCTAAGTTTGCTGTCCAGAATGAGACTCAGATACTTCGCTTCATCAGTGTAGGTCAATCTAATACCATTTTAGTAATGGGAAAAGGATCAACTTAGTTTGGTGTGGGTTCACATTCAAATCACCAGGCTGGTGACGACTTTATTTTTAAGCATTTAATCTGTGCAGCTCCTAAGTGACTCGTCTAGGCATAGAGAGGAGAGACCCTGTATGATCATCTCTAGTCCGACGTTGTTAAAGGTACCCTCTATTTCCAGAAAAGTTATCATGGAGTATTCCTTATGTGCAAGGGATCTCTCGATGGGAACAATAAAAGAGTGGCACACACCGTCCACAGATTTCCCATTGCAATATGCATGTTGGGAATTCGATAGCTTATTTGGCTCAATCGAACTTCTAAGCAAAGAGACTAAACTTATAGATCTCAGGTCTTTGGGACTGCAATGAGAGCTTTTTGCCGCCTTACATTTACTTCATTCATTCTTCACCGATTTACCAGGATCATTATCTTCGTCTATTTATTAGGAATGTCACGGAGTTCTAAGCTGCCCTTGAAGATAACTTCCAGCCAGGGTAAGGTTATCAGTCGTTTGTTGGACATCCGCCGGTATAATGCCATCGGGTCCTGCCGACTTAAAAGGCTTAAAGCTATTTATAGTCCACAGGATTTTTTTTCTGCTTATAACCTGGCTTATAATGCCGACAACTCTGTTGTCTCTAGGCCTTTGTGCACAGATTCGAAGCTACCTAGAAAATGGGTTTCTAGTATAGTAGTTCCAATTGTTCTGCACAAGTTATACAGTCCCAAAACCACGAGGGAGAACCATTCGATCCATCCAACTTTACACAGCCTAGGTGTGACAAAGGACTCTTGTATTTTACTACAGTATAGCCTCCAGGTATTTATTTTAGCATTTCTTAATTCGTATTTGTATGTTTTGAGGACTTCTTGTAGCAGTCCCAGACCTTAGCTGCTTTAGCTTCGTTGGCTTTTCTAAAGAGTCCTATGCAATTTTTACGGTTGTTCTGAAGTCCTTTCGACCAGAGAATACGCGCACCTATTATGCTCTTATTAAATGTGTCGTACGCTAGGACAACAAACTCTTTTATTGAATCAGGGGTTTGGTACCGGTACCGGTAGTGAATTACTTAGAAAAGTTCTAAAAATATCCCAGCCGATTTTCTTCATGTTTCTCTATTTGGGTTTTTTGATGATTTTTGTCTTCAATTTAAATTGAAGGTAACAATGATCAGGATAGGAATGACCCTCCGACACCATCCAATTCACTAAACTATCCATAATGCTATCTGAGACAAGTGTAATGTCTAATACTTCTTGTCTATTTCTAATTATTAACGTTAGTTTACAACCAATATTGCATATACCTAGTCCAACTTTTGAGCCTCCTTTAATGAGCTCCCTAATATAAACCAATAGCTCTTGCATCATGTGAATGGTTAGCTGATATTAGCCAGAGATTTTGATCCATTTCAATGCTTGTTGTAATTTAAGGACAGAAGTATTTTCAGATTTGTATACCAAGGAACCTCAACATTAGGTTTGCTCTTGTATTATAATCTCAACCACAGTTGCATCAAAGACGTGCTCTGACTGTGTTATCTCCAGAGATCCATCAAGTAATCCCATCGAAGTGAATATATCCGTGTCTGTAGAGAGTGTTTCTTCCTCCTCATCCGTTTTTGTGATATTCGGATTGTCAGCCGAGGCCTCTATCCGTGTAATTAAACGATTAGTTGTCGCCTGCGCAGCCAGCGACTCTATTTAATAAGATAACAGCTGACCTGTAATCAAACTTGGTTCTTCCAGCTTGGCAACTATCCAGTCGGCGATCGGTAGTTCAGGATTGCTACCGGTATATCCTTTCTAGCGACTACTTCCAGCCTAGCACCAGGCTTTTCCTAGGCTCTCTACAGCCTTTTTGTACAGGGTCAATGTTTTCCTCATAATTTTTAAGAAAGTGTCGGCTAAGACCTTCTCCACCTCCCTCTAATTTCTCGACAGTATATATCTTGGTGGACGCCAACGGATTTTCCTGGGTTTGTAAACTTATAAGAGAGAACCAACCTTGCTTGTGCTTATATGTCCCTAGAGATTGCATTCCAGGAATCAACCTTCTTCGTGCTTGTATCCCGGCTTTCAGAACGTCTTGTGGGTCAGGTCTAATGGCCAAAATCCTATGTTGTTCCCATTTTCTTCGCGTACATCTTGCAGACCGTACCTAATAATCAAAGTCCCATGTTGGTTACCTATGCCATATAGACCAGTCCTAAAGGCCGAAATCCCACCAGCATTAGTTCCCGGCTTGTTAAGAGTGCCGTAGCCTTCTTTTTTGTATTGTTGGTTTCATCCACGTTTTGTCCCACGACTAGCGAAGAAAGAAATGAAAGAAATGTTCATCTGTGCAGAGTTCCGCAGAACACAGATAAGGCAGTTTGATCCGAAGGATGCCAGGTAACCGGATACCCCGTTAGAGACTGAGCTGTTTTTATGTTACGCCCTCAGCCTAACCATTTAACGGTACGTGCCTTGGTTTAACCTAACACACCACAAATACCATAGTGAGCTAATTGAAGCAGCTTTCTCTGGTGCAGAGTACATAGAATCTTAACTTTGGCGTCATGGGGAACGACGAACTCTTGAGAATGCAACATAAAGTTGTCCGTATCCAAATACAATCTCCGACAAGTATATCCAACTTTGTCCATTGTTTGACTTTGAGACTTGTTTATGGTTATAAAAAATGTTGCCTTAATAGGAAATTGTCGTGATTTAAGTTTAGTTAAAGGTAACCCCAGCTCGGGACTTTAAAGTTCGATCCTTGAAATTAAAACGATGTTATTCTTATGAGATCCAATGAGCACTTCTGCCTCAAACACGTTATCTTTCAGGTTTTCACAACTAATCGCATACCGGTCCATAATCCTTAGAGTTGAGATTCCGAAGTAGCATGACTATAGCTTCAACTTTAACGTTCATAGTATATAAAGGTACCAGACATCATTAATAAACGTTCTTTGGACATACAATTACTTTTATCGATAAAGAAGGGATGTCATTTGAAGAAAATGTTTGTTGAAAATTTTTCCTTGTCACTAATTAAATTTTCCGGAATTTCAATAGTGTCAGGTGGTAAATTGTTCTCAGAATCAAATGTTTCAGCTCCAAGTTGTAACAACCAATATTTATAGTCTTGAAGAACGCTTGTTCAATCCATGTCCTCTTCTAAACTCAGCTTCTCAAAATTGTGCCAGTTTCGCGAACAATATAGCTAAGCATTGCCGGAAATCCCTTCAGTTAACATGACCTTTCCACTAAAAGGAACGTTTGTTTGAATAACTTCTGGCAGCAACTTGTCAATTGTATTAAGAACATAACGAGATGCACTCATCTCAACCAATTTTGCATGACGAATATCCTCTGCACCATCAGATGTTTCCCCGATTGGTACAGACATATGGTAAGTTTTTCCACTGCCTCCAGGACCATCGAGAAAATAACATTTTGGCTCTCTAGTTTCTTGTTCAGTTGCACCAAAAATTTGGTAAAATTCACTTGATTGCTGAGATCATATTTTCGGCAAACTCATTCTCTTCTTCAAAATTGAATGGGGCGTAGTTAATATTAGGTAATCTGTTTGCAACATCGGGCAAGTAGAGAAAATCCAAGTATCCTTAAAGCGGATTGAATGTCTTTCAAAACATAAGATTCGCAACTGGTGCGAGGCTTATCTCTACCGTGGAGTTTGCGGCTCTTCAGTCATATCTTGTTTATTTTCATTCCAAAGCAACAAAGGATCAGATGGTGAGGGAAACGCACAAATATATGCAAAAAACTGCCTCATTTGGAAAGGCTTAGCGTACGATTTAGCTACTTCCAGATATCCTTTTTCCTTTGCAGTCTAACACATAACAGTTTTATAACATCTCATGTTGAAGCAAGAGTCTAAGATAGAACCGTTCAGAATCCTTGATACTAATAGTTTACATCTGTTCAATTACTTTATTCCCACCATGTTGCCGATCCTTACAGAAAGCGTTTTTGTCGTTCCAAACGTAGTCGGGGATTTTCCAATATTTCCACAGTTTTGCATCTGAATCATTTTGATTGAGTTTCAAGCAAGCAGTTAGTTGTGTATATCTTAATGTGGCGCGGTCTACTGCAAGCAGTATATTTCCTACGCGAAAGCAAACACTCTGCTCTTCCTGCAAAATAACTGGCAATCGGCATTGGGAAACAAATAATTCTCCAAATGGCTTTCGGTGCCCAGAAAACTTCTATTTCATCTATCTCTCTTCTTTTGGACTTGGGATATCTGTTGGAAACCTTTGGAACATTTCCCTTGCACCATGCCCTTGCTATCGGCTGTTTGGGTTACATTTGTCACATGGTGTGTACGATGAGGTGATAACTTATGGGCATAGGAATTTCAACATAAACAATTTCGACGATATCTTCCTCTGTTCGTAATTTTGATAAATCATCCAAAATGATTAAAATGTGAGCTTGTGGCAATTCCCGCTTTTGAAATTCTATTACATAAACGATTACACTCAGAGTACCAAAAAGTGATATTTCCACAATTTCCGCTACCAGATTATTTAGCTTTAGCCGAAAAACTCTAGCTAACAAGTCTACGCGATGTTCCCATTTTTTCCAGGGTTCAAGTTTTTCCACGATTTCCTTCCATTTAGGATTACAGGTCATGTTGACAAAAAGATCCGGTTTTCTATACTTTCTAACAATTGCCTAAGCGTCCTGGTAATGCTGTCGCATATTGCGTTTGCTACCCTACCCTGGAAGCTAGCTGACAATATTACATATTTTCCAGCCTGAAAAATTGCCGATTGATTCGGATCCAATGAAGATCGTGTGACTGCACGAACATAAGCGTCAGCTTCGTAGTGCTAGGATAAACGTCCTGCGTTCAGCAACTGGGAAAACTCCTCTATAAGTGACAAATGATAAGAAAAATATTCCTTCTTAGATACTCGGAATCACTTGTGCGCCTCATTGTTTTTAAACTTACAAATTTTTGTGGTCCGTCCTTTTTGACTCGTCGGAAATAAAATCGGGTACGTTATGGTATCTAAATGGAAATAGCGTAAGTTAATCTGGCCTCGGAAATTTCAATGCCTTGTTTTCCACTTCATGAAGCTTGATATCTGCTAAATTTATTTATCATGATAATTTCTGAGCACTGCTTATTCTCTGGAAGGTTCATTTGTTGGTAGACTGCATCATCAGGGTCTAACACGTATATCTGGGCAAATTTTCAAATTTCCTTCAGGATGCACTGTTTCAATCCAGCAACTATCGTACGATCGTATACATTCCATTTCGTTTGCTTTCTGCAGAACATTGGCTAAAAGATTTTCTAATACCCGGGAATATTATCAAGTGGAAATAATTTAACTTTGCCCTTCTGGCAAAATCGGGTAAACTCATCAGTACTATTTCCAATTTCCTCTTCTGCAAAGTTAAGCGAAAGACAATGTTTGTACAGGTTATTCATTAACCCCAAAAATGTTCGAGAATTTCTGCTTCATTACAGACTGCAGTTTCTGCCAGCTTTCGAAATTCTTAGACAACCGTCCTTTGTTCTTCTATGGCGAATAATATAGTTTCAAGATATCGTAAGCAATCGTTTTTAAGTCGTGAGCCACGCTGTTTAGGTGTTCGCTGTTCAGCCGCTCTTGTGGCTAACATTAACAATAGATTGACACATTTATAAACTGAAGACACATAATAAGAATGTATATCAACTTAAATAAATATTCGACATATTCACCAACAATTATTTTGTTATGTCTTATTACAAAAATTATATTTAACTTAAGCAAGCAATTAATTTTCAATTTATTTGCGTATTTACACAGAATAATTACAAAATATGTCCACTTCGAAACGTGTCGCTATGAAATATATTTGCGCATGACATTACGAAAAACAAAAGAAAATTTTGTAACTAACCCGATTTTACGCGCACAACATTTTGTGTCAAAGGGTATTTCTAGTAGAAGATGGAAATTTAACTATAAAATGTTAGTACTTTATTACCATGCAACGTTTATTATACTTTGATGGTAATAAAATTGGATATATGATCCAATACAATACATACGAATGATACAATTTGTCTGAAAAGTTCGAAATGTACAGTACACGCCATCTATTAGATAAAATAACCCAGATTGTTTGTGTCTTAGCTCAACAAAATCCAACAACACGATGTCAAATAAAAAACAGTGATAGGATACATCGTTGAACTCCTAACCGCTTTTTTAATGCAATAAATTAAACACAAACCAGTATTTTCTAAATGTTATTACTTGATGATTATTATTCCGGTTATTGATGGAATGCAACCTAATTTAAGTGGTTGCCTCGGCTATTGTAGCCTATTCTGTGAATTCAATTGGTCAGTACATTTTCGACTGTTAAGGGCTTCAGTTTGTGGATTGTTCGCATAATTTCAGTTTATCACGGCATTCCACGGGTAGAAGTCATAGCTGCGCATTAGACAATTGACACCTTCAAAACGGCTGTTCAGAAAGACCGATTGTTTGATGGCTAGTGTAAATTGGGCTGGATTGAGACACTTTCGGCTATACCAGTAATATTCTCTGTTGTACACATTGTAGAAGCACAGAGACTGCTTCTGTTGTCCACTAGCATACCCGTCTTTTTTCACAAATTTGTGTACAGCAGTTGCGATTGGTGCTTCATTCGGCCGAAATTTCTTTTAAAAAATCGCACAATTTCGGCAACGCAGCACTCACTTTGGAAATAAGTGGTGAAACGTAAATTTTTTTAAATACTTCGAGCGGGAAACAGCTTCAAAATAACATCTGATTTAAAAAGAAACCGCTAGGTGACTCACCCTTAATATACAAATCGCAAATCAATCAAGATATCAAAAGCGGATGGACACCGTAGCGAACGATGTGCACACATCTGACGTTCTGTTTTCGCAAATCGAGTTATCTGGAGAAATTTTATTGAGGCGGCCAAATCCCTTTATGAGATGTAGCATCTGCAATAGATAAGCAGGTAAGGAGCATCTAGTAAATATTTACTCAATGAACCCCGCTTGTGGGTATTCCCAATAGAGTAGTTATTAATTGTTCCTCGTTAAAAAGCCACTACAATTCGTCTCATTCCTCGTCCTTACTCTTATTGTTGCGTTGGATCAGCAATACTCTTGTGAGCCCGACATAATTTCTTGATTGCACTCAACGAAAATGAGGTTTCTCACTGAACTGATTGAAGATATTCGATGTAGCTTTGTTATCTCCTGGTTTGCGAATTTTTTCCTTTTCCATGGGTTGGCCTCCTTCAGCTTCACTCTCTTAATAAACTCTATAAGAGTTATCGACTCCAAACAAAACTTTATATCTCCTTCATTTAATGCAGCTGAACCTAACTTTCATTCTTGATCAGTTTTGCGTTCCTTTTAGGTTTTACTTGTTTAACGATCTTTCAATTATGGTCTGAAGATCGGACTTGCTGGTTTAAATAACCCAAGTGAATATATCCGGTCTTTCTAGCTTAGTTAAAATCCAGTTGCCTGCTCTTGTCCCAATTGTATAAAGGACCGCTGTTATAATGTCTGCTGCCAATTAATTTAAGGCGCCCTTAATACCATACACGAACTTTCTGTCCTCCTCACTTCCATTCATGATGTCTTACATATAAGCGCGTTTCATCTCAGGTACAAAATTACAACGATTAATAAAACAGCTTTAAAAGTGACTCGGATTTACTTCAAAATGCATAGCGTCTGGTCTATATGTCGCATCATATTTTCCTTGCCTCCGTTCCTTGTATATCACAGCCATAGGTTCAGTTTTAAATGAATGAGGTTTCACCAGAAAATCAGTGGTTGCATTACACGTCACAATTAGCTAGCATCCCCACAAGCGAAGCTTTGTTACACTGATAAAAGCGAATAATACGATTCTCACACTCCCAACTAAGTTTCTGAACACCGTCAGGTTTAATCAGAGAAGCTGAGTGCGCGTTGTTCTTTGACGTGAGATATAATTCTAAAACCTGTACAGTAAACATACCAAAATTATTTGGCGATCTGGAATGAAGCGTGGAATAGTTCAACAACCTAAACCTATCTACCCATGATTTGGTAAACTAAACTAGCCGCGCATCAAACGTTAAAAATAGAAGCCCAGTTCCTGTTCGGATTCCGGGTGACCGGATGCTGATACAGATGGTCACCAACATTGAAATTTAAAATGTTTTTAGAATTTATTTATTGAATTCAATACATAAGTATGTAGAGTTAAAATTAATACAAAAATTATTTTTAAAATTAATATTTTAAATTTAAATTACTTTAAAGCAATGTTAGACGTACATCGAAGATTCAAATCAGTTCTATAGAAAGTAAAGTGAGACATATTTTGAAGTATATGGCCCGTATTTTTAGCTAAACATAAAAAAGACTTACGGACTATCAAAAAATGCTTAAATCGAAATAATTATATGACACATACGCAATAAATTTGGCTTTTTCTAGCACTCTATTATATAACCTTATTACAACAACATACTGACTGTAGGCCACCCCCTCCTACTTTTTATACGGTAAGGCTAGCCGCTTAACTAAATTCGTTTTAGGTATTGGTAATTCATCGTCATCACCGACGGCGGCACCTTCTATTTCAGGCTTCGGAATATTATGGGGTCCCGGTCCAGCATCGGGAATAGATTCCTTTACCAATTGGAACGTTGTTTTTAAATTATCAATGGCACTACCCAATCCGGTTTTAATTCCATTAAATTCTTGATTAACGAGCGATAGACGTCCCAAAAGATAATTCAAATTGGAGAACATCTCCTCGAGTCGATCTTTCATGGAAGCGATTTTCTCCTCGGCATCGCCAATCGTGTGCACCGTACCATTCACATATAGTTCGGAATACTGTCTCAATTTATCCAAGGCAGTACGCGTCGAAGACAACTCATTAACGATAATACTAATTTGTCGCCACATTTGTCCCATTTCGGATTCAATTTCGGTGGAAACATTGGCCACGATTGAATCGTGCATCTGGATTAGGCTCTGCGAGATGTTATCAAACCTAAAATAAAAATACAAAGAATTAATAATTTTATTTACATTGCGGTAGTTTACGTACCGTTTATGGACGGTCGCATTTATATCGTCCGCATTCTCTTTGAGGGTCGTCTTAATTTCGGCGATCACTTGAAGTACACCAAATTCGATACGGCGCTTTGTGTCCATCACATTTTCACCCGTTTGCAAAAGTATTTTATCGATTTTCTCCAATGATTTAACCGTGTTAATTAATTTATCGGCATCTACCGATGATGTAGTACTCGTCTTGGCAACGACCGTCTCATTTAATTTGTTCAACAATTGCTTAACCGAACTGTCTAGAAGCTGATTCGTACGATTTAAACTAGTTTCGTGGTTCACGTGACTTTGATTGTTGAGCGCGGACAATTCCAATTTTAATGTGTCAATCGATTTGGCCGTATTCTTATTAATCGAATCGACAAATTCCTTGTCGATTGTGACGATGATAGGTTCCATTTCCTTTTCGCCGATTGCATGAATCGTGGCAGATAAATTAGATGACTTGATGACCACATCGTTCACACCCGCATTTAGTGTTGTGAGCATATTTTCGATTTTACTTTCCCACACCTTGTTGTCGTACACGACCGGGGCTGGTGGCTTGGGTGTCGTAACTTGATGTGTAACGTAGAACGAATTCAATTTTTCTTCGATTTTTGTTACGTACTCATCCGGCGTGTTTAGATTTTCTTGAATTTTAATCAATTTTTCCGTTTCAGCGAATATTTTCTTGATCTTATCGTCGTCCGTTAATTTTTGTGATTTCAATTCGGCAATGTCTTTACGCAAATTCACCACGTTTTGGTTTAGAACGGTAATTTTTTGTTCTAGCTCATCGAATTCATCGGTTGTACTGTCGCTGTTGCTTTTGCTATCCTGTGTCTGTTTTTCTTGCATAAAAGCGAGAACCGCCCGTAGAGCATCCGCTAACTTTGCTGATTGATCATTTTGGCGCAAATCACTGTTCATGATTATTGTTTCAATGGCGCTTAACCGCTCCTCCAATCGCATTATGGTACCCTTGAGCGGTTCAAAAATACGTTGATTTTTTTGTACGTGCAGCAAAGATTTTTTTATTAAGTCGGCGGCCGCACGTTCACGATTTTCATGTCGTTCCAATTTATTGTCTAATAAACTGTACGAATGCACGAGAGACAAGAGCGTGTTGTAGATTTCATCGTTACTGGAAGTAAATAGAGAAATTTTGCGATTAAAATGAGTTATTTGGCTAGGCGCGTAAATAAATAAATTTATTCCCTAGCAAGTCAGGGAAGCCTCAATTTATTAACTTTGAAATCGATTGGAAATAGGTTTCCATCGTATATTAGGTTTACCTTCCTAAAAATTTAAACTGCACTTTAGATTTTTAAAGATGGCAGAAAAGTAAGTAATTGCCTTAAATTTAGTCATATTTTACTGTAGCGGAAAGTCTTTCGAATTTCACTCCTCTGATATTTTATAGACGAATTCGGTTCGTTCGTCGTTTCGGACGTTTCTAACGGAATTTTTCCTACCGAATTAGATTAGTTTTAACATTTTAAAAGACCACCTGTTTCATCTTTTTGAAGCCTGAGTGGCGTTTGTTTTTTTTCGAGCTCCTGGAACAGGAGCCGAGTCGTATTTGTACCTAAAACTGGTAAGTCTGACTTATCGGTTCTAATTGTTTTCGACCAATCAGTGTATTTACAACTAAAGTGCTTAGAAAGGATCATCAATAGGGTTATTAGGGACCACTTTCTGGATATATTACGACAACAACAGAGTTTCTCATGAGTACGTTTCTTGAAATTGCTGGTGCGTTCGACAGGATTCCCTTTGCTAACATCAAAGACTTAAATCACGAGTTGTCGAGTGTGAGCTGGATGACTTCGCTGTTTCTGCGAAGGTTGCCGAAGGTTTTCCATAAGGAGGTGTATGTACTCTCATCCTTACTGTGTCTCTTAGTTATCGACGAACTTGTGGTTAAGCTTCAGCAGTCTGGGTTCATAAAGCAGGGCTATGCTGATGATCCTATCATTGCGTTTTCAGACAAACACCTCATCTTAATATCCGAACTTTTGCAAAAATTGTAGATCACCTAATGTAGATGTACCTCAAGTGTTTTGGTAAATCGTGGGGACTGTCCCCCAAAATATTGAATTTTATTTTCAAATCGATTCTACTAAACGATTCTACCAAAGCTAAATTTTGCGACTGTTGTGGTGGCCAGCAGCTAATCGGAAATGCACAATTAACAAACTTAACAGTCAAAATCATCTCTAAATCATCAATACCAGAAATAAGTATGGTTAATAATAGATAACTTCCTCAGAGCACTCTAAATCTTTCTCTGTGGCATGTCCACCGAGAGATTTGTGGTTGTCTCCACAAACTAAAGCATTCATCCTAAACCTTGCGTACCGTTATCATATAACTGTAGTAAGGCTGAAAATATGCGATTGCTGAAAAGAAGAACCATCTAAAGAACCTTGTGGCTTATCTAACAGGTCACGACTACTTTAAACAGCATATTCATCGCATGAAACTCGCCCTGAACTGTATTGCTGATGATCAATTACAATCCATTCCTTGGTACAGACTCTTACAGTTTGCCAAAGAAGCAGAGAGCAGTTGCGTACATTGATGGAATCATCAAAAAAATATTAACCAGCGCAACAGCTCCCAAGTTCTTTTATCACATCTGCGAGAACTACAGATGGATATTGCCATTCTACTGCTATGCGAACAATAGCAGAACATTTAGGATAACTGGGACACGCATTCAACCGACAAAATGACGATTAGGTTAGTATCTTCTACGAGTGTCCAATAAGTCACAACACTGGGCCTAGTCGGTAGAAAATAAACAGCATATTTATTGATGATTTTTGATATTCTCGTACGTTCTGTAGAGGCTAAGCGAATTATTCGATTAATCAAGTAGCAAGTTAAGGGCATTTATCACAACAGAGAATTTATGTTATAATTTTATAGCCAGCGGAAGTTTTTAATTATTTTTGTACAAAAGAAAACATTCCAGGGAATGCATTTTAGAACAAGTTTTGGTATCAAGCCATGTCATACTTAAGCTTTTCTCTCGGTCCATCGGAAGTGGCAGCCTCCATAGAAGCTTTTTCGGTTTTTGCAAGTATCAAAAAAACGATAAAAACATAAAGATTGTAAATTAAATTTCAAACAAAATTAGTTCAGATCGTTTTATGTTTTACCGGAAATGACGAGTTTTTATAAAAAAAAAACTTTATTAGTCCAAAATTCGGCAGGTGGATTAACCATTCGAAATAAAACTTCATACTTGAACTTTTTCCATAAATTGGGAGATGCTTGCGAAATTTGGTGAAAACCTGTGTACCGGAAGTGGCCACTTCAATGTGAGCTTTTTCAATTTTTACAATGATGTTGAAAAGTTTAAGATTTTCAAAAAACGACAAAGAATTAAAAGATTTAAATAAATTTAAAGATTCAATTATCAATCAACAACGGTTGACCTTGTTGCTTTTCTGAAATTTAAGCAGGGACAACGGTTTTTTATTGTACAAGACAGTCTTACCAAAGGTCCGGTAAGTTTAATGTTGCACTTTAGAAATCAAGTGTGGTGTATTTGAGATTTTATACATTCTTGGTAAAAGAAAGACGGATGTTGGCCTTGACATATTCACCTCTCTATTTTTAGATCTTAGTCTTCACCAATCCATTTGTCGTGAGTACTAACAACCACAATTCTTGATGTTGTGTGTAACGCCACCTACTTATCTCCATGTGACTGTTTTCAATAAAACGCCTAAAACTCATCCTCCATGGTTCGATGACCGGCATATAAACCTTAAAAATCGCAAATGTAAAGCCTTCACTAACATGAGAAAATTAAGTTTGGATACAGACAAGTTAGAATTTTTACAACAGAGCGATGCGTATTACCAGCCTAAATTGATGGCATCCAAGACAAAATTAAATCAAATCCAAAACTATTCTGGAAATACTTTAGAGCTAAACGTGAAATCGAGGGTTATTCTGCCGAGTTTTTTCGATCTGGCTATCGATCGAAGCATATCTTCTATGGCAACATTATACCAGCCTTGAAGGATTTTAGTCGAACGATATATCGTCGGCTATGTTAAAAATATTCGCGAGTATTTTGGAAAGTCCATTAAGCAAGCAGTTCAATCATTTGTTAATCCTCTGCTGTGTTTCCCGAAAAATGGAACATTTCAAAGATAACAACAATTTGTAAATCGGGTAAGCGAGATGACGTCACATATTACAGAATAATATCAACAATATCATTGTTGGCTAGACGTAGCTTACACGGATTTCAGGAAGGCGTTCGACTCTATATGCCACCATAAAGACGCCAAAGTTTATCTAAGTTCGGATTTTCATTGGAATACTTTAATTGTTTCAAATCGTATTTAACAAATTTAATTTGGTTTTTGGCCAACCATACACAATGGATCTGATAATTTGTTCAATTTCTTAGTCTCTAAATGTTTCAAGGCCACAACCAATCGACACCGTTAGTTCTTCTCACAAATCGCGAGGTCCAACGAAACTGCTTACAATGCAAGTATGTACGTTAAAATTTAACAGAGGCAGGATTCCCGAGAAGCTTTAATAAAATTTTCTGGGGGTTAATATTATCTTTGTACAGCAATTTAGTATATTTAGTGCATTTACCGGTTTATTCGATACGACATCTGTCGAATTGTCAAAATGGGTTTATGCCTAACAAATCCGTGACGACAAATTTAGCTAATTGTATCAATAGCGGTTGTTCAACCAATGAAGAAGCAGGCATCAGTGCAGATCAACAGAAACAGCTATCAACACACTCGGGCACCAAAAATACAGAAGCAACCCCTGGATCAGTGATAATATTTCAAAGAAAATTGAAGAATGCCGACAATTCAAGTTGCAAATGTGCCAACAAAACGTGTCGAGTGTTCGTATAGACAACGCACTGAAAACATTCGCAAGGCAGCAAAAGAGGCTGCAGCAATCCGGAGCATGCACGAACTACATCAATGCGTGAGCCAATAGCGAAACTATCAATACTCTGCGGTGTCATTGCTAAAATGAAGAATAACAAGGTCTCTGGAGCAGATAATATACCAGCTGGAATGTTCAAAAGAGATATATCTACTACTGCAAGAGCTCTAACGTCAGAAATAACAGAAGTATGGAATGTAGGTATAATACCACGACCTGAGAGAATGCAAAAATTGGCGGGGTATATCCACCATTAACACAAGCATAAAGATATTAGCAATGATCAGCCTGGATAGAATTTCACCAACAATTAACTCGAAAATAAGAGCAGAACAAGCTGGTTTCAGACTAGGACGAAATTGTACCGATCATACCAACATAACACGCATAATTGAGCAGTTTAACCAAGAGAATTCACCACTGTATCTACTCTTTGTGGATTTCGAACGAGCATTCGACAAAATACACAGGAATGTGATATAGAAGGCACTTTGTGAAATGGGCATCTCGTAGTTGACGTATATGCCTACTAACACACAAATACGCCGACATGCAACAGAAAGTACACAAGCTATTAGATCTAGCAAAGGAGGTAGGTCTCAAAATAAATATTAGGAAAACCAAGACGATGAGGTTATACAGAAATAGAGAGGTCAATGGATTTGTATACCTTGGTTGTACACCAGCGAAAACGGGTAGAACAGATGAAGACATATACAGAAACGATTTTCCTATCCCGCAACACCAAGCTAAGAATGTTTAATTCGTGTGTGAAATCAGAGTTGTTGTACGGTTGCGAAATTTGGAACCATAAGATCAATAAGCTACTGCTGTTTGTAAATAAATGACTTAAGACTGAATACTGAGGTGTTTCTAGCCCAAAAAAGTAACAGATGTTGAGTTCCTTATGCAAATGAAGCAGTCACCGAGAAAGACATAACAAGGACGACCAGCTTTATCGTGGGAACAAACGATGCTAGCAGATGCGAAACAACTCGGATAGAACTCAACAGAGTTGCCTAGTAGACGCCCTATGTTTATAAATTAGAGATAAAGGAAAAAAATTAATAGTGTTACTAACTCCATTGAACGACATCAACAAGTAAACCCCCACAGTGGGGGAATGTAGCAGAGATGTAATGCATAACAACATAAAAGTAATTGTAAAAATGGAAGAATTCGAGATCGCCTCCGCCCCCAAGTATGTCAGTATGCCTCATCCAGCTCCAGTAGCGCTGAAATCAGCGCCAGCAAAATATATAAATAACGCGTGGTGCTCCATCAGACATAGTGATCGCAATGGTCTTTTGGTTTTTGTGAATTTTCCATTTGGCTTTTCTCAAATCTGTGATAAAATATAACAAATGTTTTGTCGAGTGTTCCACAAGGCTCGCGTGTTGGTCTGTAATAAAACTTAAAATCTTGAGTTAGTTTCGTGAATTTTCTATGTCTGCAAGCGGTACAACCGAGTTAAAGAAAACCAAACCCACGAAGATGGTACCGCAGCCGCTGTATGTGTGGAAATATAGGTAATTTATTATTCTAGAAATTTGTTATTGTAATCAATAGTACGATTTTTGTATATAAATCGAATACCAAAAAAAATCATATTTTTATGAACAGTCACAGTCTAACAAAATTTAATTAGAATAGTGGCCCAAAGTCCCCAATGAAGGAGATTAGTACATTATCCCATAACTAAAGAATGGCCTATCTTCAAGTGGATTCTTCCACAAAAACAGCTCGAAACCCAGTTGGTATACAGTGTTGCTTCATCTTGCTGCATAAATAAACATGCATATGACGCATATAAATATATTTCAGCACAGTTTGAAGTCATTTTGGCTGGTCACCGGCTTAAACCTCCGATTAAAATATTTAAATTGCCATTGGGTGGATGCCACACGCGTTACAAATAAATCGATTAGTTAATTTCTAAAAAGAAAATTAATGATTTTGGAAAAATTTCAAATTTTGTATGTGAATTATTTGTGTAAATAATTAAATTTGTATTTTGAAGCGTGAACATGATGATTTCGCACTTCGATTTCGTTATACATTTTGTCTGGTTTATATCTACCAGACAAAATGTACAGCGATGCGAAGGAAATTCAAGGTCAAGATGGAATTTTATTTTATTGTTCAGCTCGCCTTTAAGTGAGTTCCTTTTCTGCCTGGTTTAATAGCTTGACCAATGAATCAATTACTTTTAAACGCGTAATTTTGCCACTTCAGATAAATAAATAAACACGCAACAAAATTTTTAGATCTTTCGGACAAGCAAATTTTTGTTTAAATTAAAAATCGCCTTTCCTTTAAATTTAAAAAAATGTTTAATGCAAACAATTAGTTTATTATTTTATTGCGTTTTGTTTATTTCTTAGAAACATGCTTCTGAGTTTTATTTCATCATGACCTCATCCCTTACTTTCAATCATCGATGTTCTGAACATCTAGCAAACCTCCTTTTTATTTTATTTCGAACACACAGTCCAATGGTATAAAATTATCAGCAATGTACTGAACCAAATACCACGTTGTGAGCTTTGCTGAGCAAATATTTAAAACAAGCATAGATTTAAATCTAGCAAATAATCGAACCATTTGCAACCCGGGTTATTAAATTATGCCCGTGCACCCAGGAACTAATGGTCTCATTGCTTTAATTAATTTTGCTATAATGGCGTTATTTTATGTCGTTATGGCTATAGAATGATAAAATAAATAAAAAATATAAAAAATTCTACAATAATATCAATTAATTTCTAATTACGGGTTATTGATAAGAATTAATTAAACCCCTAAATGCAAATACCTTTTACGAACATTACTGCCACCTACAGTTCAGAAATGAAACTGTATCCATAATTTGATGACGTGTCAAGCAGTACTGTCTGGTAGTCTAGGTGCATTGATTATGCAATACAAGCAGCGTGTCATCAAAAAAAAATATAATAACGAACAAAAATCACCAAACGAAAAATAAAACGTCAGTATTCATTAGACCTCTGACCGTGAATTCAATAAGTTCAAAAATTGAACGATTATCCATAAAATCAATTTATAAAATTAAGGATGACCAAAATCAATGTAAATTAACTAATTTCGAAACGGTAATCTGCCTAGAAGTAACCAGCACAATTATCAGCAACATTATTGTCTGAACCATAGACAAACAATGTACTGGATAATAAACATTAATTCAGCTGAGGGCATAGCTCTCACCAGTGTAATCGTCGAACTGACGGAACTAAACCTTAAATAAAGCGAGACAGAATTCATTCGGGGTTATAGCCCCCATCAGTGGTAAGCGCTCGATTGAATTTGGCCACATCAGGAAACTCAAACAGACCTGAGAGTTCAATCTGCAGAGTAGAATTTGGTGTCGGTCTCCTTAAAATTAATTAAATAGTCTAATCAGCACGTCGTTTTTGAACAATGTCTGATAACGGTAGTGACAATGTGGCAGGTGCCCAAATTGTTAATACAACTAACGTGTACCAAGTTTCGATTAAATATGTCCCATTCAACCGAGATGATCCAGGCGCGACCAAGTATGGTCACCTTATCGCGGCTCTCAAGAGCACCGAGATCAAATTCTCAAACCACCGGTTTTATGATTTAATAAGGAACCTTGAAACCTTAAAAGGGAGTAGTAATCGAGCGATCAATCAATCTCGATCGACTTTTATCGCGTTTACAACTTGTTGTCTACAACGTCTTCCGACACAAACACAAGAGATATTATCTTGTTTGGATGATTCAAATTTGACTCAACTAGCCGACAAAATTGTTGATGTGTAGAAGCTAGTATGTATAACTTAAATGCACCAGCAAAAATTAACAACAATACACTGCAAAATGATTCGTATACTAATCGATGCCGCAGCAGCAATCTCGTTCGAAAGACCAAGTAACCAAGCAGCCGAAGTGTTGGTATCATTGCAAACACGGATCTCAATCATTACAAAATCGGAAAACCATGAGACACTGCACTTCATGCGGCAAGTGATGGTAGCCCAAATTCTAATAGCCGCTTTATCATAACGGGTTCACAAAATAAACTTTAATTTTTAGTTGACATCGGTGTTTAGGTTTCGCTGATTCCACCAACAAATTTCCAATTAGCCAAACCATCGATCTTCACCAAGCGACCCATGGTGCATACCCATGGGTTAAAATTTAATTCTTAATATCGGACTTCGTATTCGTAAACTATTGACTTGGAAATTTATAATCACAAAGGTAGATCGATTGCTATTAATTGGCGACTTCTTATCACATTTTGATTTAGTAGTCGATCGATGTCAAACATTACAAATGCCATACAAATTCCGTCAATGGTATAACAACAAGTAAAGCCGATTCGTACACCCCCAACATTATAGAGCCATTACATGACTTCAAAGCAGTTAAGCATGAATCATCAAATTTAAACACTGTAAAACCCAAAATTACTCATTATACATCGAGACAAGCGAGCCAATCATCAAGTATGGAAGAACACATTAAACACTTTCACATGGTTCTCCAACGGTTAATTGATGCAGGTCTAGAACTAAACCTTAACAAATGTGATTTTGCAAAAGATGAGAATCATTTCTTGGTTTTCAAATCTCCACACATGCAATGTCGCCGGATAAAGGATTAAAATCATTCAAAAATTTTCACGGACAATCTCACGGCCGCGATGGGCTTCTTCGATTTTTTGGAATGATAAATTTTTATCGGATTTTTCTACCCAATGCAGCACTTGATCAAACATTATTGTATGAGTTTTTAAAAGGTCAAAAAAAGAAAGACAATTCATTAATTCCACGGAATGGAAAATTCTAAATTTTCAATCTATGTGACGTATCTAACACAGCCATAGGAGCTGTCTTACAACAACTAACGGTAAAAGGGTGACAACCTCTGTTTTTCCATTCGCGAAAATAACAAGACGCCGAAGCTCGTTATAGCACGTACGATAGGGAATTATTATCGGCTTATTCAGCTATTAAGCACTTAAAAACCATTAAAATTTTCGTTACACCAAAACTAGGACAAGGCTTCACCAAGACAATGCCGACATTTAGACTTTATCGTGCAATACAATCGGCTATTCAACACATTTCGGGAAGCTTTAACATTGTAGATGATACACTTTCACAGTTGCGAACAACTCGACATTGGGAGCACAAATGATTATGCTCCTATATCTGAAGCACAAATACACAATTTTGAATTCGCAGCGCTAACCGTATTAAACTCAGCTTTGATTTTCCAAAAACTCACAGTATTTAAAATCGATAAATATACAGGGTGGGTCATCTAACATTTTTTTGAACTAGCGGTTTTTTTGAGTATGGTAAGGGTTACGTCACTTCTGATTTGACAGAAAATTAGGTTACATATTGAAACATTACTTCGAAAATCATGGTAATGTTGCAGAATGTGTGCGAAAACTGCATGCAGTTTTCGGAAGAAACGAAGCGCCGCGGGAGCTCCATATGTGCGTTGTTTTGTGAATAAAGAAAAAGGCTTGCTAATTAATAAACCAACACGAACCAAGCAGCCAACCAAGCGTACACCCTAAAATGTTGATGCTGTAGCCGAGAATGTGTGTGAGTCGCCGGGAACGTCAACTCGTCATCGTGCTCAAGAATTCAACATTTCACGCACAACACATTGCGACGAATTCTGCATAAAGACCTTGGTATGACACCGTATAAAGTTCAATTGGTTCAGGAATTGAAGCAAAGAGACCACCCATTGTGTTTTCGGTTCGCTGAGTGGGTTTGCGATCGACTTGAAGAAGATGCCGATTTTGGCAAAAAAATCATCTTTTCGGATGAGGCGCATTTCCATCTTGGCGGCTATGTAAACAAGCAGAATTGTCGCATTTGGAGCACGGGGAACCCACACATGATCGTAGAGAAGCCGATGCATCCTCAACGAGTGACTGTTTGGTGCGGATTTTGGTCCGGTGGCATCATTGGGCCATTTTTCTTTGAAAATGAGCAAGGAGCCGCCGTTACTGTCAATGGTGAGCGCTACTGCGCCATGATAAACGATTTTTTGTTTCCGGCACTTAAAGAGAAGCACATAGGTAACATTTGATTTCAACAAGACGGTGCTCCGTGCCACACAGCACACGTTTCAATTGGTCTTTTGTGCACTGTCTTCGAAGATCGAATTATCAGCCGAAATGCTGATGTGATTTGGCCGCCTCGGAGCTGTGATTTGACGCCGTTGGACTATTATCTTTGGAGTGCCGTCAAAGATAAGTATTACGCCGATAAACCAGCTACGATTGACGCTCTCAAGAACAATATTTGCATTGTCATTGAAGACATAATGCCGCATACCATCGAAAATGTGTTCAAAAATTGAACTGACCCGACCGTATGGGGCACGTCAAGGCCAGCCGAGGCAGTCATATGAATGAAATAGTATTCCATAATTAATCGGAAGGATTGTTCTTTACAATAAAAAAATAAATTTGAAAAAATATTGAGAACTTTTCGTTTTATTGCATTTAAAAGAAAATTATTTGGCTCACTCTATATTTTGTGCGATGTTTCAAATGACACTCAGTTCTCGTTCATACCAAAATCATTCATATCATAATATTTCCCATCCCGGCATTAAACAAACCGCAAAACAAATTGGAAAACAATTTATTTGGCCACCAATGAACCAAGAAATACGTTCTTGGGGAAAGAATTGTCAAAAATGTAAAGTGATAAAGCAAACGGTTTGACGAATTTCACATCGATATTATAAAGCCTTTACCGCCGACAGAAGACGACATATATTGTTTAACGATGATTGGCCGACAGGCTGGCCCGAAGCAATGCCAATTCCGAACATTAGAACAGAAACAATCAGAGATGCTTTAATTAAAACTTGGATAACTCGGTTTGGTGTACCTTTAAGTAACGTGACTGAAAGAGGCACACAACTTCAGTCAGTTCTTTTTGATGAACTTGCTAATACTTGGATTTCAGCATAGACGAACCACGGGGTACAATCCAGCAAGCAACAGATTAATTGAACGATGGCACTGTTCTGTCAAAGACGCAATTATGTGCGTAACTAATACAAAGCGGACAAGGTCATTATCATTAAATATACTCGGGCTAAGAACATCATTTCGCGAAGATTGCTTGTACGTTAGCAGAACTTGCGTATGAACAGAATTTAGACTGTAAATTTCTGATCGGAACTGTCTGATGAATACATTGGGTGGGGTAGGACATCCCATTGAAGCGCCTCCAAAGTTTCCTTGATAACTCTTACAACATGTAGCCGAGCGTTGTCGTGCTGAAAGATCACTTTGCCATGTCTTTTGGCATATTGTGGGCGTTTGAGCTTCAATACTCGGTTTAATTGTCTCAACTATTATTGATAACGTTCTCGGTTTCGTTAGGCTGGAATAGGTCATAGTAGATCACTCCGAACTGATCCCACCAGATACACAGCATTAACTTCTTGCCATGAATATTCGGTTTGACGGTTGAAGTTGATGCATGACGTGGCTTTGGATTGTCGTAGTGGATCCACTTTTCATCCCCCGTCACGATTCGATGCAAAGAAAAACCCTTCCGATCTTGTCTTTGGAGCAGTTGTTTGCCGGGAAAAAACGAAGTTCGACATCTCTTGGCTTGAGTTCTTATACGGAACCCAATTTCCTTGTTTTAGCTCCATAACCATGGTCTTGACACGGTTTTGAATCACTTAAAGTTTCAGCGAGCTCCCCTTGCGTTTGACATGAATCTTGATCTAATAACGAGCATATTCCTCATATGTTTCACACAGCAATCGATGCCCATCAGCTGCAATTTTCTTCCAATTAAAACAATAAAGCAGCGCTTCCTACAAATTGTGGTTTGTTGGAACAACGGTTAACATGGTTAAAGCACAGAAAAATATGTTGTTTACACTTCAGCGAAATGACGCTACGATTACTAAAACTTATTTGTACCCCAATATCAAGTGAGCATATTTGTCAATCTGAATTCGTTACACAATTACGAAAGCAGTTCAATGATATTCAGCCCTCAACAACCTCTCGAATCTCGACATATCAAAAACAAGTATTTGTATTTAAAGATTTATCAACCTGCGAATTTGTTTTCGTTAGAACAGATGTTAATCGACGTTCGCTACAATCTCCGTACTAGGGACATTTCCCGGTCATGAGATGAAACAAAAAATATTTTTGGTATCGATAAAACGGTATCGATGAAACGACTCAAACCATGTTTCATCGAAGCACCGCCAACTGACTATTCCACTTCATTATTAGAATCATCACAACCCAACATTATTCCTACCGATCGTCAATATATAATTTACGTCGAGAACAGGTCGATTGATCAACAAACCGACTCGTTTACGAAAACGCCCATCGATCATTTCAATCACTAGGGGTAGGAAAAAGTGACGATTTGCATATTTTGCATTAAATTTTGATCTGACCCATAATTAGAGCTCGTCTGAAGCCATTTTTCCATTTGGCAATTAATAATTATTGAAACATTAAAAAAAATTGTAGAAGAAAAACAAACAAAATTACTCAAACACATCTGTTCGACGTGAAAGCCAACGTTGCCTTTAAAAAACTGATGTGTGCCTCTAGGACAGGTCACCTCAGGTTATGTATAAATCTATTTCTACATCTTTACTTAATATGTTATTGGAGATCAATTATGACGGCACTTAAAACTCTCGATCCACTTGAAAATGCATTTCCACGAAACAATTAAAAATTGATTATCGCAAAGCGTGGCACGCACCCACGATTTAACTAATTTCGTTGTTTAACGAAAACTGTATCAGAACACGACGTATACGAGTTTCCAGCCATGTTACATTTAAAAATAATGCGGTACATCGACTAATATACATCGAATTATGTTTATGGGGCATATGTTTATAATTTATCATATCTACTCGTATGTTGTATGTGCGCCAGTATGTAAATATGCATATATGTACATATATACAATCGGGTTTAATAATAGAACATAAACAGATCGTATTTTACGATTTCCCAATAAATTTTTATTTCGTACCAAGAATTATAACTGGAAGGTGCAATGTGCAAGGCAATAAGTTATGCGGTCGCAATTATACGTATACATAGCTTCCCCGCATTAGTCATTTTAGCAATGCAAATTAATTTTTATTTCAACGTATCGCGTCGCGTTATAAATAGACGGAAGTTTTAATGAAGATACACTTACATTATGCTCGTACGTATTTTGTAACAACTGACGTCTAATGTCAGCTGGATACGTTATTTCGATATAACATGGTTTTCATGACGGCTAAACTATTTACTCGTGTTAATCGGTAACAGATATTTGATTGCAAAATCGGATAATAGGCTTGTGTACATATCCCGTGACAACTGACATGACCTAAAATATGGAAAATACGCAGATAAAATGTATTGTGGCGTTTTTCTAGCTTCTTTGGGAATTTATTATACTCCAAAGTGATTTCTAGCTTATACTAGCAATTAAGGCGCGCTTCTCGCCCCGCCAGGCTATTATTTCTATATACGGTTGTTTTAGCTAATTCTTATGAGTAATTAAGTGTAAACAATTGGTGTGATTTAAACAAACACATACGAGCCATGAAAAAAGCAATCTTCTCATAATTGTGGTATCTCTGATGTTATTAGAGGTATTCGAGAAATAAAACCATATTCACCCTTGTATATATTATACTGCCATCTATAGTCAAAGATTGGAACCATCAGCATAAAAGGACGTTATATTTTTAAAACAATGAGGTCATTAGTATTCTAGGTGCACTGCTACTACCTTTACAAAGTTAGGTACATCTAAGTTTCGTAGAAACATAATAGGTACTCCTATTTAAAGCATTTGTTGATGGGAGGCAATTCTGGAACTCCAACGAACCTAAAAACTACATCTATCGTTGTCCATTTCGATCAGGAACTATATGTTTATGATTAAATAAAATCTACAATCAGACATAACGATTTTATTATTAGTTGTAGTCAGTTATGTGTAAATTTGAAATGTGATCATTTTAAAATTTGACGAGCAAGACCCTTTAATTTCATGTAGCAACATTCTTAAGAAGAATTCTCATGCTAATTTGGATGAATAGTGTAAATTGCCTAAACCACAATCGATTGTTATTTTGGGTAGACAGTTGTTAAAAATCCAAAATGACTCTCCTCAAAATAGCAATACGGAATGCAAACGGCCTAGCGCAGCATAGAGCGGTGGTTCAAGCATTTCTCATTGAGCACAATATTGACAAATGTTAATATCTGAAACACGCTTCAACAACAAGAACTACTTCAAAAATAATGGGTGCTCTATATACAACACTAAGCATCCGGATGGCAAAGCGCACGATGGCACTGCTGTAGTGCTTAAGAGAAGACTAAAACATTATGAACTTATGAAATATGAGAAGGAGCAGTTTATTGATTATTTTGGTCAGCTGGGTAATAAATTTCACGCGGGCGGTGATTACAACGCCCAACATACTCAATGGGGTTCAAGACTAACAACGCCTAAAGGCAAACAACTTTATGAAGCTATAGAGGAACAGTCCATGGATTTTTTTTCTACCGGTCATCCTACTTACTGGCCCACGGATAAAAAGGAAGTACCTGATCTAATTGATGTCTGCGTAATCAACGGCATACGTACGTGCACGTATGTTAAGGCCACCGATTGCGATGATCTGTCGGATTGAAATCAATATAGGAGACTAATCGAACACAATTGTCATCTTGATATCCCGCTAACAACACCAGCAGATATTGATGTGGCTGCAGAAAAGCTAACAAAGGCACTGGAAATATCAGTTAATAAATTATCACAAAAAAAAAGTTAATAAATTATCAGTCACTAATCCAGAAAAAGCGGAAAATTCGACGGCAATGGCAACAATCTAAATCACCATTGTTGAAATGCAAATTAAATCGAGCTATAAAAACCCTGAAATTTGCACTGCAGGAAGAAAAAAACCAATGTGTCCAGAATTATTTAAGTGAACTCTCGGTAACAGAGAAGACTGATTATTCTTTGTGGCAAAGGCAAGAAAAAACCTAAAACGGCCTACAAAGTCGAAACCACCGATTAGACTACCAACTGAAAATTGGGCGAGAAGCGATGAAGAAAAAGTTAATGCTTTCGCTGCACATCTAAAGACGGTGTTTTCACCACACGAAGAAATTAATAATACCGTGCTGCCTCACCAGATGGATGATTCATCATTTAAACCTATACAGTTTGAATGGAAGAAAGTTAAGAACAGAATCAAAACTTGCATTAACCCGAAAAAGGCGCCAGGATATGACCTTATTACTGGAAAAATGATAAGGGAATTACCAGACAAATGCATAAAACTAATGACCTACATTTTTAATGCAATCATGCGAACTAGTCATATTCCTCAAATGTGGAAAATATCTTTGATCACAAATGCCATAATGCCACAAATACCATAGAGCAAATGCATAGAATTGTAAATGCAATCAGACAGACCTTTGAGGCAAAGCAATACTGTGCTGCTGTCTTCATGCATATAGCACAAGCATTTGACAAAGTTTGGCACGATGGACTAATATAAAAACTTAAGGCGCTCCTGGCGAAGAATATTCAGTTCTGAAAACAATCTCCTCCAAAGGCAATACATGGTCCAACAAAATGGTGCAACAACTTCCCCAAATAATATAAGCGCAGGAGTCCCACAAGGAAGCGTTCTGGGACTTATTTTATACTTGTTGTAACGCACGAAAACTCGCAAACAGCCTCAAGAGAAGTGGAAAGTCATCTGAGCAAAATTAAGAATTGGCGAAAAAAATTACGAAAAAAAAATCAATTCATGTCACATTCATGCTGAACAAACGTTCCTGATCACCAGTACAATTAAACGATGTATATATTCCTCAACAAACCAAGGTTTAATACCTAGGCTTACACCTGGTTAGACGGTTAACGTGGAAAGAACATATTGAAGCAAAGCGCAACCAAATAAAAATAACATTTTCCAAAATGTTTTGGCTGATAGGAAGAAAATTCAAATTATCATTAGATAATAAGGTCTTACTATACAAAGCGTTAATCAAGCCAATATGGACATATGGTATTCAGTTATGGGGATTCACCAGTGCATCAAATAGAGAACTCCTGCAACGAACTGAAGCGAAAATATTCCGATGTATCGCTAATGCTCCATGGTATATCCGAAATACTAACAGATACGACGGCCTTGGTATTTAAACCGTTAAAGAAACAATCAAGGAATTCCGTTCGAAATACTACTCACAATTTCAGGGACATCCCAACGAATTGGCTCGGGATATAAAACAGCTGCAATTTAAACGACTGAGAAGAGCAGATCCACTCGGACTATTGAACCTGTAAAATCATTAAATGTGTAGATTACGCTTATAAGTAGGATCTAAATTAAATTGTAAACGCTAATATTAAGTAATAACATTGGTTAAAACTTAAAAAATGTAATTAGCTTAAGAATTGAACACTTCTTGTTAGTTTCTTATGTAGAAAGATTCAAGAATAAAGCCATTGGTAATTAAAAAAAATCTGGGTGAACTTCAACTTGAAGCCCTTTCTTCCTTGATCGCCATTTTTGTTTTCTCCATGTGTAATAAGATGGTAGTTGTGATTCAATAAAATTTAAGCAATTCTTTAAAAACGCTGTTAGAGTAGTTTCTTTAGAAGAAAGAGCTTGCTGCACCGAGGTTTCCTTAACAAAATAAAAAAATTGTCCGTGTCTATATGAACGGCTAGTTGCTGAGCAGCAGAACATTTTTCATTAAGGCTGTATAGTACTCAAATTGTCAATAACAATTCAAATTTTGAACACAGAAACTACGAATCAACCTAATTCGTTTTTTTTAAACGTTCAGATCAATTTTCTCAATATTTTGCCATATATATTAGAATATGTAAAATTAAGTTTAAAAATGCTAAAAATTTCGATTTTTATCGATCGAAGAATTACGTTAAACGATAAGTTTATTTGTTTTTCGCCGCAATGACGATTATTTTAGGAATTTTTACTTTCCCTAGATGGTAAACCACAAAATTAAAAATGTGTCCACGATAAATGGTTATTAATTTAGTATAACATGCAATGTTTAGATCAGCAATAATGAAACATAATAAATGTACTAATTAATATTACACATACAAACAATATAAGTAAAGTTTAGTAAGCAAATTATACAAAATTTTGGTACTCAAATTTAAAGAAGAAACTAACCATTGCATACATTTAGGGGCATATAAATTACGATACTAAAACAGAAATTTGTTTTCTCAGTACCATTCAGCCTTACTAGAAAAATTAAAATTTTCTGCCTCAAGTAAAGACCTTGTTGGTATTTTTTCACTTCAATCATAGCTGAATCCAAACCCTTCTTACGATATTTAAACACAAGTTTGGTAGAGTTAACAGAATTACAAAATTCTACATTAAGACTGTATGGTACTGAGAAAAAACAAAAATCTTTTTTAGTATCGTAATTTAAATGCCCCTAAATGTAGGTACTGGTTTGTTTCTTTAATAAGTTTGAGTACCATAATTTCGTATATTTTGCTTACTTAACTTCACTTATGTTGTTTGTATGTGTAAAATTAATTAGTACATTTATTATTTTTCATTATTGCTGATCTAAACATTGCATATTATAATAAATTAATAACCATTTATCTTGGACACACTTTTTATTTCGTAATTTGCCATCTAGTGACAGTACATTTTCCAAAAATTATCATCATTGCGGGGTAAAACAAATAAACTTATCGTTTGGCGTAATTTTTCGGACATTTTTAATATTTTTAAACTAAATTGAAAAAACTGATTTTTACTAAATCTCGTTTTTGACAATTTGAGTATCTTACAGCCTTAATGTGGGCGTAAAATGGCGACCTCTATCCATCCCTATAAATGCGTATTTTATAATTCTTTGTAAATCCGCCTTGAACGGTCTTTCTTCTACGATACGATAGACAACCACCTTCCTTTTCTGTGAGTTCAACTAAATCAAAATATGAGAAGGAAGTAATTCTTTTTGTCATTTGATTGGTATTAGATTTCTGTTATAATCTTATAACGTAGAACCCAACATTTTAAGCCTTTCTTTATTCGTTAGAGTCTTCTCGATGTTCAAGAATCAAATCACAATTTTCTTGGATTCTCTTCTTTTCAAACCATTTTAAATTCAATATAGAGTAGTTTCAAAAATAAAGTGAACCCGGCTGCGAAAAAACGGTTTTCGCATACCGTAGAGTGGACACCGACACGAAAGATAGATTGGATAACGTGGTTCAGATGCACCAACAAAGGCCACCACAGTTTGGTTTGATACCTGTACTGGCTGTATTGGCCTTTCCAATACACAAATTGATGTTTAGAAAATATATATATATATATATATATATATATATATATATATATATATATATATATATATATATATATATATATACTTCAAAACGTTGACGTTTTTCGGCGGGCAATCGCGGCTTCCAAAGTTAGAAATTCATAAGGAAATATATTTATAAGGAAGAGAAAACACAAATCCGTCCACGTTCAAAGTTGAGGCATCATCGAAGGCCGACGAGGCCATTGGAAATGTGCCGATAGCGAGAATTTCGCTTCACGCATGGCATGAATAACTTGGACATCAGAACGTCACACACGTGAAGAAATTTTTGCGAAATAATGAAATTAATTTCGTGAACGAAGCGCCATTGTGAGAGAGCTGTACATTCCAAAGGAAAAACGACAAAAACTAGATCCAAAGGCAGTCATGTGAATGTTCGGCGGATATGATTATCATTCGAAATCGTTTCGAGTGTGGAATCCGAAGACGAACAAAATTGTGATAGCTCGTGACGTGATTTTTCTTCTGAAAGAATCAACGGCTTCACTGGACAAATGAGAAGGCCGGTGAAAAGGCGAACGTGAGAGATATTGAACCAAAGGTGAACGATACTGTGACAACGCCGGCACAACCAATTGAACGTGGTGTTCTATGCAACCTGGTCTGAATAAAACGAATATCATTGAACGACATTTGCGCGGTCGAAACGAATACGTTGTCATGTTGGAAATCAGAGAAGATCGGATCACAAGCAGTAGCAGATAATGAACAAAGAGTACGATTCGCTCATTAAAAATCATATGTGGGACTTATCAATCCACAAAAAGTTCACACAGGAGTACGGCACCAATTACATAGAAACATTCAGCCCTATGGTTAAGTTTACATCGATTGGAGCAATTCTAGCCGTGACAACATCAAAACGAATGGAACTGCAGCAGTTGGACATAAAGACAGCTTTTCTGAGCGGTGATTTGAAGCAGAGCGTTTATACGAGTCAACTGATCGGATATGACGATGGCAGCAGACGAGTGCGCAAGCTTTCCAAGAACTTGTACGGACTGACACCGGCGTTGAGCTGGTTTGTGTGTAATGGTAAGAATGGAATGATGATATTTGCGATTTATGTCGATGTCGGTTTGATGGAGCGGATGGAGACATGGATTTTCCGTGTCGTGAGGTAGTTTAATGTATTTAGCCGTGGCAGTATGATAATAGGACAATTGGAGAAATTAGCGGCAGCGCATGTGAATGCGGTAAAACACATTATGAAATACATAAAGGGGACGAGAGCACGATTCGGCTTATCGAAAATTTCAATTTGATAAGGACTTGGAACTTTTAATTTGGATTATGTGTCAACAGATGAAGAGGCGGTCGATATTATGACCAAAACGTTACCAAAAGGTATGGGCCTTATGCCAAAGGAAACTAATGTGATTTTAAATAAGATTTTTAATTTTTTTTTTATTTTATTAACGTTTTTTGGAATTTTTTAAAAGTAATTTGTGAGTAAAAGTGCGGGAATCGAAATTAGTGAATGCACTCTCTGGTGTAATTTACATAAAATTGTGATAGGTTTGACACATTGTGATTATAAAACCGTGGTTTTAGACTCGACCGGTGTACTCAATTGTAAGATTCTTGTTGTATTTTCGATAGCGAACAAGAAACAAGCATAAATAGTTTTCTTTGGTAGAAATAAAATTTTGTTTTGCACATGCCAAATAACGCTTGTTTTATTCGTTCCACTGCGTATTGAAGATTGGAAAATTAGCTTCTCAGTTTCATCGACCTTTCTTTAAAAAGATTTACTTTCCGTAAATTCCGACGAAAAGCTTCAAGTCTACAATTATCATTTTTGGCCAAAGTTTTATTGAGTCTGCTGACCGCCGACATTATTATTGATGTAACCCAATCGGCCTGAAAATTTATTTTTCTATAGCCACATTCTTCAGTTTCTTAGTAGTTTTCCTCAACCTTTTAAGGTTAGGGTACTATAAAGGTTTGTTCTCAGTTTTTTGGTTGGCAATTAGCGCACAAAGCATTTTCAAAAGCAGTCGATATTGCATTCAACAACGAGCTTTTATGGGAAATAATATCATCTACCGATCGAATTATACTAGTCGAATGAAGCAAACTAGATAATTCTCTGGAGTAAAGTTCCAAGATTGTTAATTTTTTATTGCGATGAGGTTTTAACGAAGGTCTCTTGAAATTAAGATAAAAAGAGATACATCTGTGATCAGTAGTTAGCACATCGTTTGTTATGTTCCAATTTAGCATTATAGATGGAAGATGGCAGCATGCTTATAGAGTTGGCAGATCCTGTGAAACCTGTTGAAAGGTCTCTGATTAATTAAAAATCTCTCATGGGTGCCTTCCTGAATATTTGCTACAATTATAAATTCGTGAATTACATTTGTTATCGACGACACCATTACCAACTGGATTAAATCGATACTCAAATCTAGCAGTGCAACGATGATGGCAAAACGACCTAAGTGGATGAGAAAACATTTGGCTGGCATCATAAGAACACTTCACCGGAGTCTGGGACTACTAGTTATCGAAGCATACAAAAATGAAATCGATGAGATATTTTGATGTGGTGTGACACAATCTGCGAAAATACGAACATCAATAACTTGAATCATTTTTGAAAACTTACTGTCCTCTTAGTTTGCAACATTTATCCCAAAATTTTTACGAAAAACGTAATCTTTCACAAGGTTATGGATCAGAGTTTCTCTGATCACCAAGAAACTTGACCATTTTTGTTTTTAAATGGCTGGAACCAAGACATTCAATATCTCGAGGACACACGGTGCAAGCTACGGAAATTTCATCAAAGTGCGCATGTGCGCACTATATTTTTGGTAAACTGAATCAGTTCATTCTTTAAAACGACCATGCCCACCCAGTCAGAATGGCAATGATCATTTGTAGATCATCCTTGTTCAAGGTATACGCATATTTGGCTCAAAGAAATGTGGGAATAAATGATTGATTGCGACTTTACCACTATTAAAGTCAGAATGGGCTGGCACCCACATGACTGTTTTATGAGATGTTTATGAGATGTTTACACTCTATGGGGAGCTTAGCAGTCAGTGCATAAGACGACGTTGGGATTTTGAACTTCACAACTTGGGTCTTCGGATACACAACGAGTCATGATCGCGCCTATTTGAAAACTATTCACTCAAATTGGTCACTTGGGCTAATATACGTTAATGCAAATATTAAATCGATAAAAAAATATCTTGCTCTACCTATTTATCGGGAGCCGCTATCCATTTCAAAGGGAGATTTTAAATTTCCTTTGTTTTGTACAACCCTTAAACCATTAGAAATTTATTCTTACAATAAAAATTTAAAACGAAGCAAGATCATTTATTTTTTATAACGTCATGCCAAAATAAATGTTAATTGGTATATTTCAGGCCGTTAAATGTTTGTTTTATGGATGAATTTATTTTTCATTTTTCAGTATAAATTGCCCTTCGGCGCCGGATAGTGCTCCAATATTAGCCGTGTTATATTGGAGCACTATCCGGCGCCGAAGGGAAATTTCTATTGAAACTGTAGCTATTTATTCACTGATGTCGCTATACCATAAAAATGGAAAATAAATTCATCCATGAAACAAACATTTAACGGCCTGAAATATACCAGTTAACATTTATTTGGCATGACGTTATGAAAAATAAATCATTTTCTGCGTTTTAAATTTTTATTGTAAGAATAAATTTCTAATGGTTTAACGGTTGTACAAAACAAAGGAAATTTAAAATCTCCCTTTGAAATGGATAGCGGCTCCCGATAAATAGGTAGAGCAAGATATTTTTTTATCGATTTTTAACTAAAAAGTTGAATGCAGATTTTAGTTTAAAGTTAAATAAATTAATCATATGCAAAAATAGCGCGCTAAATATAAGTTTTGATATAGAAAATGGCGTGCTCCGAATACAGCTATCGGGCGCTAATAAAAAAACACGGCTAATAAAACACGGCAATTAACACCTAGGTTTTGATAGTCGCATTCCAAATCATTTTTACTTTCGAGAATATCCGAAAAGTAGTGAAAAAGAATAGTGTTGTTGTTAATAATCAAACTTATAGTTACATAGCATTTGACAGAAAAAATTCGGACCAATAGTATAAGGCAATTATTCCGACACCAATTGTAGTTTCTGGAAAATTGTAAATTTTAAGGCTCCCTGATTTGGCGGATTTCTTTGATAAAGTAGAGCACGTCTGTATAAAATAATTAAGGTCCAAGGCTGCAACTTTAAGCATAAAAACAATTATATAGATCAACTTACGTTTTTGGTGCGGCATCAGCTGTTTCAAAAGTACATGCAAACACTAATAATATCGTAAACACAACAAAACCGTTCCGAATCATTGTGTGTGGGCCTTATATATCACTTAATGTAAAATAGCGATATCTGAAGTTTACGGAATGTGCTTTTGAACCTTGCGCACCCTTAAAATTCTTAATCTGAAAATAAAGTAACAAACAAATCAAAATAAATAAAACGTCACATAAAACATTATCATCTGTTGAACATTTTATACAATACACAAACAGTAATATACATTAACCATCTTTCAAAATTTTCAGGTTCATGGGAAATCTTAAACTTTTTTTTTCCAAACGCTACAAATTTACTATTTCTCTGGTGTTGTGTTGTGTTACCATCTCGCACATTGTTTATACGAATGGTGTGTTATTTTATTTAGTTAACAGAACATAAATTTGGATATGCCTTGGGTATACGAGTATTTGCCTAAGTGAAAAACATATGTGGACTTTTTACGCAGACGATTAAATTACAAATTTGGTTAATTTATATATTTCGATTTCATGTTTTGTGGATACGCAATGCGCTACATGATAAATGAGCCTGACACTTATTTTAGTTGGGTAACGCTTTTTGGAGGGAAATTTTGTATATAAAGGAGATGAATTCTCACTAAAAACATAATAAAATCATGATGTCATATCACAAAACATATTGCGGGCGGCTTCTTACAAAAGGGATTCTATAAAAAAAAAATGTTAATTTTAATTAATTGTTGCTTTGTTAATTATATGACAGTGTGATAATGATGATCGGTTGATAGATTTAGTTATTTATGAATCTATTGATGTACCACAATAAAATTCATTTTAATTGATGTTAAACACATCGCTTTACATGTCATTTAGTATGCCCTCGATAAACACTGTAATGTTTACAGTTAGAAAATGCTTAATAAAAATGCCCGGATATATTTTCATTTTCCATCGAAATATTTCTAAATAAACATAAGATTTTTAAATTATTTAATTATTATTTTATGTATCAGTTGCTTATGATCTAATATTTACTTAATTGTAATGATGTATGGAGTCTAAACATTTTATGTAGATCAGTCAGATGGTTTTATGTACATTCTACTGTAAACGATGATTGATTTATGTAACAGGAATCAATTGGACGACCCCAAGTTATTCTGAGTAAAATAAGGTCATAAAATCAATGTACATACAGTTGATATAACAACGAAATCTTGTAAATAGTTTGTAACATAACGAAGATGATTTGAATTCCGAGAAGTTTACTGTTCTCTCTGTTATTTTTAAATTAGATCAGTGTAAACTAATTTTTTCCAGTCACTCCTCATCCGGCACGTTTTTAAATGAGTTTCGTGACTATTCTCGCAATAAACGACTATGAACTATGATCGCCTGATATCAAACTGAGTTTTAATTCTTCAGACTAATCGATTTAAATCAGTTTTCTTGTTGTTGAATGGATGCATGTTTGTTTCATTCATAAATCTCTATAATAGTCCAGATATATCTGATTATAACGAGCTGGGGATTATACATTCATGTTTACTAATCCAATACTCTATATTTTAGTAGTTTAGTTTTTATAACAGTAACGTACTGCATTGCATAACCAGCAATCTCAAACAAAAAGAGCTCACCCAATTACCTCTCGATAATATACAAAATATCGGCAATAATGGGTTAACAACACTCGACTTAAATGTATAATTAGTAACCCTAACAATTTTCTTTCGGTTTAATTGTCTTATCCATCGTTTTAATAAATTATAACAAACAATTGGCGACGAGTAGAAAAATAGAAGAATTTCTTGCTGCAAGGCTGCACAACTGCAAATTTAATCCAGACTCCGGAAATAAATTTGAGTTTTCTTTTTAAATTTTAAATAAAAAACATAAATTGTGTGAAATCTTGAAATCTTGAGACATAAATTGTGTGAAAAATAATGATGTTCAAGTGACCTCCTCTGCTAGCTCGGCAGCCCGTCAATCTTTGACCAAAATGTTGGATAACTTTTACGCTTATAATGATGGTTCAATTAGTGATATTTGAACTGATTTGTGTTGAACAATTTGAGGATTATCCGCATAAACTTTACTCTTCAAGAAACCACATAAGAAGAAGTCCAATGGCATTAAATCGCATGATCTTGGTGGCCAATTCACGTCTGTTCTTCGAAAAAAAAATCGCATTGCTGTGTGGCATGTTGCACCATCCTGTTGAAACCACATATTCTGGACATCAATATCTTCCAATTGATTTTCCAAAAAATATGAACAAATTACGCTACCACATCAAAATCCACACCACCAACTTTATTTGGTTTCATTGTCTTTTCGAACAATTCTCTAGGATTTTTTTCAGCCCAAATGCGGCAGTTTTGTTTGCTGATGGTGCAGATAATTTGGTTGAAAAATTCTCATTTTCTTCTTGTTTTTCTATGGGCCCAATTAACGAATTGCCGATGTAATGCGTGATCATTTTTCTTTAATTCTTGTGTTAACTGTATTTTGTAAGCCTTTACATGAAGATCTTTGTGTAAAATATTTAACAAAGTTGTTGGTTTCAAGTTTAATTGCTGTGAACGACGACGAATTGATGTCCTTGGCTCTTCAACAACACTTGTGCTCATAGCTGCAACATTTTCACTTGAACGACCAATACGATGATAAATTCTGCATCTCTGACCTTTAACTGAACTAGTTTCTGCAAATCTATCAATGATAAGTTTAATAGCATGGTTTGTCGGAGCATTTTCTCTAATCTCTCCATTTTAACTAATCGGAATGTTTGTACTTGTCATCTGTCAAATAACATATTTGGTACTCTAGTACGAAAAATATAAAAGGCGGAATATTTGAAAAGATACCTCAAATTTGAGCACCCTTTAAAAAGACGAAAATAAAAAGAAGATGGCGGCTCTAATTATTCTTTCGAAAATTCTGATGGTAAAAATTTGAGTCTCAAGCCAAATTCACTACATAGTCGAAAGGCATCACTTATTAACGCGTATTCAAAAGCCAAACGAATCATTTGCAAATTACATTTCTATACTTTCACGGATTAATATGACAATTTAATTCGAACAAAGCTGCTACGAGCAGCGAAATTGGAAGCTCTCAGATAGATAACGAGAAATTTTAAATCAAAATTCAGAGCAGTCGGTTCATAGAAAATGCACTGCCGAAATTCGATTTTTATGAACTCCGAAATTAAAGTCACTTTTGACTGCTTTTAGATTCCAGAATTCAATTATCTAATACTAATAATCTAATTATCTTCTATTAAGAAACAACGTTATGAAAGCATTCATTGATATCAATTCCGAAATTATGTTCACAAACAGCGAAATGTGTTCGATTCATCGCGTTATAATCATTCTTCTTCAGATCAAATTGGCGGTGTATACAGTTGGCCGCAAAAACGCGAATTTATTAACGACCACCCTTTCATTTATGTTCTCCTTGCATTCCGATGAACTCTTCGTTTGATTAAATGAAAGTTTAAAACAAAGGATTAGCCAGCGGATAACTGTACTTTCCGGATTTGTCCGGAACGACGGAAAAAATGAAATACTAATATAGTCGCAGCAGCCGTTGTCACAAAGGCTGAATAATGATCTGGAACGCGCTATTGTTTTGAAAGAAACGGACGCTGATATTGAGATGGTGGATGTGGAAATCGATGATAGTGAAGCACAGTCGTACGATCCAGAATAGATGTTGCAAAAACTATAAAATAAAATCGATGCAGTTTTAACGTCTAATATTCCCGCTAAACCATCAAAAAATCGATTCAGATCGCCAAAACAGAAATGACGTTTTTGAGGAAGACGGAGAACTATTTTGCAAGCTGCTTACCGACACCTACTAACCATATCACTACTAGTGTCGATTTCGAATAAGTGTTTTCGAATAATTACCAGTAATAAGTAAACTAAGTAACTAAAAAACTGCTGATATACTAATAATATTTTTTTGCTGAATTATCTGAATTCTTGAATAAATTTTTAATTATTCATTTTTAAGTTATTTGTTCTCAATACCAGAATATTCCGGAATTCAGAGTTAGAAATTTTCTAATTTCGATTCCAGGGAATCGTAAATCCAACGAAAATTTGCAATCACTAAATCCAGTGATGTGAGCAAAATTACAAATAATCGAAAATCAGGAAGTCGTGTCCATCAAAGAACAAGCAAGTTCGCAGCTCCAGTTAGAGAAATCAGTAGAGATCTCGTGGTCGAATCGACTATAAAGCATTGGAACTTGCGGATCTTTGCCTACGTTGCACATGCAACAATCACGACACCCGTAATTACAAATGCGACAAACACAAATTCTACTGCACCCATTGCAAGAAAAGGGGACATATCCAAAAAGTTGCTATTACGACTGTACTGAATAACCGCAACCCAATAAATGTAGTGAAAACGCCAGTAGAGGGAGATTACACCCAAAACGTTCATAATGTAAATCATCCAGTTTCTAATAATCAACCAGGAAAATTTTATACGAACATCGTTATAGAAAGTAAGTTCCAGCAATTCGAAGTTGACTCAGGAGCAGGATTCACACTGATTCCGAGGGATACATTGAAAAGCTTAATATTTCGAATTCTATATTCGGCAGATAATTATGAAATTTCGAATAACACGAAAATTTACCGAAAATGACATAGCACCGAAATTTCGTTCATACCTCAAAGAATCTTTACGCTCCAAGGAGTAGTCACTGTTATAGCGACATACAAAATTAAATCAGTTACCGAATGCACATTGTTACGTTAATAACAATCGACAAGTCTTTTGGATAGAACGTAGATTCGGAAACTAAACGTAAAATTTACAAGAATTAGATAAGAAAAATTCGAATGAATCGTTCAACAAAATTTATCGATAAAAATCGAAAATGTTATCCGAAATATTAAATCAGTGAAACATGAACCGTGAAATTTTTGAACAAAAAATTTTGATAATTCCAGATCTCTAGTGCTCGGATGTCAAGTCAGTATTCCATAAAGCACGTGAAGTGCCATTCTCACGTAAAGAACAAGTCGAAAAAGAAATAACGGCACTTGAACAAGAGAGCATCATTACAAAAGTGGATACCTTTGATTGACTCGAAGATGCTCACTACTCGATTCTGCGCATTGAGCAAGAGATTTAATGTACTTGTGTATACGCTGGATTTATACAAAAATTCAAACGATAACCACTCACAACGCTACGTACAGATTTAACCGACTCGGTTTTGGTACAAAACAATCCCAAGCGAATTTCATTGAATACTAGACAGGTGCTCCAAAGACTTTCAGGAGTGACAACCTATTTTGATGATATAGTAGTTCAAGGTTCAAATTACAATAAATGCCACTAGCGGCTGATTGCTTTATATAGCTGATGAAGAAATACGATCTCCACGTTAATGACAACAAATTTAAATTCTTCCAGACAAAAATCAATTATCTTGGACACCAGATTGAACAGAATAAAATTGCAAAACCACCAGAAAATTAAAAGCTGTGTTAGATGGACCACATCAAAAAACCCGCATGAAGTACAACAATTATTGGGGTTAATCACCTACTATTCGAAGTTTATTAAAAATCGAACACTTACACTTCCATTTCGCCTACCTTTTGAAACTCAAGAAGAAGAAAACCCAGTTGGATTCATTTCTCGTTCTCTTTCTGTCGCAGAGAAAACTACAGCCAATCAGATCGAGAAACGCTGCCTATATATTGGAGTGTACAAAGATTTTTCAAGTACTTATGCGGGGAGAAATTCAAGTTGATGATCGATAATAAATCATTAGCGCACATTTTCAATGCGGATGTCATTCTACCTACCTTCAGAATTCCTATATACATAGTAGAGCATCGGAAAGCAGAACAATATCAAAATGTCGATTATTTTTCAGAGCACCGATTCTAGAAGTCCCGTTATATAATGATCACAAACATAAATACCATCTATATTTGGGCTACAGATGATGTAGTCGTAGAGTGGTAATTCCAGAAAGTTTTCAGAACGAAGTTCTACAAGAACTACATCATATGCATCTTGGCATTAGCAAAATGAAAAGTCCTGTTCGGCGATATGTCTATTGGGAAAACATCGATATAGACATTACATCATTCGTTAAAAATTGCAAGTCGTGTGTAAAAAATCAAAAAAGACCCAGAAAAGTAGAAACACGCCACTGGTAAGAACCAGAAGAAAAATTCGAAAGAATTCATCTTGATTATACATGTCCGTACGAAATTATGCTAAATCAAATTGGGCAGAACGTAGAATAAAAAGTTTATTGCACCCAATAATCCAGCTATAGACGGGCAAGCAGAACACTATGTTCAAACTTTCAAGAACAAATTAAAAGCCATGGAAAACGGAAATGGCTCCAATTACGATAAAATTTGCGAAATTCTATTAAGATATCGTACCACACATTTGAATAATGTTAAAAGTCTAGCAGAGAATTTGTTCCAGCGGAAAATAAGAATCAAACTCAACGCAAGTCGACCATCATAGCATATGAAACACACGGCCAATTAAAACATCAGTAAAGCTCTCGAGATTACATCGGCAATGAAAAATGGCTCCCTAGTGTTGTATTGCACCAATTCGGACATTTTCCAGGAATCCAGTACGTCAATCTTCAATCTAAACAAAACCAAGTTCAGACAAATAGAAGCGCTAGGGAAGAAGTTCTTTCAAATCACGAAGCATTTAATTATAACCGTGCACCAGAAATATATACTCCAGCTCAAGAAGTGTTTCCAGATTATGTCAACTTTCAGTCAGACGTTCGTACCTGCATCACTACACATTGAATATATTCTTAGTGGTAATCTCGCAAGTGCTCGTATACTATAGCAGATACAGAGACAGTTAATCGTAAGACAACTTAATCGTAGGATTAGTGGTTTGAGCCGTTTGCGGAAACATCGAAATGTCGAATGATTAAATGTTGAAAAAAATAATCGAAAACCAAAACATCTAGATCAGGTGCCCGATTCCAAATCACACCTAGTCGAAACTCGTTTATAAATTGCTGTATTAATCCCTTGTTTTAGTCATTAGATTCTTAGAGTTTGGTTGCCACCGCCCTCTAATGGGTCTGTATTAAATGGTTGATTTCGAAAACATTCAGATGAAAATATCAAAAGATAAACGGTCCAGATAAATTTAATCTAAAAATATCGATTTTTTTCATCCAATTTTTGATCGAATTTCAGCTAAGTCGCTGTATTTGTACGGCTTTTTTAATCAGCTGTTTACCTTAGAGGATGATGGCCGCCCAAATACCGGCTCCTTCAATTTTCTATATTTCAAATATACAAATGAAATTGTTTTGATATGTGAATAATACCTTGCATTGCTTTGCGCAAGAAGGGCTGAAAAGTGAAATTAAAAATTCAAAAATTGTTTAAATTCGATTAAATAGATGGAGGATGTTTGATTTTGCGATAATTTCTTTACGATCAAAATATTTTCGATTCGTTTATTTTCGGATAATCTTTTCGGATTTCTTTCGGATATTTCCCTCGAACGGCTAGTTTTTAATTTTTTTTAATAATATAAATAACTTGACTCCTTATATGTTAAATGTTTAATTATCCCTATATAAAACCTTTATTTCCTATCCTCGTACCACAATAATAAACTCCCCAAATCAACTTAGCATTCGTTTACGTTTGGGTTTGGCATAGATGGACGAAAAGGATATGCTCAAAAAAATCAAACTCAAAATATCGGTAATAAAAATCTCTCACCAGATTAAACGTCCCTTAAGCTAGCAGAACCCATACAGGAGAACATTACAAGATAGTTTATGAATAATTATAGGCTAATAATAGGCTAATTAAGTGCCCTATTTAAATTTTTTTATTCTGCTCGTTCTAGAAAAAGCGTAAGGCTTTATCACTTCAAAGCTATAAGAACGTAAATGGAAAATCGAACCAAAAACGAAATTAGAACGAAAAACAAGATCAATTATAGGTTCATTATGGCCTAATCAAGTTTCACATTAAAAAACTTTGGACTCCACTCTTTCTTGACCAAAATTCAGGTCATTTATTCTAAAGCTAGCAGGACCGAAATCGAAAGTGGTTCTGGCCAAGAACGAGTGAAGCCCAACATTTTTAATGGGGCATTTGATTAGGCCACAATGCGCCTAAAATTATTTGTTAGTCAGTAGATCAAGTTTTTCGTTCTAATTTCGTTTTTCGTCCGACTTTCGATTTGGGTTCTGCTAGCTTTAGATTAGATGACCTGAAGTTTGGTCAAGAACGAGTGGAAACCAAACATTTTTAACGGAGCATTTGATTTGGTCATAATAAGCCTAAAATTATTTGTATGTCAATTGATCTTGTTTTGCGTTCTAATTTCGTTTTTGGTCCGATTTTCGATTTACGTGTTACTAGCTTTGAAGTGATAAAGCCTTACGCTTTTTCTAGAACGACCACAATAAAAAAATTTAAATAGGGCATTTAGTTAGTCTAAAATTAACCTTTAATTTTTTTTTCAATTGCTTTTAAATCATTTTATTATATGGGTTCTGCTAACTTATATGGGTTCTGCTAAAACTAGCAGAACCCATCGTATTAGTTGGAAGGGGTAGAGCCCAAAATTTTTTAATAGAGCATTTTATTAGCGTATTATTAGCCTATAATGATTCATACTATCTTGTAATGTTCTGCTGTATTGGTTCTGCTAGCTTAAGGGACGTCAGATTAACTGGTCTTACGACTAGGTGGTCTTACATTTAACTGGTCTTAAGGTTAAGAGCTTGTACGATGATTTGGCCATACGATTAAATACTTATACGATACATCTACGATTAAATGTTTACGGTGATTTGGACATAAATCATAATAACAAAAAACTTATAATGGGTATATCTAACCCAGAGAAAGCCCTGCTCAATAAATCCATAATAGATAATTATCCTTAGAAAGCACATTAACTTGCCTTTCATTTTTTTAAAAAATAAGTTCAAATTTAATATTATTTTTCGGTTCGGTTATTTATATTTTTATTTTAATATTTTTTTTATTAAGAAATCATAGGTAATATTAATATTAATTTATTATTCATTCTTTAAAAATACTTCAAAGATCCTGTTCTTGAGAGAATAATTTAAAGTTTTTAACAACTCCAACGAAATCTCTGCCCAGGCAGCTCCAATTTCCTCAACCAGCCCTTCGTTGGATTTGTATTGTTTGCCCCTTCATAAATCTTGCGAGTGAGCCGGCCCCAGACGTTTTCGATGATATTTTGACTCGCAATCCACGACTTTATAGCAAGGGCATTATGTTTGGGCGCATTATGCTGTTGGAAAATCAACTGAGGAGTCCCAAATAGCTCCCGAATTTCTGGAAAAAACGATTGCAGCATATTCTTATATGAATTTCCAATAATTTTATTGGAAACAAAATTCAATTTATTAGCGCCCCAATATGAAATTGCACCCCATACCATTATTCCCCCTTTTCTGGCATGAAGACGAACCAAAAATTGTTCTTCTTTGCGAATGTAATGAAAATAATAATTATAGCCATCTGATCCATCTAGGTTAAATTTTTTTCATCCAAAAAACAACTTTTTCCAATTATTTTTCATTGTTTGCAGATGCACATCCCCAAGCCATGTGGTGCTTGGCGATCCCAATCTTTGTTGCTTACGCGTTTAGTGGTTGTTTTTTAATTTTTTAATTTTAAAAAGGAAACACTTAAAATTGCTCTATCAAAACTGTCGCGAACCTTCCTTGGTAGTTGCTTTCGTATGATGCACTGTCTTTAAAATAATTTCGCACAGTATGCTCACTATACTCGATTTTACGAGCTATAGCGCGGTTGGAAAATCCCACGTGCTAGCCATCGATTTTTGCCCTTCTTGTCCTTACTGAATACTTATTTTGAAAATATTGAGAAAAATTTAGCAGCTTTCAACTATTCATGTGAACCGATAAAATTCGTTTAATAACTATAAACTTATATTCCAAAAAAACAAAGAAAAGTGTAGTTAGATTGCTATGTTTAAATTTTTATTCATTATTGTTTTACTGAGTACTAGTTTCTCTCTCTTCTGAATAAAAAATAAATTCGTGGGTCCGCGAGAAATTACAATAAAATTTACATTTAAAATTAAAATTGCAAGCGGGTCTAATCAAGTGAACCGCAGTGTACGTCTATTTCTACAAAGCAAAAAACATAAAAGCCAAAAATTAGAGGCAAAATTTACGAAAAATTGCGATTTTCAAAAACAAAAATTAATTTGTGTTGGTGTAAGTCAAAAATATATTGATTTTTCGAGTCAAAAGAACATTACATAAGTAAACAAAAGCACTGATTTGCCGAACGTCGAGTATTCAGATGGATTGCTTCATAAATAGTTGCTTTTCAATCGACCACCGCAAGTACTTGTAAATGCGAAAAATGTGTGTATTGGATAAAGTGTCGATTGGAAAGCATAAAAAATAACAAAAGCTAAACATAACCTACAAATGTGTAGTTTATTTGTTTTACCGGAATTTTATTAGCGCTTCACATATGACATTCATTTATATTTTTAACAGAAAAATACTACATACAATCACCTAGCGGACAAATTTATCGTAACTGCTTTCTACTACTCATAATAAAAAGGTAGAACAGTTTCGAGTAGTTAATTTATAAATATTTGCAGTGGTCGATTGGAAAGCAACTAATATACGCGCAAGGATAAAAACTGCCAAATGAGAACAGCAAGACCCCTTCCAAATGAATATATGACTTAAAGTTGTATGCTCTACACAGGATAAATCGCAACTTTTTCGTTAAATGGTCACTCTAATATAAATTCCGCAATTGAATAATGGCGAAAGACGCAACATTAGTCATCCCTCTATTTATTAAGAGCTCTAAATTAATGAGGAATGCTTCTAGCTTACACCTTTTTAGTTCCTACATGCTATGTGCATTCCTCACAGACTAAGCGTATAATAAATTTACACGAATTGCATTCATTACATATTCAATTGTGCCCTAACAAATGCATCTTTGGATGGTTAGTAAAATAATACACCGAATCAACCCACCTAACTTACACAATAAGTTTTATTAATTTCGATAATGAGGGCAGACATTTTTAAAATCACATATTCCAAAATATATTAGCGAAGATTCCGAATTAGCTAATTTATTTTACACCTTAACAATTGAAAATCGTTTGTTTCTTAAGTTTTAACTTGACCATTTGGTTAGTTAATGTTTCAAAATGATACCGGAAACATTAAATATAAAATTGAAACATAAAAAAAACGAAACCAACTGAAATTTTAGGTTACCCTATTTTAAAACCTGGAGGTGAGCAATTTCCACCATTTAGAAATATATTTTCACTATCTCAAGATTATTTTTCTGCATTGTTAAAGCTTGAATTAAATTCATTTTATGAATTTATTTGGCAATAACCATCTCCGATTGGGGCTATCCAAGTTCAATCTTAATTTTACGGCGAATCAAAGACTAAATATGTGTTCTACGAAACATATTTAGTCTTTGATATGTTTAACCATATGTTCTAATAACGTGACATAACTATAGGCCACAAACCCTAGTTATTTAATTTCTTGGGTCAACCGTATAAAGCCTTTTTTCGGTATCACACACCAGTAGCTGCAAAACAGTGATTCGGTGGAAATTCTAGCTACATAACTCCAAAATGAAGCTCAACCTCTGTTTACTAAAAATTTTTAAATTAAGCTGTATTATGTTTTAAGTCGAAATTCCTGTTAATTTGAAATTAATTAAACCGAAAAATAACTCCCAAAATAAAAGAAAAGAAAAAGTTGAGAAAGTTTCCCAATAATTTATTTAATATGGACTTCACTCAATATTAAATAAAATAAGCCAAGGTGAACAGGAATTTTCAGCTGCAATGGTTCCAAAAATGAAGGAGCGCTTGTTACGCACCCTCTATCAATCGGGTATACGAAACCGGAAACTTCGGATCGGGTCGCTACACACTTCTTAGAAAAACAACCTAATAAGTTTGTAGAAATTTAGTTGGAAAAATAAAATTTGAGATTATGAGTGCGAAACTAACCTTGTTGGACTCCCGTTGCATAGCTCCCTCGTCTTTTTTAGGTTGAAACATATAGTAAAAGGAACCCCACAATGAAGCTAAACAAAAAATTCATTCATTCATTCATTCAAGAAATGTACAGTTAGCTATCGATCGTTTTGAACTTGCATCTAGTCAAATTACTATTCTGAACCCTTCTAAATTATTTTAAAACTAATTTAGTTTATTATTACGAATTTACGTCAACTGCATATATTTTATATTTGCTGATTTGAATCGAGATGAATTATTATTTAAAATTTGATTGAACAAAACCACAGTGTTCGACTTCGAACTTTGAAAAGTTGCGAGAACCTCTAAGTTATTTTCATTATAATTGGATAACGATATTATACGATACCGTGTTGACCATTCCAAAACAGGACCGGGACCTTATAGGTTTACACCGAAATAAGTGAAACCGATCTCGAGGAGGTTAGTTTAACCCGCTCGTATGCACTGAATTATTTAAGTGCTTTATTTAAACCTGTGGCATGGTGATGAGTGTTCTTTTATTCAACCTCAGTAATTTTACTCTGCACATTGCGATTTTAATTGTGAATTGTGCTTACACAGTCCATACTTGGTTCTTCAAATCTTACTCTGAAATTAATGTCAGTGTACGAAGAGTGTACAAAGTAAACACCAATTTATTGATTGAATTAAAAAATAGCCCCTTTAATTATAATTTCCCAGTTAGATCGAATTGGGTCTCTTTAACTTTCCTCATGAATTTTCGTTTATATTTGTTTTGCGGAACATTTCGTATGAGTAGCTCGCCGTTCTTTGTTCCTCCCATTTTAGCTTTCTACTGCCGACTATTACCAGGCGGTTATCCAGATTTGTATTAACTCAAGCATTGATTACTTGACTTTGATGCACAAGTTGTTGACACACTATCGCTCTCTTTTACGATATTAATTATAAATTCGTACTGAAGATAAAATCTGCAGACTAAATACTGATAGTAGATACAATTGAAGGAGTCTGCTTGTTAGGAAACATGATTACTTAAAACCAATCGTTCTGTAATTTTGGTGTAATTAAAGACCCGTAATCCTTGATTTCCTGAACCGAGGTTGATGGTTCGGTGTTGAAATTGATTAAACTCGCGTTTTCAACAATTACTATAGAGTGACAGAATTATTTGTTAAAAATTATTTAAAACTGGCACTTTTGGCAATTTATTTTCTCATATATTTTCAACCTGTGCGCGTTTTAAATTGAAATACAACCAAAACATTTAGTTTAGCAGAGCTCCAGTACATAGTTGATACGATGAACTTTTATGTAATAATTAAAATTTATCTAACAAAATTCCAACTTCCAAATTAACGTATATCTGTAAGTTCTAGCTGTATAGAATGTCTAAAAAGTCCTTCTTGACTTTTAGGATACAATTGTGGTACATACACAATGATGAAAGGAAGGCAGTTACGAAAAATTCACTGTAAATTCAACATCGAACAGGTTCTGGGCATCTGCATGTCTTTATGCCGCTTCTAAACCGACCTAAATGGTCGCATATTTTTTTAATCGACACTAAGTTCTACTTCACCGGCTCCCAATCTGCTTGATCCCTTGTCTTATTTAATTTACAATGTACTCGAATATATTATCACGCATCTGGCAGATTTCATTTTAAAACAATTTTTAATTGTTTACCAATATTTATGCCAAATTCGTAATTAAATCTGTTTTATTTATAACTCGTATTTGACGTATGGTCTACGAGTATATTCCCTGGATATAAACGTATTAGCCAAACAAAGAACAATAAATATTCCAAGCGTTTGTATTTAAACCGATATACAGAAAGATTTACAAAATTCCGGACATACTTAATCTAAATTCTGTTCTATCTTTAACTATAATTTAGGAACACCTACAAATCGCGTTATCACACATTAAATTTCACACTTGAGGATCTGCGATCCAGAAACCGCGCATAATATTTCAAAATAAACACATTTTACCCGAAAAAGAACGGTTCACAAAGTTTAAAGGTCACACGGATTCACACAAACACAGAAAGATCATAAAACTCACAAACAATGTTTCTGATTTCTTAATAAATTCCTTATCAAGGTTCTAGGTTAATTCACCAATATACAAAATTTGTAAATAAAGTGATGATCGCGTTATCAAAAGAGTTTTATTTTTTGCGTGCTGCGCGATATTGTTTCATCTGGCGCAGGTTTAATGAATTCATATCTATTATCACACTTACCAGAAATTTTAAAAATTCTTTAATCCAAGACAAAAATTTTTATTCAGTTGATTCACACCAAAAAACTATTATAAATTTAATTGATTTTGGCAAACTGATCAATTCACAAAGCACTAAATTTTAATTGTATATAACAAAATACTTTAAAATGTTTTAGTCAACAAGGCATGTGGTCCATCACCAGCGGACCAATGCAAACTAATAAATTAAATCGATGTCGATCCGGATCGTAGTGAGTATGAATGAAAAGGTTTTGTTTGAAAAAATGAAATATACACAGAATAATGGGAAAGAAGAAAGATTTAAGTAAGTAACGCGCCGAAGATCAAATAACACAGATCTTTAGTCGTTGTTTCATTTCTTCTTATTTTGAAAAATTATAAAATAAAAATAAATTAAAGTAAAAAAAATTGTATACGATTATGGAGATTGGAGAGCAAAATGTTACAATTTTTATTCTTATTATAAATAATTTAGTACTTTTGACGTTGAAAATTATGCATATATGTATACGTAACTGTTGCTGACTAATAACATAACACAGCTGTAAGCAGCAAGAAGAAATGTATCAGTACGTGTTGATAAACGTACGGTGTCGGATTAATCGGGTATCTAAGTAAGATGGAAAACTTACAATCACTTTTTATATTATTAGTGTATGGTTTCTTAAATATCAATTCAAAAATATGTATCTTAAATTGGCAGGTGTTACCTTGTACTATCAATATGCCAAATTGCGCTTCATAATTCGAGCCTTCTGTATTATAGGTGGTTTAACGAAAATGAATTGAATCATTTCAGTTTTGCAATTCACAGATTCCGCCAATAGAAAATCTTGGTGTAAGTGGTGTAATACCACATCATGCCAAGATATGATGGTTCGGTTAAACAACCGTATCTCAGAGATGCAACCAAGTCGGAAAACAAAACTGTGATGAAAATATTAAAACTTCTTGGGAACGATATCATACCGTTTTATGGTACCAACGTACTGGTGTTTTGTGACACCAAAAAAATGTCATACATTAAAATGTGCCCAAACTCCTCTGAGCATACGGAAGGTGCTTGAAACAGAACAAAACCAAAAACAACCAAGCTCTCGTCTGTGTGAATGACTGCTATTCTGTATATCATCTTGATTGTGATAACTTTTATTCAATTTATACAAATAAATTTGTAAAACTTATTAGCAAGTTCTCCCCTTCTGCTGAAAACCATGGAAAGGTTGCTTGATGTTCATATACGTTCGAGAATTGCACCCAGAAACTGGACACTTGAGATTGAATACCCTGTAATAAATAAATAAATAAATAAATAAATAATTAGGCTAATTAATCACCTGCTAGATAGCAGAAGGGTTTTAGTGGAGATGAGGCAAGTCTTCGTCAGAAAACGGGTTGTACGGGGAACACCCCAAGGAGGTGTCCTCTCTCCCCTTCTTTGGAATGTAGTAATCAATGGAGTACTATTGGAGCTGGAGTGGGAAGGAGTAGGTGTGGTTGCTTATGACGATGACGTAGCGATAGCTTTCTTGGGGAGCATTTATGTACAATCAGAGATCTGATGCAGAATGCGTTATCAATCACTGCGGATTGGGTCAGCACATAGACCTGGTCCTTTTCACTAGGAGATATAAAATTCCAGTAATGGTTCCACCAAGTTTAAATGGTACTATGCTGGCCCTTACTGATAAGGCGAGATTCCCAGAGATTCTTCTCGACAGTAAGCTCAGTTGGAAACCAAACACGATAGAGAGAGTGAAGAAGGCCACTGTGGCACTTTACTCTTGTAAAAATGCCATCGGAAGGAAATGGGGCTTGAAACCGGAGCTGGTGCACTGGCTTTACACGGCAGTTGTAAGGCCCGTACTACTGCATGGTGTGAGTATATGCTGCCCAGCTCTGGAGAAATTATCAAACAGGAACATGATGGCGAAGGTGCAGAGGGCAGCCTGTTTGCTCATTAGTGAGGCGTTGAAAACCACCCCCATTAGTGCCTTAGAGCACCCTCTCCCGTTGGATATTATCGGTAAGCAAATGGCGGCCAATACGGCCGCCCGGCTATCAGCGATTTCGGGGCGGAAGTGCCTGCAAAAGGGGCACTCAACTATAGCCAATTCTGTGAGGGATGGATGGCCTGGTGAATTTGGATTATATAACATCCCTTTTGTGCTTTTGCAAGCATTTTAAGATGATTCTCTCCTCTAGAGAAAATTGGAAGAATGGTCTCATTATGGAGACAGGGGTAGTTAAATTCTCCATCGACGGCTCCAAGCTCGATGGTAGAGTGGGAGCTGGTGTGTTCTGTGAGGAACTAAATGTAAGTCTATCGTTTCGTCTACCTGATTACTGCAGCGTATAGATTGAAGAGGTCATGAAGTGGTTGAAGCACAGTGTAATATCGTTGACTGATATCACTATCTGTGTGGACAGTCGGGCAGCCATTCTTTCATTGGATTCAGTTTCCCTGGCGTGAAGGGTGGCGTTGGATTGTCACACATCTCTTAACGAGATGAGTGAACACTTCAATATCCAGTTGGTCTGGGTTCCGGGTCACTCTGACGTTGAAGGAAATTACAGGGCAGGCTCATTAGCAGGATACAGTACGACTCTCCAACTGGAACCAGGAAGAGAATGTGTGGGAAAACCTATGTCTGTGCTGAAAGCAGTGAAGTCCGACTGGCAGGGTAGCGAGGCAAGTATGGCCTGAGCTGAGCTTGAAGCGATCCAAAATATTGATCACACTAAGGAAGCGTGACTTATGTAGAATTGTAAGGGTACTTACCAGTCACTGCCTTTTTGGAGATCATGCGATAAGGCTGGGTCTGAATGCAAATGACTTCTGCATTAGCTGCAAGGATGAGGAGGAGACTCTTGTTCACTTTCTATGCTCATGTCCTGCGCTAGCTGGCAGAAGACATGATCACTTGAGCAAATACACTATGGACAGCCTCTCTGATATCGAAAGCTGTAATGTGCGAGATCTTTTACGTTATGTGAATAGCACTAGATGGGTTTAAAGGGAGTTTAATGATGTCGGTTTAATGTTTTTATCCGCTCCTGACCTGGCCTTACTATATACGTGGGACAAATTAATTCTTCGCAACATATTAGCAAAAAGTAATTAATGTTGAAGGAGAAGGTTTTAGTTGGTTATCTCTATCTAAATAACTCTCTTAAGACTTTTCATATACATATTATGAGGATTAGTTCCTATAAGAAATGTGAGTTGGTCGTTTTTATAAGATGCAGGATTGTGCGGAATTAATTATATCTCAAAAGTTGATGATCCACTCCCTAGAAGGCCTTGAAACCAAACTAAGTATATTGGATGTACGGCGCGATACTCAGAGCCATTTTTCGTTTACTGTCAAACATTCAAATCTAAATAAAACAAGGCGGGACAATCTACCTATCTATTTCTTTTTCTCTAATACAAGTTGTTAACCACCATCATTCTCGGTTTAACGCCTGTTGCCTCCAGCCGTGACATTTTATGATACACTTGTTACAACACTTTTTACAATTCTTTTAGGGGCGCCTCTTTGGAAAATGCGTAGTCACCTTATTCTTTGGTTGAATTAACCGATAAATTAACAATTTCCGAAGATTTGCTTAATTTCAAAATTTATGCTACTTTAAACTTTAATGGCACCAAATATCGCTTGTTGGACCTTGCTCTCAAATTTAACCGAAGGTCAATGCGAACGATATCTAGCATTCGAAGATGCTGTGATTGACCTCAGGTACGAAATTTTTTAAACACAACTAAAGTGGAAAGTTCTGGAAGTCACAAAGTTGCCGTTTTGAATTTTCGTTTTACTTTTGTTTAGGTTAAATCATATAACCACAGACAATCAAAGAAAATTTTTCATTTGAACTAAAAAAGTGAAATAAAATTTATTTCTGATAATTCCAATGTCATCGTTGTATCTGTAATTTTTCGTTAAGCTGCGTATGTGTAGACGCAAAAAAAACAAACTAATTTTGATTGTGTTCGGCTACTGCATCTGGAATACTAATGGCCTCATTGCTTTAAATTTAGTATATGACGTCATTTTATGTCGACGGTTCCAACCTTTGACTATAGATGGCAGTATAATCAAATAAATGATACTTTTTACATCATTTTTTTTAACCAAAAAAACAGCCAAAAAATTCTACAATAATAACAATTAAAAATTTTATTACAAGTTACTGGTAAAGATTAATTTATTATGAATGTAAAGAACATATTACGAACATTACTGCCATCTTTAGTTCAGAAAAGAAACTGCCGACATAAACTTGATGACGTATCGAGCAGTACTGCGTGGTACTCTAGATGCATTGGTTCGATTAGTTCATTGGTTAAATTTTTACGTCTGCAAAGGTCGGATTATATGTTTTAAATTGTCTCTGATATAACTATAAAATATGTGCATCTGCGCAGTAGGGTAACTTGAATCCGGTAACTTTTTCGTTTCTTTCGTACCAATAGTAAGTTAAATGAAATTTTGCTCGTTAATTTTGTTTATTCAACGCGTATAGTAATAAGAACTTTATTTTTTACATGAATATCGTAATATTATGTTAAACTGCATACTAAAATAATACATGCATACCAGATGTGTAAATATGAAACAGGATTTTTTTAGTAAAATGTACACATTCATCGTATGATAACGATTAAGAGTATTTTATTCAAAGTATTGCCCATTAGTAGTTATACATTTTTCCTATCTTTCTGGCAATGCGTGGATACCTCGCACAAAAAACTGTTCTTCTTTTGAGACAAACCAGTTATCGAGCCATTATCGTACATTTCCGTAGAAAGTGAAGTGCTTCTCAGCAAGCCCATGCCCACCGATGCAAATAAGTGGTAATCGGAAGGAGCCAAGTCTGACGAGTAAGCTGTGAAAGTATTTCCCAATTAAGTCTTCCAACGGTGCCATGACCGGTTTGGCTGACCGGTGTGGCCGGTCAACGTTTTGATGACCGCTCGATTCAAATTGATCATTTGTTATTGGTATCATTCAGTATTTACGGTTTCATCAGGTTTCTGCAGCTTAAAACAAATCACAGTCCTCTGATCCCACCAAATACAAAGCATTGTCTTCCGTCCGAAGCGATTTTGCCTTGCAGTCGATGTCGATGGTTGTCCTGGATCAACCCAATACATTTTGCGCTTTGGATTCTTAAAATAGATCAATTTTTCATCGCCAGTCATGTGCGCAAGTGGTTTTTCTATTTTCCTATTACTTTTCATTCAGTTTATGCGGAATCCATTTCCCCAGCTTTTGGATCTTTCCCATGGGTTTTAAACGTATGGAGACGGCTTCTCGTGACACATTCAATTGATCCGCGAGCTGTTTTTGCGTTTGAGCGTCATCCTCATCCAACAATGTTTGCAATTCACTGTCTTTAAACTTTTTTGTGGTCATCCACGTTCTTCGTTTCTCACGTCAAAATCACCACTTTTGAATTTATTAAACCACTCATAGCATTGCGATTTACCAACAGCATACTCACCATAAGCTTTGACAAGCATTCGATATGATTCTGCAGCAGTTTTCTTCAAATGATAACAAATTATCAATGATATCCGCGAATCGTAAAATTTAGGCACAAAACTCGACATTTTTATCAGGTAAAAACATGCATTATTGCATGAAACTTGAACATAACCATACGAATTGGATGTTGTTAGTTAACAGATGCCAAAAGAAAACAGTGGCGCCGATGACGTAGTTTGTCGAAAGGTACATTGACAGGTGGCGCCATTTATTGGTAAATTCCGGTTTCAGATTTGCACACCTTAAATACTATGAGCAAAGGAAAAAATACAAAATGGTTTTTAATTATTTTCCGTTAAACCCAATAAGCCATTAGAGCGACTTCTTCAAATTTTCCCTTGCAAATTTCCCCTTACAAATTTCAACAATAAGCAAATTAGCATGAACATTTTTTAAAAAGGGCTAGCAAGTTAAATGAAATTTTACTTTTTGTTTTTGTTAATTGACCTTCGTTAAGTAGCCCCACAAATTTTATTATTTCGATTTTGTTTGATAGTGATTGTTTGTTGGGCATTTATTAGTGTTAATGTTGGATTAACGTTACAATTTGTTAGTAACTAGTTTATTCATAATCCACCAATCCACACTAGGGCTTTTGAGTGCTGTCTCATTCTTCGTTTTCCCCCCTTTACCAATGAATCCGGTTTTATAGGTAAAGGAAAACACGAAGAATGAGACCGGATTTAAAAGGCCTAGTGTGGATTGGTGGAATTCTCCAAATAAAAGTGGATGTGAAGTTAGCCTCCCATAACAACAATAACTACAATAAGCTCATCGAGTTTTAACGGAAAATAATTTCAAGATATTTTGTATTTTTGCTTTTCTTAGGATATATTATTATTGTATTTAGTATAATTGTGTTAATAAACAAAAACAATGAGCAAAATATAATTTAACTTACTAGTGCTGCACTCTTAAGATATCCCCCATGTTAGCGACAATTTTTTTTATCATCCTTTATAATTATTCACACAATTCACACTAGGACTGTTCAGTCAGGTCTAATTTTTTGTTTTTTTCCTCCTTTACCTATAAAACCGGTGTTCATATTTCCGGTTTTATAGATAAAGGGAGGGAAAACGAAGAATGAGACCTGACTCAAAAGTCCTAATGAGGATTGGGTGATTATATGTATGTAGTTATAAGGTTAGCCCATTTAAAACTGTTTTAATATGTTCTTCAATTTTAAAATACAAATTTTCGAAATGATCGTTATTTTATCAAAATTAAAGTAAATATATTATTCGGGTCGCTCACAATGATACATTTCAAAACGGAATATTTGAAAAGGACAGACCAAACTATGACATCTCACTACAGTATAGTACAATAGAATCGATATCCGCATACCACACGAAGATGAATTTTAAAATTTTCCTTCACTGTCGCACTGTTTTGGGTCGTCCCGTTTTAATCGGCCCTGCTGCGCACCATCCTACCATGTCGTTTAGTGTACTGTTTTTGCACACCCTCTTGTAAAACGAGCGTTCCGTAGTAGGACACAAAAAATAAAATTATTAGTACTTTTAATTGTTGTTTATATAATTAAAATTAACGTACAAACGAAAAATTTTTATGGGTCACTCATTCGGTCCTCGCCAACCACATAATTTAAAAAGCTACGTATAAAAAATTACATCAATTCTCTATAACGAATTATTATTTTTACACAAACGAACGACAATTCCATCTACTTCATAAACCGTCAACTATTTATGACATAATCGCAGTCAGAAAATATAAACATGGCGTGTTCACCTTTAAAATTCCATAATATATATTTTAGTTACTTGGATGTGCTTTTGATATAAAATAAATTTGTGATAAAAGTTTTGAACAGTTTAAATGAAACTAATTTGCTGTAATTTAAGTGCATAATGTATCGTTTATTGTGTGGCAAGAATGTATCTCATAAAAATTTCAAAGTGCTGTGGCCAAAAAATTACATAAACATTTCATGCGATGGAAAATATTTAAGAAAAACTTTTACAATTTGTAATAATCATATTGATTTATTAAATGAATCGAATAAAGGTAAATAGCATTGCATTGATTAAATGGTTCACTTTCTATTTGTTTTATTGATTTTTGTTATATAAAAACATGTGACCCAAAAATGTTAGGTTAAAATGTACGCACAATTTATATTATTTTTAGAACCTATCACTTCCTCGGGCCAAGTACGACCTCAGTCTACAATTGCCGAAATCTCACAAATGATTAAAAAGAAGCGAAAGCGAAAAGTAAAAAAATTTACGGAATTACTTCAAGTGACCGATGGATCGACGATGGAGACACAAACTTCGGTACAAAAATTAAAAGCGAGCCAATTATCGGATTTTATAAATTCAAAGAATATGCCCCGAACCCAAAACGAGTATTCCAAATATAATATCGATCGATTTGAAAACATTGATATAAATGGAAAAATGTATGATGAAATACCGGTTCTGATGATTGGGTCAAACGCCGACTTATCCAAGTATACGAGTAATTTGAATACGATTAAAGACATTATCGATAGTTGCCAGACCTTTAAGGAAATGTCGATTGGGGAGAGTGAAATCCATATACCATTAAACAGTGGAATGATATCGCCTTTGGCTGCAGAAGATTCATCGCATTATATTGAAGAGGATCTAATTGATCCACTAGCCGAAGAAGAAACAATTTTTGGAGTAAATCAAAAAACCAAACTATCGACAAGTACCTTTGATAAAAAGGCAAAAGATAAAAAATCAAACGTCTACAAATCGAAATATCATAAATCACTGGAACAGGAAAGGTTGAGTAAACAACATACATTCAACTCAAACTTACGGGCGTATCTCGAGATTTGCGTCAGTTGTGGAATGGTGAACCGAGGTTACGGTGCTCTTTTAAATTATCGGCTCAAAGCAAAGAAACTAAATTCAACATACCATAAAATTCTTGACATAAATTTATACAATATTTTATTACATGGCTACGCGGAAAAAGGAAATTTAAGTAAGGTTCGGGAAATTATGAACATCTTGAAGGAGGATAAAATTGACCCGATTCCACAGACTTATGCGGCGGTTTTTGAATGTATAGAACGCCTACCTGACTGCCAAGAAAACGTAAAACTTCTACAGAAGTATTATTCGGAAATGTTGGCGAAAGGGATTAAATTAAACGATCTGATTGACAAATGTGAATTCGTTAGTGATCAGCGGGAAATAATACTGGACGCCATTGAGAAGATTGATCCAAAATTTGAACCTTATTACACCCCCGCAATAATCAACTACAATAATGTTTTACTAAATCGTTTGAATAGTGATATCCACCCTCTCGATACTGAAGTAAAACCAAATCCGACAAGTAAAGTTATGAACGCAAAACGTGGATTTACTTCCGATCAGCTTGTACAAATGGCTCAAGAACAATTAAATATTGAACTCGATGGTTTTGTGACAATAAAGAGTATAGCAAATTTTACAGAGCCCACGGAATCTGTGCTCAGCTGTCGGAAAAAGTTAATCGAAACCCAAGAATTGTGGCGCACCCAAATATGTGACGCGATCGCGCGAGATTTGAACACATTACGTCATCAGACAAATTCAAAATCGAGTCGGTCAATAAATATCTATCCGTATCTGAAATCATTGGATGTGGCTCAGTATGCAGATATTGTACTGCGCGAAATTCGTTCATTAGCTGATGGATCGGATACGTATAGTCCAACGGTCGGTCAATTATATCGGGATTTGGGATTAAAGGCACAGCTCAAATATCAAATCGAACGAAAAAAGTCCAATGGAATTCTCGAAAAATCGACCGAAATTTTTAATTCGTACTGTGGAAAGTTGGCCGAATGTAATGAAAATGATAATTCACGACAATCATGGCAACGTTTGATGTATGAAAATCAATATTATGGCCCGAATTTAGATAAGCCCGATGCGAATTGGCCGCCATCAGTGATGATTGGAATCGGTCGATTTCTCTACAATATTTTAATGCGAGACTTGAAAATAGACGTAAATATAATTCGTTCCAATTGCAAGAACCAAAATTTTATGTCAGCATTTTACACCTTGTTTCGGAACCAGGGTCGTTTGGTTAAAGAAGAAGTAAAACCACATCCGGTGCTTTCCCGACTCTATCGCGGTTCGCAACAAGAAATGTTAATATTTGAGGCTAATTTAGTGCCGATGCTATGTCCGCCTCAACCATGGACCTCACCACATAGCGGCGGATATTTGGTTACAAAGTCGGATTTAATTCGATTGCCATATCAAGCGATTCAACAAATAAGTCGAATACAAGACGCATCGCCTCAAGATTTATACCCTGCCTTAGATTCGCTTAACCAATTAGCCAGCATACCGTGGAAAGTGAATACCAAATTGCTAGATGTGATATTAGAAGTTTTTAAGAATGGTGGAAATTCCAAATTAGAAGTTCCTGAGCCACCCAGCTCGTTACCCCCGATTGAGAAGCTGGCAACCACCGATCTTACTCCTAAAGATAAATTTCAGCTTTATCGTCAGAAATTGAATCACCGACGTAAGCAAGCTGAAATGTATAGTTTATGGTGTGATGCCCTGTACCGATTGTCACTGGCCAATCATGTAAGTAGTAATCTGGTATAATTCTAGGAGTTTAAACTAGTTTATTCTTCTTTGTAGTATCGCGACAAAGTGTTTTGGTTACCCCATAATATGGACTTTCGAGGTCGTGTCTATCCCATTCCACCACACTTAAATCATTTGGGTTCGGATTTAGCGCGATCCCTATTGATTTTTCACCAACCACAGAAATTGGGGCCAGACGGTTTAAAATGGCTCAAGCTACATTGTATCAATTTAACGGGGCTAAAGAAACGGGACTCGGTCGCCCAGAGATTAATTTATGCCGAACAAATATTGGACGAAATTCTAGACTCAGCAGATAACCCGTTGAGTGGTCGAATGTGGTGGGCGAAATCGGATGAACCGTGGCAAACGCTAGGGTGTTGTAAGGAAATTGCACAGGTTATACGATCTGGTGATCCGGAAAGTAAGTAGCATAACGTAAGGTTTATTAATCTTGAATCTATTATTAACATTTCGTTATTTTAGATTACATGAGCTCATTTCCAATTCATCAAGACGGTTCGTGTAATGGGCTTCAACATTATGCAGCTTTAGGTCGTGATACGGCTGGTGCTATAAGTGTAAATTTGACACCATCGAATGTGCCACAAGACGTTTACAGCTCAGTTGCAACCCTAGTGGAAGATGCTCGGCAAAAAGATGCTGCAAATGGGATAGAGATTGCCAAAATATTAAACGGGTTTGTCAAGCGTAAAGTTATCAAACAAACTGTTATGACTACGGTGTATGGCGTAACGAGGTATGGTGCCAGGCTTCAAATTGCGCGGCAACTTAAAGACATAGATGATTTCCCAAAAGATTGGGTGTGGACTGGTTCTACTTATCTGACCACCAAGACGTTTGAGAGTTTACGGGAAATGTTCAAGTCAACCAAAGAAATTCAAGATTGGTTTACTGATTGTGCCCGCCTAATATCATCGGTCTGCGGGCAAAATGTTGAGTGGGTAACACCACTTGGGCTACCAGTCGTGCAACCCTATAATCGGCATGAGAAGAAAAGTTTACCAAAAGCGCATAACGGGAACGAACATATTTCTACGGATTTATATGAAAAGCCGAATATTATGAAACAAAAAAATGCGTTTCCACCTAATTTTATCCATTCGCTAGACTCCAGTCACATGATGTTAACATCACTTTATTGCGAGAAGGCAGGCATAACCTTTATTTCAGTGCACGATTGTTTTTGGACGCACGCATGTACTGTGGCAGATATGAATAAAATATGTCGGGAACAGTTTGTTGCTCTGCACTCGCAACCCATTCTAGACGATCTGTCATCGTTCTTAGTGCGTAAATATAGTTACGGTGATAGGTATGCTCGATTAATTCCGATACCAAATTCAGATGATAATCAATTCTATTTTACAGAGATCTACTTACTGATGGAACAGTGAAAGATTTATCCAGACGAAAGTTGAATAAAATTCTATCACAGCTACCAGATACAGGAAATTTTGATTTGAATCAAATATTAAAGTCTGTTTATTTCTTTAGTTAGTTCTGGTATAAAATGATTCACGAAAAGCTGCAGTTCACTAGTCAACGACCCTTTTGAGTTCAGAAAGTAGACGATGATATGGAATATCGATCTAATTGTTCAAACTTGAAAAGGTTCAATTTTTTATTTATAAAATAAAATATTAACGTCAGGTTTAACATTTTACTAGGCGTTTATACAAAAATTTAAATGTTTTTAATGGATCAATGAGGCACAGCTCTCGAGAATCATTTTTTTCAGCATTGCGCTCTTGATTGTACGTGATTTGGCATAGATTTGCATCCAGTAGCCAGTGCTGTTAATACTCTAGTAAATCTTTGGCAGTAAATGCTTTTAATCTGCCTGTACAAATTTCAAGCGTCTTTTTATGTATAATGATCGTCTGGTCTTGATACAGCCATGAAATGGCTGATTAGCGAAAATTTTAATTTTTTAAATTTTTTGCGAAATAATTGGTAATTGTTGTTATTTCGTCTAGTTTAACACAGATGTCACTAAATTTCATTTTTATTGTGAAATGTTTGTTCGTATGGCAGCACGAAATTTAAATGCCAACTGTAGGCCTAGCCAAATTAATGTCAATTTGAAACCATAGTGAGCGCAACGCATTTGTGTTATTCTGTGTGATTGAAAAAATAAATAAAAAATTATGGAGATTAATTTCAATAACGTGCCATCTGAATATCGTGAAGGTGTTGCAATTAAAGAGTCACGTATGATGAGTCATCCGGCCTATGGAAAACCATATGAATGGTCAACAGATGACTTCGAACTTGGGGCACCGCTAGGTAGAGGAAAATTTGGTCGAGTGTATGTGGCCCGAGAACGTCTAACTAAATTTATGGTTGCAATGAAAATATTGTTCAAATCAGAATTAAAAAAAGGACGGGTCGAGAGACAACTTCTGCGGGAAATTGAAATTCAGTCCCGGTTGAAGCATCCGAATATAGTCAGACTTTTGACGTGGTTTCATGATGAGAAACGAATTTACTTATCACTGGAAATATGCTTGGGTGGTGAATTGTATAAGCACTTAAAAAATTCACCTAATGGGCGATTCAATGAGCAACGAGCGGCGAAATATATTTACCAAGTGGCGGACGCCTTAAATTATTGTCACTTGAACAGTGTGATACATCGAGATTTGAAACCAGAGAATATCCTGCTAACTGCGGACGATAATTGTAAATTGGCGGACTTTGGATGGTCTGCGCACACTCCATCGAATAAGTAAGTCTTGCTAATCTATATACTAGGAGTGTATAAGACTATATTATTTCAAATTATTGTATTCAGGCGTAAAACTATGTGCGGAACCCTCGATTACTTGCCACCCGAGATGGTTGATGGTAAATTATACGATGATTCAGTAGATCAATGGTGTCTTGGAGTTTTATGTTATGAATTTCTGGTTGGAGTACCCCCTTTCGAATCAGAAGAGACAGAAATGACATACGAAAAGATTCGACGGCTAAATGTTCACTATCCGTCGTATTTGTCAACCGGTGCTAAAGATTTAATCGCAAGATTGTTGCGCAAAACGAGTGCAGGTCGGATTAACCTTATCGAAGTGATGCAACACAAATGGATTAAAGCGAATATGGATTCGCATCCATTGAATAAAGCTAATGTATTAAAGGAGAAGAATTTATGAAATATTAAAAATACGCAAAATGGTCATATATTATAAATTAATAAATTTTTTGATAATAAAAAAATTCTACGTTTTTTTTGTAAATTGCGGTTTAAATTTTGGGTGGAAATTGAACACTGCATTATCAGCATCTTCAGCCCACTGTACAATTTTGACAGATTTAACATGTGCTTTTGACATTAGAAATTCGAGTGGAAACCGAAAAAAATGAAAATATTCAATAAAAATCGGAAAAGTTTTGGAAATAATAATTATCGCAATAATACGGGTTATCAAAGAAATGATCGAAGTGATAAATTTGGTCGAAAAAATGGTGGTCGCAATAAAGTCGTGAAAAGTGAGCGTTTCCAGGAAGAGGAGGATCCTACTCCATGGCATGTAATGAAACAAAATCTAAAAACATCTGTAGCAATTAAAAATCCTGAGATTGAAGATGATTGGAATACACAAGAGGAGCAGAATGCAAAATCCGCAAAACAGGCTTTTATGCGACAGAAGGATGAACGATATCGGAAATTTGTGATCGAAAGCGAACGTAAAACACTGTCAAAGTGGGATAGTTTCAGTGATGTTGAACAGAGTGCGGATGAAGGTGACGAAATAAAAAATGCTAGCAGTGATGGGTCAGTTGAGAATCAAATTACTGAAATGATAGTGCCAGTAGAGAAAAGTTCCAAGAAAAAAGACATCAAATCTAAGTTGCAAGAAATAACTTCGGATGGCTCTCCTAATAAGAAGATTAAGGCAAGCTACGTGAAGCCTGCTCAACAAGCAACTATTGAATATGAATCCGATCAACTTGTTTTAGTAAAAAGGAATTCCACTAAAATCGTACCAAGCCAAAATCTACAAACGAAGAAATTTAAAAAGTTAACAACTCGTGCAGAATCACCTCAAGTGGAAGCAGCAGTTATTGCTGATGCCACTGAGCATACAAAATTGTCTAAAACTAAAGCTACGAAAAAAGTTAAAAAACAAGTCGAAATACGGTCATTTGAAGAAGTTATGTCTGATGACGACGAAGCTGAACACCCAGTTCCAGAGGAAGCACTCAAAAATAAAAACAGTAAGAATCTGGTCGGCATCGAAGCGCACGAAGAAACTTTCCTGGAAAGTTTAGCTTCACAAAAGCAAAATGAGCCGCTTCTATTCGAAAATACCACCAAATTGACGAAGTCGGGTCCGAAATGTTTTTTTTGTCGCCAATATGGTCACAGCCTAAAGCAATGCCGGGAATTTGATAATACATCGACGAGAATTTGTATAAAATGCGGAAGTTCCGAGCACGCATATCAAAACTGTCCGATACATAAAGGACGCGTATTTAAATTCGCCGCGTGTTTCATTTGCAAACAAACGGGTCATATATCGAGCCAGTGCAAAGAGAAGACGAATGGTGTATATCCGGATGGTGGGAATTGTAGGTATTGCAGTTCCAAAGAGCATTTGGGATTTAACTGCCCCAGACGGCCGGGACGCAAGAAGAAGAAATTTTCAAAAAATCGTAATTCTACGCCGAATGTCAAAATTGATAAAGTTCAGAACGAGGAAGAAGGTCATGTCGGTCATCGTGGTGCCCATGTCGGCCGTCGTGAAGGTGGTCGTGGCAGAGGTGGTCGTGGAGGAGGTAGTCGTGGCGGAGGTGGTCGCGGCGGAGGTGGTCGCGATGGAGGTGGTCGCGGACGTAGTGGTGATGGTCGTAGTCAAGGTGGCGGTCGTGGCCGTGGTGGTGGCCGCGGCCGTGGTGGTGGCCGTGGTCGTAGTGATGGGCGTGGACGCGGTAGTGGTGGCCGAGGTAATAGCCGTGGAAGAAGTGAGTCTGGAAGAATACAAAAAGATTATAAAATAAAGAGGAAATTTTAAATGAAAGCTCATAGTTTTATTGGATTCAGTTGGAACAAATCTAGTTTTAAGTCCCGCAATCTAGGTGATCTAATGTACTAACAATTTCAACTCGCAGATCTTTCTCGTACATCGACATACTTTACTCTTTTAGATACAATAATAAGACTTCTACTGTTTACTATTTTAGTATTCGAGTAAATTCGTAATAAACGTCGGAGACTATATAATTCAGAGTTGAGTGAACATTTTTCCGTCGAATTTATTCAAAACACTGTGGCAGTGAAAAAATAAGAAAGAAAGAAAATTAAATGGAAATAACTTGTGTAATCAAACGCAACGACGAATTGGGCCGCTACGTAACTGCGGCAAAATCTTTACGGGCCGGTGAAATTCTTTTCGAAGAAAGACCATTTGCTTTTGGACCAAAACAAGATAGTCCCGTTGTATGTTTAAATTGTTATTGTTCACTGGATGGGGCAGCGGAAAATGGCCAAAGATGTACAAAATGTACGTGGCCTTTATGTAAGGCATGTGGCAAAATCGATCAGAATACTCATACCGAGTATGAATGTAACGTGTTTAAGCAATCAAATGCTAAATTTCAAAATTCAGCAAACATTACTGAACGTTGCACCCAAATGGATTGTGTTACGCCATTGAGGTAAGTAGTATGTACCCAGAAAACATGTTGTAAATTTGTCCGCTAATCGCAGATTTATTACACAGAGTTTTATTGCACAAAGAAAAATATCCCGATCGTTGGGGTCAAGAAGTGGCCGTAATGGAAGATCACGAGGAGAAACGGAAAAATTCTGAAACTTGGATTAACGACGATAACAATATTGTTAAATATCTTCAAGGACCGTGCAAATTAAATTCTCGTTTTTCAGAAGAATTAATACAAAAAGTTATCGGAATACTTGAAGTAAATGCATTCGAAGCGAAAACGTGTGAAGGATATGGTATTCGATGTCTATATCCAAAACTAGCAATCCTTGCGCATTCATGTTGCCCAAACACGATGCACAGTAGTTTTGCAAGCGATGGATTCAAACTTGTAGTTCGTGCAACAGTAGATGTAGGCGCAGATGAAATGCTGTACTCGTGTTATACACACACATTAGAAGGGACCAGCGCTCGACAATATCATTTAAGAGAGGGAAAATTCTTTATATGCCAATGCAAACGATGCCTTGATCCAACCGAATTGGGATCCCATTTCAGTTCGTTAAAATGTTCCAAATGTGACTCTGGACTAATCACATCAACGAATCCATTAGATGACACAGCCGAATGGAAATGCACCCACTGTGAATTCAAAACATCAGGCGGAGCTGTGCAAAAAGTAATGAGTGTCATGCAAACAGATATAAATCGACTAAACGAGATTGAAGACATGGCTGAGAAATTACAACGTTGTGAGGAAACATTTAAAAAATTACGTAGCGTTTTGCATCCGAGACATTTTATTCAAACCACGCTGCGGTATATTCTAATTGAGTTGTATGGCTGGGCCGATGGCTACAGCCACGATGAGCTTCCAGACATAATGTTGGAGCACAAAGCTGAATTGTGTCGAGACGTATTAAATGTACTGGACATTGTTGAGCCAGGTAAAACAAGATCACGTGCCATGATGCTATACGAATTACATGTACCGCTCATTATGCTTATGAAGTCAGCATTTAGTGAGGGAAATTTAAACTCGGATGCAATGAAGAAACGTATCCAGGAGATTATCGAGATATTGGAAGAGGTTATAGAGATTTTAGACTGGGAAGATAAGAACACGCAGGAAGGAATGCTGGCTGAAATATCAAAAACTGCGGTAGCACAATTGAAAATGAGTTTGTTATCGATCGAATAAGATGAAATAAAATTGAATGTACTTGTTAATAATTTCATAACGAAGTTCTAGCGAAATTGTTGCCCTTGAACGAATTAGTTTTATTAGATGATGACTTGCATATCGTCTTATTAATTTGTATGTTTGAAATGTTTCTTAAATTTCTCTAGAACAGCTAAACGACCTTCTAAATATTTAAGTTTTTATAGCGAAGTACATTCATTATTATTGCGTCTATGATAGTTAAATATAAATCTTTGTATTGTGATGACGTTATTTATTCTTCTTCTCCAATATCCGCGATGTTTTGCATCAGCTCGTGTTAGTAAATTTACTTGTTATTATTTTGTGAAGGTCAATTTTGGTTTAAATGTCGGTTCGTTCTAGATAACGCAATCCAATCCCAACTCCAAAGAACTTCTTTCTATCTAGCGGTTAATCCAATCTCAGCAAAGCAATTTTAATTTGTATGGAAGAAAGATCGAGGACTGCATTATCGATCTTGCTGCAAATTAAAACTGCCCAAATTTCAAAATTAATAGTACTAGCGTCTATGTCTTTAGGTGGCTGCGACACGAACCATTGTTTATACTGAGAGCTATGTGGAACAAGATTTGTACAAACCACGGTTGCAAATGACTACAGACTTCAATCAACATTTTTTTTGTTTGAGGACGATTTGAAATCCCAGATTATGTGATCTGTGTTCGTAACACATTCAAGACTCGCACCGTTTCTCTTCTACTACGTCAAGACTAACGCCGATTTTCTTCCTCTATGCACATCATGTCGCCAAATTCTAGAACATTTTCTTACTCTCTCTCTCTCTAGCTTTTACATCCCATGAAGGGAATTTGCCCTCTGTACAGTAGCCCTCTATCCATTTGGATCTATCGCTCCTCGCCCTGCAGTTTCGACATCCTATTATGCCTAATAAGTCTTGATCGATGTCGTCGCGCCAGCGCAGTCGGGGTCTTTCTCTGCGACGCATATTCGTTGGGTGTTGTTGGTACACTTTATATATCATGAGTTATTATGGAGACCTGGCACCCTGGCCCAGCCATCTAACTCGATTGGATTTAATGAATTCGATGATATCGCTGCTTCCGAGAAGTTAATTTATCTCGTGGTTCAAACGAATCCGATATTCGATTTGCGCAACGTTAATTGTACCAAAGATTGACCACATTCAATAAAGGTTAGGGTCCAGGTCTCGCTTCCAAAAGCCGGTACATATCTTATGAGTGTTTATAAAGTGCGAGCTTGCATGACTTCGAATAGTGTTTAGATCGCAATAACCTTGATTGAACGTAGAAATTCGGGCTTCTATTTCTGCTTGCGTATCAAACGCTAACAAAACTATGGTCACCGGTTCCAAGCTTGCTGCTGTTCCCTTCCAAACGTCTTTTTCTTGCGTAGCGATCGGTATTAAAATATCCGTGATATTGCTAGGTCTGTGGCCAAGCAGCACGATATCATCTGCATATCCAAGAATTTTGCCTGATTTATTAAATAGGGCGAAGTTTCTGTGTCATTTTTTCTTACAATGTACTCGAGTGCCAAATTGAACAGCAAGGGGCGCGAGAACATCCTTCTTTCAAACACCAATAAATGTTATTTCAAAGGTGTTTGATGCGGATCCTTCGATTACGATCCTACATATAGACCTATACGTTATTAATTTACACAGAAAACCGAGTTTCCCCAGTATTCCAAGGCATATGAGCGCGCCTCAGAGGTTCTTGCGGTTGATACTGTCAACATTGTCTGCCGGAAGTCTATTTATAGTTGATGTGTACGGTTGATTGTACTCCCAATATTTTTCCAAAATCATCTTTATGGTGAAACAAACACTGGTCAGAGTGGTTAATCTGTTAGAACCGATGTGCGATGTATTTTCTGCACTCCTACGGATGTTTGTATTAGTCATACCCACGATGATTTTTATGTCGTGGTGCGGTTTGTTATTGATGGCTTCCTCCAACTCGACAAAGAATAAATCCTCACCTGATTTGATTGAGTGTTCCGACCGTACATATCCGCATATTGATAGGGAGGAAGTCGAAGACATGTTGCTTCAGGCGTCTGTGGATACGAAAGCTAACTCCAAATCCTTCTCCATTCTGATGGCCGCTTTAATGAAGAGCGTAACCATTGATGGTGTCATTGATCCCATTCCCAGACTGTCTAAGCTATCGTACAAATACGTCTAGGCCTTTGTGTATGGTTCATAACTTAATTGTAACTTAAGGTTGTTAGACTGCCGCTGCCGCCCAACCTGCTTCCGTACTGTTGAAGAATGTTAAGGCATCCAGTCCTACCTTGAAAACATTAATATAGCGAGCCGCTTGATACAAGACAGATGCCCGCTTCAGCCGCTTCTAACCTGGAGAGTGCAGATGATAATTTGTTGTATTGGTAAATTAAATTAAGTTTGGTAAAATACAACTTAGGACTTCTGAACTACGATAGCGAGAGAACATATATATGGAACGCAATAGAATTTTAATTTCAACTCTAAAAATATTAAATAAAGAATTGGAACTGGAGAGAAGAAATTTTGGTACAACTAAATTAATATCGTCTCTAATGCAATGTGACAAATTCCACTACTAATGAGATCTGTCTAGAACAAAATCTATTACGAATCCTTATCGAATGCCCGAAATTCCTACAATATATAATAAACTTAGCGAATACTCGAAAGTTAAAGTAGTTAGCCGCCAAAGATAGTTAGTAATTTCTCCAGACTAATGATAGCATGTCTATTCAAATAAAGATAAGGCGCGGGAAAGGAATGATTTGAATCGGCGAAATTCATCTCACCCAGAAAAAATACGAATCGAATAAATGACAAAGTCCAAAAAATGGAGACTTAACAAACAAGTTTACTATAAGAATGGAATCAAAATGCGTTCCGTCAAGTATTATTCATTTCACAGAACTTTTTAAACTCGGACGAAGTAAATTGTACTGTCGAAAGTTCTACCTGAAGATGTGCTGTATCTTTTGTATACTTCTTGTCAATTGGAGATTTTGTTGACTGTCACATCAGATAGTGCAAACCGTCAATAGTGCCTGCAACATTTGGATTTGTTATCATGTCCACTAGGAATTGGCCAGTTGAAAATGTCTACATTTATGTGAGCTATTGCAGGAACCAACTTCGTTTCTCTGACTGGCACCATTGCTTAGTATACAATAAATTTTGTGTGGTTATTATCGTTGTGAGTTTGAATTCGGTTCAACTTGTATGCTAATGTATAGAGCAGCATTGGCTGTTTCGTCTGTGTTTTCGGGATCGCACACAAGTTTTGTAATGAAATCTGATAAATCTTTAACCACTAAGAACTCTTGCAGTGAGAATTCGGCCGAATTTTGGTTTTTGGCTTCCATCACTTCATGTAGTGCTCCATGGTCTGGTAGTAAATTTGGTTTGTGCTCATTTTTTTCACGTTAGACTCATTACCAACGTATAGTTTCGCTATTTAGGCTTAGAGGGACTAATTGAACACACATGTGCCTCATTTGATTTCTCCAAACTCATTTATTCCCTCTTCGTTGGTCCCCAAACCCTAATTTCAGACACACCCAATTGTTTATGGCTAAAATATGTGCGAAATCGGTCGTATACTTGTTTCAATTAGGATCTTATTACATTTCTGAAAATAACACTCAGGCATCGACCATCTATCTGAGTCGTCAAATTCTATCATATATACAAGATGATTCATCAATCATTTTTAGGTTTGCTATTTAAAACAACGAGTTTCTTTGGCAGCATTTCTTTTCATAATATCCGAAGTTATGTTTATCGATTACCAATAAAACGTGTTAATTGTTAAGGTCAATGTTAAGATAAAATCAAAAATCATTCACAAAAATTATATGACTTTATTTGTTTATGGAATATATTCGTATTTATTTATGTCTGGAGGTCAGTTTTGGATTTATGATTTGTTATTAAGTATGTAGTATTTTTAAAATTAATGCAAGTGCTGTTTGTGGCAGTGTGATGGGGACTTTTAACTGAATACTGGCTAACGAATTCGTCTGGTATGTGCGAGTAAAGTTCCAGACAGTTCTATTGTGCTTGACCAGTACAGTGGTTTTTTTGCTTTTACGTGTTTTGAAGTTCCTTCTATTTTTTTGAATTGTGTAATTTTAATTTGGGTTTTGAAATTGATTTGTTTCCAGGAATATCCATTTATCCAGGAATATCCAGAAACAGCTGGTTTTAACCGTTTGGATGATGGTTTACGTAATTAATAATTAGTTATCACTTATCTTGAATTGAGATGTAATTTTGTTCAAGTAGCTTTTGCTGTGTATTGGCATTCACTTTTCGCTAACATTCATGGGATGCTCCAACACTCTGTTTGTCAGAATTTTCAAAATTGCAATTATAAGTTTATCTCACCTTTTGTATTATCATTCAGAACAAAATCTGTACTCGCTAATTTGTTCCTTTCTTCGTATACCTGTCTAAGTTATCGAATACATTTTGCTCTGATATATTATATTATAGCATTCATTGAATGCTTTGGTAACCATATACGGATACGGTTTTAGATAAAAATTATATTAACTAGAGTAGGGGCGGGCATGAGTCTTCACGAACGAATTGTTAAAATGCCTCTATGAAGGAAGTAGACTAATTTGACTAGCCTGAAATGATTTATTACATATACTTACCTATACCTGTACCGAAGTCCGTGCAATTGGCAAAATTATTGATCGTTTTGAAGAAACTGGTTCAGTGGAAGGTCGTAGACCATATCAACATGTTCATCCAGTTCGTACTCTTGAGAACTACACATTTCATGAACCACATTACGACGCTTTTTGCATGGTGATATTTAATTGCACTCATACAAAATTCAACTAACTCAAAACTTGGAGCCATCAGACCATTTAAATCGTCATCATTTTGTTAATTGGATGCTTGAACGAAATGAACGTTTTCCTTCAAAAATCATCTTTAGTGATTAAGCTCGTTTTCATCTTAATGGGCACTTCGATAAGCAAAATTGTCGAATTTTGTCCTCATGTTATTCACGAACCAGAATTTCATCCTCCAAGAGTCACTGTTTGGTGTGGTTTATGGCCTTGGTGGTATCATTGGACCGTTTTTATTTGAAAACGAACAGAGCATTTGCCCTTACAGTGAATCGCGAACGTTATCGCAACACGTTAACTGGTTTTTTAGGCCCAAATTGTGAATGAATTGCGTGTCAACGACCTTTGGTTTCAACAAGACGGAGCGACATGCCACGAAAGTCGCGCATCAACAATCCATTTATTGTCAACAAAATTTGTTGATCGAAGTTACTTGGCCACCAAGAAGCCCGGATTTAACACCACTTGATTATTTTTTGTGGGGTTATTTGAAAAGTAAGGTGTATGCTAATCATCCACAAACAATTCAACAACTTAAAAAAACATTCGAGCTGAAATTGAGGTCATTGATCCGCTTTTATTGGAAAAAGTCATCGAAAATTTTGATGTTCGGGTGCAGGCCTGTAGACGAAGCCGTGGTGGGCATATGAAAGATATTGTTTTTCATACATAAATGGCATAGAACCACCTTTCCTTATCAATAAAGAATTTTGACTTTTCATCCCAAAATGTGTGTTTTATTTACAGAAGAAAAAGGACTAACAGATGGCCCGCGCTGTATAAAATTTTGAATATACATGTTAAACATATTAATTATAGATTCATATTCCAAAAATGACCTCCAGATAATAATTAAATAGACATTACTTTTTATGAATGATTTTTGATTTTTTCAACATTATTGACCTTAACAGTTAACACGTTTTATAAAAAAACGTTTTAAAATTAACGTTTTCATACATATTTAGGAACATCGAAATCTACATTATCGACATAAAAGTCACGTACAAAAATTCGATGTATTTAATGTGCTTCGTGTAACTTCGTTGTTCCATCATCAAAAAACGCAAAAAACATTTTTTTACTGTACATAATTTTGCCGGCCGTACAAAGTTAGTGTATTGTGGTTTTTTACTCGCGTATTTGCCGTAAATAACTGTGTTCCTCTTTTTCAATTTTGAAACATTTTATTTTCAATAAATAAAACTAATTTTTTTTAAATAAAAAAACTAAAAGTAAGTATTTTAATTAATTTAAAAATATATAGTTCAAGTGCATTGATATTGTCATTTTATGCTCTCATTTTGAACTTAATTTTTTTTTTAATATGGAGTGGCTAATACTGGTTTACCAAAAAAAATATAATTACATCACAAAAAAAATTTCTACGCATTCCCTAATTTTGATTAATATCAATTTATTTATTTAAGTGTGATAACAGTTCTAATTAGCTATGATAAAATTTTGTGTGCAAAATGATTTTTGTCGTCCGGCATAATAGCATGTTACGTAACACATAGTTTGCGGCCTTAGCACGATATCGATTTTTTTTTTTTGCTAATATCTCGATTGAAATTGTATAATCTATATTCAAGAAACATGTGTTTTCCGGAGTAATATATGTGACATTAAACGCGCTCGAAGTTAAGAAAAATCAAAGGTGGAAATAGTACAAGGAGACATGGGAGGTGGGGTCTCGAACCATATTTTTAGAAGAGCATTTTGCAAATATGTACATACGCGTGAAACAAATGCTGCCAACTTCATTGTTGTGTAAAATGTATTTCGAAATTATCACCTAATTTTTCTCGAAATCAAAAATTACGTTTATTTTACTTTTATCGATTGTTGTGGTGGTGATTCGTGGGGAGGCGACCACAATATTGGCGACTACATAGTCTGGGCGCGATATGTCACGCGACGTAAATAGTTACATTGAATATGAAAACAAATTATGTGGGTGACGTCATCATGAAATAGTTTCGAAATGGGTCGTGAAAATTGTACTTCCTATTAGGTATATCAGCGTGACAGCAAAATCAATACACGATTTAAATCACTAACCTTGACCCCTGAATTAAATATCAATGTATGTAATATGTATTTATTGAATTTTACTTTTCTATGTGATGTAATCATCAACATGCGAAAGTATTACATAATTTCTACATGAAAAATTAATAAATTGCGTTAGGTTATTGATCTTTCTTGTTTTTATTTAAATGTAATTTAAAGATGGCACCACCATCATATGCTGATCTTGGAAAACAAGCACGTGACGTTTTCGGTAAAGGCTATCATTTTGGTTTATGGAAGTTAGATGTTAAGACCAAAACAAATTCCGGTGTTGAATTCGCCACCAGTGGTACCTCAAACCAAGAGTCTGGCAAAGTAGCTGGCTCCCTTGAATCAAAATATAGGCTTAAGGATTATGGTCTAACATTCTCCGAAAAATGGAACACAGATAATACATTGGTGTCGGAAGTCTCGGTTCAGGATCAACTTATTGAAGGTTTAAAGCTTTCGTTTGATGCCTCGTTCGCACCACAAACCGGCAGCAAAACTGGACGTGTTAAGACAGCATATTCGCATGAGAAAGTTCAATTTGATGCCGACTCAACAATTGATTTAGCTGGTCCATTAGTTAACGCATCGGCTGTTGTTGGTTATCAAGGATGGTTGGCCGGTTATAGAGTCCAATATGATTCTGCAAAATCAAAAATTTCCGGTAACGACTTTGCATTGGGTTATACAGCAGCTGGTGATTTCGTAATTAACACTACTGTGTAAGTATTTAATTAAAATTATAAGACTTGGCTTGTTAACTAATAGGTTTATTGATGATTAACAGAAACAATGGTAATATCTTCGGCGGTTCGATTTATCAAAAAGTTAATAACAACCTTGAATCAGCCGTGGATTTAAAATGGACCTCTGGACAAAACACAACAAGCTTTGGTATTGCATGCAAATACAATTTGGATCAAGATGCCTGTATCCGCGCTAAAGTAAACAATTCAAGTGAAATCGGTTTGGGATATCAACAAAAGTTACGCGACGGTATTGTCTTAAACTTATCAACACAAATCGATGGCAAGAATTTCAGCAATGGCGGGCATAAAATTGGCGTTGCTCTTGAACTCGAAGCTTGAACAGACCAATATTTGGTTAAAAATAAAAATCAGTTAAATTATTTAGACGAAAAATAAAATGAAATTCTATAAAAATCACGTAAAAAGATCGTTTCACATTCAACTTTAAACAAGCAAAAGTATCTAATAAATATAAGTATAAATCTATTGCATTATAACAATTTTTATTTTATAAAAATTGATTAAAAAAATTAAAAATATATTGAAAAATGAAAATATAAACTAAATATTTTTCGTCTTAATTTAATTTTTTGTTCGCTTATTCCAATGTTCCAATTTAAAATTTTACCTGTGAAAGTCGCGCGTGTTCAATAGTTTATGTAGTAAAAAATTATGTGAAAAATAAAAATTATACATAAAATTGAATTTTTATTGATTTTTATTTTTATTGAAGAAAATTCTATGGCTATAAAAACGTATGTACATAATTGCAGTGACCTATTTTCTCGTGATCGCAGTGATTGTGGGTTGCGCACGCCATTCTATTTTTATGTGGCAGTATTTCTTTTTGTACAACCAAATGTTTTATGTGTTGACCTCTATTATACGATTAATTTATTTTTCCGTATTACAAAGGGTTTATTATTGAAATTTAGAAAAACGTCTTTTCGCTTTGTGGGTTTGTTGCAGACAATGGGCTGCTTTAAGACGAGCGGAGCGATCTTGCAATGTATTTCTCATTACAGCAGATTCCATTTTTGTTCCATGAAAGTATATTCAAGTCTTTTCAGTAAAAAGTTTATTTTTCTAATTCATATTTCATGAGAATGAAAATACCATAGAATTATATACTATAGAATGAATGTAACGATTTTTTCCATATAAAATTTGCTATTTCATGTGTAACAAGCCAGAGTAGGATGGTTATATAAAAAATGCATATGGCGGTCTCATATCTCAAAATAAAAACCAGCCAAACAAGTTTTGGTTTTTGTTTAAAATGTCGCGTTTAATTTTGTGCTCTTAAAAAATCTTGAAAATATTAATTAAAATAATCAAAAAATTAATTAAAATATTATAAAATAGTTAGTGGATTGTGTGTAGTGCATCATTTGATAATAAAAATTAGAATCTCTTAATAAAATGAAGTGTTTTGTGAAAAACTACAAAAATACGCCTAACAAATTTCAGGAAGGAATTTCGTGCCATCAGTAAGTGTTTATATAAAATAAAATGTAAATTATGTTAAGAAAAAAGTGATTTGTGGTAAAATTATCCTTAATTTAAGTTATAAATCAGAAAAAATAAGAAAACAAGTTTGTTTGTTGGCGTTGGTTTTTATCGGTTTGTAAACAAATGTTTTTACCAGTGCCGCATTTTTCGTATTACTATGGTTCGAAAAGATGGTGTTGATTGTTTCATGTGCTATGTGCTTTTCTTTTCATAGTTTATTTTTATTTTGGAATATGTGCTGTAAATACAATTTTTTACAGAAATTATAATGTAAACATTTGTTTTTAGTTTACCAAAATATGGAGAATTGAAAAAGCAATGGTTGAAGCCTCATCAGATGATATTTCAATTGGCCAAGAAATTTCTAATGTAGACAAATCTAGTATGTATGGCGAAGATTTTTGGTGGACCATCCGCAATTCCCACTCGTCTTGGCCGGTATCTCCTCCAGATACTTTTCAATGTTCTAGTCAACGGACTCCCATCAGCTACCCTATTTCGTGCGGAAATTGGGAGACGAAACCACAAATTTGTGTATACGTATACGACGTATAATACATTATTTTGAATATGTGTGCTGTCATTTTTTATACAAGTATGTGTGTTGGTTTTGTGATCATAAGCATCAAAATTTATCGAACCGGGCCGAATCGGTTCAATTTTTTGGTGCTTCCACTCCTATTTTGAGACATTTTCCCATGGTATTGAGATGGGGAATTTAACTTTTCAGTATAAATTTGAATATTTCACTAATTCGGGCTTATCGTTAAAGCAAAATCGTTAAAGCAAATGGTTTTTGGCATTTATTTTTTAATTTTAGTTTATTTTTTGAGTGTGAAATGGTGTGGCGTTACGTCCGACCAATCTACACGTGTTTACTAATCCAAACACATTTATGCAACACTATTGCGCTCCGGTAATTCTCCTGTCATTATTTTTGGACCAAAATACGGCCTAGATCTAAAGTGCACCACTCCACCAGTCTCAATTTATTCTGGCCGGTGTTCGTTCATGACTCACTATCTCGCCCAAATGTAGCTGATATCATTGCTGGATGGCATCATCCGAGAGCCTCGTCTGAAACGAGTTTTTAATTTTCCTTTAAGTTTTAAAGTTAAAGACGTTCCACCGTTTTAGTGTGAAGTGTACTTATTATCAATTTACCTTAAGAAAACGTTTATTTGAGAAATTTGTGATTAATAGCTTTTAAGTTGGGTGAAATTCAAAGTGACTAATTTTACAGTAGAACCTTGATTATCTCTGTAACAGTTACAGATAGGATATGTGCTGTCATATAATTTTTTTTGTTCAGATTAGTGTCCTCCATCACCTCCCGGGTTTATTACACTTACTTAAGAGTCACTCTGTATTTATCACGAGAAGGTACTGCGTACTCGATTTTGGTACTGCCTGTAGAAAAAAGCAAACCACGAAATTGTTTGAAATGGTTCGGCCCCAAAGCAGATTGCAAAGATTATAAACAGAAACAAAGAGATGTTGTTTTTTTTCAAGTCGTGCGGTTCTCTGAATGATAATACTTCCATCCCCCATGTGGCAATCGCAAAATATTACTTTTTTCATATAAATAAAATTTGTAAAACTAAAGTGGCTAACATAATGGTACTGAATTTATGACCATAGCCACGATCATACGCAACTCCCTAGTTGGAAATATGTCAACATGTTGAACGTGTCAACGTGCATGAAAAAGAAAAATATTTTTCTGTCGATTTTTGATGGTATGTATGTTGACTAAATGACTAATTTATGACAAGTCATATTAGTTTCTCAAATAATTCGTTCAATGACTGTCCGACATGTCATACGTTTCTTGAGCGAATCATGTATGTCAAGTCTTTAATATTTATATTTATTGTCCTGTCACGTACTATTTAATATGGTGTAGGTAAACGAAAGTAATCGAAAAACTAGAAAAAGTTTGCATTTTATTTCTTGATAGCATTTTGTAGTTGCTTTGTTCGGAAAATTTAACATAACCATAATTTATTATTTTGTACAGATTTGACGTATGTTGAGATATAAATCTTTTGCTTTAGCTGTATTTAGCGCTGCAAAATCATTTAAAAATCTATTGAATAATTTTATAAAATGATATTTTGGTGTATTCATCTATACAACAATTATATTGTAAAAATAATTATATTAAACACTTTATAATTATAGAAATTTGTATATTGTTCATTTTGACATCTAGTGGATATTCAGCTAAAACATTTCTCCTTTATATTCAGCTAAAGCAAAATTTTTGATTGCTTGTTTTTGCTTTAGCCATGGTGTAGTGTTGTAATCGGTGCAAGAAAATATACTAATATTCGACAAAAATGCAAAGGCGAACCATCTATAACACCAACACATGTGCCGGAAATATTATATTGTAATCTATTTTAAGGCGGCAGTCTATGCATATTTTTATTCTTTTAAAATAAATTGGAATTATTAAACTTAATTTAAATAAAATGTTCTTATTATATACGTTCCACAAAAATTTATTTCAAACATATCATAATCTATTCATTTCAGATATATCACATACAATCCATCTCAGGAATGTCACATACGACTCGACTCGACTCTGGCATATCAGATACGACTCATCTCAGACATGTTATTTAAATGATTCAGCTCAGGCTGGTCAAAAACGAAAATTAGTCGATAAATGCCTAATTTGCTGATAAAAAACGTGTCTGTCCCTGATGAATCATTAGTGTGTTGTCAATGACTCTCCTACTGGGTCGATTTGAAATTTGTGGCAACAAATCAAATTTGTTGTACGCTTAATTCAACTGATAAAACGAATGGTGCTCCCCGTCACGCTTTAGCGTTCTTGGCGACGTTTTTCATCAGGCAACACCAAATACTTGTTCAACAGGTTGCGATAAAAAACTGACAAAAAATTTGTTTTGTGTTTATCTGAAACGTCATAATATTTACCGAAATGTAAATACACAAAAAATTATAAATTTACAATAAATGAGGCAAAAGTCATTATCTATAATTATCAGTAAATACAACAATCCTACCTATAATTCAATCGAATACATCACATACACATGACACACAATGAGTGTACAACAATTTTAATAATTCGCGCAAGTTTAGTTCTATTTTAGTTGCTTTTCACAGCAAAAGTAACATCAAATATGTTACGAATTGTCGTAATTTTATTTATTTTAACAATATTTACTATTGAAAAGACCCTCGAACGTGAGGATATTATCATAAAGAAACGCGTAAGTACATACATTATATCCAATTTGGACAACCAACTTTTATGTAATTGAAGTGAAAGTTTTAAGCCGTGATAGGGTAGCGCAATAACCAATTAAAGGTCATAATAAAAAATGTAGATTTAATAGAATTTTTGCATTGGATGTGATAATTTTGTGTGATTTGCATGAATGTTTTATCTAAAAGTATTAAAAATGACATATTCCATATTAGTACTACACAACAAATCGATTACTGTTGCTTCAAATTATAGAACAATCATGCATCGCTTACGATGGACGATAATCGAATATCGCTCGTTACCCAATTGACGAGTTTGAAAAATTTTAATCAAATCCTCGACAATATTTTGGTACCGCGAGTGGTGGGTACCCAGGGCCATGACCAAGTGAGGGATTTTATCGTTAGATTTTTACGCGATTTAGAATGGACTACTGAATTAGATACGTTTACGGCGACTACACCACTATTCGGAAAATTACGATTCGATAACATTATTGCAACTCTGAATCCGAACGCAGAACGATTTCTGGTGCTTGCCTGCCATTACGACAGTAAACACTTCGATGACATGGTATTTTTAGGTACGTAACAATTTAGGACCTAGACTGAATATAATTTGTATCTTTTTTTTCAGGTGCTACCGACTCTGCAGTACCTTGTGCTATGCTTATGAATATGGCTTACGTTCTAAACGATTATCTAGCCAACAACCGCCAAAACAATGAGTTTAGTATTAAATTTATATTCTTCGATGGCGAGGAAGCCTTCCTCGAATGGTCGAGCACAGATTCGATTTACGGTGCTAGAAATTTAGCCGCGAGATGGGAGCGTGAAGGATTTCTACCGAAAATCGATATGTTAGTGCTACTCGATTTGCTCGGTACGCCCGATCCGCAGATATTTAGTTTATATCAAAGTACCGAAAAATGGTATAGAGAGCTACTTCTAGCAGAAGAGCGACTAGCCAGTTTAGGCCATTTAGAACGATACCAGTATTCAAGTGTAATTCCACAACAGTCATCAAATAGATATTTCCAACCGCGGTCAACCCAAGGTTTCATTGAAGACGATCACATTCCATTTTTGCAACGTAACGTTCCAATTCTACACGTCATCCCCATACCATTTCCTGATGTTTGGCACAAAGAGTCTGACAATCGTGATGCGGTCGACCTTATCACAGTTGAAAACCTAATGAAAATTTTCCGAGTCTTTATTCTTGAGTATCTGCACATTCCAGTTTAAAATTCCGTCCACATACTTTTTAGATAATTATACTCCAGTTTATAGTTTTTATTGAAAGGTAATAAAATAATGTTAGAAAACAAAAAGTTTAAATTAAATAAAATTACTGACACATTTGTTCATCCATCGCCTTAGCGATCCACTCCGGTTCGGCAGCCGAAATTTTTTCGATAATTCCGTTCACCTGATAGCACAACGACTGGATTTGTTTATCCCACTGCGGCAAAATTTCACGTGTTTCAAAATGTACAATCCCATCTATTTGATCGATGTATCCGTTCATTCGTGCTTCACTAATCATCTGGCTGGCAATACGCTCTGCTTTACCTGGTGCAATTTCAAGAAGAGCGCCTAGTTCTTCAAAAGTAATGTTATTGTATAGTTTACTAGCTGAGAGCAGATTATGTTCGAATACAGCCCGGTCTAAAATTGTTGAGCCATCAAGAGTGGTAGCCTTCTGATGTTCTTGTAACAAAGCTTCGAATTCTTGAAGTTCCGATCGTCGAATAATACGATCCAAATACATTTTTTCCAGGATAGAATAAGCTGGTAATTGCTGACATCGCTCATCTTTAAACAGCGTTGCGAGCATTCGAGATCTCTGCTGTCCGGCCGATGCAAGTACTGTGCAAATAAGAGCTTTTTTCAATGCGGTCATCCGTTCAAATTCGTCGACAATCGTCCGATACGATAGCTCATTATAACGCTGTGCCGCCTCTATGAATTTTCGACGATAATCCAGCACACGGGCATAACATACCTTATACATAACCAATAACTCCTCATTTTTTGTTTCCGCCTGTAATAGAGACGCACGATTTATATACGCCTCGGCCTGTACTGGATCATCATTTTCCAAAAATAATCTAGCAATCTTCAAATATGTTTCTAATTTATAGTCCACGGAATACTGTTTTTGCCCCGTTTCGAGCGGTATACCAACCAATACATGGGCCGCTTCACGCCACTCCTGATTTCGCTCATATATTTGAGCTAAATGCTGCCGAATCGATGCGACTTGTTCTTCAAACGAAATGACACGGGGATGTACTTTTTCCAGTGTAAAATGGGACACAATTTTAGACACCTCATCCGACAAGTTTGTGAAATGATTACCAACTTCGGTTAGTATTTGTCGTGAAATCACCAAGCTCACATGTTCATTAACAATAGCTTCGATAAATAATTTTAACATTTCAATCATTTCATTACTGCTGGTGGCCAAAATTAATTCCAAGAGACCCCGGTATCTAAATAACAAAAAAGTATAGATAAAACATAACCTCAAAATACGCTGGCAACAAAACAAATCTTAAAATTCGTTTACTTATCAGCTTGTTCCTTGTGAGATCCATTAAAATTCGTTAAGGCATGCAGTTGCGTCTTTAAACTGGACGAATTTATCGACATTATAATAAACTACACTATTTTGTTCAGTTTTTCCAGCAAAAATTTGCACTTATCCCGAGATATCTTCTAATTTGGAACGTTTGAAAATGACAATTGATTTGATATGACATCTGCTAGTGTGATGTGAAGTTAGCGTACGTTGGCATTGAAGGGTACGTTCCCTCAGGTAAAATAACACTGCAATTTTGAATGTGAAATCTTCTGTGCGTTTATACTTGCGGAAAATAGTGCAGCTCTAATACTTCAGACTCGCTCCCTCTAGTATATATTCTTACCTGCGGAAGCGAATGCGATGAATTTGTGCCGCACTATTTTCTGCAAGTAAAACGCACAGGAAATGTTATAAAAAGTTAACAGAGTTTCTCTGAAAATAATGGGGAATTTACATGTAGAAAATTTTGTTATTCTGCAAATTTTTGCAGAAGCAACCGCTTGTATAAAACTATTCAATATGCGAGAAAGGAATAAACATATATATAGTAATGCCATAATTTTTTATAGGATTATTATGCGAAATTTACATTTTTGTCTATGCCGTCTGTTTTTATTATGAAACCTTAACATTTATACATATAAAATGATTTTTTTTTGTTAATTTTCAAATTTTTACCACCAAAATATTCGGATCGAGTATATTTTATGGTAACATTTTCATTTTTATTGTGGTTTTAGCTCAAAAACTTGTGCAAAATTTTGCAAATGGTTATATTTCTTTTTTTGTCTCTCATATGCAAAAAGTCAATGTTATATCTCTTTTAATTTGCAGAAGCAATGTAGATGAGGATAGAATGAAATTTTTTGGTCGCATGTAGATGAGGATAGAATGAAATTTTTTTTTCATTTTTACTTAAGGAAAAAGTTAGCAAACTTTGAACTTTTGCCTTAAGAAAAGACTAATGAAGTTAGCAAATTTCAAAATCGGCGTTTGTGTTGTTTTTCAAACAAAAAATGTAAAAATGTAAATAAAAACCAATTTATCTCTTTAGCATATCTTAAAATTAAAATTAATAATATAAAATACAATTTTAAAAATATCACTAGTTTGGTAAAAAATAAAACTAAGTTTGTTTCAATTTTAAATTTTTTGAATTTGATTCATTATGCGAGCTATTCAAAAGATAAAAGTTTAAGTCAAACGATAAAAGCAAAAAAGTGTTCTATTGTGAGAGCTCTGTAAATCTAAAAAATGTATTTTTCGGAAATTCGGAGCTCTCGAAATATAAAATAGGTTACTTTACCTTATCAGTGTGTATGAAATTCATTTTGGCAAAAATAATATGTTGGTGAAGAAAAAGTTTGCAAACTATTATAGCTATATTACATGGAGAAAAACACAAGATATTGCTCAACATGACAAAGAAAGATAAGAATTAAAATTTTCATTAGTGTGACTGACACAACATTTTTATTTTATGTTATGAGGAAATTTTGACATCTGTAAAAGTACCCTATAAATTACTTACTAAAACAGAAAAAACATTATTTTTAAAGTTTAACAATAATTTAATATTAATATATTATTATATGTGGGCTTATTTCACTTGAATTATTAATACGATTTATTTTAAAAATATACGAATTTTTTAAAAATATATATATTTTTTGTATATAAGTTATTACTTATATACAATTACATTATATCGATTTCGATGCTCACAGCAACATCCGATGCAACAGCCGAAACTCCGATATCGCGGAACGTACTTTACGTTTAAAAAAACCTTTTCATTTCAATTTACATTTAATAGTTTATGTCACTTTATCCTGAGATACCGATGAAAATTTGATTTCTAGTATAAAAATCAAGGACAAAACTCCATTAAGTCGGAAGCTGAAAAGCTTACTTCAGACGGGTTAAAAAGTCAAATTATACATTTGTATGGAAAGCAGTAGAATATAGTGGTGAAAAAATTGTGCACTGAATCTTTTTACATTTATTACGGGTAGAGTCAACATTTTTTTAGCCCATTTGCAATTGGCCCATTAGAAAAAATTTGCATTTGTTGCGTCTCTTGCGTAACTCTTGCGAAAAAAAATTCCTCTTGTTTACTTTGGGAAAATTTTCAAAGCTGAATTAAACCAAGCGGCTGTTTGTGTTTTGACAACAAATTTTTTGGTTATGTCAAGGCATTGTCATTAAAATGAAAATTGACAATGTTCCATGTTTTCTATAGAATTTTATTTATGTACATATAAGAGAAAAACTTAAGTTTGTTTAATGATATACTTATATAACAAAGTTTTGTGCGAGAGTGCAGGATTTAGACATTCATTTCTGACTTCGTTTTTCAAAACCTTGTATATACTAATGGGTAATTTCTTATCCGGCTTCCGATATTATTTTTCATTCAATGTTAATGAAAACAAAGTACAAACACCATCATACACTGGAAAACTTCCCATTGCAACTATCCTCAATCATGTTAAATGTAAACCTATAATTATACCCAAATTGTATAATTACGGCGCATAAATTTTATTGAGAGTACACTAGCAAACTAATATAACTCCAAATATTGATCCAATTTTTATTAGTGTACACCTCACACCGTTTTTGCAATTACTGTCGCAAAAGTTGGAATTTAATTACGGCCATAAAATATGGAATGGAAAGGCAATTGCTGCATTTATTCCACAGCCAAATTCGCAATGCTACAAATGTAATTTCATATAAAATCGAATTTTTAACTGACTAAGCTATGCCGCGTTTATGCTGGTTGTCACTTTGCATATATCATTGCTTATTTAGCTGTGGAATAAATGCAACAAATTAAGTGTTTTGTTGGTTTTTATGAATTTTATTTGTTATATTGAATCTCCTGTGGAGAGCTTCTAATGCTGAAAAATAAAATTCGAAAATAATGATGATATAACATATCCTCGTCGAGCATATATAATCAATTTAAATATTATTAAAATTAAAGTGAAGACAAGAAAGAAAATATTATTTATTAAATAAATATTTTATGTTTTCGTTGAACAATTGCAATGACGTTTGCCGTGAACTGCGTACTAGCGTTCGTGTATCACACGCGATTGTGTGTTTCAACCGTTAACAACAATATAGGATTTTGTCAATTTTGACATTTGCCGTGTCAAAACCATTACCACAAAAATATTTTTTTTACAAAGTTATCGAAGTTTTTTATTTCAATTTATTTTTATTCGATAAAGTATACAAAATAATTAATTTTAATCTATTTTTATTGTGCATCTATTACTAGACGATATTTTAAATGTGAAAATTACTGTAAATTTTGTGTGTTTGTGTTATTTATTGTAAAATATATATCAAGTGTGCGCAGCGAGTGAAAAAATGGCATCAAGAAAAAAGGTAGATTGTATTGTTTATCGTTAGTTTTTTGCTCGAGTATTACAATGTTTATTGTAATTGTGTGTTTAGTTATATATTTTCGATATTTTTGCGTGTTATTAAATTCAATTTAATTGATAAAATTTGTTTTGATTAAATATTATTGCGCGTGTAGTTCGCGGTTTATTCGATAGATATCTCTATTGTATATGGTTTGTGTACTAACTAAGCAAATTTATTTTATTTTTTATGGCGGGAAATTACCACTACTACAACAGTCGACAAGTTCAACTGATTCAAGTTCAGGAACAACAAGCGATTCCTCATCAAATTCAAGTTCATCGTCTAGTGGATCCGATTCGGGATCGTCGAGTTCGGATTCAGATTCGTCGAGTTCACAAGATGGGCCGGCCCAACCATCAAATTCGAATAATAATGCCAGTGGTGGAGGACAGACAACTGCTTCCCAAGCTGGTACCACAAATCGCGGTACGTCGGGAAATGTGAGTAATAACTCTGTAACTCATGCGACTAATTCCAATCAATCAAAGCAAGCAGACAAGAATATTAGACGTAAGAGTTCTGAGGTGGTAACGGCAACGGCTAAAATTCAGCAAACCGGATTACATGGGTCCGATAAAAATTCTTCAGCTAAACAAAAAGATAATCGGAAAGAGCCACCTGCTGTTAAATCATCGTCAAAAGCAGTTCCTAATTATTCCAGTGAAGATGATTTGGTTTCAACTAAATCGGCACCACATAAGTCGGTTCATGACAAGAAAAAACCCCAACACCCACCATATAAATCAAAACCAGTGCATGTGCCGACTAATAATGCGCCACCAGTTAGTACAGGCGGTAAAGCACCACCTGCGGTGGTAAAGCAAGCCAAGCTCTCAAATAATAAAATACCGGCCTTGCCGCAAGGTACCGGGGCCGTAAAAAAGCCTGTAGAAAAATCATCTAGCAACTCATCCAATTCATCGAAAAACCATAACATCAACAATAAAAAGAAGAGTATATTTTCGCCGGAAAATTCTTCAGAATCGGATGACGATGATGATGACGATGATGATGATGACGACGATGATGATGAAGATGATCGCAAACCGACACAAAAGGTGGTTAAAACGCAGAAAACGATTAGTGTTACAAAAGCGATTAGCGGTGGTAATAAAAATCTTCCTCGAGCTAAAGATAAAACCAGTATTAGCAACAGTAACAATCAAGCGGCAAATCGTCAAAAATCACAAAAACCCCCCGAAAAAGAAAAAATTATTATTAAAAGTTCTGAATCATCGGAGTCCACATCAAGTTCGGCCTCCTCTACTAGTAGTGATTCTGAGTCGGAAACTTCAGCAGACTCCCTCTCTCCGCCACCTAAAAAATCTGGCAATAAGAAATCTTTACAAAAACCCACCGTCAAAACAACGGATACCTCAAAAAACAATTCCGATTCGGATAATGAGAATAGTACTAAACCATCGGTTGTTCGAAAACTTACTCGGTCTGCAAGTACTCGAAAATCTCGCCATCTAACTGGTAAAGCACCAACCGATTCGGATTCCGATGCCGATAGCATAAAACGATCGTTGTCAAAGAGTCCTGTTAAAAAGGCGCCTATCGTTACAAAAGGAAAAACCAAAAATAAACGTGTCGAAGTAAAAAGCATCGAGAACAGCGTTAAGCAATCGCCACCGATTCCCGAGGAACGAAAATGTCCGTTCGAAGGATGTGATTCAACGGGACATCTTGGCGGCCAGTTCGAAAAACATTTTACCATAGACGCTTGTCCAATGTATCACAATATGACTCTCGCCCAAACCAAAGAACTGTTGCATGAACGTAAAAAACGGGAAGAAGATCGTAAAACTATGATGACATTGTTGAATGATCCGACCAAGAAGCAATCGCAAATGCTCGAACAAAAAATGTACCTACAAAAGATCAAAGACATTCGAATGAAATTTAAGCCGAATCCGGCCGAAAAGCAGATCGGTGCTAATAACCAATCGTCTTCGAACCAGAATAATAATAACAACAATAATAACAATAATAATACAAGTAATAATAATGTGTCGATAGATGTGGAAAAGACGCGAGAGCCCGTGCTTAATGGGCTTGTCAGTGATTATGATTTGCAATTGTTTCGAGAGGCACAGGCAATCTCCAGTGAACATATCGAGGACGAGTTTAGAAAGTTGTCACCATCCAAAGGTACAAAATATATTTCGATGGGAAAATACTGTATGGAGGTTTGGTACCAATCACCATATCCAGCAGATGCAGCACGCCTCCCCAAACTCTATATATGCGAGTTCTGTTTACGATATCAGAAATCTGAGGTCGGTATGAAAAGACATGCAGCAAAATGTGTTTGGCGTCATCCGCCGGGCGATGAAATTTATCGTAAAGGGAAACTTGGCGTGTGGCAGGTAGATGGAAAGCGACACAAACAGTATTGCCAGCATTTATGTTTACTGGCTAAATTTTTTCTCGACCACAAAACGCTGTACTACGACGTGGAACCGTTTTTATTCTATGTGATGACATTGGCCGATTCGGAAGGATGTCATACCGTGGGTTACTTCAGCAAGGTAGGTGTCCATTTTAATTGTATGCACATGTAAGCGACTTTATGAATTTTAATTTCTTAAATCGCCGAATTAAGATTTTCTCTGTTATATGTGTTTATTATAACCGATCCACATACACAAAATACTAAAGTTGTATAATAAAATTGTGAAAATACATTTTTCTTTCAAGTTCATTATCTATACTGTAAATTGACGTCAATCGACCTTAGTGCTAAGAAAATTACGAGTCTATATCATTATAATACGTATTTATGTTATGAAAAAAAAGACGCTTTATTAGTCGCGTATCTAGAGCTGTATGTTAACCGTTGCAGAGTGATGCCAGCTACCGATTTACGATTTTGTCTTTTTGCAAATGTCTCAAATCAATCTTCTTTATGTTCGGTTGTTATATGTGCACATGAAGTTTTAATCATCACATAAATTGCCCGAAGCACAGTTTTTGATTTTTCATTTCCTGTTTCGTTTTCCCAACATTTTTCATTATAAAAATAAAAAATCGGTTCGTCTGATTCAATTCCTATATCTTTGTGTTCTTTATAAATATAGAAAAAAGGTGGTTACATCCATTACTCCTGCGCTTAAGGTTTATGCCATTAAAATAACATAATGGAAAAATACTTGCTGGTAATAAAAACTAAAATCTATGAACGGTAGCCCTGATCCTTGTAAGATTTGTTGTTCAAAAAACATAACAAATCAGTTACAAATCATACATGAAATACTATAAAAAATAATTAATTTTCCAATATTTTTTTTTTACGATTTTTCTTTGACTCTAAAGTATAAACATAAACGAACCACGGTCATAAATTCCATTAAGAAGCCTTCAACTTTGTTTAAGTAAATATTATTAGGTATTTTGTTTAAATTGTTTCTAATTTACAACTAGTGCTTATACGTTTTGCTGTACAAATAATGTATTCGTATGAATTGTTATTTTATTAAAATTAAAGAAAATGCTATGAAATTTGATTTTCCAATCGCTAAGATGTTGTTTATGATTGTAACCGACAATCGGTGTAAACACATACACATGAATCGAACGACTAATAATTCGAATTTACGCTTTTAATTTGATTTTGCGCTTTTATCTGGAAATTAATTGCATTAAGTAAATTTAACATTTTTAGTCAATTTTAGAGACGGCTCGCTATCGCGTTCTAGTGTGAGTTATCTTCATTCCATTAAGAAATTAATGTTGAATTTTACAAATAACCTCTTCTTATAAGTCTAGTTAATTGTTATTATTAATTTTTATTAATCTTAGTGGTTTTACTTTTCTTCTCTTCTAGGCTTTCTCGGGTTGTTTTGTTGCTTCCAAGGTCGTCGAACTTTCTTTTTTACCTTGCGGAATCCATTCCATTCGATTAACATTAGTATTATATCAGTCGACAATGTTCTCAGTGTGTGACAAATCAATTTCCCGTTTTCGTTTCTTATTGCAGTCTCAACATCTGTTGGTTTGATTTACCTGTCGAGCTTAACATATTGCATTAGACTTTTTACAATTCATAATTATGGTTTGTGTCGAGCGTCGTAGCCTGACGCTACCATATTCCTTCAATAGATTGATATGATCATTTTATGGAATGGTTTTTCGTCAAACAAACCGAGTTACATTCCAATCGTTTTAGAAAAAGTTTGATTACAAAATCTTGGGGTATTTTCCAGAATTAGAATTCCATTTTAATTAAATGTGTATGCTTCATGCCAATACTTTGCAGAACTATAACCGGAATTCATTATGTATGCAATTTTCAAATATTCTATAAAAAATTAAAAAGACAGAAGCTAAGAATAACAATGCAACAACATAGATTGAAGGAAATCAGGAAAGGAAATTCGACCTCCAAGTGACTTCCAAAATTTTTAGAGCTGAAGAAAATTTAGACAAACCGAGGAGCCTGAGCCCCTTATACGAATTTTTTCGAAATTGCCACTTAATACAAACAATTTATGGCACTCGAAACTCATGTACAAATTAACTTCAAGCACTTGACCTGATTCTGGAAATAACGAGCTAAGTAAAAAGAAATTTCAGATTTGCCTTGGTGCGATTTATTTCGCGTTTTCTTTTTATTTCTAAATAATGATTCTATTTTGTAGGTCCTGCTACAGTTTCAACAGATATTGATTGATTGATTTTGAATGTACGACCAAGTTCTTAGGCTTGAGTTCCCGGATGACGCCGGGTCCACCGTACACCCTTTTTTACACATAACAAAACCGAAGGATTGGATAGGTTAGTTAAGTGGGACAGAATCGGCCCGGTTACAGACACCTAGGTATAGCCGATAGTTAGTAACACAAAGACAACACAATTCTAATCTACTAGATGAAGGATAAAGGCTTAATAGGTTAATGGATAACGATGGTATTGGTCTTCAACAATTGCTTCTTTAAAACGGCAACCTAAGAAAAAATATTATTATTTCACATGCATCTGGAGTTTTCCTGAAATTTAATTCTATTAATACTTTTCGGCTTCCTAACCAAAATTGGTTGACTCGACCCGTTACAGACACCTATGTAAAGTCGTTAGTAATAAAATGACAACACAATTCTAAACTACACAATCAGCAATTACAATGAAGCATTAATTCACAAGCATCTGTAAATTTCCTGAAATTTAATTCTAAATTCATATTTTCCGGCTTCCTAAATAATTGAAACATTTATTAATTTAATCATTCTGCAACTCCGCAACTTACAGTAGAATTTCCTGAAACCAAAGTTATTTGAACTATATTCAAAATAACTCTAAAATTCATTAGTATTTAACCGTCCTAAATAATTTAGAATTTGCAAAAATTTCGTATGTTTACTAAAATTTCTTTATAAAACTGATGAATTTTTCCCGACGCCCATCCTTTTTCACAAGGAAACAAATACTTTTATCACTACTTTTGCACTAGTTCTGGAACTTCTTCTACGTTATATCACATACAATTAATCTCAGACATGACACATGCGACTCGTTTATGACTTGTCACCTCGTATTAGACTTGTCATAAACGATTCATCTCAGACTGGTAACAAACGTAAATAAGTAATTAGTGTGTCGTCAATGGCTTTCCTGCTGGAAGGTAATATTTAAGTAAAGGCAACTAGATAAAATTTGAAAAAATTATTCTAAAATGAATGATAAATAAGTTTATTTTATAATTTTTATAATTAAATATAAATCGTACCAGTATCTTAAAAGAGGGATAATATGTACTCGTATATTAAATATATTTGAATGAGATTTCCTGAGAACCGAATAATTTTAATATAATAGCTCGGCACTGTACATGTAGATTAATATTTAGGGTTGATTTGAAATTGGGAATTAATAATTATAATTCTTGTACTAAAACAGTCAAGATTGGCAACGTTGCATTTTATGACAAACATCCAGTCGTTGGTGTATTGAAGTATACAAACCTTCTCTTTCTTTTGAATAATTATATTAATTATATCAAATATTTCTAGCTTTTCAGTTACATAGATATAACGAAGTTGCCGATAAACAATTCTTTATGTTAAGATTGTTAAAATCCCAAATCCAATGCAAATAATATTTCTTTTTATAAAGCAAAAATATCGCTAATAAGCTGTGAGAAAATACTAGTAACCCATTGAGTGTCACAAAAAGGCAATTTTGCGGTAAATAATAGGATTCGTTACCAACTCCAACATAGTTGCAATTAATCTTGCAAAAATGATGGATTATGAAGGAAATACAATATAGAAAACAGCTAATCATAAATTACCTACACTATATTCTCAATGCACAGAAGAAATACGGAAACGGAAAATTCTATCGCTAATCAAACCAAAAATAAAAATATAACAATTTATTACACAAACGGTGACTAATAGGATGAAGGAACATCACCAAAATAGCTCTCTCCGAAAATCTTCGAAATCAAAGCGTGGAAGAAACCACCTCTACAAACAATCGTAGTAAAATGTACCAAGAGAATTATGCAATGTCCATCCAGGAGCTAAAATTACCTCGAAACGATCCCAACAGACGGCATGAATCTTCCCACCATGAAACCACTACCATCCACTCCATTAAAGCGACCTCCTGCCAACACCACCATTCAACAAAAACCACGCTTCACAAAGCCGTGACGAATCCATGACAGATCACAAACGAATCATGGCAACCCTACAGCCCAAAAACTTCAGCGTACGACCGATCATACCAAAACTCCCAAAATGATTCAGCCCCCGCCAAATCGACGGCAAACTACAACAAAAACACCCGAAACATTCAGCAAAGAAACCAATTTGGACATACAAATCCAACATTCAGGCAATGATTCAATACAAAACTGCAAATCCGCCCTCATACACTAACAAATGAGAACTACTTCAAGTCCTAAACAAAACAACTCAAAACAGTCAAAAATACCTTATAAATACAGGTAACGACAGAACACACATGAACACAACTCTCCGCAAGTTGAGAAACACAACGTTCAACGAACAACCACCACAAACCGCAGACACCGAGCCATTACTCACCATGAACGAAACCCATTCAAATCACTGCAAATATCAAAAAAGATTCACTGCAATACAGCTGCAGCACATCCTCGCCGCACATCCTGTGTAAACCAATCACACACATACACCACTCGTCAAAATCTAATCCAGTTTTCGCACCACAGAGAAAAAGTATAACCCCCTCCCAATCGCCAAAAACATACATTCCTTTATATGTACAATATTCATTTTGCGCGATCTCGACCTGCGACAACATCCACCACTTGCCGATGACGACAACCCAGGTCGACAAGGAGAGGTCAACGTCAGCCGCCTCTCCACAACGACGGCAAAAAATCTCACAAAGTTAACAAAAGTCTAAATTATTATACATATAACAAATCAACAAATTATGAACAATTAAAGTCTAATCGACTTTCCCAATTCACAAATTGAATCATCCACATTCAAGAACATTTAGTGCAAATCCAAAGAAATTCGCCCATTTAGACAACGTAATACGAAGTCTTAGTGTAATCCACTACAAAAATATAAATACAACCGTGAGAGAGCAGAGAATATTATACGATCATTTTGTTTATATTTTGCGCATCCTATATACCACATTTTCACTTATATGTATATCCTTAAATAAAAAATTAAAAGAAATAAGGATTTCAGTACAACATGCAATAAAGACTTGATATCCAAATTTTAAATTAGCTTTTTGGTCGTGATTTGTTCAACTTTTCCAAGAAAATACCATCTACTCATATAACGAAATTCAACAAAATCACTGTGTACATAAAAAACTATAAACAATACGTATGCGAGAGAAAAAACAAAATTATAAAAAATTAGAGACCACGACAGTATTTTTCATAGAAACAGATTACGTAGAATGAATGCTAGCAATTGTCGTCACAAACTGTTTCATACCACAACAACACAAATAACTCATCCATACGATTCATTGATTATTATGTAATAAAATATAATGTATAATGTAAAATAAAGTAATAAAAATAACACTTATCTTAAGCATCCTCTGTAATCAAAAAAGTCCTACAAATTGAATATTAACATACAATGCGTACGATGCATTCAAACAACGGTGTCGAAAAACATAAACGAAATTGTTATATGCATATCCTACACCATTGCAAACGCACCGCACACAAATTAATATATTAACACAATACGTATAACTTTTCACTTTACTTATTACTTCTTTACACACAAATTATTATTAATATTATTATTTATTTATTTCATACGACATATATTAATAAATAATATTATGATTAATATTATAATTAATCAATTATTAACACATATTTAAACTATTTATTTATTTATTTAAAGGAGAGACAAAAATCACGTCTTTCCTTTACGACGTTCAATCGCCGACCTGCTACAGTTTCAACAGATATATACAAAAATTGTGACAGTTATGAACGTTACAGGGGCCAGTTATAGCGATTTACATTTACTCTGACAAAGTGGTGTAAGTATTTACATCTCGCTAGAAAATTTGTATCTTCGGCCAACTAGCTGTTTATCATAAATAGTTTTGCGTCCCGAACAATTTTATGAATGCAAGCAAGAAATATTTCTTGTTTCTCGTAATGTAAAATATTTGGTTTAAAGTTGAAGACGCTCTCGGTTTGTTAACACATTCGAATTCTCCGTGCGAAGGTTTAGCAATGTATCCAATTTCTTGTATCTAGACTTTATAAAATGACAAAATTCGAACATACACTAAAGACACACAGAAACAGAAGGCCAACACGACTACAAGGGCATCATGAAGGAAAGTCTGATAGGCCGAAATGGATTAAAAGCTAACGCGGCCAAAGATCCACATGGATAAATGGTCGACTGAGACAATCGGAGCGATATACAAAAGGCCAACATAGTACAAATACCGACATAGAGAGACAGGCACAAAGGCCAATATGAACAAACCCCCCTTATTGTTTTAGCCGTGAATAAGGAATAATATCGACTGGACAATGTAAATGGAATAAACAGAAAATCGGCGAAATTAGCGTTATAGCCTAGACAATGGATTAGTACTTGCTAGTAAATTTTACTTCCTTCTACGTAGTAAAATAAAGTAGTAATCATGTAAGTTTTAACAAATAAATAATTAAGATCCAAATTTTTGCAGATTTACATTCGCTATATCGCCGAAGTAGGAAAAAGTGGGTTTCAAAAAGTTTTGTGTGTAAGTGTGTGTCTCTGTTTGTGGTGCTGTATATGACTGTGTCCTCTCTATAGCCCAGTGATCGGGGTGAAACTTCATACTTTTCGGTTTTTGAAAAGTATATCATTCACAAGAAAAAGATTAAGAATTAAATGATTCTGAATTTATTTTGCAACAATATCGACCCAGATCAGTGTTTCAAAATTCAAGCGGAAATGATGATATTTGACAAAAAACTGTTTTTCAGCAAAAATTCGATCCCTGTACCGCCCATTTAGATTGATTAATCGGGATAAAACTTCATGCTTTTTTCATCAATTGGGCGATCCCAGTGATTTTTGGCCAACGTAATTCAGCGGAAGTGGCAGTTGCCCTAGAAGCTTTTTCGTTTTTTGCAAATATTTTTAAAATTATCTATAGCATTTACAAAAAAAGGTTAAACACAAAAAAATTGTAAATTAAATTTCAAGCAAAATTAGTTCAGATGATGTTTAAATTTTACCGGAAATGGCGAGATTTGATATACAAAAATACTTTATTTCACCAAACTTTCCAGGCGGATTGACTATTCGGAATAAAACTTCATCCTGGAACTTTTTTCATTAATTCGGAGATTTTTGCGAAATTTGGTGGAAATCTGTGTACCCGAAGTGGCTCCTGTTAAGCTTTTTCATTTTTTGCAATGATGTTGAAAAGTTTATCATTTACAAAAACGTCAAAGAGTTAAAAGATTTAAATCAGTTTAAATTTTAAATTTTCAACCAACAAGGGTTGACCTTGTTGTTTGTTCTGAAATTTAAGCAGAGATAATGTTCTTTGATTATAAAAGACAGTTTTACCAAAAGTTCGGTAAGTTTAATTTTTCGTTTTAGAAATCAAGAGTGGTGTATTCGAAAGCAATGTATAAATTCGTGGTAAAAGAAAGTCGGGTGTTGGCCAAACATATTCACCTCTCCATTTTTTCGTCGATAGAATGTCATCACACAATTGTATTTTTATGCTCACAACTATTAGCACCAAATTGTTTGTAAAATCCTTGTATACTCTCTGTTTTGTTTAATTGAGAGTAAAATACAACTTTCTACTCATTTTTGTCATAGTGTCTTGACAAAAACATCAGTGAAGAAGACTAGTAAAAATCAAGCATTAGAGTACTTGACCGAATCTTGCTAAACCAGTTTGCCTACAGTGCCCCCGATATACACAAATATGCCTATAGAAATAAAAGACCGACAGAGACAAAAAGCAGACATGAGCGGAAAGTTAAAATTGATAAACGACAAGCATAAACAAAAGGTCGACAATACGAAATACTGATAAAACTAAAAGATTGATATGGTCAAGCGGCTGACAAGGACAAAAGGCAAAACGTAAACATGGATTCAAGGTAACCGGCCTACAGGATGACCGGCAAATATTGAAACTATGAATTAGTTGGTAACTCGGTTTGTTCAATTATATTGTATACTATTTATTAACCAATTGCCATATTTGATTTGTATAATGGCACTGAAACAACGAAATGAATTTTGTGGTTGTTTCGGCATATGGCTGAAAAATATGTTTTGAAAATATGTCTCTCTGAATTTAATTCATATGGATGACGATTATTCACTTTGGAAAGCAACAAAGAGGTTAAAAATAACTAAAATGTATGTGCTATCTAAAATGATGCCGGATTCTGGGCTAGAAATAGCAAACAGAAAGTTTTCCTATTCGCTTCTCATTTGGAAGAGATTTGTCAATCGTTCGCTAGACAAACACATAACATATGATATGCGACTTCAAGAACATTGGATAAATTATTTCAAATAAGCAGACAGAAAATAAGCTTCAGGTCAATGGAAGGTGGCTGAAGTAATTATAATTTCTAAACCATGTAAACCATCAAACGATAAAAACACTTTTAGACTGATATCACTATTTCCCAACGAGCGACTAGACCTGCCTAAGCAATTTTATAAATTCTTAAATCCTACATTGCAAGTCAACACTTTCGAGGGAATTTTGAAAACAAGTAATCTAAATTAAAGAGAATATCAGAAGATATATCACAAGGTGTACTTGGACTTATACTGTCCATTCAAGATACTACAGTAGCAATATTTGCAGACGATACGATCGAGTAGTTCGAGCAGTTGTTAAAAATATTCGGAAGAACAAGCAAACAACCAACCTTTAAAATGCAGTTAAAAACCTGGACTAAACAATGACACATTTTATTAAATAAAGCAAAATCTGTACATGTGAACTTTGCCAATCAAAATACAAACTAGATTCCTAGAAAATTACATTACTAACTAGAAATTTAAAAATCAAATATAAGAAATTTACTGGGGTAGATAGAAATTCTGCTGCATGTATTCCCACCGTCCTTGTGACTCTTGGTTCTTGATGATTTTCTGGTTAAACTGCAGCTAATCCGGTTTAACGTTCCATCTTACGCAGTAGTCAAATCTAACATGGAAGATCGGTCGGCCCATGAGTTCTGCACCCTGGCAGAGAGCATAGTTGTGTTTATGTTCATCACCGATATTAATCTGATGAAAAAGTTCCTTTTGCAAACTGCCCCTATCGGGATTCGATCCCGGTACCCCCCTATCCAAACGCCAGACTTTAACTACTGTATCGTTTGGTCGGCGATCTTGTTATTACGGTTTCAGAGACGCACATATTCGTATTATCGGAATTGATGAAGCAAGTTCTACGTAATGTGAAGGTTTGGAGGGCGCGGTCGGGTCGTGGTGCAGGTTATGTAATCTATGGAATCTACTGTTCTGCGTTTGATTTTAGATGATCAACGAGCTTAGGCCTTTACTGTACATTGTTCCAAGCTGAGATCACGGCTTTAACACTTTCTGCACTTGAGGTTTTAAAACATGACGTCACAGGGTGTATCATCACTTTATCACTGACTTTACGGATATGCTCAATTCGCTGGTTAACCCTATGGTTGATTCGAAAGGGCCTACTAAGAATCCTCATTATGGTTCTAACGGTTTATGGTCGCTTTAAAAAAACATCTTATTCGCATAGAGTTGGTTCCGACCGTCTTATGCGGCGACTGCTTAGAGGAATATGATGACAGTATCCTTTATGTTTATTGTAGCTGTGCTGCTCTTGCCAAGGTACGATTTCTGGCATTCAATTCTCGTTAGCTCAAGTTCAGTTTGCCAAAGAGGCAGAGCGCTCTTGATTGAATCCTTGGTTTGCACCTTTCGTAACATTGAGTACAGAACCCTGTGGGTTCCAGCCAATTAAAAAAGGGGTAATCAATGGTGCTATTTTTCGTTAACCAAAAACTTATTTTTGTTAGATAAATAGTTTTTTTCGAGATATTTGTTGATAATGTTTTAAGTGGAGTACGCGGTATATATACAATACGCAGTAAATAATAGTACAGCTAGGGTTAGTTTGATCTTATTACATTTTATACTAGCGACATCTATTGATATATTGGCAAACTAACTATTTATTCATGTTTTTGTTTTTTCTGAAATATTGAAGTGGGATTTCTTTAATATCGACAATCAAAATAAAATCATTCTAGTTTTACAATTGGTTCTTGACAAATAATAATTATTGTTTTTGACAATATAACATTAATCGACTGGGATTAATTAAACTAATAAAAATTACAAAAAAAATAATACTTTATTTTTATAATAAAATCATTTTTTGCGAATAATCCAATGCGATTTATCGATGAATAGATACAATATATTTTTCCTTGGCTTATTGTATGTAATGCTCTCCCTCTCTCTCTCTGTCTGCGACAATCGGTGTATCGTTTCAAACTTTATTTCGCTAAACGTTGAATATGATCTTTTCACAAATATGGTTACCATGTCTGATAACTTTTTGTTACAGACCGAGTTATAGAGAGAGAAGAGTGTCCATCTGTGCAAATATTCGCATCATACACAGATAATTGATCCGGAGCGCAACAGGTACACATATCACTCTTAATATGTAACTATTTTGTAGAAATTCATTCAGAAATTATGTTAGAAACGTATTTTGACTGCATATACCGAAAAATCTTAAAAAATGGATTAACAATTCAGCCGAGTTGACCGTATTTCCCCTATATATATAAAACGGCGGTTGGTTATCTAATGGCTCATCGTTCAACGTTTTAATTTTATCGTTTTGAATAACCCATTTTGAGATTTCGTCCTCTTTTGACCTTCATGCTTTTCTTTTTAAAATATAATTCCAACCGGGATCCGGACTTCAATAATTTCTAAATTTAAATCTAAGGAAATATTTTTGATATATATTTTGAAATCTGTGCAGATTTTTCTTTAAAAACGTTTGCTTATTGTCGTTTTTAAATCGAAACCGATGTGATCAACGGATTGTGAAAAATTAACCTCCTTCCTTGTTCCGAAGATTAATTATCAAAATTTTTATTTACGTCTATTTGAAAATTAAGTTCAATAACCGATGAAAATATTTGGTAGCATATTAGAAACTGCCGGCTTGGTTCTCGTTTATTCTTAATCAATATATTACGTGTATCTGTGTGTTACATAACGTCTCGAGAAGGCGCATAAAATAAATTTTTCAGACACATTTCGTCTTGCTGTATACATTTTTTATTTGTTATTTCCTTAAATAAGGAACGAGGGAAATTTCTCAGAATTTATTTGTGTAAATGTATTACCAGTCGGTAAACTCGTTTGTTCTAGAGCTAGACAAATTTTCAAATCTCATTCTCGTAAATTTTCTATAAATCCTCTACAAAAAACCGCGACTAGACTACAACATATATAGAGACGATATACGAGTATGAACATAGAATATTTCTTTTAATTTCATTCGGTATGTATCCAAACCGAGGAGATGAAAATCGAATTGGATTGTGTGTGATAGAATGAATGGGGAGCATTTTCCAGCTTTTCTGTATTACTATATACCATAAACGTATATAAAACAGGGAAAAAGGAGTTCTAGAATTTATTTTTCCCGAAAAATATATAAAATAAATAAAGTAAAAATTCCCGACATAAAAAGGATAAAAAACTAAAATAAAAAAACTTTTTTTTTTTAAATTGTAAAGTTCAATAACCGTAGCACAGCATCAGCAGCAACAACAGCAGCAGCAGCATCAAGTATAAAATAACCAAAACCATTCAAAAATATAAAATGAGGATTTTTCGTTATATCCCAAATGCGTCGACTCGAAAATCTTGTCTAGTCGAAAATTTTCTCTTTGCTCCGTCGCATGCTTCTGTGTTCTACCATATATATACGAATATGTATTAGTGCTTTTGATAGGCAGTACATACTACATACATATCTAAATAGCTACACATGATGAATTTTACAATAAAAACTTTTGGTGGAGATTTTATTTTCCTTAGGCCAGTCTTTCTCATCTCATTTCGAAAAGTTTTACTGTTGCTGTACTCTTTCCTTTATATACAGTGGATTAGACAAGTGCATTTTGTTATTTATATTTTCTTGAAGTCAATAAATCATTTTCTAATAAGGAAGAAGACGTTTTCTGTTTTTGTTTGTGGTGTGATTTAGTGAAAAGGTGACATTGAACTTTAAAGATGAGTAGTTTGAAGGTTCGAGTTTAAATTGCTTATTCAAAATATTTCCGTAAACTAGATTTAAATAAATTAGTTATTATCTGCAACGAAGATAAAATCGTATGGTAACCAATTATTTAGGAATGGTGTGCTTCCGACTGTTTATGTGTATAAAAATCGGTCAATGAACTTAAACGAGAAAAAAATGTGTCTGACTAAAAGTCTAGCAGCACATACAATTTTTTTACTACCTAGAATTTACTCATACACATTTAAAAGTACTCGGTTTGCAACAATAAAAATAGTATAGTAGTAGCTGATAGTATTGGTATAGTAGTAATAGTAATCATATTATACATATAGTTTTTTGGGAAACAGGAATAAAATTTGTAGTCTAGTGATGCTGTATATTTTAACAACAACCCAAAGTCTCCTCCATATTTTGCAGTTGCAACTTTACCTTTCCACAGAATCCTCCAACTATATGTATACATGTAGAGTTTATTTTTTGTGGATGTGTTTACTTCTGCCGCTGTGCGCTCTGATCCATTCCTGCTACACCACATTATAAAAACATATCTTGATATAGTGCTGTATAACTTGTTCTTCTGGGTGTGTTATGTTGATTTTTGCTTCCTTATATAGTTATTGAATTTTAAGTATATGTACGTAATAAAACTATTATTATTAAATAATCGTTGTATACTTCAAATGCGCTCCTATAGAAATTATCGTTGTTCGCGTACAAGTGATTGGTTTGCGAGTACGAAGCAAAACTAGAAACGATTTGAAATTTGGAATTGGTAATTCCTGTATTTCTTGTTTATCTAAGAAGTTAGAAGTCTTATTCTGTTTTACTAGTAATACACAAAGCGTCATGCCAAACAATGGGTGTAACTTTGGAAAACAAAGATGTTGAAATTTGTTTGAAGAAAGGACTGGCATAGACATTCTTGTGCGTAGCATTTAGTGCAAAGGTTATTTAGGAATTGAGCTACCACGAATTTGATTCTGTTTGAGCACAGCTTTTTCTTTTTCTTCATCTTCACAATTACGGGTGTAATCATATAAGGAAACTATTAGTCATCAGTTTGCTTGTTTACTTATGTGACTGTGTTCTGTATATGTAGTTATTATTAGTAGATACTATTCGAGCAATATTTCAACAAATAGTCTACTTAGTGAACTGAATCAAGTTATACTTTGGCGTCTAGGTAGTTTATATAATTCTATATTGCCTTAATATAGAGGTGACCTAATCTCATTAATAGATGAGAAGCATTCAGACAGAGCTGATTTCAACGTAAGGAAATGTAATTTTTGCGTTTTAATTAAATTGACTTCTCATATCACGATGAACAGATCCATCCCTCAGGAAGTTAACACCTTCAGGATTCAAACCTACTTCACTGACGCTTTTGAACTTATAATGAAACTAATTCTTAACCAATAAAAACTAACATAATTGTGTATGTGTTGTATTAGAAATATAAACACATTGAGATTTAGATGAATTTGTAAGTTTTTCGTTTTTTTAAATCGATTTATCTATATTGCCTAGTACGCAGCAGAAGTGAAATGAAATTTTACATATAAAAATGATACAAGCGAAAACGAAAATGAAAATTTCAACGCTGGAATTGGTGTTTTTCGTATTAGAATAAAAATGTCTCTGTTTACACATTTTTCACTGCATTTTTATTTGCAGGTTCGACAAAAGTAGCTAAATTTATTTCGTCAGTTATTTTTATTTACTGTTAAGAAAATTCAATTATAAAAAATTTTTGACATGAAGTTATTAAAAAATTGTAATTCATAATATGAAGCTGTCTGCGTTAAAATTTTACGAAAATCGACTAAGTTTTCATGGAATAATTTATCTGGTTAATTTTGGAGACCAGCGAAAATTTAATTTTACGTCAACTTTGGTAAGTTGTTGTGGGTACATCAGCGAAGTTTTCTGAATTAGTACAACCATTTTACAATCGGCGCGCGAGTCGTTTCAACAAATCAGTTTATTTCATATTGGTTAGCAGTAGTTCGTGTGTTTTCGGTGTATGCTTGACAGAATTGAATTAAATAAAATACAAACAGCAACATTTCAGTTCGTATGTATAACATAACAAATGGTGTCAATCGTGAATTTTAATTGCCGGCTGATATTACATGATAGATATTACACGCATTTTCTTTGCTTTTTCAAAATGAATTTTTAATTGTCGTCACAAAGCATTGCTTTCACTGTTAAATCAATTATAAACGACAAGCAATTAGTCGATATTTACATCAAGCACGAAGAAAAGGGCATCACGAGCTTCAGAAATAGACAAGCCGCGGGAAACAAGACTGGAAACCGCTCGAGCAAGCAATGTTGCCTCTGAAATAGTTTACCAATGGGAAGCGAGACCAGAAACCGTTCGAGTATGCATTGCTCGATCTAAATGAAAACTGCACGTTCATTTAAATCTTGGTGCATACCATTACGATGCTAATTATGATTACGTGTTGGTGTCAGGTGACACAAGCTAATCGAAGCATTTCTGGGCACACATACGCAAGTACAATCCATGTTTCTAAAAGATATCGTCCGGTGCAAAAAATATCGTGCACGAGAATTACGTGCCATTACGTAGTTTTACTTTCTCCATTCAATCAAATTTGCTAAGTTTATGTTTGCAATTATTGAATATTTATAAAACATAAAATAATTAAATCAATAATTTTCAAGATGGTCTATTATTATGTCACATGAGGACATTTCTCAACATATCTCGTCTGTCTCTTCTCTTTCGTCAACATTTTCCGCTTGCTACTTATAATCATGTTGGCCACATTCGATTGTTACAGCCTTTTAAAGCGATTTAAAGTTACAAACTTTATTCTCCAACACTTACAGTATTCATTAGTTTCACTTATTCACTGATCACTAATTTACTTTTACTGCTCGCTTTTACTGTTCACTACTTTTTCACACTGTTTGCTTTTTAACTTGCAATGTACACTGGTTAAATTACAACTGTATCTGCGTGTCAAATTGCTCGCGCTTATGTACTTGTCTATCGCTGTTCGAGATTATTCGTTTTATTGCATACGGCAGTGTGTGTGTTAAGCACTTTTATGTAGTTGTGTTCGCGAATATAACGCCCGTTGTTAATTCCAGTATTTTTCATGATGATTACCGCTGCCGTTTACAATTGCTTGCGTTATCTGCATATTCCTCTTCACTTGGAATATCAATCTAAAATCCAATTCCCAATCAGTGTTGGAGGAACGCTTGATCCGACAACATCGTTACGGAAGCAGTTACATCTTTTATTATTCCCATATAATCATGTGGCATATAATTTCAAAGGTCTTGGAAAAAACACCAATTTTGTAATGTGTGCTTTAGTTCACAAATCCACCATTTTGGCGTTGGTAGCTAATTATTGAATTATCATATACTATATATTTCTCGTATATTATTGAAAAATTCTTAAAGAATATCGTAAATTTTTCTGAAGCATCATAGTATTCAAAACTACCGTTGTAGCGCTGGAAGCAGTTCATTTTTTTTAGCGATTTATTTTACAAATTCAGCGTTTCGGCGCTGGTGGCAAATTATTCCTTTGGTATAAAATATATACGTATTCCTATTCATCATTATAAAATTCTCGAAGAATGTCACAAAATAAGTTGAATCACGTTAGTACACAAAACTATTGATGTGGCGCTAGAAGCAATTACATTCAGACATTTCAATAAATTCATGTGATTTAAAAACCATTCTTGGCAAAGCAACAATTTTATTACCAGCACTTTAGTTCACAAATTCACCGCATTCTCGCTGGTGACAAATTAATCCTTTGGTATAGACTATATAATAATACTACAATATAATATAACATCATGTTTTAAAATTTTTACAAAATCAATCAGAAAATTTTTCTGAGTTGTTTATTCTCAGAAAAGTTTTTCTTCATATACAAATATTTGTTACCAAATTTTATGCAAATCAGAATTGTTTTAATTTTTCAATTCATTGTGTATCATAATTTTTAAAATCAATCGTGTATTAAGAGTATGTTTTCCTGAGTCATTTTACGATTTTCGTACTGGAAATGCTTCCCAATTTTCAGTGAATTTTTCCGATTTGTCAATTTCTGTAGTTCTGATTACCTTGTGATCTTATGCTAGCGATTTATGGATTCTACCTTTTATATTTTGTCAAATCTTGATTAATTATGATTTTTAACATTAACTTTTTGTCCGTTTTCTTGTATTTTCAGGTATGTAGTCATCCATATTTAATTAAGTTTGTCACTAATTGTACATGTAAGTACCTTCTTCGCTTATCTTAAAATAATTGATATCGAACTAAACTTTATACGAATGTAAATTGTGGATGCGCATAGATTACAGATACGACGAAATGCATGCTGATAAATAATTCAAACTGTTGTTCGGATTTTGCTCGAGTTAAGTTTTTTTTGTTTATACACAAACGTATTTTGCAAACTGTGGATTTCTAGAATCGGGATAACAATTTGTGGGAATATTTTTTGTTTAGCTCATCCTGTATTCAGGATTTTTATAGTGTACGAGAAATATATGTATGTATCAGTAAATGTGCAGGTGATTTTTTGCCGGTTTCATTAAAATACAAAAAACAAATGTTTTTTTGTCGTGTGGAGTGTTTTCAATTTTATCCCGCTGTTACGGTGTTACGGAATTTTCAAGAATCCTAAAACAAAAAATGTTTGTGTGTGTTTGATTTGTTTTAAACTAAATATAAATAAAAAGGTTAGCCAGTTTTTTTGTGGACTCAGATGTTGATGTTATTAGTTGTGTACGGTCTTCTTAGATGCACATACTTGGATATACGAGTTCATATATATGTTGTCAAGATGATGCAAGCTACATAAGAAATTATTGTTTGAATTTTGCCAAGATTGAAATATTTATTTCACAAAGTTGCAATTTTTAGTATAATCTTTATAAAGATTATAACAAGAATAAGATGAAGTCGCATATTATACTTTTATTTATAAGGGGTCGATGACATTATTTTTCGGCAACACATTTTTATGTGTATCTTTTTCATGATCTTGATGATGACGACTGTCTTATTGTTAAGAAATAATATACATTTTTATTTTATTTTGTTAAAATTTGGATTTTGTATGCATCTACCCGAATCGTATTCATTTTTCTTAAGATTAAACGCGTGCACTGGTATGAATTGCTTTTGACACAAAATATTAATAATAATAAACAACAAATTTGTGTGCAGGACAATAACCGAATATAATTTGTAAATAATTTATTTTCATTAAGTTGATCCGAGTTTCCTTTTTGAAATGTGTTGCGCGAGACTTAAAAATTAAAATTACTTGCTCGTATATTAATTAACCTTTTGAGATGATGGATGTCGTAATTCGGTATCAAATATATAAATCTTCCTACTTAACGTATCGTTTTCTATTGTTAAAATTTATGGGGCGGTTTTTGAGGTTTTGTTTTTAATTACCAATCGTTAGATCACAATAATTGTGGTTCATCATCAAAATGATTTTAAGAAAATCATAACCACAATCACAGAGAGTTGCGATAATATTTCAAGTAGAATAATATTATTAATAATGAATTTCCGGGTTAGTTGGCTTATAGAGTATCATCGCAAATTGACCGCAATAAACACCCTAAAGTTCTAATTTAATTAATTTTTTAACCAAAATTCAAGTGTTTTAATAATAAGAGAAACAAATCCCTTTCGTGTGCATCCCCTCCAATATCTAAGCACATCAATTAACCAATCATACAGTTATTCAGAATGACACTCCACATCCTCGATAAAAACTCGGTCGTTACATCAGTAATTGTATCCATATTCCTTTAACAAAAAGGTTGTGACAAACAATTTTCAAAGGGTAACAATGTTCAATCCCTAAATGTGCAAAACAATCAAACAGGTTAGAGAACGCCCATTTAAAGCATATTACAAATAATCTAGACCACGCTACACGAAAACGCTCTATAACACATTCTACGACTGTTTTCATTCACCAAACAAACCACCACTCGTTATTATAACACCACCATGTACAACACGATTAATTTACCCGAAAAATTCTAGCCGTCCTTACCTCACGCAACTAATTATTGACCAACAACACAAGCATTCCTTACTACTTCTACCATAATTCCAAATTCGTTATGTTGTCTTCCACAACGAGTAGTCAGTATCTTTTCATACGTTAATGATCGTAGGTTCGAATTCGTTGCCTCATTTTTTTATATTCTTTACTTCCTTTCTTATTCGCTGCTAACCTTGTTGATTATGGTGTTTTTTGACTAAATGACTGTCCTCTCGATTAGCTCTGATCGGGGTGAATCGTATTACTTAAGCTTTTTTCATAAACTTTAAGATCCCAGTAATTTTTGGTCGAAATTGGTCCATCGGAAGTGGTAGCTTCCCAAGGAGCTTTTTCGTAAAGTTTTCGCTTTACTTCATACTAAAGCTTTTTCCATAAATTGAGAGAGCTACAGCTCCTTACAGCTTCTTTAGGAGCTTTTTCAATTATTCAATGCAGATTAAATTTTTAACAAGGGTTGGCCTTGTTGGTTTTCTGAAATTTAAGCAGGAATAATGATTTTTGATTAACAAGGTAATTTTTATCACAAATCCGATAGGTTCAATTTTTCGATTTAGAAACTAAGGTACTGAGAAAAACAAATTTCTTTTTTAGTATCGATATTTAAATAACCCTAAATGTTTGTCCTGGTTGTTTGTTTAATAAGGTTGAGTACCGTAATTTCGTATAATTTGCTTACTAAACTTTACTTATATTGTTTCTATGTGCTGGTGTAAACATTGCATATTATAATAAATTATTAACCACTTATCTTGGACATCCTTTTCATTTCGTAATTTGCCATCTTGTGACAGTAAATTTTCCATAAATAATCATCATTGCGGCGTAAAAATAAACTTATCGTTTGACGTAATTTTTCGAGCGATAAAAATCGAAATTTTTAACATTTTTAGATTAAATTTTACATTTTCTACGTCATTTTAAGACTATTCTTGATAATCATGAATTAATCCCTCGATTTTATGTTTCTTAACATCTTGATGCAATTTTTTCGCTGTTTAGAGGTAAAATGTTGAAATAATTGATTTGTGCGTTTCAAAAAAACGATAAACTTTGAAACCTAACCATAGACAAATTAAACATTTTATTTGGATAATCATGTATTAATCCCTCAATTATAAATCAAGGGTTCATGCTAAATAAATAATTAGGTGAATTGGTAATATTTTATGGCCAAAATCTGATTTTTATTAAAGATCGTATTTGACAATTTAAGTACCATATATACAGCCTTAAGTGTGGTGTATTCGAGATCAGTTAAACTCCTCAATTTTTTTAATTTTATTTAAATTACAATTCAAGATCGTAGATCCAAAGTATTATGGTTAGGCAGTTGTGTTTTTCTAATGGGTTTGGCAGGGTATTTAATGAGAATTAAAATTTTAATTTTCAAATATGCCTTCGATGAATTATGAAGTCATTCTAAATTTTCAGGTATTTAGCATCTCCTTTAGTGATATTGCCCGATTACTGCCTTAAGTTAAAAAATAAAATATTTATTTTATGGTACACCCTGTCTCACCGATTAGAAAATCATGTAATTGTTTAAAGATACTGTTTTGAATCTATCACTGATACTTATGCTAAATGGCAGGAGATGACATACTGTCAGACCTGTTAGGAAATCATATAAATCATATGTTAACTGTAAGAACACACATTTGGTTCTAAGCAGTCCGGCAAAATGACTGAAGTTGATATTAAATGCATGGAAATTACAAGAATAGCTTTGGTTGCTTTTGGGCCTTACACCAATAAAAAAATTATTATTTTTAAGTCATTGATCGGGTGCCAGAGCCTTTAGAAAATCATATAATTGCCAAAGTACATTCTTTTGGGCCTAATTAGTCCAGTAATATTACTGAAGTTGATGCTAAATGTCTAACGAATACTTAGAGTGTACTTGGATTGTAATTCTTGAACAATTTAAATATTTCATACTAGTGGGAATTTTTAAAGAGAACCCTTTACTGATACTAATACAGTAAGTTTGCTGTTATTGTATTGTTTGGATGTGGTCCGTTTTAGCGTTAGTAGAAAATTCTTACTTTATTATATACCTGTTGGAATATTCGGCCACCAAATCAGATCAAATTTATTTTTTGCTACCACGTTGTCTTTAGACACGTAGCTTTTTGAATTAAGACCATTTAAGGATGAAAGAAGTGCGAACGGTAATTTTGAAACAATTTTCAAGACATATGATGAAAATTGTTTTAAAATTGCTAATCGCACTTCTTTTATCCTTGAATAGTCTTAATTCTAAGAATCACGTATCTAAATACCATATGGCGGCAAAAACAAAATATAATTGATCTAGTTTTCCCTTTCTGGCTGAATATTTAAGTAAAGTTAACCTATAAGTGTAGGATCCTAAATTAAATATTTGCTAAATTTCGTGTGAAATTGAGGAGGTGAGGTGAGGTTACCAAAAGGTCTGGCAGTTTCGTCTGGCGTTGAACATGGCAATTAATAGTAGCCGTCTGTGTGTGTCGCTCTAATAAAGCTTTAATATCTTGAGATATCTTCTAACATGATATGGATAGCGTTGGCGTTCATTGTTTTCACAGCCGGTTAGTGTAGCCTCCATAGATTATCAATCTTGAGCTTTTTTTTTGTTATTGTCTCGATCTTCGTATAACAAGCTGACTGTTATTTGACTGAATTGGTATTGTTTAGGTATTCCATTAAGAAATATTTGAATTAAAATTGTTGCGTTATATTCGAAATTATCCAATATATACGATATATTGAAAGTCAGACACAAATCTGGCATCATCAGTTTTTCCATTTCATAAAATGATTTCACGCCCTCTAATTTAATCCTCTTAATTAATAAAGGCACATTTTACGCTACCCAGCCATAAAGTACCATATGACAGACCAATTAGCCACGAGCCAATGAGTTTTTGTCGCAAAAACTTTTTGATTTAATTTGAATAAACAAACTCAAGCAAATCTGCACACAACCTTTATTTTACATTCTGAATTAAACAAAAAAATATTGAAGGAGATGTAAACAACAACAATGCCAAAGTAAGCAAGTTAAATCAAATATTGACTTAAAATTGACTAGACAGAACGTCTCAACCATCATATAAGCATCACAATTGAATGAATATCGTAGCATCGAGTCATGTACTATAAAATACATTGTAAGTCAAGCAGGCAGTGACCTTTTCTGTGTGTGTCGCAGATATTTGTACATTGAATGTGTGCTTTGTCATTGGTCTTTAAAAAAATTTCTTTACCTTTCCGCTATATACGAGTACCATGTATCCCCATACGTCGTATATGTCGACAGTATCTTGATCCGAATTATACATAAAGTACGCGCATGCAGTCCATTTACGTACATAAAAATAAAAATCTTATATAATTTATTTTGCTTAATTTTTAACATTAGAATACTTCGTACCTTGTTTAAAGTATCGTACAACTGTAAAACTTGGTCGCCAAAGTGTTAATTTTTTTCGCCACATATCAACCCATTCCCGTTTTATCCACACATTTTGTTTTACAATATAAGATGCTATGATCACGATGATTGCAATGATGATAATGATGATGATGGGTTCAAAGAAATGTAATTTAACTTGAACTTTTCTTCGTTTTATTTCAATTTTTTTTAAGACACTATAAAAATGGTGTCTGTTTATCATTTTCTTCTATTTTTTGTTACTGTTAGCTCTGTGCTTTTTCAATTTTTATCAAATCGTATAATGAAAATAAAATGAAAATCCAACAACAAATTTGTTCCTCTCTAAATAGGTTTGTTGACTTTATAATTTTTGGCTGGATGATTGTATACATAATATACAAATAAAAAGCTTTTAAAATGAGCTTTCTCGATTTTTATGGTTAGGTTATGATGAGACGGGTAAATTGGATGCGAGCCCAATTTTTTTGTTAATATTATTGAGTGTTCGGCATGTTTGGTATTTTTTTTATTGAATGTTCTCGACACACCCGGAAGTGTAAATAAAAGTTTATTACTGTCCTGTTTCGCACATAGAACGGCGGATCCAGACAATAGTGTCGGGTGGTGGTGTACTCACATAATATATAGATTGGGATTTGTAAAAACAAAATTTTTGTTGAAAAATAAATTAAAAAATTTGATTGGCTATTCGAATCGGGTCCCCCTTTATATAATAAACATCATCGCAGCGTACATCAACATAATTATAGACGTTGATTTATGCAAAAGAATTATTACCAATAAAATTATATCTGTTTGTATTGTCTCGCAATTTCTGTTGGAGTTTTATCTTTTAATTGAGGATGAGTAGGAGTTGTCTAAATAGTAAAACGTATCATTGTGTTGTTGTTAGTTGCTTCCTTCTGCTATTAGTTGCTGTACTGGATTACTAATAAGTCATTTGTCCCTGGTGCACAGAGCTTTCGCGAGGTTCAAGTTGGTTGAGTTGGAAATTGTAAATAATTTTATGAACATTATATGCAGATCTAACCTTGCGTTCTCGGCGGTCTCAAATCCATTTTGGTTTTTTTACCGGCAAAAACTTCAACTCAGCACCATTATTTACCACCGTGAAATTTTGGACAGCTGAATTTAAACGTGGCTGTACTAGGTTGGGTGACGATCAACGTTCGGGACCTCCAAAAACTACAAGCACTGACAATAATATCGCTCAAGTTCACTAAATGGTGCTAGACAGCAGTCGAATTAATATTAAATAGATAAAATAGACCATCCGCGCATTGGGTGCCGCGTTTTTTACTTTGAGCCAGAAACGTGTTCGTATGGACATTTACAACGCTGTGTTGGTGCAGTTTAGGTGCAATAAATCAGAGTTTTGGTGCCGGTAATTACTGTTGATGAAACTTGAATATACCATTACACTCCAGAATCAGAAATATAGTCAAAACAGTCCACCGTTAAGGTGGAATCGGCTCAGAAAAATCAAAGGCTGTTCCTTCGGCTTTTTAAAGTGATGGCGACTGTTTTCTGGAACAGTCATTGAATTATCTTAATCTATTATCTTCAAAAAGGGAAAACGGTTACAGGAGCATACTATGCATCATTACTTGACAAGCTGCAGGCAGAAATTGTGGAAAACAGCTACGTTTGCAGAACAAAAATCTTGTAAATGATTTAGTTCTATTAAATTACCAATTTTCCAGAACCAAATTGTGATATATTCCAATTTCGTTATAAAAACCGAAATCCATTTCAATGGTTTGAGAAACGTTCAACTTAGTCATTTTTCAAAAATACATTCGAAACTAACATTAAAAATTCTATTTTACGATTCAAAACCGAGGTTACCTCACCAAAGAATCTAACGTTGTTCTACTTTTCCTGCAAATAGTTATATAGAAAATATTAATAAATGACTTAGTTCCACCCCAGTTCACAATATTCCAAAACTTAGTAAAAAAATCCTTTCAAAATCCCACTTTTATCCACTATACCAATTTATCGATCATTAAATGACCTATTTCCGTCCCAGTTGGTTACGTTCTAGAACCTCCTCCAAAATTATTTTATAGTCACATTGCTATCCAATTGGCCATGTTTCAAAAAAATAATATTAAAATTCTTTTCCATCAATCCATTTTTATCACACCAAATTTCAACTATTACAAAATGTCGTAGTTCTGTACTAGTTGAGAATGCCAGAACTACCTCCAAAATTAGTTTTACAGTCTTATTTCCATCCATCGTACCCAATTTAGAGTGTTAATAATTAATAGCAACGAACGCAACGTCGTGCAACATGGCGCAACATTACGCAATGTGATTCAACATAAAACCTGACATCTGCGGAACATGCCGTAATACCTTGCAACATTGTGCAACATGGCGCAACATGGTGCAACATTATGCAAGAGGACGGTCTTATTTGAGATTGGATCCCTCTTCAAAAATTTTCAATCAAATCGTCCAAGTCGAGAAAAATAGTATAAAGGGGGATTCCGTAAACAAATTTTTCCGACTTCTGGGCTCGTAGCAATCACACACACGAAACCTCCATCTCACCAATTTTTATCAAGATATTTCGAGTCGAAAAAAATAAAAATAAAAGATCTCGGACGACCCTAAAAGAATTTTCCGAAATCCGGACTCACTTGCTGTGTGTTTTATTTTCTATTCGGAGCGGACATTGAGAGCTGATGAGAAATTATCTATTCGACCTTTATCTAAAATCTATTCGACCTTTACCTCCTCTAGAAGCATCTGCATCTAGCTTCACTTGATTATGTAACGTTTCGAATTGTCAAATAGACTTTTGTTGTGTCTGGCAACCTGTCGTTTTGAATCTTTAACAAAGGTTGCTGTCAGTAAGAGATGTGAGAACTTTTTCATAGGTAAAATTTCAACGAAAGAATTTTATGTCATTCACACATTTTCTATAGCTTGGAGATAGTTTCGAAAACTTCCAATTTAATTCAAATTCCATTAAACGGGCTGCTAATGATCTGAAATATGTCAATTGGCATTTAATTTGAAATTGCCCAGCAAGTAGAAAGGAGCTCCCGGCAGCGGGCTACGTTGAGGAATAATTTTATTTCTTATTTCTGAAGTATTTTTTTTTATTTATTTTTTTTTTGAGCTTTTTTTCATAGTAGCCTTTCCCCAGCCATCGAATTAGGGGCAATATGACCCTAATAAGTATGTGGAGCTAAATAAATTTCTACCTTTCCTTTACTTTGTTTTGGATACACAGTTGAATTAAAAAACGCAGTTTATTCTTAAAAACACTGATTGCACCAGCATTCAAGTTAAGAAAAATCACTGCTCGCTCCGGATACATCTATGGGGCGCTAATAAAAGACCACGGCAACTGTTATCGACTTCTAAACCAAGAAAACCCATTCTGGGAAACCATAAAAGTTGGTTTAGCAAAATCGTGCGAGTAAAGAAAATGAGCAAGAGCCCAACCGAGGAACCCACTAAACAAATTTTCTCGAAAGCAAAACCCATCGCAATCGATTCCTGCTATTACGACTACCAATCCCCCTTTCTTTAAAGTCTTTTGAACTGAGAAGAAACGAATTGAAAATGGAACCCGTGTCACATCGGAGGAGAGATTAGCTATATGCGGAGATGCTCCTGATTATTGATAAACATTTGGTTTTGCTACTGTTCACTTCCAAAGTCTTCTTGCGTAGCGTTCGAGCTGTATGAAAATGTCCTTGACATCGCTAGGTCTTCAGCCAAGAATATAAATATACAGCGCGAAGTTTCAAGGTTGCGTTTCCTTACTACGTAGTTGACCGCCAAATTGAACAGCACAGGCGCGAGTGCATCTCCCTGACGAATACTATATGTTATCTTAAAGGAGTCTGATGCAGTTCCTTGGATTACGATTCTACATACAGACACCGAGAAGCGAGTTTCTCTGGAATTCATAGACACATGAGCGCGGGCTTTAGGCTCTCGCGGTTTATACTATCATATACCTGTCGGAAATATATTGCTATATGCTTATATTGTTCTCTCGATATTTTTTTAAAATCATCTTCATGGTGAAGTACTGGCCCGTGGTTCTTTGGTTGGGACGAAAACATTAATACTCGCCTACGATAGGATCGTATACATTTGATGCAAGAATAGTGCCTCCGAGCTTAATCAATTCTGCGAGGATATCGTCGAGACTGGGTGCTTTTCCATTTTTCAGTCACTAAAGCTGCTTCCACTTCCTCTACTGTGGGATATTCGACAAAACTAATGGGGTTCACTTCGTCATTCCGATTTTACAGGTTCTAGAAGTAGTTTGCCTTACTGACAGAACATCAGCTACGTCATGCTTCTTCGATGGAAGTTTTTAGTGAGATTCCTGGCGTTAGTAAAACAACCTCTTAAGTTTCCTTGTTCCGCTTGAAAATCGACGTTTTCGAAGTCCGCGATTTTTTTGTCGGAGGTATTTAGTCGCAACTTTGCTGGAACGAAATTATTCTGCTAGAGTACTTCTAGTGCTACAAGCAAACCACTTTTCACAAAGCTTTTGTTTATTTTCGACGACCAGGCGGCACTGATCTTCGAACCAATTATTGCGGGATCGCAGCGGTCTGGCGCTGATTTGGTATTGATTTTACGAAGCCAATAACTCGCAATGAGTAATCAGAATTTCCCTACATCGCTTGATTCATTTAGAGTTACTCAGAGTGCTAGAATTACTATGAGGAGGTATAAATCTCGGATTTTGCTCGCCTTTATAACTTAATATCAGAAAAATAGTTTTTCATATTTTGAGCTTGCAGTGGTAAGGCTAACTTTGGTAGCATACATATAACTTACGTAAGTGGCCAGCATTAGCCGTCTGTTAAATTTGAACAAATGGTAAATTTTCAAAATTTAGGTGTTAAATAAAACAGGAAATCTCTTAAGGACGAGTATTTCTTATATGTATGTTAAGGATGGTGGCAAAATGTAATAAAAGATTGATTCTAACGAGCATATTATCATTTTATTATCTTTGCAAACTGTTCTGAGGCGAGGATCTCCCAACTCTTTCGCGGTTCGCTTTCTCGTCCTTACTTTTACTCCGTTGCCAGCCAATTCGAGGACCAACTTACTTGAAGTGTTACCAACTTCAGACTGTCATTGCTGTCAAAGTGATGACAGAGCGCTCAAATTTAAACTAATGACAGTTCATTCCATTGATTATAAGCGTACAAAAGCATTTTAGTGGGAAATATTCAAAAAAAAGTTATCCGCAACGGAATTCAAAAATAATAGTGTGATTGCTCTATATTTGGCTGGAAAACCACAGCCACAGATTGTTAACCAGTTAAAACATCTGCATGTGAAAACGCCATGGTGGTGGACCGACACGCACTGCAATATCGCCGGATATCATTCGGAAGGTGAAGACCAAATTGGCTCGGAATCCGCCCCGTAGCGGCAAAAAAATGGCTCGTGGGGCGAACATTTCGCTCGAACGGATGCAGCACATATTGAAAGATCATCTTGGACTAACGGCTTTAAAATTCCATAAAACAAATGGTCCCACCAATGCTCAAAAAAAAGTTAGAGTGGAAAGAGCAAAGGAGTTGTTATGCTTGCACGAAAGTGGCGATTTGCCGAATTTGGTTTTCTCCGATGAGTCACCGTTCGTTATTGAGCAATATGTGAACAAGCAAAACGACCGGATTGACTTGCCCAGCCGTTCTACTGAAACTACTACTTGGGCCAACGGATTGCCACTCGAAACCAAGCGCCGCCGATGGTGATGGTTTGGGTCGCCGTAACGGCCGAAAGCCGTTCACTGCTCGTTTTTTTTAACCGTGGTATCAAGATAAATGCTCAAATTTATCGGGATCATGTGTTGGAGGGAGCGTTGAAGTCTTGAGCATAAAAACTTTTTGGCCGCAAAGCCTGGACATTTCAGCAGGACTCGGCGCCGAGTCATAAAGCGTGCATCAATCAAGATTGGCTGAGAAACAACGTTCCGCGGCTCATTTCCACTGCCCAATGGTTCCAAATTCACCGGATGCAAATCCGCTAGATTTCTCGGTTTGGGGTATTTTGAAGAGCTAGGTTGGGACAAAAAAATACCAAAGTGTCGATTATCTCAAGTAAGCGCTTCGCCGGGAATGGGCGAAAATACCGGAAAGCACTTTCGTGCTGCATGCAACAGCTTTGTCGGCCGTTTGGAGGCCATAATCGCGGCTAGGGTGGCCCAATCGAAAACTGCTAATGCAATTCGAAAATTTAAATATTTGTGAACATTTTTTACTTTGATGCAATAAAATTCATCAAAAAATAAAAATTTTGTGGCGTTTTGTTTTGGTAACACTTCGGGTCAGCCACCCTGTATAAGCTCAATATGCTCGCCCATAACATTTAGTTGGTTTCTTGTTAGATCACTATCATGTTTGATAATGTTTATAGTGACATTGATAATTGAGGTTTGTTTTCGAGCTAAATTGATCAATGTTTCGCTTTTACCAGGTTTGTTATTAATTGTTCATAACGTTGTGCATCTCGTTCATTCAAAACACTAAATAAATCTCCCATCACATATTCCACCGTATCCCCGAACCCACGTGTTACTCGTCTTCGTTCTCTTGTTGGAATTCTGAATTACTTGGTTCGCCTTTCTAATATTTTCCAGATCGTGATCAAATTGTTTAATGGTAGCAGGGCAAATACCGGGATCATATGTATGATTATTACTCTCTTGGCAGACGCGGTTCAATTGCTTATAATGTGCATTCATATTTTTCAGTTCCCCTTCAAATTCTCTGCGATCATAGTAGTTGATTATGTTCCAGTTGGAGGCAAGTGGGTTAATTTCAGCATGTTTTTCAAAATATAATTCTGGTTGGTGGTTAAGGTATTCAATGCTATATTTTGTTTCATTTGCCGTCTCTGCACTTGATGCGCAGAATAGTAGGCCCAAAATGCATACCAAATAAAAGATAAGATTGGCACAAGATAGTTTCGCGGATTGAAAATGAATTATGAAAAATCAAGGATCACACACCACCGGCAGTGACACTTCCTGGTTATCATCTCACTGGTATTTATGAAGTTATGACAGTAAATGCAAGAGTTATGGCATCCATCCGGTACATTTGGTCGTTTTCGCCCATTTGGGTTGAAATAGGGACTGCGTACATGACATCGGAAATAAAAAGCATCACACTCGCTCTCGTACTCAAAACCAATCAAATTTCGTGAAATGTTTATTGCCCCGCCTACTAGGTCCACACTCGAGTGAAATTAACTTTGTTGTTTTAAAACGTTCAGTAGGACACCATGTTATTTTTTCCGAACTAACTCCCGATGTCATGTACGCAGTCTAAGGCTATGTGGTTTTGAGATGGTCACACTCATGCATTAATTTTAGGAAAATTAGCAAAAATAACTTGATTGTACCTTTTGAACTGCTCGCCTTATGACTAACAGTTTATATTGTCAATTTTCATTCAATGCGACATACATGACTCGGAAGTAATTGATAAACATGCAACCAATTAATCCACCTTCAACTAACCGGCTTCAATCCATTCAAATTTATGTAGTCGCAATTAAACATCACCCATGATATTTTCAATGTCTCGTTCGCGATTTATTTATTTTATAATTTAATCTTTCAAGTACTCCCTACACACACACTTTAAGGTTAACTTTCACTTAACATTCTGCCACATAACCATACATTATTTGTTCGTATGATACTGTGCTTAAAATAAACCAAAAGTTGCGTTTTGCAAGTAACAAACATGAAAATGAAATTGAAATTTATTACAACCAACCGACCGAAATAAAATAAAGAAACAGGAAAATCCAAAAAAAAATCGCGCAGTTTCACATCCATGACCCAAATAATATTTCGCGATTTTTTTTTTGCTGTACGGCATATCCGAGTTAATCTGTATTGATTTGAAATAATTTTCAAATTGGTTTGAGTACCTCCTAAGCTAATCGACTATCGTTGCTCTAATTTCTATGTCGCTATATACAAAAATGACGTAACGACAAACGATTTCGTTGGGGTTATAAAATTTATTGCACACAAATACACAGACAGACTGGCATTAATTGAATTAAATTAATAAAAAAAATTGGGTTAAATTGAAAAATATTTTTGACATGAATTCATTCTGCGGTTGATAAATGCTAAAAATTAAAATAGAATTTAACACAATTTGATTAATTGTGAATGGCATAAATTATTGTCAAACTTAATTGTTGAATTCTAAAATTATACTTAAATTGTTTGCGGTTTGGAACTGGCATTTCATGTCATAAATCACACATTCGTATCCAATCTGATGGGGTTAATAACAAATTTATATAGGCGGATTAAAAGTTGAGGTTCAATTAGGTGCGACCCCGGCAGTTATTTATGTAAGATTAGTTATTTCCCTGGTTTGGTTGATACAAGAACAACAAAATTTCGGGAATAATTTCTTAATCTACCTCCTAAATTCCGTTCACGATGAGTGGTGTACCGATATAATCTTACTTGGTTAATTTACGAAATTTCTAAGCATCGAAGCCCTAAATAAGTTCAATAAAAATATTAGCTTAGAACAAATAATTTTTAGTTGTGAGGTACCAGTATCTTTATAAAGGTGTTATCACACGAAAACGGCCGGATTCTGTCTTTATCTTCTTCGAGTTTTTTGAAGCTTGGTGAAAATATTCTCTATATTCAAGAGATTCCAAACCGATTTTAATAAATGAGCACTTGTAATGCTAGTGAAGTTAGACATAAGTAGAGTAGCACAAAATAGTTCAGCACAAGTTTGAAAGCATGAACTTTTGAAGATAGTACTAAATTGTTCCTAAACAATATCTGTGTGTGAGTATGTGGTGTCATGTCCAGACGGTTTGTCCGATCGGGACGAAACTTAAATTTAAGCTTTTTTCATTAATTCTCAGATCTCAGTGATTTTTGGCCGTCATCGGTTCACCGGAAGTGACAGCTTCCGTACGAGTATAGCAAAAGTATAGCATTTATGAGAAAAACGATTATGAACTAAAGGATTTTAAATTAAATTTGCAATAATATCAGTCCAGCTCATTTTCAAAATTTAACCGGAAATGTCGGTTTTTGACAAAACAATTTTTCAACAAAAATTTGGTTCTGTACCGCCCAGGCAGATTGATTGATCGGGCTGAAACTTCTTACTTAAGGTTTTTCGTAAATTGGGAGATCCCAGTTAATTTTGGTCGAAATCGAACCACCGGAAGTAAGCTTCTATAGAAGCTTTTCCATTTTTTGCAAATATTTTTAAAAGTGCAGCTTTTACGAGAAAAACGATTATGAATTAAAAAAATCTAAATGAAATTTGTAGCAATACCGGTCTAGAGCAGTTTTCCAAAATTTAAGCGGAAATGACGATTTAAGACAAAAACCAGTCTTCCAAAAAAAAAAATCTGCCCCTCTACTGCCAGATGGACTGATTAATCAGGATGAAACTTCGTTCCTAAGATTTTTCACGAATTGGAAGATCTCAGTGATTTTTTGCTGAAAACGGTCTCCCGGAAGTGATTGGAGCTTTTGCAACAATAGCGTTCTTCAAAAATTTTCTTAAATCTAAGCGGAAATTACGATTTTTAACAAAAACCGTTTTTCAACAAAATTTCAGCTTCTGTAGAGCCCAGATGGACTGATTGAGCGGGATGCAGCTGCATACCTAAGGTTTATCCATAAATTTAGAGATTTCAGTGAATTTTGTTCGAAAACGGCCACCGAAAGTAACAGCTTCCATTGGAGTGTTTTTCGTTTTTCCACCGGAAATGACAGCTCCAATAGAAGCTTTTCCGTTTTTTGCATGTATTTTTAAAATTAAACCACTTATGAGCTAACAGATTCTAAATTAAGTTTGCAACAATACCGGTTCAAATCAGTTTTCCAAAATTTAAATGGCGATTTTTGTCAAAACTCTGTTTTTCAGTAAATTTTTTGACCCTGTACAGGACTTATACGAGTATGAATACGGATTGATTGATCGGGATGAAACTTCATACTTAAGCTTTTTTCATAAATTGTGAGATCCCAGTGATTTTCCGGAAGTGTCAGCGTCCATAGGAGCAAAAAAACAAAAATAGAACAAAGAAAAACAATTTGAATATCAGTGAGACTAGCTTTATTGGACAGATAATTTTATGCCATTAATGCTTGAATATGATTTCGATCATGCGGCCGCCACGGCAGGCGCATACATGGCGTAATCTGGAGGTCCAATTTTCGATCACTTTTCGCAGCAATTGCGACCGTATCTCGCTAATAACTCGCCGAATATTGTGTTCCAAGTGTTCAATCGTCTCTGGTTTATCGGTGTAGACAAGTGACTTAACATATCCCCAAATAAAATAATCAATGGAGTTAGATCACACGATCTCGACCATTACGTGTAATTAGTCTTTCATCAAATGTTTCTTTGAGTAAATTAATTGTATCTTGCGCTGTGTGGCATGTGACACCGTCTTGTTGGAACCACACATCAGCAAGATTTATGCCAGCCAATTGGGGTACAAAAAAGTTAGAAATCATGTCTCTATACCGTTCATCATTGATTGTAACATTCCGCCCATCATCGTTTGTAAAGACATATGAACCAATTATTCCACCGGCCCATAAAGCGCACCAAACAGTAATTTTCTCTGGATGTAATTGTGTTTCGGTCGAATTGGCGGTGTGTGTGATGGTTTGATGGCTTTAATTCCTGTGCAAATTGAATTTTGTAAGCTCTTAAACCAAGATCCTTAGATAAAATCTTCCATAAAGTGGATGGACACATCTCCAGTTGCTGATAACGAACTGATTGATTTGGGTCTTCCTCAATACTATGCTGTACAGTGTCTATCGCTTGTTTGGTACGCACCGTTTGACGTCTTAATGGATGCGTATTATTATTTAGAGTATTCGTAATGCACGATGAGTTTGGCGAACAGAACCATTATTTTGATAAAAAAATTCAACATTGTGCCAGCGTTGCTCTTGCGTGAGTCTATTCATTATGAAATGACAAATCAAACTAATGACAATGCAAATGTCAGCTGTCAAATCGGTTGTCAAACAAAACACTGTTGCCAACTTAAAGATGTGAACCACTAAAAGAAACACCCGTTATATTACTAACCAATTAAGTTTGGGTGATTTCCAAAGGGATTATAAGGTCCCGAATGGTGTAATATGGATCGAGCTACTTGGCCTGGCCTGTCGAACTAGCGACCAAAACTTGTAGCTGGCCTTTCTTCAAAGATACAGCGTACTTTGGTAACCTCAGAATTAGGTTTACAAAATTTGCCTTTCGGCAAGTAGAGGAAGCAAATCAATTACACCTAGCATGGTATTGCGTGTAGTTCTTAATAGCTTTTTGATTGGGTTATGTCGTTTCTAACGGTATTTATGTATTATCCTACTGACGTTGTAGCTTGGGCTGAAATTTTAGATTGAGCACAAGATGTGTAGAAGCATTATGCAATATTCCGAGGGGTTCTCATGAACTTTAAATGGTTTAGGTTGCCCTTTGCTGATTCAGAGTGAATCCGGCTGGTAGGATATATGTTGCGCCACCATTAAACATTTAGGTTAGAGGCAAAATTAAACTAAGTGAAATACGTGATTTGAATGTGTTGGTATAATATGCTTTTTTAACGGCGGATGGTTTCCAGTGATTTTATACGGTTCCGGTCAGTCTGGTGTTCTTTCAGCTATGGTCTTTGCTTTTTCGGCTGGCTTTATCATGGTTACGACCGTCTTTGTAACCATAAATTGCATTGTTAATTTCATTGCAAGCAGAGGATGGTTCTGGTTATTGAAATTCTTTTTCTGGCTTTTTCTGGATCCGACTAATATTTTAGATAGTACAGTATCCAATTTCGGTCAGTTCTTGGAATTTGTTTTTATGGTGCCAGTCGCAATGCGCAATTTCTCAAATGATTCCCATCTGTCTTCATGTGTTTCCAGGTCATCTTGGCAGACCAACTAGTAAAAGAGGTTCGCAAAATAGCTAAGTGCGCTCAGGATCTGTGTAATAGTTTGTTTCTCTGTTTTGGAGTTGTATCCACACAAACAGATTACTTAAAAGCGTTAAACTCCATTGGCCTTTGTTATTTACCTTCTGCTCGTCATTCCTGCAGGCCGCAGTATGGCCTTTTCTGCGTGGTGCAACCTTTCAGTTCAACCTTTCCGAACAGTTATTTCAATCGGTGCGATAACAATTTTTCCTTATAAAATCCGACTCATCCAGGCACTCTTCGCATAAGCTAGAGTAGACGCGGTGTCTCTCGTAACTATGACAACAATGCATTTTGATCACTCAGTTGGAATTCGTATTTCAGAGGTGGGACACTGAGCGGCGCCGGCCATTTTCTGTTGGAAATCTTTCGAGGTCCCGGAGAGTAAAACTCTATCGTTTAGGTAGCTCGATTATACGAAATAAATATTTTGAACTGTAAAAATGAACCCTAAGGCATATAAACGCATGCGTATTAAACGCATTTTTAAAATAAAGGTAATTACCAAGCCAGTTTTCCTGAAGAAATGGTTTCTAATTTGTGATCCAACAATTCTTATGAGTCTCTCCATTAATTTTTTGGCTGTGTTAAATACATAACGTTATTATGTTGCGGATTTTGGATCTCTCTTTCCCTCGCCCGTTGAGCCAGTACCAGCCTTTGTCTCTTCCATTTGTAGTGATATATTTCTACACTCCGTTTTCCTAGTTTTATAGGCTTTGAGCAAAACTCGAGGACAGGTTTGCTCAAATATTTTAAGCGTCTTATTCGGCACACCAACTGTTTCCGGTGTTTTGCTGCTATTTATTGAGCTACGATCTTCAGGAGCCCATCTCTGCAACTTCATAACTGCTCAGCAATATGCAGACTTATGTTTTCACCAAGTATCGTCTTACGAGGCGTTAATGTTCCAACAGCTTTACGCGTCAGTTCCATCGTAACAGAAATTATTGAATCAGTGTTCCCATTCCTTTTAGCGAGTTCGTTCTACTTATCCGATTTTCACGAGCGCTTAAAAGATTTCTTTGTCGATGTTCGTTTTTGGTGCCTATCATTTAAATCTCGGGAATATAAGGGGCCTAGTGTTCTTTGAACGACATCTTTCAAAGTGTCTAATTTCTGTTGTCTAATTTCAAAGAGCGGTTGTGTTATAACATAAGTTGCATATAGTTAAGGGGTAGAAAAAGGTAGGATATCAGTTCGATACCATTTATATTGTCTGTCACTAACAGTTTGGTTCGGTTTAAATGGGGAAGGAGATTTGCGGCTCCAGATTCCTGATTTTGAGTGATATTTTCGATTTCGGCCTATTGATTGATTGATTGATTGATTTTGAATGTACGACCAAGTTCTTAGGCTTGAGTTCCCGGATGACGCCGGGTCCACCGTACACCCTTTTTTACACATAACAAAACCGAAGGATTGGATAGGTTAGTTAAGTGGGACAGAATCGGCCCGGTTACAGACACCTAGGTATAGCCGATAGTTAGTAACACAAAGACAACACAATTCTAATCTACTAGATGAAGGATAAAGGCTTAATAGGTTAATGGATAACGATGGTATTGGTCTTCAACAATTGCTTCTTTAAAACGGCAACCTAAGAAAAAATATTGTTATTTCACATGCATCTGGAATTTTCCTGAAATTTAATTCAATTAATACTTTTCGGCTTCCTAACCAAAATTGGTTGACTCGACCCGTTACAGACACCGTTACAGACACCTATGTAAAGTCGTTAGTAATAAAATTACAACACAATTCTAAACTACACAATCAGCAATTACAATGAAGCATTAATTCACAAGCATCTGTAAATTTCCTGAAATTTAATTCTAAATTCATATTTTCCGGCTTCCTAAATAATTGAAACATTTATTAATTTAATCATTCTGCAACTCCGCAACTTACAGTAGAATTTCCTGAAACCAAAGTTATTTGAACTATATTCAACTCTAAAATTCATTAGTATTTAACCGTTGAATTGGGCGAACACGAAATAGCAAAAAAAAAAAAAAATCCAGATTAACTAGATTAACTACCGGATTGCATTCAAATATCCCTTAAAATATCCATCCATTAAAATATCCTAAATAATTTAGAATTCGCAAAAATTTCGTATGTTTACTAAATTTTTTTTATAAAACTGATGAATTTTTCCCGACGCCCATCCTTTTTCACAAGGAAACAAATACTTTTTCACTACTTTTGCACTAGTTCTGGAACTTCTTCTACGTTTGCTGGGGATATATCACATACAATTAATCTCAGACATGACACATGCGACTCGTCTATGACTTGTCACCTCGTATTAGACTTGTCACAAACGATTCATCTCAGACTGGTAACAAACGTAAATTAGTAATTAGTGTGTCGTCAATGGCTTTCCTGCTGGAAGGTAATATTTAAGTAAAGGCAACTAGATAAAATTTGAAAAAAAAATTATTCTAAAATGAATGATAAATAAGTTTATTTTATAATTTTTATAATTAAATATAAATCGTACCAGAATCTTAAAAGAGGGATAATAAGTACTCGTATATTAAATATATTTGAATGAGATTTCCTGAGAACCGAATAATTTTAATATAATAGCTCGGCACTGTACATGTAGATTAATATTTAGGGTTCATTTGAAATTGGGAATTAATAATTATAATTCTTGTATAAAACAGTCAAGATTGGCAACGTTGCATTTTATGACAAACATCCAGTCGTTGGTGTATTGAAGTATACAAACCTTCCCTTTCTTTTGAATAATTATATTAATTATATCAAATATTTCTAGCTTTTCAGTTACATAGATATAACGAAGTTGCCGATAAACACTTCTTTATGTTAAGATTGTTAAAATCCCAAATCCAATGCAAATAATATTTCTTTTTATAGAGCAAAAATATCGCTAATAAGCTGTGAGAAAATACTAGTAACCCATTGAGTGTCACAAAAAGGCAATTTTGCGGTAAATAATAGGATTCGTTACCAACTCCAACATAGTTGCAATTAATCTTCTTCGAAAATTCTATCGCTAATCAAACCAAAATAAAAATATAACAATTTATTACACAAACGCTGAATAATAAGAAGAAGGAACATTACCAAAATAGCTCTCTCCGAAAATCTCCAAAATCAAAGCGTGGAAGAACCACCTCTACAAATAATCGTAGTAAAATGTTCCAAGAGAATTATGCAATGTCCATCCAGGAGCTAAAATTACCTCGAAACGATCCCAACAGACGGCATGAATCTTCCCACCATGAAACCACTACCATCTACCAAGCGACCTCCTGCCAACACCACCATTCAACAAAAACCACGCTTCACAAAGCCGTGACGAATCCATGACAGATTACAAACGAACCATGGCAACCCTACAGCCCAAAACCTTCAGCGTACGACCGATCATACCAAAACTCCCAAAATGATTCAGCCCACGCCAAATCGACGGCAAACTCCAACAAAAACACCCAAAGCATTCAGCAAATGATTCAATACAAAACTGCAAATCCGCCCTCATACACTAACAAATGAGAACTACCTCAAGTCCTAACAAAACAACTCAAAACAGTCAAAAATACCTTATAAATACAGGTAACGACAGAACACACATGAACACAACTCTCCGCAAGTTGAGAAACACAACGTTCAACGAACAACCACCACAAACCGCAGACACCGAGCCATTACTCACCATGAACGAAACCCATTCAAATCACTCCAAATATCAAAAAAGATTCACTGCAATACAGCTGCAGCACATCCTCGCCGCACAACCTGTGTAAACCAATCACACACATACACCACTCGTCAAAATCTAATCCAGTTTTCGCACCACAGAGAAAAAGTATAACCCCCTCCCAATCGCCAAAAATATACATTCCTTTATATGTACAATATTTTCGATTTCGGCCTATGCTACTTTATTTTTCAAGGTAGTTGTTCTTCACCCGCAAGGTGGCGCTAAAAGCGTGTTTACTCTCGCCGTTACAAACCAGTTCCAGGAATCATATATTCCGGTTTTTTGTTTGTCGTAGAGCGTTGATTCCAAAATAGTTCTCTTTACTGGTTACACTTTTAATGTTAAACCTAAACTAGTCTTAAACCAACAAAAACAAACGAAAGTGTGTTTGTATTGGTAAAAGTTAAATAAAAATGACATTTAGGCGAAATATTGAATGTTCTTTATAAAAAACAAAATTCGGTGTGATTGGCGAAGTTAATTAAATACTTTACTAACCATTTCTCTACAAAGAATATATAATTTTCTTAAGAAATTGAATATCTTGAGATTTAATATGCCATCACCAAGTTCTTTATAAATTTTTGAAAGGACTAGATTAGGACTATCAAACTTTTAAACCATTTATAAAGTTAATAGTCTTATTTGACTTATACTTTACGAAGCAGAGCTAAAGTTCGAATTTATGTTTTGCTTCAGAAATTAAATGAAGAAAATCGTAAATTCTTAGTATAGTACAGGGTTAGTAAAGTATTTATTTGACCACGTGAGTCCCATTAGCTTTTTCAAATAGTGTGGAATTTGATAGTTCTAACCTACACTTTTCAGAAAATCATACAGACCTAGATGATAAACAAAATAAATCTCAAGATATTAAATCTGGTAAAGAAATCCGAAATTCTTAGGATGGAAATGGTTAGTAAATTATTTATTTGACCACATGAATCCTATTAGCTTTTCAAATGGTTTAGAAGGTTTACAGCCTTAACCTAGACTTCTCAGAAAATCATTCACAGCTAGGTGATAAACATAAAATCTCAAAAAATTATATTTTTTAATAAAAGCCTTTCTTTTAAGGTTAGTGATGTGTATGGCCCTAATGAACTCCTCCCAAATTACTTCAACACTGCAAAAATTGGTTCAAATATTTAAAATATTCGCCTAAATGACATTGTTATTTGATTTATATCAACACATTTTCATATTTTTTTAAATTATTTTTGGTTTAAGATTAATTTAGTTCTAACTTCAAAATCGTGCACAGGCATCTGAAATTTGTGCTAAACTATTACTAAAATTAGTTGTCTATAGTTAGGTTTAACTTCACTTTCATTTTCTGGTTCTACTTTGCCTTTTGTTTCTTTGATGAAATAATCGCATGTGTTTGTCCTTATTTCAGTTTAATGACCAATCGCTTGTGGGCTCCATGGTTTGCTTGGGTCTTCACACTTGTTTGTTCTGTTTTTTACTCGTATTACCACTCTTGGTTCGGACTTTCAATTCAGCTTTCTTTGTGTTCTTTTCCTTTCTGTATATTTTTCTTCTCTTTCCATTTGTATTTAGGGTCAAGCTTGTCCTTTGCTGGTGTTGTTTACCGAATTAGGTAGATCTTTTTCGGTGACCACTAGCATCAGGGGCCCAGCATGGCTGTACTTTCCTATATTTTTAGTATACCGTATATCTATCACTTCTTCTTGCGTACATATGCCGTTTTTGACGTTTTATGCCCGTTTCATCCCGTTTCTGCTAAGTTATATTTAGAATCTGCCACAGCTGATCTCTAACATCTCGATCAGTACTCTGAGAATTTCACCCGGCATTGGCTGTCAATATTCTGTGAAGAAGGTAAGAGGTCATTTTTGATAAACATAATTGTTTGTTCGAATGACTTCAACTGGCCACCAATACTTTCCCGATTTTCCAGCAATTCGTACCACTATACTAAAACTGAAATTGCACAATTGCCCTTTGTTCAAAGCGAAATTTTGTGTTCTGACCATTCCTAATCTAAGTTAACCCGCATAACGATCATTGGCCTCATGATGCTTTTGTATTGAATTAGGCCATTGTCGATATCCTAGCATAGTTTCCTAAGGATTTCGTTTCGGGGAAAAATATTGTGGATTTCATATTTTAAATAGAAATCGAACGATGATTCGATTTGAAAGTGAAATTGTGTTCGCTGGCCATTCCTACTCGAAATTAATCACGAGACAGTCATCACGAGACATGATGTTTTTTCATTAAATGGGTCCATTTCCAATAGTTGCAGGAGAAAATTTTTCTGTTCTCGTATTTAAAATTGAGATGGAACGGTTGTGAAATTTGTGTTCTGGCTCTTCCTAATTGGTATTGGTCAAATACGAAATTTTACTTTCAACAATGGCCTAACATTTATAATAAGGCATTTACATTCCATAAAAAGTTCCGGATTTGCATTGAAATCGATACATTTTGTACAACAAACCAATATTGAATGTCACACCAGCGTATTGAAACAGAACAAAAACTTTCGGAACGATTCGAGATAACTTCATAAGCAATAATTACTAATTACTTCGCACCGTGAATTCCAATTCCTTCCCGGTGTTAAATTATGAATTTGTACGATTTACACGCCCGTTTGGCTAAAATTATTAATCATAAAATAATATTGCAGAAATAAGAAAATAGACCGCGTAGTGCCAATTATTGATGTTGCTGTAAAATAGCCTCAATTTGAAGATATTTAATCCTGTTCAGAATGTGCGTGACATGTGATCGCTGATCAGAAGTCAAACTGCAAAATTGGGCTTTTCAAAGTTGTCACCATGCTACCTTACCAAAGGGCATTAATTTTTTGGTCTGGCTTACTGACGGCCGCCTTAACGAACTTATCATCTTAGTAGTCTTTGATGCAGGATTTCCATAGTGTCGATATCACCTTTTGTTATGTTTTAGATATACCCTCAATCGTTTTTTGTCGTTTTGATACCAATCTAATTATAAACGTAGGCCGAAGTGAGTTTTTATCGCAAAGTGTAGCTACATAAATTAAGAAAAGGTGAACATTTCATGATTATATAGCTACACTTTTCGTTAAAAAGTTAACACCGATCAACTATAGACTGTTTTAGGTGTCCATTGAAGTTGTTTGACCACTTAACTGAATATGAAAACAATAAACCTCATCTTGTAAAATTCTCATATAACGTTAATAACACAAACACATCTGATAATTTTCGCGGAAAAGATTTATGTTGTGTTCTTACATTTTGTTGTTGGTTTGATGCACCGCATAAAAAACTTACGATCAACATGATTCTTGTTTTTGTTTTTGAAAAACCGCAAATTTATTATATTTTTAATTAAACCTGAATTAAAAGTCAAGAGAGTATTTTTCATTGTGATCCACGGACAGCATGTTCTTCAATTAATTAAGTTTATTGATGACACAAGACATCATTCGCTGACTGCAATAAAGAATTCAAATAAGTCATGTCGTGGTTTTTGTTGTTGTATGCTATAAGATCACAAATCTACTTAAATACTTATGATAAATTTTAATGCGTCGATCGAGGCGACACCGACGGCTGAAATTTATTTTAACTACTTTGATTCGTGTCCGTCACACCGCAATTTCCCCATATGGTGTCCGATGACGACAACCTATAGTGAAAATTCAAATTGAAAATAATTTTTGTATTTTTATTGAGTTTCTCGTATGTACGAGTATACACAGCCATGCCATTTTCAGTTTCCCTATTATTTATTTCAAAAGGTAATTGCATATGAATGTATGTAGTCATATATATACCATGTACATAATATATGTACTCGTATTGGTTTTATATATCAAAAGGTATGATAACCAGAAATAATCAAAATGCATACATAAAACGTTAAAATTAAAATTCAGTAACATAATTTTCACTTTACATGTAAAAATTTATTGAAAAGTTAAAATGAAAATGTACAAACGTCTGTTATACGAGTATGCATATATCGAGTATTTTAATTGAATGGTAAAGTGGTCGGTCGGTTTTTGGACGGTAAGAGAGTAACTAAATATAGATACATACATACGAGTGTATATAAGAAAAAACCGGGGGAGTCTTTGTTATATTCAGGATACACGAATTATTATTTTGCATTTATTCCTGTACACAGACACTGTCTGGACACTATTTTTTCTATTAATAAATTATGTTCATTCTCTTGGATGGGGAACTTTGAATGCCAGCACATAACTCCTACTTCTATGCCCGTGTAACGTGTGCGCTCTGCAACAAATTACAAAAATAGAAAATGTTTGTGCTGTCCAAATTGGCCTAGGGTATCCACTAGAATATTGTTATGAATTTGCCTTGTCTAATCTGGCTCGTACCACTGTATTGTGAATACCGTTATACGTTTGGTGGTTTCAACACGAATTCTCATAATTTACACCGCTTCCGGAATATTCCTGAAAATACTGAAAATACTCTTAGAATAATCCTCCAAATACCTAACTTAAAACACAACAACAATAATTTTCACTATTATTTATAATTAAGTCACTTTCCACTATTTACAATAAATCACGCACTTTATTTCACTTTAAATATCTACTAATAACTTTTTTCACTTTCGCTTTTAAACTCACGCGTACCGAATCTCCTGAATGCTGAATGACTAACTCGTATTTATATATTCCAGATTCTACGCGAACATTCCGTTCTGTTCATACTAATCTAAACAGTTATAAAACTACTCTTAATGCTTAAATCTGGATGCCATTATTTTTTATAAATATCATTAAACTCTTAACCCTTGATTGACCAATGTACGTTGAATTAACCAAGCCAAGTGACCAACCTACGCTGAAATAAGCCCAATAGGCGAGTTCGTAACATTACCATTGTCATTCAAATTAAAAGTGTCGATCCCAGTCGCGCTGATTTCTATTCAAAACCTTTGCTAAATGTTTCTATTATTCGATTCGGCACCATTTTTAATAATTATTTAACTTTGCCAACTGAGTTCGAACTCAGTTGGCAAAGTTAAATAATTAATTTTTCTTCCATGTTCCGATGTTCCAATCCGATTCTAGTAACAGCTCTTCCGGATTGATTTATCTGCCCTTGATCATCTGATTATGTCTTCCTTCCTTCCAATCGTCTGCAGTGTTTACATTCAACTTGACATGGCTGCCCTGATAATGCATCAGCATTTCCATTTTCGGTTCAGGTCGTCACTTTGCAGACGCTCGAACCAACGTGCTGCCTGTCCTTCCGGATTCTTGAATTGTAGCAAACATTTTAACTCCCCATGGTCTATTCGTAAATTGATTTTTTGGTCGTAGAGGTATTTTAGTGGAAATTATCTCACCTCTTTGGAAGAATTAAAGAATCATTGGAAAGCTTGCAAAACTCATGTATATGCCGGATTGACATTAAATATAATGACTGCAATATAGCGATGCAATATATACGTAGCAAGCTTCACTAACAGTTCCGTACAAATAGCTTCTTAAGAAAGCTGGTACATTCACTTAAGTCTAAAGTCTTAAATCCGATTTGGGTCCTGCTTCTTCGAAGTAGGAACTCCGTACCCAATTCAAATTGGTTCTACATTAATTTACTTGCCACTCTTAGATTTAACTCCCATAACAATGGAGCACACCACATTTTTACTCCATTAGAAAAGATACGGACAAAGTATATAAACACTTTCCACGAAAATGAGAATGGTGTCATTTTTGTAGCCAACACCCGACGCTCACCCGTTAGATCTCGAATACACCACACTTACAATACACCACTAAAGCGAAAAACTGAACCTACCGGATTTGTGATAAAAACTGTCTTGTAGAATCATTATTCCTTCTTAAGTTTCAGAAAGCCAACAAGGTCAAGTCTTCTGAATAATTTAAGCTTCATTGCAAAAACTGAAAAGCTCCTACGAAAGCTGGCACTTCTGATACGCAGATGCCCACAAAATTTTGTATAGCTCCCCAATTTCTTGAAAAAGCTTATAGATGAAGAATTTTGGTGAAATATTTTTTTTTTATCAAAACTTGTCATTTCCGGTAACATTTAAAATTCGAACTGAACAAATTTTGTTTGAAATTTAATTTACAATCCTTTTATTTTAATCGTTTTTCGTAAAGGCTATATATTTTTGAAAATATTGGCAAAAGCTTAAGGTGTCAATCTTCTGAGCTATAGAGAGAACAGAAACTCGAGGTCAACAATTTTCATGATTACTGTACAAAAACAGTTTTGGTCGAAAATCGACATTTCTGCTTTAATTTTGGAAAATCGATCTGACCTGATATTGTAGCAAATTTAATTTAGAATCGTTTAGTTCATAGCCGGTTTTCTCATAATTGAGATACTTTTCAAAATATTTGCAAAAAATGAAAAGTTTCTATGGAAGGTGCCTCTTCCGATGGACCAATTTTGGCCAAATATCGTTTCGATCTTTATAAATATGGAAAACGCTTATGTATGAAGTTTTAATCTGATCCGTATAGGGGCCGAATTTTTGCGCGTATATTTCAAAATATTTTGCAAAAAACCGAAAAAAGCTCCTATGGAAGCTCGGACTATCGGTCAACCGATTCCGACCAAAACCACTGGGATTTCCGAATTAATGAAAAATGCTTCAGCGTGAAGTTTCTTAATGAAAAAAGCTTAATTGTGCAGTGACTGACATTTCCGTTTAAGTTTTGGAAAATTGATCTGAACCGATAGTGTTGCTTTTCAACATATTTGCAAAATACGAAGAAGCTTCTATGGAAGCTGCAACTTCCGGTGGACCGATCTCAATCGGTCAACAATCACTGGGATCTCGCAATTTATGGAAAAAGCTTAAGTATGAAGTTTCATTCCGATCAATCAACCGTGTGGGGGCTGTATAATGACCAAATTTTTGTTGAAAAACAATTGTTTAACAAAAGCCGTCATTTCTTCTTAAATTTTTTAGAAAACTGATATTAACCGATTTTGTTGCAAGATTAAGTTAGTTTTAGCAAAGCTCTTATTGAAGCTATCAATTCCGGTGGAAAAACGGAGGACCGATTTTGGCCATAGTTCACTGCGATCTCCCAATTTGTGGGAAAAGGTTAGGGATGCAGTTTCATCCCAATCAATCAGTCCATCAGACTGTACTGAGACCGAATTTTTGTTCCGTCATTTCCTCTTAAATTTATTAAAACTGATCTTGACCGATATTGTAGCAAAATTAAGGTAGGTATAGCAAACAAGGAAAAGCTCTTATTGAAATTGTCGCTTCCGGTGGAAAAATGAAAAAACCCCTATTGGCAGCTGTCACTTTCGGAGGACCAATTTTGGCCATAGTTCACTGCGATCTCCCAATTTGTGGGAAAAGGTTAGGGATGCAGTTTCATCCCAATCAATCAGTCCATCAGACTGTACTGAGACCGAATTTTTGTTGAAAAACTGGTTTTGTCCAAAATCGCCATTTTCGCTTAAATTTTGGGAAACTGATTTAGAACGGTATGATTGTAAAATTAATTTAGAATTTTGTAGTTCATAATAGTTTTTCTTATAAATGAAATACTTTTCAAAATATTTGGAAAATCGAAAAAGCTCCTACGGACCGATTCCGACCAAAATTAATTGAGATCTCTAAATATGAGGAAAACGCTTAAGTTGAACTTTTATTCCGATCAATCAAGAAGGATTGAAGGCCACGCAGAGCCACATTTTTGTTGAAAACAGTTTTTTGTCAAAAATCGTAGTTTCCCCTTAAACTTTGAAACATTAATCTGGACCGGTATAGTTGAAAAATAATTTAGAATCTTCTAGTTCATAATCACTTTACTTGTAAAGCATATACTTCCGGAGGACCGATTTCAGCCAAAAATTACTAGGATCTCTCAATTTATAAGCTTATGTTGAATGTTACGCCAATCAGGCAAACCGTCCGGGTCATAGAGAAGACAGTCTGTACGCACGCACACACGTACACAGAGATTTTTTAAAAGTACTTTTTTGGCTTCGGTGATATAGCGAATGTAATAGAAAGTAAAATAGGGAACATAAAATTATGATTTTCCTTATCTGTCACGCGAGCCAGCAATATCAGCCGGAACCAAACCAACTAAGGCACAAGTAGATCAAAGAATTATAGGCATAATTGTGCACTCTCTGATTTTTCAGCCGGAACCAAGTTAGTCGGAACTGAGCCCACTATGGCACAATTAGCACGCTCCATTATGCATCATTGTGTATTATATCAATTTTGTGACATGGAATCACATAAAACCAGCCCAGACCAAACCATCTAAGGGTCAAGTAGCACAATGCACTGTGTGTCATTGTTCACTATATAATTTTTCAACCGTAACCAATATTATACTAGCTGAAACCATATAAAGCCAGCCGGAACCATTTGTAGGTTCCAAAATGGGCACATTTTGCTTAAGATACTCGTAGTTGTGCAACATATAAAATTTCAGCCGGAATCATTTCAACCATATCAGCCGGAACCAGAGTTATACCACTCGGGACCATTTTTGAAGCTACTCGCATAATGATCATCATTTACTTTGGGTGGTGGTTTAACATATATGCTTTCAGTCGGAACCATGACACTTTCCAACTGAAAAATCCTATACAGTGCACCACAATGCATTGTACTCTTTGTGTTAAAGTTGGTTTGATATACTGGTTCCATATACTTCTGGCTGAAAGCTTATATGTTGCACAACCATCTAAAGTACACAAGTATTTGTGCAACGAACACTTTTCACTTCTGTACTTTTGAACCCAAAGTTTTCCGATTGCAGTCACTCACGTACTCATACACAATGGTTACTTGACGTTGGTGTTTTAGTTTTGGTACATTTTTCCCTTTACTACTCTGCGTCCATCATATTGTAAAGAATTAGCATAGTTCGCTTTAAACCACCCATTTTCATTGAATTGATTAGAGTATTATTTGAAAATGACTCGCCGCTAGCTATTATAAAGTTTCTGAAATCAGGGTTGGAACAATATAAAATAATGGATTGCAAAATATCGAGAATGTGTTAGAAGTGTTAATAAATTTGTTGTAAGATACCTTAATCTGGACAAATGTAGCACCAAAAGTCTGATGAGAATTCCTGCAGTCATAAAGTCTAATCACGTTTAAGAATACGTTTCCAAAATAATTAAATTAAAATTTTAATATATAGACTCTTGCTATTTCTATAAATAGACGTATTATTTTCCGCACTACCGAAAATTAATTTCCCATTCTCCGCCCGCTTATAAATCGAATAGCAGAAAGAACACTCATCAAATAAAATTATCATCATTACTGTTTTTACAAGTAATTTCCTTATATTCATTTTTCACTGTATATATTGTCATTGTCGAGGATCTTATCCACATAGTCGTCTTCTCATTTTCTTTAGAGTTTTTTCAAAACAAAGGCATCACAAAGAGCAACAAATACAAAACAACAAAGGCGGTAATAATAATAAAATCCCAAAGTGTTTATCGAGGAAGCCCTCCGTTTTCTCATCTTCAAACCGTTTTCCTTAAACAATATTCTTTCCCTGCTCTCGGTTTTGTATACATTTATATAATATGTTGCCAGACAGTCAAATACATATGCATTATCTACAAATACATGCATCCATATACATTTCTGTGTGATTCCATCTCTAGAGTACGCGCACATGAATCAGATGTTGTTAGGACGAGTCGGAACAATTCCAAAATTTAACAAAAAAAAAAAAGTTTTTTTTTATTCTGTGAATGCACAATGTTCAACCCTTTGCAGAAAATTGTACAAAATAATTCAATATACCAGAGACATAATATACCAAAAACCAGACAGCTACACATCCCTTCCAGATATTGTCTCGACTCGATCATATAATATACGTACATAGCTCTCTATACTCACAGACTACACACGTAATGGTTGGCTAGGTACACACATAGACATCATTTCTTGTTAATTGTACGTTATTTTTTGGAAAAATTAAATTTTATTTTGTCAATCGGAATGAAAAACGAAATAATAATAATAATAATAAATTGACAACAACAACAAATCTATATAAATCACATTTTTTAGGGGTTACACAAAAATCACAATTAAACAACAACGACTATATGAACTTTGTCACAGCAGAAAAATGTTTTAAATTTATACACGCAAAGCGTGCAACATGCCTTGCGACGATGATGTGAGATGATGCGGCTGCTGCTGCTCCTGTTGCTGCTATGGTGAGAGACCATTTCTCGTATATTCAATTCAAAAAGTTTTCCGAAATTGTTTTGTCTGGGTAGATTTATTTCGATATTGATTTGAAGAAATTTTTGTATTTTAAAACAGGGGACGACGATTTTATGTTTTATGAACCGACAGGAAATATAGGCATGTATTTTTGATACTAAATCAGCTGTAGAGGTTAGAGGTGGGATTAAAATGGATGCATGTCTGCTCTTTTGCTTTGGATATGATGAAGGTGTATTCGATCTACTCTACACATCTTGTTTTGGTTTCATTCGGTTGGTGACATTTTAGACTTTCACGTAATCGGAGCCATTATATGGGATAATGCTCTTACCATACCATAATGCGAGTGGTTGAGTTGCAGGTGAGATGGTGATCGCCGCGAGCAAATGTGCTGATTAGTGTTCACGGGAAAGGGATCGAAAAAACGGCGAAATTTCAAATTTCGCCTGAAAGACGCAACAAATAAAACCCGATTTCTAGACAAAAAACAGAGATACTTTAAGCCTAATTCTAAAACTCCAAAGACGGCTAAACTGACGAAATTTGTGCTTATCATAGAAATTTTCATAAATTGAGCATTAAACAATAGAAATAAAATGTTCTAAAATTCAAGAATAGGCATTCAGATAGCATATTCCTCTCAGGCATGTTCATTGCCCTCCGCAAAATATAGTGGCTAAATTTGCGCTAATCCATAATTGGCCCAATTCCATTGAACAACAAAGACTATTGAATGAACAATTTTCTGACATAACGTGTTCTAGAAACCAACGAAATTGGCAATTCTGATTGCATATTTCTATCAAATATGTCAGAAAATTGTTAATTAAACGGTCTTTGTTGTTCAATCAAATTATACCAATTCTGGATTAGCACAAATTTAGCTACTATCTTTTTCAGATGGAAATGGACTTATTCTTGAAGGATTTGAAATAAGAAGTGCCCACTTCATTGGTTTCGAGAACACTTTGTATCAGTAAATTGTTCATTCAACGGTCTTTCTTGTTTAATGGAATCGAGTCATTACAGGATTAGCTGTATTAAATTCAGCCACAATATTTGTCGGATGGCATGATAACAATGAACATATTTAATAGGCATATGCAATCAGAAGTGCCAACTTCATTGGTTTTTAAAACACATTTTGTCAGAAAATTGTTCATTCAACGTGATGGTCAATGAAACTGAGCCAATTCTGGATTACCACAAATTCACCTACTACATTTTTCGGATGGCAATGAACATACCTGATATGAATATGCAATCAGAAGTGACAACTTCATTGGTTTCTAGAACAATTTATGTCAGAAAATTGTTTTTTCAACGGTTTTTGTTGTTCAATGGAATTGAGCCAATTCTGGATTAGCACAAATTCAGCCACTATATTTTTCGGATATCAATGAACACTCCTGATAGGAATATGCAATCGGAAGTGAAAGCTTCATTGATTTCTGGAACACTTTATGTCAGAAAGTTATTCTTTCAATGATTTTTGTTGTTCAATGGAATTGGGTCAATTCTGGATTAGCACACATTGAGCAACTTTATTTTTCAAATGGTAATGAACATACCTGATGGGAATATGCAATCAGAAGTGCCAATTTCATTGGTTTCTAAAATACTTTGTCAGCAAATTGTTCATTGAATTATTTTTGTTGTTCAATGGAATTAGGCCAATTCTGAATTAGCACAAATCCAGCCACTATAGTTTTCGGATGGCAGTGAACAAATTTGATAGGAATATGTAATCAGAAGTGCCAACTTCATTAGTTTCTAGAACACTTGATGTCAGAAAATCGATAATTCAATGTGTGTCTTGTTTAATGGAATTGAGTCAGTTCTGGTTTACCACAAATTCAGCCACTATATTTTTTGGACGGCAATAGACTTATTATTTAAGGATTTGCAATAAGAAGTGCCAACTTCGTTAGTTTCTAGAACACTTCGTGTCAGAAAATTGTTCATTCAACGGCCTTTGTTGTTCAATGGAATTGGAGCAATGCTGGATTACCACAAATTCAGTCACTTTATTTTTCAAATAGGAATGAACATGCCTTAGAGGTATATGCTATCTGAATTGCATATTCTTGGATTTTAGAACATTTTATTTCTATTGTTTAATTTACTGTTGAACACAAATATTATTGAACGGTATGGTATACTCTTACCTCTGCATTTTGTTTGTTTAACTTAGGATATTTTAGGAGCTAGTTTGTTTTCCCTCAATTTATGAAAATTATATTTCTATGATAAACACAAATTTCGTCACTTTAACCGTGTTTGGAAAGTTTTAGAATTAGCCTTAAATTATTTCTGGTTTTTTATAGAAATCGGGTTTTATTTGTTTCGTCATCAGGCGAAATTTGAAATTTTCTTTTCCCGTTTTTTCGGCTCCTGGTGGTAAGGCTGTAATTTTTTCCCGTTACACAAATTGGGTTTAATCGGTATGCAAAGATTCATTTAAAAAAAAAAAAACAAATACATAATTTGGTATAAAATTGGCTCCTGTAGTTGAATACGTTATCTAAAAATGGGATTCTGCCCTTTGGGATTTTTGAAATTGGTTAATGGATTTTATATTTTAAAATTATTTATAGACTACCATACCACCATACTCAACCAGGTGATCACCCATATCATATTTTTCTCAATTATTAATTTTGAAATATTTTTACAATAAAATGACAAAAAATCCCCAAAACATAATATACTGGAAATCACAAATTTATACATAGTTAAAATTTTTATTCTACAAATCGAAATAGTCAAATAAGATCATAGTTTTTGGTTATTTGATTTTTGGCTAGTTTTTCCAGTATTCCCACAATACCCAGCTTTGTTAGATCTTACACTTCTAGAGCACCCTGTATATAATTGTAATACAAAATTTACTTGTTTGTCTACCATAAACCGGTAGTAAACCAAGTATGTGAAAATAAAATTGGGATCGTACTCAAAAACCGAAACATTCAATCCCGAAAACGCAAAGAACTAAAAACCCTGAAAAAATATTGTTGAAAAAAAAATTATCGAAATTTAATATCCTTAAATTCTTTTACAGTTGAATGTGGTTTAAGATAATTTTAATCAATTTAACTGAAGCCTTCCAATTAGTGTATTTGGTGTCCCTTATATAGGGTGGGCCAAATAATTTTTTTTTAAAATGCAATAAAACAAAAAGTTCTCAATGTTTTTACAAATTTATTTTTTCATTGTAAAGAACAATCCTTCCGATTAATTATGGGATACTATTTCATTCATATGGCTGCCTCGGCTGGCCTTGTCGTCACCCATACGGCCGGTCCAATTTTTGAACACATTTTCCATGGTATGCGGGATTATATCTTCAATGGCAATGCGAATATTGTTCTTGAGAGCGTCAATCGTTGCTGGTTTATCGGCGTAACCCTTATCTTTGACGGCACCCCAAAGATAATAGTCCAACGGCGCCAAATCACAGCTCCGAGGCGGCCAAATCACATCAGCGTTTCGGCTGATAATTCGATCTTCGAAGACAGTGCGCGAGAGATCAATTGAAACGTGTGCTCTGTGGCACGGAGCGCCGTCTTGTTGAAACGAAATGTTGTCTATGTCCTCCTCTTCAAGTGCCGGGAACAAAAATCGTTTATCATGCTCATTTTCAAAGAAAAATGGCCCAATGATGCCACCGGACCAAAATCCGCACCAAACAATTACTCGTTGAGGATGCATCGGCTTCTCTACGATCACGTGCGGGTTCTCCGTGCTCCAAATGCGACATTTCTGCTTGTTTACATAGCCGCCAAGATAGAAATGCGCCTCATCCGAAAAAATGATTTCTTTTGTGGAACCGTTTTGTTGTAGGGAGGAGGACCAATGATTTTGAAACTATCATATTTCGAATTGTAAAGGAATATATTAAATTTCGAAATGTTATTTTTGGGGTATATCGAATCTAGTCGCCTTAGTTTACAGGCGTCCTGTCATAACGATGTGATGGACAACGGAAGACTTTACTGTTAAATTGTAGTTTGTCTCCGCTGTTGAGAATGATACTTCTTTAGCTTAGCAGCGAGGCAAAACCGTTGCTGATCGAAAAAATTTCAGTGTGTATTAACCGAAGTGCCTTGGATAACTGATAAGTGATAACTGATAACTGAGCTTCTGAATCAAAAATCCATTTCCTGTTCAAATGATCAAGTACTTCGAATTAGCTTAGAAAATCGGTGTCTGTACGTAATTAATTTTGTTTCGTGGGTATTTGTACAGGTACTACTGGCAACCGATAACTCTAGTCCTTATGATAATCATGAAGACTGGCTATTATTTATGTCATAATTGTTTTTGGGAAGTCTAACTAATGTGTTGTATCATGTTTGCAATGTTTCCTGTTTTTGGGATCTTCTTTAAAATTGTCGCGGTACCGTTAGATAATCGTATATATTGCTTGTCTGTTGCGAATTTCGCTTTGTAATCTTAACCACTTCGTGTAAATTGACGATCTTGATATGAACTACGTCGGTCGAGGATGGTGCTTTGGAACATCGTCTGGAGACTTTATATTCGGGCTACGAAGGAGGAAACTTGGCTGAATGGTCGTGCGTTGCAACTAGCTTGTTCTATTCGTTACTTGGTTGATGTAATCGATGTTCGGTCTATCAGCTCGAGTTTTGTTGTACATGCGATCGGTCATCTCAACTATCTGTAGAGAGTAACCGTTTCAGGTGAGTGTTTCGAATTATGTCTTTCATATTTTTTGTCGGATTATAGCATTATTGAAATTTTTATTTGTATCGATTTCGAGGTAAAGTAGTGCTTCTATCAGTCGTCCATATCCTGACCACTAGTAGCGTTTCGTTGTGGGCAGGTTACATTGAACGCCCGATAATGTTAATCGGAGCAACTGTAAATGATAATCAGTAGCGCGAATCGGTTCTCTCGGTTTGAGTATTCCGTCTAGATGTCCGATGTTGTAATTAATACGAAGTTTAGTTTGTATTATCCCAAGCGATATTTCCTAGAATTGTACATAATACTTGAATTAATTGGCTCGTGAATTAAGCATATAGGCTGTCTCGTTTCGTAGAATGGCACAGTGGCCAAAGGACCACATTATGGTAACTTTGTTTCCTTGCCTAATTAATTTAAATCGCAATAATAGCCGCATGACAGCTTTGAATGGAAGGCTGGACAGCTAGCAATATTTCTTGATTGTCCGGGATTATGAAGATCTACGGAAGCTATTTCTTTTGCTGCTTATTAATGCTGTGTTAAATCTGGCGAGAGATGGTTAATTATACATAACTATTTTCCCTAATACCCAGCTTGCCTCCACAGTATCTTCCACTGCTCCTTGCGTAGCTCCTTGTTTTAGACCAGCAGACATTGTTTTTGCGGTGCAGCAAGAATACGAATACGAATTTTGGTCGCTCAGTATTTTGTACTCTGAAAATTTTTTAGTATGTAGTGGTGGGATTGCTACTGTATCTTCATCCGTACAGTTAACGATTAGCCGACGATTTCACATTCTGCGGCCCAGAAAATTTAGATTTACACCATCCGTGGGTAGCTCCGCTACCGTATCCATAATGTGACCTTGAAATGCTAGTATTTGAGTCGTTTCAATGTGTTGTTGTTGGATCTTGGTTCCATTAGTTGCCTCGTCATTAGACCCTGATTCTTTTGTAATCGTTGGTTCCTCGGCCATCTCCAATGGAGGATAGAATTTGTTATCCCGTTTACATGGGTTTTTAAAGGTGAAGCAATCCCGTAGGCTTCGTTTCCTATTTATTTTAATAATCCTGATTAAAGTTTATTTTGTTGAGGTTTTCTCCGTTAACATCCGTTAAATTCTGTTACACAGCGAGCTTAGAATGCAGTACATCGCAGCAGAACAAACCTTACAGTTTTGTACTAAAAAAAATATCCCGCACTCTACTTTTTTGGTCAAATTCAACTTTATTGAAAATAGAATTGTTACAAAGATTAATTATCGAAATATTCACCAGTACTATCTATGGTTTTTTGCCATTTATCAGGTAGTGATGAATGCCTTCGCGATATAAACTTGGTGGTTTCGAAGCAATATAGTCAGCGAATCATTTTCGAATATCTTCAACAGGTCTTTCAAATATGATGACATCGATCTGAATAAGTGGTAATCAGAGGGAGCCAAGTCTGGAGAATACGCTACATGCTGTAAAACTTCCCAGCCGAAGGAGAAGATGGCTCCTGGCTTGATTTTGCTGTATGTGAACGAGCGTTCACCTTCCTTTGCCCGCAAATGGTCTTTTTCCCTCCAGAGCATCACTTAATTTAATCAATTGGGCCTGCCAACAATTCTACCAGGTTCCAGAAGATCGTAGTAAATGACTCATTTCCAATCCCACCAGACACACAGTAACACTTTCTTGGCATGAATATTCATTTTTGCAACTGATGTTGATGGCTGGCTTGAATCAACCCATGGTTTTCTGCGTTTAGGATTATCGTACAAAATCTACTTTTCGTCACAAATGGTTTTATGCCAAAAATTCTTTCTTCTGTATTGAGAAAGCAAATTCATGCAGATGTCGACTCTTCGGTTTTTGTTTTCTTCGGTCAGTTTATAAGGAACTCATTTTCCTTCCTTCTGTATTTTCCCTATTGCATACAATCGAAGTCATATTGCTTGGTGAGTAACTTCTAACTGTTCTGCAAGCTCCTTTTGAGTTTGACACAGATTTTCATCCAGTAAAACTTTAAGTTCTTCGTCTTCAAATTGTTTTATTGCGCTTGGACGTAAAACAGAATCGAATGCAATAACGTAAATGTTGCTTATCGACAACCATCTCTTAAAATTGATACACACGGCACGACAGCTTGTAAATGATTTAAACTTATGTCATAAAAACAACAATGACTAGGCTACATATATCCAAAATGGCGGGTGATTTAGATGCGTTCAAGTATATTTTAATGCAACCAACTTCAGAGTCGATTTTCTATTTGCACACCTAATACAATTGTTTGAAATTGTTGGTTACTCTGGACGAGAGCCACTAGCCAGACACCTTGATCTGAATTCTTCAATTAATTAGAATGCACTTCTTGCATTGAAGAAAATACCAAAGTCACATATTTTTTATGCTTCTCAAATCAATAAATGCCATACACGTCAAGGTGGACAAAGGCAACGCAATCATATTGGGCAATTTGTATTACGCAGGACGCAGCCATCCCAAATAAATTGAACAACCTACTAACGGCTTTCAACATTGTGTTAGCCACCATGAGCAAGAACTTAGGCATACTGATTTATAATTTTAAGGATTTTTTACCACTGTCATCCACAGCCTATATACCGCATGAAATTTTTGTACAAAATGCGTAATGAACAGGTTAAAAGCTACGTCCGTGCTCTATTCGCGTTGCGAAACATAAGTTAAATAACCGAGGTTAGAAAATTGAAAATGATTCCAATCCAATGCAAATTACTTAGCTGTGATATTCCAACGGTAAAAAATAATTTAGAAAACATTTGTTTGTAAACTAGTTCTTAAGAAATAGCAAATTTTCAAACATATCTGAAACAAGTTGATTTTTTCTATATCTCTCTAAAAGCTCAGTTTATGACCTTCAGCTTGCTAGTCAAGTTTGCTTTGGTTTAAGTCGTGTCTGCCATAACATGTATTGGGATGTATTAAGCATGAATTACGAGTAACACAACTTATCTTTACTAGTTATTTGGACAACTAGTTTAAAAGGTGAAGTTTTTGTCTTACTGAAATAACTTACAGGTTAATTGCTCTTGAGTATTAAATGATTGGTTGATATCAGCCTAAATTGCAAGGCAATTTCTTAGTTTGAGTTAATTTCTAGTCTTATATGCGGGACGGTTCAATTCTCCTTTACGGATTGGAACCTACACACCACGGTTCGCGATTTTCAAACCTGAATGGTTGGAGCGAATGACGATAGATGATGAGAGATATAAATGATGTAATGAAAGGAGCACGAATGATTCCAACCACTTTGATAGGCCTAACATTTTTATTAAAGCTTCCATTTCCAATATCCTTTTCGTTTGTGGTAGACCATCAACTTCCAGCAAAAAAATTAACATTCACAATCATATACAGAAATTTATAATAAATTTCGATAAGATAAAAACAAAAATTAAAGCAACATTCTTAAGAATTTGGCGCCAAACCCGGACCGTTGATATTCAATTCCGAGAATTTAGCATTTTAAAACAAATCTTATTCTTTATCGTTTATGTGTTATGTACATTCCGTAGCCGAGTTGATGAATCATCCAAGCCAATGGTCGATACCAATTATTGGTTTTCGTTTGCGTTTACAATTTCTTGATCCGCACAACGGAAATGCCGTACAAAATACTGGCGTGTGATGCTGTTTCATGTTGAATGATTCATACCCGTATCGTGTTATTCAGTATTTACTGTATGCACAGACTTATATAGAATTTTCTTAATATTTTTGTTGATTTTTTAACGTCTACAAAATTCTTAAGATTTATATACAAAAATATAATATTATTTTGTTATAGCAGAAATAGAAATGGAAGTTGATTATTTTATATATACGAGTACAGCATGCATAAGTAAACATTATTTTTGAGGGTGAATCTAGAGCTCGTGCATACGGAAGATGGTAAACGGGGTAAAATCTTAATTTAAAAACATTTACTTTACAATGTTTTATAATATCACCCTGTTTGCATGCATAAAGATCTTGTATAAGGTATAAATAAATGTATAGTGGGTACGGGAAAATTCTTTATTCAACAAGTTTATCAAAAGAGTCGAAGAAAATATAAAACTTTCGAAACGAAAAACTTTTCATTTTCTTATAATATTGATTTCATTTTTCCATTATTTCCTTATACGTCAGACTGAGGGTTCCCGTACTTCTTCTATGCACGGCTCAAATATACAAAAATATATTTGTTGGGGTCGCCTTAACAACTCATACTTTATAGTATTGAGGTTGGAAACAGCTTAATATACTTTTATCATTATCAACATCATCGTCGTTATTGTCTTTTTATATTTAAGAAGATTCACTATTAAGTTCGTCTGGGCCTAATTCTTTCCCATTCCCTGATAAACCATTATATAATGTCATTATGATAAATGAACTACCAGCCGATGCTATACTACCTAAGAATCTTCCATTCTTACATATTTTCTCCTTTAACTATCAGTTTTTTTTGAAGCGTTATATAAAATTACAAATAAGCTCTCTTTGTCCGAACAACAGTGCACAGTGGTTGCTTATCTTCCATGTCGGTACTATACGCTAACAGGAAGCTATGCAACGTGTGGTAGTAAGTCCACAATTTGGCTACTACAAAGGCGAACTGCGATAGAGTTGCACAGTGCAAAGATTAAAAGCAAACAAACAAAACTCTTTTTGACATCTCCTGGTGAATAGTGAAAGTTTCAGAAAAGTGCCTTTTTGGTACACGGTTTCATTAGAATAGACATTTAGATATGTTTATCTGGTGAATTTTAGGTTCTTATATGCATTTGATCGGTCTAATGTAATAGGCAGTTTATTTATTTAACATTTTTGTTTTATTGTTTCATTTCAGGAGAAAAACTCATTCCTTAATTATAATGTGTCCTGCATTTTAACGTTACCACCTTATCAACGCAAAGGTTACGGCCGCCTACTAATAGATTTCAGTAAGTACCAACATTATATTTAATATTTATGGGAAAAAGCCGACATCTATGGCTTGAAATATATCGACAATGCACAATGCAACACATAACACATTAAAAACGCTCAGTCGTAATTTTTTCACCACCCGGAATTAAATTCGCGAACTCCGAATTACAGAGCAAGCGCTCTACTTACTTTGCTTTCACGGGCGACAATATTCTAGAGTAAGACACTTACAACAATTACATTGTTACAATTGTATTAATATATACTATCAGGCGGATGACAAAAACTCCACTCGAAAGTATATTTTTCAGCAGCCACCTGGTGGTTAGTAGGGAAAATAGAATTGGAATGATAAATTAATAATCATAATTTAGTAAACGAGGCACACGGCATTAATTTACTGTATTTAGTTTAATCGAATACGGCACACAGCAAAATTTAATGAGAAGTCTAAATTATTTTTAGTTCATGGCACTGATTGATAGATGTCACAGTATCCGTAGACTAAGGCACTTAATTTAAAATTGAAAATGTTCAACATAATTTGCAAATTATGTTACGAAATATTTTTATTTGTTTAGTTAGTAATTTAATTATTTATTGCCCTATTCCGCTAATCGCATCGTTTGTCACATTTTGCCGTGAAACATTGAATTGTTCCATGTCACTCCAAAATTTGAAGTGTTACCAAACGATAATAAATTTTGTTTCTCTCACTTCAATCGACTGCTAGCATAGCAACTCGTTACGTTTTAGCGCAAAAATCAGAAGTTTATTGTCACATGTATCGGGAGGTGTTCCTCGACATCGTATACGGTGTGCCTCACGCCGACTTTTTTTATGTCTAAATTACCGGTTAACTAAATTGATGGTTAGTTCATATCAGTCGTTTATAGATGGTACCAAAAAATCAGCGTTTGATGTTTAACTTAATAAATTAAAATTTAACAATCTTCAAGATATTTCTAATCGATGTTTTATAAATTTGAGCTATCTGAACAGTTTATAAAAAATTGGGCACCAGTAACTGATATGAAGTAACCTTCAATTTAGAAGGTTGGAAATTTAACCAAGAAATGAGTTTCTAGTACACAGCTTATACTTTAACCTGCAATACGAAATTTAATTTTTATCGTGTTATCTTGATATACAGTTTTAATGCTATTAGCGTTGCCAATTAACTGATTGAAGTTCTCGACACGTTCAACATCGGCCTTTCATCGAGTGGAAACCTTCCCACGAGTTTATGATACAAATATCTCATCATTTCATAAAAGATCAAGTTGCATTGTATTAACAACTACTTGATGATCGAATAATTTTGTGATTTGAACTCAATCTTGATGATTTTATGAATCAAATGGTTCCAACTTTATCTAGGTTGTTTCTAATCTCTTGATTCATTCTCATGCTGTACGCCTCTCACTGGTTCATTAGGCCGAGCTAGATGTCACGGTCTGCAAATGCTCAACACAGTAGTTATTGACTTGTTAATAACCAGTTTTATGTGGCGTGTAACCACCTCCGACTCTTGAAGTTGTATCCATGGACACGAGTTTTTCTCATTTATTAAACCCTTAGTCTATTATTTATTAAACCCTTAGTTTAGTCATATCTGTCGTTGGTTGTGATCTTACTCTTTTACCGAAGTGTTTGAATGGTAATCATTGACAGGAGTGGGGAAATTTACTAAAGGCTCCTCCTCTACCTCGTCTTTGCAACATCTCCAGAAGTCATTAGATTCCGAACCCAGCAGTCTTGCATATTCCTCATAAAAGGAACGTTCATTTTTTGCATTATCATTAAATTTGCTGGAACCCAAGAAGGTCCCGCATTCAATGCCACAATGGGTCCATGGTGCACACCGATGAGTCTATCCCAAATCGCAACACCATTCTGCTGTTGTGGTAAACTACCAGATCTTGGACCAAGGTAGTGAGGAAGGCTGGACAATAGCAAACAAAGTGAATACTGCCGTTGATCTATTCAAGATAGTCATCACACAAGGAATCATGTGAACCAAATCGCATTCTTTGTGAATGGAGTTTAAAACAGCCATGAGTCGTAAGAATAGCGACAATACTCGTAGGTGGTGTGGCATTCAGAGACAGAGCATACCTCAAATTAAACTCACATATAAAGTATTTCGACTTCTGGCAGGTAGAGAAAGCAAGCCAATTACTCTTAGCTTCGTAGTGAACGTAGTTCTTAATAACTTTCTTGTCATTATTAAAGCTCAGCCGCGCTACAAGCTTGGGTCCGATGAATTTCAAAAGCGAACCCATTCTGCTCAAGAAATCAGCCAGTGCATTTCCCTTAATATCACAATGATCCGGCATCCACATGACCTTAACATTATTGTTGCAACAGTCGGTTAATAAAACGAGTATAGTCCTTATCAGTTTAATGTAGACAGCAGGAATCCCCAATGCATTGAGCATGTACACCAAATAATATTTTCTTCTGAAACAGCAAGGTTAGAAACATCATTCGCAGGAAAACCAAACGTCTCTCGATGGATAAGCCACTGAAAAGGTAATATCGAAGTCGAATTCCAGTAACAGTTTGTCTGATACAGATGAACTAAAGAGATGGTATTTTTTCATCTAGTAAAGGCCAGTAAGCTGGTCTTAGATGGATGAACGTGCAAATCCTTCTCAAGGCATTATATCTCTACAACTTGTAAAGCGAACCGCAATAAGTCAGATAGGACAGTTAAGTGTTAACCTGAAATAGTGATCATCAGATCATCATTTTAGCTCTGAACAATAAAGGCCGATTGATATAGGTTAACAAGTAAGTCATCAATCATCAAGAGCCGCAAGAGAGGTGAGAAAACACCTTCCAGGGGATACCCGTTAGAGACTGTAACGGAGACTGAAAGATAATCCGGCTCACCTTAGTAATGCGAGACCAGAGCATGAAATCAATCCATCCAGCGATGGTTTGGTAAATGCCAAAATTAGCGCAGACCTCGATAATGGTAGGAGACGAGTTGCCATCGAAGGATCTGCAATATCCAGGGAGGTGCCCTTGAGAAACTCTTTAATGTTAAGCGATCTTTCGATCATTATAACAAGTTCATGTAGAGAAATTAGATAAATGGTAATCTCTTCTAAATCTGTCGCAATCCTCTCAATAGGTTTGAGAAAGGTTGAAGAGAGACTATTAAACCTAAATGCTTTTAGATCAGTGAAATTCGACCAAGAAATCGGTGTTGTAATTTAGCTGGAAAAACCCCATCAAAACCACTTGTCTTATACGGTGCAAAGGAGAAAATACTCTAGGCAAGACTTTAAGAGTGGCTAGCTCGTGGACTATGTTCTATTCAGGTGGGTTGCCAGTAGCGTTGGGTTCTCGGGAATCAACAGACTCATAGTTAATAACGTTGCAACCGGAAAAGTGAACAGTAAGTAGTAATTCCGCAATTTACCTGTTGAAGGAGGTCTGCCTGCTATCAAGGAGTCGCAGAAAATCGAGCCTGCTTAAAATGAAATCCTTTTTACACAGAAATCTTTTAAGTCTGGCGATGCCGGAAATTCTGTTAATTTCTTCAAAGAAACTAATCCAAGGCCCGTGACCAGATCTTAAACTTTTTTATATTCTCTTTGTGCTGCTAAGAATAAATCCCAATCATTCTGAAGGTTGGATCTTTTGACTATATTTTTAAGTTTCCCTTAGTTTTACTTTCTTTTACGTAACTAGCCAACAATTGACAGCACGAAATTGAAATTGCGATTGATTGATTTCGATTCCGGATCTGACTGGACGATTATATCTGAGAGCAAATGGAAGCTGCTACAGGGAGAGAGCGCTTCAGGGAGCCAATTAAAATACTTGGAAAATTTACGACACTGCAACAATATTGAGCAAAAGTAAAAATTTCCGCCACTCTTCATTGATTGATTGGTTTTTGCAACAAAATGAAGGCATCTTTAATACTGAAAGCGAGAAGTCACTCCGCAATAAACGGTCGGTGTCTTTCGCAGCAGCTGAATCGATAAAAATAAGCTTAAGACATTACACGTAGTGACAGTAATTAGTCTTATCGATTACTCGTATTTCACTGCTCCGCTGCTAGCCGTCAAACGAAAGGAGGGACGTATTCATGTTTGTGGCGATTGGAAGAAATATTTTCGAAGCTGAGTCAATACCGAGTGTTCAAAAAAATCTATCTGTCCGACGCCTTCTTGCAGGTGGAGATGGATTGTGGCCATCCATTGTGGCCTCTTTCGAGTAAACCGCTTGCAACCGGGTGTGAAGACAGCACCTAGAACTTTTTGAAAACAATGATATGCGAAGCTAAAGGTACTATTTCTTTCATTGACGATTTTATTGTTGGAGAAAGTGACGAGAAAGATCATCTTGACATTCTTTTCAAGGCCACATCATCGATGTCGGTCTAATTCCCGCACTGAAAGACGTCCAACAATTGCAAGCATTCCTACGAGCAGTTACATGGTACGACAAATTCGTAAAACACCTGAAAGACTTTCGTGGGCCATTGGACGAACTGTTGAGCAACGACGTTAAATTTGATTGACAATCGGCGCACCAAGAAGCTTTTGAGAAACATAAAAGTGCTTACGCCGATCTTGCGTTAACCCTCTATGACCCGAAGAAACAAATAAAATCTTGGAGGCGGGCGCATCGAGATATGCCATGGGGCAGTATTGAACTGTCAGACAAAACCAAATGGCCCATCATACACCGCATCGTCATTTACGAAGAGTTAATGTCCTTCGTGTGGAGTGCACATCGATTTTGTAGATGCAATCAACAACGGCTTAAAAGAAGATAGACCGCTTCCAAACGTTTTTCCCATCAGGTGCCCTGCGACAACATCGTTTCAAAAATGGTCCCCAATTTGTGTCAGAAGGATTTAAGCCGTTTTGCAGTGAAAACGGTATCGATCACATTAGAACGATGAAAACGAAATTGGACTAATTTAAACCAAGAGCCAAACATCCAATGGAACGCGATACGAGAATGGGGGAACAATTCAATCAGCAACATGGTGCAATGTGTAAAGAGTTTGAAGTTGGTGAGGACGTGTTGACAAAATTTTCAGCACTATTAATTGGAAATGGTCAGCCGGAGTTATTAAGAAGAGGTGCGGGTTGGTAAACTATCATGTACTAACCGAAACACAATTGGGCAAGAGAGATACTAAAACCTATGCCAATAACATATAAAAAGCAATTCCTCGAAGTCATTTCTCGAAGACGCCGGATAAATTTTGCTGGACGATTTGGATTTACCAACGCAAACACAACGGGCAGTAGTACCAGAGGCTCTGCCAAAACTGGAAACCGAAACCCAAGACGAGTTCTTTGGGAAGGCCAAAAGGGGTTCCGAGGAGGAGATATCACAACCACGGTTCGTGCTAATGCCGAAAGAACCTCGCAGAGGGCAGTTGTAATGTGACGGTCGCTTCGATGGTAACAAACAGATTAGACTAAACTAAACTAATAAAAATCCTTATAACAATAAGCATCCTTTCGCAGGATTACAAGGCTCCACCTCCTCCTTGACAAAGCATTTGGATTTTTCATTTAAAGCTTCCTGAATCCATGGCGATCACAGGCCGAAATTTAGGGTGTGGCCTGATTAGCTGCTCTTAAAGTTTTGGGCTCCATTCGTTCTTGTCCGGGTTTGGGTTTTTTCGTATGAATCTATTGGAAACGAGCAGAAAATTTAATTAAAAGTGTAAGACAAAATCTAATGTCTTGTGAATAATTATAGGCTCTTTATCGGCTTATTAGATTGGCCTATTAATAATTTTGGGCTATTCTAGGTTTTCATAAACTATTGGGGTTTTACTTAAAACCTAGTAGAATCCAAATCTACTGTCGCTCAAATACAAATTTGGAATGTAAGTCATGATTGAATTGTTTCCATCGAAAGTATGTAGTTAGGGTTCGCCGTGTACAAGAAGGACAACAATTGTTAAATCAAATGTTTTGACAGTATTGATCTCCATGCTGAAGGCGAGTGAGAATTTTCCTGCGTAAAACAAGAAATTGCGCTATCTACCACAATAGCAAAAGAGAATAGAGTTGTTTTCGATATTTTTTAATTCATTCAGCGGAATAAAATTTTGAAGGGTATTTTTATAGGTCTAATTGGTTGACCGAGGTCAAAAATTTGGTTTGGAATTTGAATATTGCTTAATCAATAATGATGAAATTTGGTTTGTAAGGTTTTACTGGTTCTAACGTGCATTTTAGATGAAGTAGTGGAATCTGTCCATGCTGGCGGAAATTTTATTTCTAGGGTTGGATTTATTTTGGATTCTGACATGAATTTTAGGAGAAAGTTCTGGTATTTGTTCATGCCGGACGATTCAAGTGGATTCTAATAATTGAACAAAACATGACTATTTCGTCACACCAGAATCGACAGTTTTGTTTATTTACCGCACCACTCAGATGAAAGTGAGCCTCATGCCTCATCGGAGAAGATGATTTTCTTAAAAAAATTGTTATCGTCTTCAAGTTGTAAAACTGAATAATTTGTAAACGTTGTTCTTGCGTATATCTCACCAAGATGAAATTGTAAACATTACTGAATACAATGAAACAAAAAATGACAGATCATGACATATTACAAATGGCCGAAACGTCACTTAAAAATCATATCATTCCTATTGGAAAACCCATTATAAACATTTATTATTTTAATCCTCTGCAACTCCACCACTCTCAATAGAATTTCCTGAAACCATATAGTTATTTAAATTATATTAAAAAAAAAAAAAAATAATAAAAAAAATTATAAATTACTCTAAAATCCATTAGTATTTAACCCTTGAATAGGGCAACCCACGAAATAGCAAAAATAAAAAAATCTTTCAAAAAGTTGCAAAATATAAGTGAGACATCCCAAAGGCCATGATTCCTGGAAAACTGTTAATGTTATTCAATGCCAGATTATCTATCGGATTGAATATTTCAAATAAATTTAGCTTATTTCGTAAAAAAATGGCTTACCAATTTGGTCACAAAAGAATATGTGATTAATTACCAAGTGTAATTATACTGCATAGAACATATTTATGCCATGCTCAATGGAACTTATCATTCCTCAACCAGTCACCGTCAAACTGGAATTGACGGTGATTGGTTGAGAAATGGCAAAGAATTGGATGGGCACTCTAACATAATGTTCAATGGAACGAGGCCATCTCTCAACAAATAATGACCAACTACGGTGCGCGTAGCTGAATTTGGACGAAATTTTGGGATTCGGCCATAATAAATGAAACCAGGCCATTTCCCAACCGAGAATTCTCCAATTTAGTTTGTACAGCTGAGCTCGGATTCTAATAAACTAAGGTCAATTTGTATTGGGATTTTAACGTGTGTTTTTAATGAACTTCTACAATTCGACCATTCTGAATGGAACCCGGCCATATCCCAACCAAATATTGTCAAATCATGTATACAGAACCGGGTGGGTTTTTAAAAATGGATTTTAGAGAAGTTCTGAAATTTGATTTTAATTAAATAAATTATAAACCAACCATTGTTGTTGTTCAGCACTATTGTTTCAAAATAGCGCGATTGGTCCCACAGTGGGCAGATTCTAGAATTAAATCTTAAATATATGAATTGGTTGCAAATCAAGGGTAAAGTCGGTCAAGTGCCAATTTAAATGTAAAAAATATTAAATCACTGGCTGAAGGTTGTCTTATATACGGTGCTGCAATGGCTAAATCAATTTTTTAAAATTTGGACTTTTGTAAAAAAAAAATTTCAAATAAACTTAATAATTATTATTAAGTATGTGTGGAGACAACTTCTTTATGCTTCTTAGAGATACAACGAACCAATAATAACAATAAAATCTGTCTTAATTCGCAGAAATTGTTAATATTTTTTTGTTCGTTTTACTTATATTTTGTGTGTTGTTTCTGTGCGCGTTGTGTGCCGTTTCAAGTAATCGCAAATTTTTTTTGCAAATATAGACGAGGTCATGTTTTATGACTTGTTGGTTGAATGGACAGAACAAGCACTACAACAAAAAAATTTGTTGCTCAATGCAACCTATATAAAGTTAACAATACGTGTCGCTTTCAAACAGTTCTTCTGATATATGTATACACCGTGTTTAAAATGTGTGTAGGTCGTGATGATGTATGTATGTAGAGTTGCATTCAGCCTGTTTAACATTTTACCATCCATGGTTAAAAAACCATCAATACAATTCCAGAATGTGTTAGCAACGAGAAAAAATTACGTTCTCTTGTCTTAATTATGACTCATGACCAACAAATGTTAATTTATATAAAAATAAAATTCCAAATTAAGGTTAATGGCCAATATTCTAATGTATATAAAGAAAATTAATAACTCAATGCAACCAACAACAGCAGCTAACAAAACAAAAACAAAATTGAAATATTCGGCATTCCATTTGAAATTCCATTATGGCGATCGAGCTCGACGCGCTTAGCAAAGAAAGAACACAATGAATATTTCGTTTTAGCTGGTAGTAGTAGAGTAGTGATATACTCGTCTAGCACAAAAATCTACTAAAATATACTAATGTATGTTCTACATGGATACTCAAGAAGATAAAATGAATTTCCGGTGGAAGTGAAAATATTTTAATAAAAAACTAAAAACAACGAAACCAATTAGTTAACTCCTTTGCAAAACTGAACAGCAAAATATTATTTTTAATAATTCCGAAACTATTAAATTTTATAAAAATTCCATTCATTCATTATTTATATGAATATACACATATGATTATTGAATATTAGTCATTTGGATTTGTATTTTTGTCCGTCTCGTATACAAATATAATATCAATATCCGGTGTTGATCGTAAACAACAAAAAAAAAGGTTACCCAAAATTATTTTTTTGCAAGATGGCATTTTAATTTTTTTGTGTTGGGTAGATTGACGCGATTTTATCACTTTACATATTGATTTGATTATGTCAGCACAGTATTTGGTTTCTGTATGATAATGCGATCGCTTTTTTCGCAGTGATCGTGATATTAGAATTTCAAATTTTTCGCGTACCTACCTACCTATACTAAAGACGTGGGAATTTAGTTTTGGGTAATAATAGCTAATATATTGTCTATTATTTAGAATTTTAGATAACCGCTTCCTGGTGATCATAAATTTAGAATTTCGCGATCGTGTTTGTTTCCGGCGATTTAAATAAAAAAATAATTTTTAAATGCGTTGTTCCCAGGCTTAGGACTTGATTTCGCACATTAAATCGCTGGTTAATTGTTTATAATTTAGATTAGTGAGAAAATGATCAAACGTTTTACGTTTTGGCGATCGAGCCCTACCGAAACACAATTGTTCCATTCCAAATTTTAAAATGTTATCCATTTTGAATTTACTCTTGATCGTCATCATTAAATCTAAAATCGAAGTTGATCGTAAAGATAAATATTTGCTTTTGGTAAAAGTTTTATAATAAAACTGAGTGATTCTATAACAGTCTTCAATTTTGTTCTAGCGCTATGATTTTCTGTAATCTGAAGAGGTTTCAGACAATCATACTTATGTTGTTGATAACCATAAATCTGGCGATATTCAATTTCTGAACAGAATCCTTAATTCTTAGATCCCATTTTAATAAATGTTGAACATATAGTTAAGTTTTTATAAATAAAGATTTAAAATTAAATTAGTTCAAAAAATTCAATATTTCGCCTGAATGCCATTGTTGTTTAATTTTTACCAATACATATACATTCTCGATTATTCTTATTCGTTTAGATTTAGTTTAGGTCTCACTTCAAAAGGATGTCATCGATGTAATTCGAAGCTGTCCTAACCATTTAGGTCCCCGTAATTAATCGGAAGAAAATGTAATCTGACAGAGTGTTCCGGATTAAAATCTCTTACAACGATTTAAAGTAGTTATCGATATTTTCCTATAAGCACTATATTTTCCTACTAGTTCGACGTTAATTTTCGACGGCCATCGTTTTCCTATAGCAAGTGTGGAAACAAAAGAGAAAAGAATAGTAAACATTTCATACATTTTTCTTTTTTCTTCGTTTGTCTTATATGGGAAAATGATAACCTTCGAAAATGAAAGTCGAATTCTATAGTTAGGCCACTGACCACCTGGTAAGAATTTATCATCATTCCGACAGGAATTATTTGATGCGTTGTGCGTATAAAGGGTGGGCCATTTAATAGTGTGTTTTTAAAAACGCTGTAAAATTAGTAAACGAGTATCTTTAATCTCGTTCATGTGGCTCCCTCTGCTGGCCTTACGATAAGCCATCCTGTGAATCCAATTTTTAAGAACTTATGATGATTGATGATGAATAACTGTCGCAATGTTAAGTTTTAAAGCTGAAATTGTATCTGGATTATCCGCGTAACATATATCTTTAACAAAACATAATAGAAAAAAGTCCAACGGCGTCAAATCGTAGCTTCGCACAGGCAAATCGACATCTCCAAAACGGCTGATTATTCGGTTTGCAAATATGGCACGCAAGAGATCAATTGTCGGTCGGTTTGTATTGTATATGGCGCCATCTTGTTTAAACTAAAGGTTGTTCTCATTCATAGCGTCTATTTAGTAAAGGCGTTTCTAGCAGTATTTTCGAATAAAAATGGCCCCGTTATGACACCACACCAAAATCCACACCAAACAGTCACTGTTGGTGGCTGCAATGGCATCTCTATCTCTATTACGTCTGGCTGTTCCGAAACCCAAATCCGGCTTGTTTACATAGTCCCTGAGATGGAAATATGCTTCGTCTGAAAATATGATTTTCATCATTATGAAGCTGATCTATGGCTCACACAGAGAAATGATATCGAAGCGGATGGTTATTTGCTTTCAACTGCTGAGTCATCGAGACCTTTGTGCAGGCTAGTTGTTGCGTCCGACCTCGGAGACCACTTCTGTCATCCAATAGCAAGCGTTTCTCATAAACTTTCTTCACCAATTCCACTACAGCGGATTCGCTTTTCGCTCTTTCAAGACCCATATTGCTTCTTAAAATTCGCACGGTTTCGGCTACAAAACACTGACTTTAAAAATAATTTTCAATATTTCGAAACGCTCCTCAAGCGGAAACATGATTTTTTCTTGACGCGGAATATCAGACTGACGAGCTCTCAAAATTTTAAGCAAATCGCCCAAAAAAGTGTTGCCATAGTCTATAATTTAAAAACAAACCAAAAGATGGTCCACCCTGTACGATCCCCTAGAATTAATTAGTAGAGAATGTAATGTGGTTGTTGACAGCTCCGAATAAAAATCTCATTTAATAATTAAAAGCGGCCTTCGATGTATTCCTAAACTGTCCTAACCCGTTTCTCAGGAATCATTTGATGCGTTGTGCTTGTACGAACCCCTTCAATTATTTCGAAGAGAATTAATGTGGCTGACGGGTGCTCCGAATTAAAATCTCATTCAACAAATTAAAAGCGGTCATTAATGTATCCCTACATGCTGGTCTTAACCACTTTCTAAGAATTTATCAATGGTGTGACAGGAACCATTTGATGCGATTGAGGCTTAGACGAGCCCTCATAATTAATTAGAAGAAAATCTATTGTGACTGACAGATTGGTCCGAATTAAAATCCCATGAAATATATTAAAAGATAAATGTTAACTGTAATATATTAAATGATAAAAGTTAACTGTCCTAACCACTTTCTAGGAATTTATCATCATTCCGACAGGTATCAGTTGATACGGTGTGTTTATACTAGACCCCAGAATTAATTAGCAAAACATCTGATGTGGCTGATAGGTTGCTCCAAATTAAAATCTTATACAATAAATTAAAAACGGTTTGCTATATTCCTGAACTTTCTTCAAAAAATCATTTTAGGATCCAATATCCATCCACAATACTCAGTCTCTTGGATTTATTCCGAATCTTCCTCTAAAAATCATTGTAGAAGCCTTTTTACCTAATTTTATTTAAAAGAATAAAACAAATAAAAAATAAAAATCCAACAATCAAAACATTTCAAGGTACTTGGGCCAACCCGAACCTGCCCTTAATCGATTTTTCGAAATTTAGTACTCTTGATAATTGAGAAGTGATTTTTTAAAAGGGCTTATTTCTATTTCTTGTCAAACGTGATATTATTTCGAATTTCAGTTCAACAGCATACAATTATTGTGGATAATAAAACGTACATGTTATATCTGCAGAAGACATAATAACATCCACAATCATTTTATGCTGCAGAACTGAAACCCGAAATAATATCACTTTTGGCCAAAAATGGAAATAAGTCATTTTGAAAAATCACTCATCAAAAACTTCATAACCAATTTTTATCAGAATATTTCTTCCCAAAAATTTAAAAGAGCTACCGGGCTCGGATGAAGAGCTCCTGAACGAATTTTTCCGTGACTACGGGTCCTCACTCATTCTTTGGCATCAAACAGGTCATAATCCTAGGTAAACTCAAGAGGAGTTTGGGGCAAGTTTGAAAGTGACAAGGGATGTAATGTGGTGTAAATTACTAGAAATTTCGAAATTTTCGAAACTGACTTAATAAACTATTCTCTAACTCTTGAGTTATCCACTTGCTCACCTATTCTGCTATAGCCATCATATAGGTGATAACTCTAGGTATACTCAGGTGGAATTTTTGGGCAAATTCGAAATTTTCGAAACCTAATTAATAAAATGTTCTGTAACTTTTGATATACCCGTTTGCTGGTCGATCCTACTATGACCATCAGATAGGTCAAACTACTAGGTAAACTCAAACAGAGTTTGGGACAATTCTGAAAGCGATAAAGGATGGAATGTGGTGTGATTTACTAGAAATTCCGAAATTTTCTAAACTAAATTAATAAAATGTTCTGTAACTTTCAAGTTACCCACTTGCTCATCGATCCTACTATGGACATCAGATAGTTCATATAAACTCAGGTAGAGTTTGGTTCAAATTTGAAGGTGATAGGGGGTCTGTAATTTTCTTAAAATTATCGAGATAGGTCATAATCCTAGCGTAAACTTAGGCAGGTGAAGTTTGGGGCAAGTCGGAATGGGGAGGGTAATGTTGGTTAATTTACTAGAAAATTCGAAATTTTCAAAACTTAATTAGTAAAATGTTCTGAAACTTTTGAGTTAGTCGTTTGCTCATCGATTCAACTAGGGCCATCAATAGGTCAAAATCCTAGGTAAACTCAGACGGAGTTTGAGGCCAGTCTGAAAGCGATAGGGGGTGTAATGTGGTGTAAGTTAGTAGAAATGACCGAACCTACTATGGCGATCAGACAGGTCATAATATTTGTTATATTAAGGCGAAGTTTGGGAGAAGTTTGATTTTTTTTATTCTTTGTAATCTGTTCTACCTTACGCAGTTGTCTGCCAAATCAAGGACGTACAGCTATAGGTCTGATTACGTAGAACCAAGTCTGGAGGTGTTTGAGTGTAATGTGTAATTTACTTAAAATTAAGAAAATTTTGAAAGTAAATTTATAAAATATGATAATAAAACTTTCAAATCCCGTTTCAAATATTTTTTATTGCTTTTTACTATTTCTGTAGTTTTAGAATTTTAAACGAACGAATCAGTTTTGAATTACGTATTTAATGGCACGGAAGAACAATTGTTTTGGAGTTTCAATCAAATTTTTGTTTCAAGAGTTGTTAACTATGTCAACAATATTTACTTACTAAAATGTACTTATGTACGGAACAATTACTTAGGTTGCATTGTAAAAGTAAAACTAGAAAAATAAAAAAATCTAACACGCGAGTTTGTTGTGCGAATACAAATATAGATGGAGAATCTGAAAGTTTCGATTTCGCGAGAAAATATTTCGGTAGTGTTACAAGTGCAAAGTATTGCCCTATATATATGAATAAATATTCCAGTGTGCTTAACACAAGTTTCACTAAGGCTCGATCAGATTACTGTTTCCTAAATCAAAAACCTTATCGGATCGAAACTGATGGTTGTAGAGTCATATTATTAAAAATTGTATAGGAATTGTTAAAAATTTGAACTTTTCAAATTACAAACCAAGTTTTTGTTATCACGTTAGTAGCTATCAATTGTGGAATTGGAATATTTCTTTAAGTTCCTCTCTTCTATTAAGAATAAATTAAATTAGAAATAATTCCAATTTTCTGAAAGTATCTGCTTTTATAATGCGAAGCATTTCCGCAGAAGGCGCACCGTCGTTCTCGATGAAACCTAATTTTTAGCAAACAAATATCGATATGACTCCTGTTGGAGGTGGGTCATGGAACGGTTTAGGTTCGCATTAACATGTACGCCTAGCAAGTGTTTTAGAACATTTGTTCTTAAATAGAGCTTTTCATTAGCAAACATACATTGGAAGCTTTTTATTTTTGTCAAATTTTGTGAAACCAAGTTTAACCACAGTTAATGAACACATTTCGATCGCATGCAAAATCATTAGGCCTAAAAAGTTTTTAAAATCTAGAGATTGAAATTTGTTTAATAAAATTATACGATCTACCAAACATGAATTACTCATTTCAACAATTTTGAATCATTTTTCAAAATTTGTCATATTTTTGCAGTGATAAACAACTTGTAACACGTGAAAAAGCTTTCTATAGTTTGTTCCATTTAAATGAAATTAGTTTGATATAAATAGTTATTAAAGCTTAAAGCCTTTTAAAACTATGCAGTTTTCATCATTATGTACGAGTATTTAAATATAAGACAGAGATGCTCATAAATAAAAAATGTAGAATATTAGAAAAAATATTCCAGTACAGTATTTGGTCCCAAGCGGTTGATTAGCGGTACTTAATTTTATTCCCATAATTTCGTGGGAATTTCCGGACGCTTTTAGACCATACATTTAGATTTGCTATCAATTTATTTCCGCTGTAAATATATTTTGAATTTCCTTGTTCTCTTACTTAGGCGTAAATGCCATTATTTAAATTAAGTCGCTGGGTGAGAAAGCGATTATGTAAAAGTTCATGATCGAGTTTGTAGCTCTACGCAAAAATTAGTTTTCAAATAAACCGATTTTGTCGTTCACGTACACACACAACACTACTAGATTACTACATAATGGATTGCGATCTTATTTGATTGAACGTGCTGATTTAAAATGCTGACAATTTGAGATCGTTATTTATAAGTTACTGAAAATTTAATTCGTGATGAAGTTTTCTTTCGACGATCTTAAAGATCCGGATTTAACTCGTTAGTCTTATGATTGATCGCGATTTTAGTATTAAACTTGAGCATTTTATTAGGAATCAACTGTGTCAAATAACAATCTCTGGGCGGGCGTCTGTGCGTGCCGACTAAATGCCTGTGTGCTCTCTACAGCCCAAACGGTCTGATCAGGATAAAACTTCATACATAAGTTTTTTTCATAAATTGGGAGGACCCAGTGATTTTTGACCGAAATCGTTCCACCGGAAGTACCACCTTCCCATAGGAGCTTTTCCGTTTTTTGCAAATATATCAATTATGAGAAAATCGATTAGGCTTTAAAAGATTCTAAATTAAATTTGCCACAATATCGGTTCATATAAATTTTCCAAAACTGTTTTTTTTTGTATAGTAATTATGAAAATGTTAGACCTCGAATTTTTTGACTAAATGTCCGTGTCCTACAGCTCAGACGGATTGATCAGTTTTCCAAAATTTAAGCGGAAATACCGTTTTTGTTTTTATCAAAAAGTCGTTTTTCAATAAAAATTCAGGCCCTGTACAGACGTATGAGAACTTATCCCAACCTCTTCACCAGCAAGGCAACACAAACATATCAAGAACCGATTTGCTCTTGTGTGAAGTTGGCCCAGCCCGGAAATATTATAAAATTTGTTTTCGTTTAGTTTTCTGGGTATAGGTATCAAAGTGAAAAATTATCAAATATTTTAAATTCGATTTGTCTTCACTTGAAAATATTAAAAACCAAACCATCTAATGGCAATCAAAACAAAACTATAATCGAATAGTAACAAAAGTATGATTAAATGCATTTAAAACTATGAATGTCTCGGATTAGCGCTACATGATTTTGAGATTCTTATGCCAGTAGCTAATGTTAGGCCAAATTCGAATAAAATCGTTCCGTGGCAAGTTCCCGAAAATGAACTCTGAGCTCGGAATTTCATTGATTTTTAATTAAATTTTCGTCCCGCTTGATAAATCTAGAACTATTTCGCCAAAATTAACAATATCTCGGATAATTTTAGGCCAATTTAGAAAAAAATCGTTCCATGGCAAGTTTCCGAAAATGATCTCTGGACTAGGAATTTCATTGATTTTTTTTTTAAATTTTATATTTTTCAAATGAAATTCTAAGAATGATTTTTGTCTAATTTGGCCTGAAGTTCGCTACTGCTGTATTCATCTTTAAATTCATCTCAGAATTGTACAGTATTTTGATACTTTAGTTATTATCCCAACGGATTTATTTAGATTGCCATTAGATGGTTTGGTTTTTAATCGAATTTTAAAATTTTGATAATTTTTCGTTTTTTCATTAATTTTGATATAACTGTTTTATCTGAATGAATTGAATGACAATTTGAACTGAGCTAACTGCACACAAGAGAAAATTGATTATTGATACGAAAGCGTAGTGAGAAGTCTGGCAAAATTTCAACAGAGGGCGCCACAATCGCAAATCCCAGTTGTCATGTGTCAATACCATCTGTCACTAGACCAGTTTTGACAGCCATTGAAAACAGACAAGCCATTGTTTATTTGCAAACATGGAAAAAAGTGAATTTCGTGTGTTAATTAAACATTATTGTTTACTGATTTTCGTTATGGTCGTACAAGCACAACTGATGTCGAACGTTCAGGACGCTCAAATGAAGTGACCACACCAAAAATGGTTGACAAAATCCATGATACGGTATTGTAAGACCGTAGAGTGAAAGTGCGCGAGATAGCTGAGATAGTAGGCATCTCAGATGAACGTGTGGGCAATTTATTACACGAACATTTGAATATGAAAAAGCTATCTGTGTTTGCTTACAATCGACTAAAAACACACACGTGTGACAACTTCAAAGGCATTCATTTCATAATTGTGGATGAAACATGGATCCATAACAGTCTAAACAGTGGATTTCTACTGGTGAATCTACGCCTAAGAAGGCTAAGGCGGTTTTATCGGCCAACAAGGTCATGGCCACAGCTTTTTGGGATGCACGTGGCATAATCCACATCGATTACCTTCAAAAGGGGGGAACAGTCAACGGCGAGTATTACTTCAACTTATTGGACCGTTTCAACGACGTTTTGAAAGAAAAACGACCGCATTTGGCGAAGAAAAAAGTTCTCTTCCATTAAGACACTGCACGGGTGTGTAGTTGCCATGGCGAAAATCTATGAGTTACGCTTCGAATTGCTTCCACATTCGCCATATTCTCCAGACTTAGCCCCCTGCGACTATTTCCTGTTTCCGAACTTGAAGAAGTGGCACGGCGGAAAGAGATTCGGCTCTAATGAGATCATCGATGCCACAAACGCCTCTTTTGAAGGGTTGGAGAAATTGTATTATTCAGAAGGGTTCGAAAAATTGGAAAAACGTTGGACTACGTTGAAAAATAATTTTTTTTGGCCGAAAATATTATTCCTTGTTTCATTTTTACCAGACTTCTAAATCCGCCCCCGTACATATGTTAGTGTTGTCTGATTAACATTTTTTATTTTATTTTCTGGGATAAAATGCTGGCATAACTTTATATAGGCCTTGTACAGTCCAGATGGACTGATTGATCGGAATGAGACTTGATATTTAAAGTTTTTCTATAAATTTGGAAATCCCAGAGAATTTTGGTCGAAATCGGTCCAGCGGAAGTGACACCTTCCTTAAAAGCATATTTTCAAAATTATCCCAATTATGGGAAAATAAAATAGGTCCTTCTAAATTAATTTGAAACAATATCGGTTCAGATTAATTTTCCAAAATTTAAACGGAAGATGTCTTCTCTACAAGGAGGAGCTTTTTCGTGTTTTGCAAATTTTTTGAAAAGTTTATTCCATTTACTAAAAAACGGTTAAAACGAAAAGATTGTAAATTAATTTTCAAACAAAATTAGTTCAGATCATATTTTAAATTTTACCGAAAATGTTATGTTTTGATAAAAAAAAACTTTATTTCACTAAAATTTGACATCTCGAATTGATTATTCAGAATAAAATTTCATACAAAACCTTTTTCCATAAATTTGGAGAACTTTGCGATGTGTGATGGACATTCTGGCTAAGAATTACATTATCGATAAACCGATTACTACTATTTTCTTCATTCACTTACATAACTATAGCAAACACGTGTATCTTGCAGGCTCGCTCGATCAATCGATCGCACTCAGAACCCCGGACTTGCAGATTTAAATGTCAGAGCTAAATTACATTTTGAAATTGTTGAATTCTGTCAAATTGTTGTCCAAATAATTTCCGCTCATGTTTGTGTGTACCTGCTGCTATTCAAACAAATAAATTGGCGACTGGGTAAATTAAGTAAGCCCTTCGTCGGTGATGTAAGCGTACACACAAAGCAATTTAAATATTACGTGATCTTGTCGCTTTATTATCATAAGCTCCAAACTCTGTTAATCGCCTTTGAAATTCGCACCCGAGACACATGTTGGTATCTTAAACACGTTTCATTTGTTTTTCATGATTAATTTATCACCATTGAATTGATGACTTGGGATTATTATTTTTTCTTTAAATATACAAGAAGACGGTGCGGTGCGATCGATAAAATCGTATATGCCAAAGAATTTAAATCAACGTACACTGGCTGAAGCGCATATTGCATAACCCTTTTTCACATTTGGATGTGTACGTACCAATGAAAATGTATAACCAATTACCCATCGAAACAATACACAACGTACGTTTTGTATTCGTATATGCAGCAGGGCCTAGGACAATAAAGTAGTTCTTGTGCTAGTGCATGCATAGTAGTAGTTTACAATTATTATTGTAGAATTTTTGCCTTTTTTTTGTTGATTTTCCATAAAAATATATAAAATAGAAGCAAACTAAATGATTTTTGTTTGGTTGATGGCGTAATCGTAAAGCACTACAAAATGCAACACACACAGAACGAGCAACTTTGAATATTATGAATCGTACATAAGGACAAACAACTTGTACAACAAATAAAGAAAAATTGTCGACGAGACATGGTTAACATTTTATAAGAATGACAAATTATATACTATGTGTATGGTGTTTTCCTGATGCACGTAAGGTGGACGGGAAATGGGAAAATAATCCGAAACGTTTTGAGTTTTTGTTTAATCGATGTTTTTAGTGTGCTAAATTAATGAATGTGTATGTAGTTGCAGTAAGGTAGGTTACGTTAACATTACCATAAAGAGTTCTGCGAGGCCGTTTACCAAAATCTTGTGGACAAAATCAAACGAAACGTGATCAGTCTTAACACACAAAACTTGTTTATTCCAATTGATTTAGTTTTGGTTTATGAATAATTTAAAAATATTTTACCAACGTTGCAACAATCCATACATAGCTTTAGTAGGAGGTGGACATAACTGATTAATGGGTGGACAAAATTAATCAACATATTACCAATAATTAGGCGAAATTTATTTAATTATATTGTCATTTAGACTTTCCACAATTTAACTCAAAACTCATCTTTACGATAAGCTAAATGTTAATTCTATCCTTAATTTGGGAATGAGTAATTTAATTAAGATAACAGTTAGATGCAATTTATTTTACTCAAACATTTTGCATAGCTTTATGGATCGTTAGTAAATAGCAAAACTCGGCTGACTTAGTGAACTTATACTGTCGAAACCTTAGTTGTATATTTTCAAGTGGAGCTTGAACTGTAGGCCTCACCATTAAAATATCATTCAGTGCGAGTTCCGTAGATGACTTGGTGAATACGTCAAAACCCATCCTGAGTTTTGTTGTGGTTGCTTAAATTTGTAACATGACATTACCCCGCCTCCCCGGATACTACCCCACCGGATATTACCCCTCGAACAATATTTCGTTATTATCCCCTGGACACTACTTCGCCATTTCCCCGGACAATACTTTGCCATTACCCCCCGGAAAATTACTCCCCGGTCCATTAGCCTCGGTTCATTACTTACCCCCAGTCATTACCCATGGTTATTACCCCTCGATTATTACTTTCACTATTACCCCTGTAATTACCTTCTCGGTTGTCACCCCTTGGTTATTACCTCACGCCAATACCTCGCCATTGCACCAGCCATTACCCCCGTTTATTTCAATTCATCATTCATCTCGACAAGTAATGTTCCAAAATCGAAAAGTACTCTTGAACAATGTATTTTCCCATACAAATGACCATTCTCTAAAAATGCTACATTCGTCATGTAAATGCACATTCTATGCCATGCTGAGCAGTTACGTAGGACATCATTCTTGACTAAAGTTACGGAAAACTACCCAAATCCGGCCATCACTACTGGGATTTTAAGCCTATCATTTATTTGACGCGAAGTATATTTTCCGAGAATTTGCGATTTTAGAGCATTATTTGATGAGAATAATCAAAATATTCCAATCGTCATGAAATTTCGATGAAGAGGTAACGACCGGGAATGATTGCGAGGGTTGGGGTAATTACTGGAAAGTAATGGTCGATGGGGAAAATGGTCCAGGGGTAATTGATCAGGGGGATTGGTGAAGGGAAGTTTTGTCGGGGGAGGGGCGGTCAACTTAACTGCAAACTTATTGTCTTCCCTGTTCCTTAAATCCCTTATTTTCTTCTCGTGTTTTATACTGCACTCGTATTTTGCTTCCTCTGGCGTCCTCCAGATTATCGTTGGAAAAGAGTTTCCTCCAAAAACTGCCATAGCGATTTGTCTATTTCTAGCAGGATACTGTTATTTTTGATTGGTACCGCAGTCTTCTGCAATTTTTCCGGATACTAATTAAGCAACCACTGTTAATTCATTTTCCAGGTTCCTGATTTTAAATTCTGGCAATTTAAAAAAATGTTCACTCCAACACCACATCAATGTGAACATGATTGTTAAAATTGAAACAAATTATAGACAAATTAAACTCTGGAAATACTGGATGCCTGCCTGTTTCGAAGGATGCAAATGTAACCTCGGTGGAGCATTTGATTGTTCCACCGCCAGCTTTTCCGAATCCTTTCACGAAAATCTTTGCATTTTCACCTTCAAGATCATGCAAGAATCTTTTGAATGATGTTTGTGAAATCCGGTTGGTAATATTGTTTGTGAATCTGCTGACCTTCTGTAAACGTGGTAGTTTCGGTTTCATCTTCCTTCTCGGTTGCTTTATAAGTCGTTGAACCGTTAAGCTTTCTGAACCTTTGAACCTGATCGATTGTTAAATGCTTGCTTCCGTTTGATGACCCATGCAAGGACGTGTAATGTTTCTGATGACAGTATTGATATCGCGAGTTTCATCCGTTATCGTGTTCTTTAAGACCTGCCTTTTGCATATTGGACATGGGATTCCTGTTACTGCTTCAACCTCGTAGTTTTCTTTGAATAACACTTTGTGGATTCCAACATATCTATTCGTATTCACAGAAATGGAATAATTCTTCAACTGTCGAAAGATAATTTTCCACTGCTTCCTGCACCCACGAGATCTGCTTTCATGATCCAATTTTTTCAATCCGTGGTCGATTAACAAAGGACCCCGATTTCCGATGTTAGTGGAATTTGGTTGAAATATACTTGGTTAGCTCAAGTTACAATTATTTTCAAGAATTATTTCAGCTCCAGTGTTTACACATTGCTTTCGGGATGAAAACAACCCTACTCCTTTTCCAAGACTGTGGAACAGTTCCAAAAGTAATGCATGCTTGAAAGAGTAGAAGTAAGTGATGTCGAATGAGTGAAAACCCATTCTGAAATTCAGTAGAAAAACTCCATCCCTACCACCTGATTTATAAGGTGGGAAGGAGAAAAAACTGCAACGCAAAATGTCGTGAGTGACAAGCCTTCTGGCTAAGTCTCATTCGGGCGGAATTCCGGTATTGTTTGATTGCTGGGAAGTAACAAAATTAGGATTGATAAAGTCGCAACCAGGAAAATGAACAAAAACAATAATTCGAGAATTCAGGAAGCGATAGTACATCGTCTGCAGGAGCCATTTTTAACCAGAGACCTATTAAGTCTGGCAATTCCAGAAGGACTATTAATTGCTTCGCAGAAGCTAACCTAAGAAGTTCTGTGAGCGAATCTTAAAGTTTTATGATATTCGTTTTGAGCTGCTAAAATATTATCTCACTCAACTAATATTACATCTTTTGGTTCTATTTTTGAATTTCTTAGCAGTTTTCCTAAGTTTTAAGATCGGAACACCGAAAAGGCTTGTTCTGAGTTTTTTGCTTGGTAATAAGAGGACAAGATTATTTGAAAATTAATGTGGTTGCGTCCGCCAAAGACGGAACTATACCAATTCAATATCATCGCCCAATGATACCAGCTCAAGAGAGAATAACTCCAAGTGGTTAGCTTCTTATTATGGTGACGTTAAGGAGTTGGAGCACCTGTGGTCAGAGGTGAGAATATCATTAGTGACTTTAATTTGGAAAGGATCAAATCGATAATCCAGAACACAAACTAAAATCAATCACTTTCCTTCTCACTGTATTGATAAAAATTGGCTCACAATCATTGTTAAGGATTTTAAACTCAGATGTGCTTAGATAGTAGAAGTAGAGACAAACTGTTATTATTAATATTCGAGCTACTCCATAACTTGCGATGAGCATTATCATTGTAGTCTACCACTAAAGGTAATTGGTTTGACCTGCTTCACGAAACAAGGTTAATAAACTCATCTGAAGGCAGAGGTGAAACCAAATCCTAAAGTAGATACACCGATGCTACTATACTACTGATTTGCATAATTCAAGAGTGATGAGTACACTGCGACATGAATGAGAGTCGCACTAATATTATGAGAAGAACAAACCACAGCGTCGAGAAGGTATGGTTCCTGAATTAGGCGTATGTCCGTCTGTGATGCAGCAAGCAGCAAGTTAAGCTCAAACGAACCTCTTTTGCTATGTGTAAGTTAACCTGTTTCAGTTCATGGAATTCATTAGATTATCAAACAAGGAATTCATTAGATTATCAGCCCGACATCCGATCATATTGTCTAGCAAACATTATTTGTCTACCACTACTATAATGAGATTTATAACACAGACAGAATTTTGCATAGTGAGCATGTGTGTTGCGCTGTGGTGCAAGACCACGGATTCTAGGACAATGAATGGTAAATTTACCTTCAGGGACTTAATTCTGATCAATTGGTATAACGTGCCTTTACAATGTTTAGAACGACGGTGTAAGTTATCTAGTTAATAACTTTATAAACCGAGTGTTCCACGCGCCGTAGTCGAAAAGCAGTGGAGCAAGCCGTGCCTAGGATGAACGACTGCAATGGAGGCAGAAACAAGATAGTCTGCAATGCAAGTATAGGAGTCGAAGACATAGCACCGACAAAAGCACTGCAAGCCATACATATCTTGCAGGCTGTTAAATGAAATAACGCAATTTGATTTAACCACAGGCCAAACAACAGAAGCGTAAGATAACATAGATAAAACCAGAGATTTGTAAATAAATATCCAGAGGCTAGAACGACAGTGGTTTGGATAGACAATTTTTCAAACTCCTATGATTTACACCCCATTATGCTACTCGAGTCGATTGTCGTTTCAAGTGACTATAAAAATTAGCTATTTTTATGAAAAATTAGCCAGTTGCTATGCCAATAAGTGCGACGAAAGAAACAATTAAAAACTGTCATTTCGAGTCGTGTGAAATTTTGAAGTGACATAAGAAAAAAGATAAAATATGCAGATTGTCGTTTGAAGTAACTACGATAATAAACATATCAGATATTTTGACTAGGCAGGCGACTACGACTTTATATTGAAAGAGTCACTTGAAACGACACGACTAACATAATCGGAGTGTTATTCGGGTGCTAGTCTACCAGCACGCCATTATCCCAGCTAATCTCGTAAGTGCAGGATGATAATGATAAGGGCACGGTGTAACACACCACACAAAAGTTACCATTTGAATCAAAAGTCGATCGTACAAATCAACGGTACCACAATATATGACCTATTTGAACAAGAAAAAAATAAAGTGAGGAAATGGCAACTCATCTGAATTCTGCTGGTTGCTATGGCGAGGTGGTCCGAACAACCCCCTCTGCTTCAGGCTCTTACTCACTTCGAACATTTACCCGTGCACTACACGCTCTACCACAAATGGGTGGAATTCAGATGACGATGCAGCAAATTATTACAATGAGTGGCCCGTTTCACAGTTCGTCAGTCTTTCACTTTCCATTTACACTACTAATGTTACTGGAACTGTTTCTTAACCAGGATGGATTCAATCAACAACAAACAAAACTCCACCCTCATTCGCGTTGAGTTCGTCTCGAATTTTACAGTTTACTTGTGAGACGCGCGCTTTATCACTGAACCACCTGGTTATACACGAACACTGAGTTGATCATTCGAATCACAAAAAAAACTTGCGATTGAAAAGCAACAAAATGACATTCATTGGATGGGCAATCCAACTTGTCGCCACGACACTCTTCTTGTACCAACAATTTTTGGTTGTATTTTTTCGGCGGTTTGGTTCCCCATGTAAAAGAAAAAAGTCAAAATATCGGCAAACATACGGATTCTTGGTTAATATAACAGTTCAGATGAGTTGCGAGAAATGGACGGTTGGATATTGGATTTTGGGATATTGGTGAATTTGGAACGGTATGGGAAAGCTAAGGAATGTCTGATCGCTTGGTGGAAGGCGCATGTTCCGTGGAAATTCCTTTAACGCGATTGACTCATGTGGTCTGCCGCCTCAGCCAACTGGAACTGTTACAATGATGAATTTTTGTGACTTTATTATTAGTTACAGGAACATGATGGTGAAGGTGCAGAGGGTAGCCTGCTTGCTCATTAGAGGGATGTTTAAACTACTGCCACTAGTGCCTTAGAGGTCAATCTATACCTTCTCTCGTTGGATATTATCGGTAAGCAAATGGCGGTCAATACAGCCGCCCGGCTATCAGCGATTTCGGGGTGGAAGTGCCTGCAAAAACGACACACAACTATAGCCAATTCTGTGAGGGATGACCTGGTGAATTTGGATTATATAACACCCCTTTTGTGCTTTTGCAAACATTTTAAGGTGATTCTCTCCTCTAGAGAAAATTGGAAGAAAGGTCTCATTATGGAGACAGGGGTAGTTAAATTCTCCATCGACGGCTCCAAGCTCGATAGTAGAGTGGGAACTGGTGTGTTCTGTGGTGAATTAAATGTAAGTCTATCTTTTCGTCTACCTGACTACTGCAGCGTGTGCTAGGCTGAAGTTATAGCGATTGAAGAGGTCATGAACTGGTTGAAGCACAGTGTAATATCGTTGACTGATATAACTATCTGTGTGGACAGTCGCGTGGCCATTATTTCACTGGATTCAGTTTCCCTGGCGTCAAGGGTGGCGTTGGATTGTCACTCATCTCTTAACGAGATGAGTGAACACTTCAATATCCAGTTGGTCTTGGTTCCGGGCCACCCTGAAGTTGAGGGAAATTGCAGGGCAGATAAATTAGCAACGTCCAGTACGACTTTCCAAGGAACCAGCGAGAGAATGTGTAGGAAGGCCAATGTCTGTGCTGAAAGCAGCGAGTCATAGGAAAGCAGTTGCCTTGACAAATGCTAGCTGGCTCGACAGTCCGACTGGCAGAGTAGCGAAGCAAGTATGGCCTGAGCTATCCTGAAGGCTGGGTCTGGTTGCAAATGACCCTTGAAGCTGCAAGGGCGAGGAGGAGGAGGCGCTCGCAGGCAGAAGACGTGATCACTTGGGTAAATACACTGTGGACAGTCTCTGATATCGAAAGCTGTAATGTGCGAGATCTGTTACGTTATGTGAATATCACTAGGTGGCTTTAAAGGAAGTTTAATGATGTTGGATCCCGTCGTATTTCAATGGGTCAAAATTGGCCTAAGTGTGTACTAGCAACCACTGGAACCTAACCTAACCGATTAGCTCAAAATTTAGATATCCCAAAGTATCATTTTTTGTGACAATCTATAAAAGGTATTGAACCAATATTCTTCCTAAATCCACTCGATCAAAATTTAGCCCTTTTACTGCTGCATGACCATTTTACAACACTGGTATAGATTATGCGAGGTCTTTATTCGACCATTAAAATTCTCTACAAGAGTTGTTCATTTGGAGTAGACCTCGGATGTAATATCTGATTCTTTTATTCGTCGCTTTAGAAACTTCAAAGGACTTTGCAAAACCGCTTGGTCGGATAATACCACCTACTTTGTAGCATGTAATTCCAAATTACGCGAACTGTGCAACATGCTTCACAGTTCAGATAGATTAAAATGCAAATCAATTTAATCACCACAAAAGATCAGAATGTGTGGAAATCAGCTAAATCATCTTCGTATCATCTTCGTACACCATGGGGGTTTTGCTGAATTGCGATTCGATTCTAAGAAACATGCGAAAGGGTCATCTGACTCGAAAATTCTTTGCTACGCTGTCAAATTTCAATAAACATTAGAACACTACCTTTATTTTAAATTATGGCCAATTGTTTTTGAATGAATTGTCGTGGAACCCCTAATATGTTGTCAGTCGACCACATATGTACTTATAAAAAATATTTTCAAAAAATTTCGAAACCACACAGTTTTGGTTGGACACACAATTTCACACTAGCATTTCAATTAAAGTGATAACCATCATCGAAACCACATCGATAAGTCATAAATTCTAAGAATTTTATATATTTTGCTTTTATTTACCAAAACAACAAGAAAACTATGAATCAATATTTTTGTATCGTACAAACTTACCACAAAGTACATAAAGCCCGTAATAGTACGTTATGTACGACAGATCAAAAACACAATTTTAAGAAACTATTACACATACTTGTACATGTATTACTCATTTCCGTAACGGTAGGACTTAGGAGATAGGAGCTAAGAAATTAGAATTCAATACTGGCCGAAAAACTATTTCTTAATTTTTTTTATGTCTCATATCAGGTGTGTGTAGTTTGTGTCGTGTCATAATCAATTTTATGATATAGTATCACCATACTATCATCCAGACGATGTATATATCTACATATGTAATACATAAGAGACACGGAGAATGGAGAGACATCATCACTCTTATTTTATACACAAAAACTATAAATTACACACAACTACACATTGCAATATTCGCTATGTGCTGTTTGAGTCTTCAACTCTTAACACAGTACAGTGAGTGCATACGAATTGTTGTTGCAAATTTTTATGTTAAAATTTTTTTTTTTTGGGGACGAGACAATGGAACGAGGTGCACAAGGCGGTAAATTTATAGTGGTGGTGGTGGTGATATAGTGTGGCTGGTGATGATGATGATGATGATGATGATGATGAGGAGGGCTGGGAAAAACTAAAATACCATGAAAAATACACACAACCAAAAGAAAACTAAAAGATATGTTTTTTGTGCAAAAGTGAGTGCAATGTACTTTTCTCAGGGCGGAGTTATAAATGATTTTTGTTGTTGCATTAAAAAAAACTATAAAAGTATAACATAAAATAAAAAAGAATAATAGTAATAATAAAAACTACTATACATGCATACACTAATATAATTTCTATGATGTAGCTCCATTGACGTTCCCGGGGCTCAAATTTTGTTTATTTTATTTTTCTGTGTTATGTATACATTCGTGTATAGAGGAGCAACGTGAAAATATCGGCGGAATCTTTTTGTTCTTTTTTTAGTTGCAATTTTTTTTTTGCCAACTTCCGTATTAGATTTGTCTGGATTCTTTCAAGAATATATGGATATGGTGTAGATACAGTTTTAGTGTAATTCCGCTTGTTATGTAATATATGGACATAAAATTTAATTGTTGCACTTATAGTTTGATAACTTTTGAACACTTCGCGGGTTACATTTGTTGCATACTTTGGCATGTTCGATAAGAGACGTACATATTCGTCTGCACCTAAATATGAATGTAGGGAGTCCGATCGATATAGATAAGTACTTGCAAGCATTTCTGCCTCCTTATAACTATCCATGGGTTTTGTAAAAGTGGTTTGTAACACATAGTAGTCGCTGGTGTTCCAATCGACATTTGCTCCTAAGTGCTTAAAGTACTTAAAACATACGATTGATGTGCATGAAATACTTTTTAACTTTATCCTAAGTTAAAAAAAATTTAGGACCCTTCCTAAAGGAAAAATTTCATACCCCTGTATAACGGAATGAAATATTTCCTAAAAAATTTCAAATTTCTAGGAATTAAAGGTTTCTTAGATTGTACACCAAAGAGCAAACATTTAGGCGGAACTATATTTTATACCAGTGGGTCGACTCTGGTGTCTTTAGGAAATAGGAACTTTTTTCCTATTTAGGAAAAAGTTTCGATAACTTTCCGTATCCAAAGGAGGTGCGGAAAAATAAACGTCCTATAAGACACACAAGAATACGCTTATAGGCAAAACACACAAAACTGCTATACAAATTTAAAATTCTATCCTATTTCATATTCCTATAGGAAAACCAGAATCGGCCTACTGGTGTGTACATATAAATCCGGAATTTTTTAGTAAAAAGTACACGTTCATCGTATTATAATGATGAGGAGTATTTTATTCAAAGTATTGCCCATTACTAGTTATATATTTTTCCCATCTTTCAGGCAATGCGTGGATGCCATGCCAAAAAACTGTTCTTCTTTTGAGGCAAAACATTTTCGTACATTTTCGTAGGAAGTGAAGTGCTTCTCAGCAAGCCCGCGCCCCATCGATGCAAATAAGTGATAATCGAGTGCTCTAAACCTGCACCGACCAAATTAGCCCGCCTCAATGAAACCTATACCATAATTTGTATAAACATAAATTTACAATTTATTACAACAAATCTCGATTTCATTACAGTTACCGTTTTCGAGGACGAGTGGTCGGTTTAGCTTACAATTAAACCTGCACCGCCAAAATTGTAACTTTTGATGTAGCTATGATATCGGGATGGTTCTTGGACCAGAATTTATTACAAATTAATTACATTGAATAAGTTAGTTCAAGACCACCACTATAACTTGCCTAAGGATAAATTTTACCCCAAAACGATTATTTATTTCTAAAACGTTAATTTAACCAACTTTAATACATTTTTTTGTGTCGTGTTACACGGAATTGGCTCCAACCGGTAAAGGCTTCAAATATGTTATTTCAAGTTCAATTTTACCAACTTTAATAATTTATTACACCAGACCGCCACCAGATATTGAGTAAAATATTATTTTGTGGACTTTGTGAACGGCAGGTCAACCTTATCAACGTGTGAAAAATATTATGTTTGTGTCAGGTTAGACGGAATTGGCTTCAAACAGTAAAGGCTTCAAATAAGTAATTTAAGGGTCATCTTACAGACCGGCCCCAGATATTGAGTAAAATGTTACTCCATGGACTTTTGAGGGCAGGTCAACCTTATACAAGTGTGTAATTAATTATTTTTGAGTCAGAACACGCGGAATTGGCTCCAAACTGTAAAGGCTTCAAATAAGTAATTTAAGGGTCGATTTTACCACTTTTAATAATTTATTACACCAGACCGCCACCAGATATTGAGTCAATTTGTGAAGAGCAGGTCAACCTTATCCAGGTGTGCAATAAATTATGTTTGAGTTAGGTTAGACGCAATTGGCTTCAAACTGTAATGACTTGAAATTTGTAATTTTAAAGTTGACTTTACCACATTTAATAATTTATAAATTTTGTAAAATCGACCTTTAAATTAAAAATTTCAAACCTTTACCATTCGGAGCAAATTCCGTGTAACCTAACACAAAAATAATTTATTACACAACTGGATAAGGTTGAGTTGCGCATCACAATGTCCAAGGAGTAACATTTGACTCAATAATTGATCTGCCCTTTACAACGATCACGGAATAATTACACTCAACATCTGGTGTTGGCGGTCTGGTGTAATAAATTATTAAATGTGGTATAAAAGCCTTTAAATTACCTATTTGAAACCTTTACCGTTCGGAGCTTCTAACTTGACTCAAATATAATATTTTTCACAAGTTGATAAGGTTGACCTGCCCTTCAAAAGTCCACGGAGTAACATTTTACTCAATATCTGGTGGCGGTATGTAAAATCGACCTTTAAATAACAAACTTGAAGCCTTTACCGTTTGAAGCCAATTTCGTCTAACCTGACACAAATATAATATTTTGCACACGTTGATAAGGTTGACCTGCCGTTCACAAAGTCCTCAAAGTAACATTTTACTCAATATCTGGTGGCGGTCTGGTGTAATATATTATTAAAGTTAATAAAATCGAAGTTTAAATAACATATTTGAAGCCTTTACCGGTTGGAGCCAATTCCGTGTAGCCCGACACAAACATAATTTAGTACTCGCCTGGATAAAGTTGACCTACTCTCGACAAAACTTCTAGAACAACATTTTCCCCTTAACCTGGTGGCGTTCTGGTGTAAATTTTTTTTTATTAAAGTTGGTTAAATTAACGTTTTTGAAATAAATAATCGATTTGGGGTAAAATTTATCCTTAGGCAAGTTATAGGGGTGGTCTTGATCTAACTTATTCAATGTAATTAATTTGTAATAAATTCTGGTCCAAGAACCATCCCGATATCATAGCTACATCAAAAGTTACAATTTTGGCGATGCAGGTTTAATTGTAAGCGAAACCGACCACTCGTTCCTCGAAATCGGGATTTGTTGTAATAATTTGTAATAAACGTGTAACAAATTATGGTATAGGTTTCATTGAGGCGGGCTAATTTCGTCGGTGCAGGTTTAGAGCACTTGCTAATCGGACGAAGCCAAGTCTGGCGAGTAATCTGCATGTCAAAGTATTTCCGAATTAAGTAGTCCCAACGTTTCCATAACTTAGGTTTTGCTTTGTGTGGGTGCATTTTCATGAAGAAAAATCACTTTGTATTGCCTTTTATCATATTCCGGTCATTTTTCACACGAAGCTCGATTCAAATTGATCATTTGTTATTGGTAGCGTTCAGTATTTACGGTTTTTTAGCAGCTCAAAATAAATCACACTCTCTTGATCCCACCAAATACAGAGCATTGTCTTCCGTCCGAAGCGATTTGGCCTTGCAGTCGGTGTCAATGGTTGTCCTGGATCAACCCCAGACATTTTACACTTTAGATTCTCAAAATAGATCCATTTTTCATCGCCAGTCACAATTCGATGAAGAAATGACTTTCTTTTGTATTTGGCGGGCAACATTTTGTAAGTGGTTCATAGTTCTGTAATTGTGATACATGGCTCAGAAGCTTATCATTAGGTTAAATAAAGTTTTGGATTTCGACGGAATACACGTCGAAATTTTGTGAGGTAGTCATGGATCTCACTATAGGTTTATGTTAGCTTTATCAGATATTGATGGCCATGGTGATTTTCAGAATTTTGTCATAGTTCTGGAATGGCCAATTGTGACTCAGAAGCTTATCATTACGGTTTGTATTAGTTTTTCGGATTTCAACAGAATACAAGTTGAGTTTTGTGCGCGAAGGTAGATTTATTGGATGGTTATGACCATGATGATTTTCTTTGCCACAGTTCTAGAACGGCCAATTATGGCCCAGCTTTTCATTACGGTATAATTTATATTTGGGTTTTCAATGGAATACAAGTCGAGATTTTGCGGCCGCGGTCGTGGTCAAATTAGTTTAAAACTTCCAGTTTCCCTTCTTAACAACTCCGTTTCGTCGATTCGCCGTTCAAACGATGCTACAGTTTTCAAACGATGCTGCGTGACGCTAACTAATCTACATCTATGAAGTTACAATGCTGCGTAAGGAAGGTCTTAGAAGCATCAATCTATTGCCTCGTGAGATAATGAAAAATGACCGACCATTCGGAAGAAAAGTGCTAATTGTTAGTTGTAATTTCCGCCAGACTTTGCCTGTTGTTCCACGAGTCAGTTGAGCCGGCATTATCGAAAGCTGCATCAAGTCGCTAACAGTGCCAGCCAACATGTGAAGCGAAGGTCAGCGAAAGCACGATGATTGGCATCTACAAGTTGGTGAAGGAACTTCCAAGAGTTCCGCGACCCTGAACTTATTCAAATTATTCCACCTACGTTTGACAGTTTCAACTTGATTGGCGCAATATTTGGAGAAAACAGAGTGGTCGTCGCTGTAACCAATGTTCATTGTTGAAATGAATCGAGAAATAATTCGTGGGTTGCGCCGTGAGTCTTCAATTTACCACACTACATGTTACACTGTTGCTTAAAAGTTGCACAATTAATCTCAAGAGTAAGATCAGTTACTGACGGTCGCGAGTTCACTTGGAACGTGGTGGTCGGCAATGAAATTTTCCGTAAAAATCATTTTTCTCTTCGAGCATATCTTATTCATGGAGATAAGACAAGATACTAGTTGTAAATATATTCTTCGATATTCTCGAATCAAATATTTCTCAAGCACTTATGAGGAATTTGAACTTACAATAACATTCCATTTGGATGGGACTAACGTGGTATAACGTCAGAACAACCAAAAATCATCATTCATGGATATGCAAGATACGATTAAGGTTCTTGTATTTTGAAATGAGGAAAATGCAAGCGGAGCAGAACTCCAAATTGAACGTTATATTAGAAAAATATTGAAATAGCAGAACCATGAGCAGAATAAGAAGCTAAATTAGACAGCATATAGTAAAATTTATCCAGATTAACCCCAAAAATACAACAACAACAAATTTGGGTAGTAATATTGGTAAACGTAAACATCCAGGCGAATTTTAATTGTGTAATTTCTATTCCTTTCTAAGAATTACAATGTTCCCTGAAACTGAGGTCTGAGGAACATTTTAAAATTATTACTCAAATGAGTATCCCTAGTAAGTTATAAGAATTTGTAATGGGTCTGGCAGGGTGTTCTATGTAATTTAAAAATATGATTTTTAGTCTGCCTTAGCTACATTTCCAAGTCATTCTAGCAAGAAGTCTACTAATATCACTCAAGTTAATGCTAATTGCTTAGAAAATACTTAGAACGACTTTAGACCTAAGGCTCATTAAAAAATCACATTTTTAAATCTCGTGGAACACCCTGTCAGATCCATTAGAAAATCATATAACTTACTAGGGACACTGCTTTTAATCTAAACGGGCTACCAATATCACTGAAGTTCATGCTAAATGCTTAGGAAAATACTTAGAATGACTTTGGAATGTATTAAGTCCCAGTAAAAATCGCATTTTTAAATCTCATGGAACATTCTGTCAAATCCATTAAAATTTATATAACTTAGTTTGAACACGACTTTGGGCCTTAGCAGTCCACCAATATCCATGATTGTGGAATGTCTAAGACCCCAATTTCCGGGTGGTGTTTTAAGCTTATGGTATTCTTCCTTCGTCCTCCTCATTAATGAGAGGGATCATATCAATAATGAAATGATATCTGTCTACTTACGAAATCTTATTCTCAGAAGTCATTGCTCTAATAGAAGTACTGATACATATAGCGTCCAAGGGCAAGGAGAATTGGGGCAGTTGCTTTTAATTCGGTGAACTGGGATATTAAATCCGTTGTATGAAGTAGTTTAATTCTCAAATAAAGGAACATGGATCCTGGAGAGAGGGGTGTAATTCGCAAGTGACACGTATTTGTGTTAAAGTAGAGCAGTTTTTTTTAAAATGAGAAGGCAACTTATGAACTTACGGTAGCCAATACTATAACAAGATTGAGCAGCGGTCATGCCATAGTAGAAAGTAGCTTCATCATTGATAAACTTTGACAAGGTGAAAAACGTCATACATAGTCGTTAAGCTGGTCAACAAGGATGTGTTTCGGATGCAATGGAACTACATTAAAGTTTTGCCACATTGATGGTATCTGTTTTGGGCGAACTTAATTAGATAACGGTAATATGATGAAATTGACTAAATTTTTGTAAACCATCAAAAGGAAGTCAGGTTTGAGGTTGGTATAGTGTAATTTTATTTAAACTAGCGTTAATTACTAGCCCATAGAGCTGAATGAACAACCGGGCTTCGGTGGTTTGATCTTGAGCGTAATCCTCATTCTGCGTTATTCAGTCAGAGGAATCCAAGTACAAGCCCTGAAGTCACCGGCAACCAACCTTCTTTGTACTTGTGATTTATATAATCTTAAGTTCGTTAATTTGGAAGCCAACAGAAGCTAATGATTGCACTAGCTTTGTAGCCATCAAGTGTTTTTTGGTTGGTTCTCGTGCCCTTGTTTGAAATGTCGATACAAAATGTTGTACTACTGCGTTTCACACTTCCGAGAGGTTTTATCTAACAACTATTTAAACACAGTTTAAACAATATCGGGAACGGAGCATCATTGACACTCCAAATGCAGCTATTTACATAGACCGTTCTGAAGCATAGGTAATTTCTTAACACCTCAATGTATTCATTCTATCGATGTTAAAGATGATGATTCCCAATATATGCGGAGAATCATCAAGTTTCTCTCAGCAGCAATGACCTCTATAATTGGAAAACCATTGTCCCCTTGACCATTTTATTAAATTTTGGAATAGGTGCCTTCCACTTCCAGAACCTCCTTAGTTGTAAGAATTGGTTTGGCCTTGCTGGAGCAGCAAAATCGCATTCTAGCCACTATTTAGACTGCGTTGCTGGAGTACAATGGGGTACCTAGGTTTCAGCAGGTTTGAGAAACCATCATTCGGTTAAGTTATTGATCTGCTGTGGGTTAACGCCGCTTTAGCCACATCCACCTTGCCATCATTTATGCTACTTATACCCGTTTAAAATTAGCCATACATCATTTGTAGTAAAGCGTGCTGAATGTATTGGTGGATTAAACCTGTCCCACTTCCAAACTAGTCTCTGTGGAATAATAGAGTCCAAGTACCGGCTCATTGTAATATTGAGTTAAATATGATTTCTGAATCGGCGGAACCAAATCTAGGTTAAACATGGGCGGGCAGTCAAATCCCAGCTTTTTACCGCAGATTTTTGATTATAGATAATTTGTCTCTGGGTTCAATTTGGCCTTGAGTAAATGGGACCTCTTTAAACAAGTTCTTAAACAAGTATTTTGGTCTTGTTCGAATTTCAAGTTTCTCTATTTTGTTAAAGGTTGTGAGTTTCGATTAGTTTCAACAGTTCATAACACACCTTATAAAGGCTTAATTGATTGATTGATTGATGATTGATTAGAATGTACTGAAGACTAAGCAGGAGTCCCGAATACGCCAGGCCTACCGTACACCCTTTTACATATAACAAGATGGAGGGATAGGAAAGGTTGTTAAATATGATAGACGCCAAAGCCCCTAATATCAACCTGAAAACAACCATTGGGCAGAGTCCCTATTCTATATAATCTGCAAAATAAGCTCAAAAGATCCTACCAAATTACTCTTAATTAAAACTCTTAACCAGCCCCCCTCCCTCCCACTCCCCCTACAAACACCAACCATTAACCTCGGAAATACATATATCAAGGTTTACACCGTATCAGACTCACACCCTGACGCAAAATTCGAACAACAAGACGAATTACAAACACCATCACTCACTGATGATATAATTACCATTACCCGAGACATCACCACAATCAAACCCATTCTTGAAGAATTAATCAATTCACTAAGTGCAGTCAGCTTAGAGTCATATCCGGTGAAATCTCCCACACTTATACGAGCTTCATCCCTCGAACCTCACTTCAATCCCGTTCCGGCTGGAACTAACTACAACCGTGTTGACACAATGCGATATCTAGGCACATATTCAAGCTCAAACCTAAGTCGGCCGCACACCATCCGATCTCGCTGATAAATGCAAAATTTTATAAAAAGACCAAATTTCCTTTTAATACACCTGTCAGGGTGTACAACACTGTAATACTTCCCACCACAAGCCATGGGTCAATATGTTCGCGCTTCTTTTGTTGTGGCTCTCCCAGCACGGAGACACCCTGCCATTTTTCACGAAGCCCCCGTCTATTTTCAACGACCAGGCGGCATTGATCACCGAACCAATCATCGTAGGACCCCGAAGGTCGTCTCCCGGTTGCTAGGAGTAGCCTCTTCGTTGCCACTGCGCCGGTCCAAACAGCTAGCGACAGCTAGCGTCCACATTCCATCGAACCGTCCCTTGTGCTTGCCTATTGAACGTAGATGACAGTTTGCATTTATATTTGAATAAGACAAGCCATGATCGCTGCCCATGTCTGCACTTCTGAAAGATCCAACGTCGGATATGCTGGTGGAGCCTCTTAGACACCATGACATGATCGAACCGGCCCTCCGTTCTTCCATCATTCGATTTCCCTGTTACTTTGTGGATTCTCTTATGTGGGAAAAACGTATTTGACACAAATAAGTTGTACATTATTGCCAGGTCGGTGACGCGTCAGCCGTTGTTTTTATTAGTTAGATGCAGGCTGTTAGGGCCGATGTGCGATGTACCCTCTGCACTCCCACCGAGCTCCGAATTGAGTCGCCCACGATGGTTTCAATGTCGGTGTGCGGCATGCTGTTGATGACCTTCCGCGCATCTTGACAAAGAACAGATCCTTGACGTCATCCGATCCATTTTTGGTGGGTCCATCTACATTAATGATCGCGATGTTAAACTGCTTATTGCGATGTTCGACCGTCATATCCGTACGTTAATAGGGCGGAAGTAGATGATATAACGCTTCACACGTCGATGGATGAGGAAGTGAACTCTAAACTCTCCTCCACTCTGATGGCCGTTGCAATGAAGAGTGCACGGATCCCACTTCCAGACCATTCAAGCCCTGGTAGTGCAGGCACGTCCAACGTACAACTTCTGAGATCGAGCCCGTGGCGAATCCGGTACTGCAATCCGAGGCCCCTGACTAGGGTTCACAACCCAACTGTTTTTATGAGTTGTTGGCCTGCCGCGCAACCCACTTTTCACGTATGTGGGTCACGCACTGGTAAGAATCTCAAGGCTGGATGCTTTACCTTGTCCTACCTTAAACACACTTATACAACGTGCCGTATGATACCAGACAGACGCCCGTCTCAGCCGTTCCTATCCTGTAGAACAGACGCTGATTGGTGTTGGTTTTGGGGTGCCAATGACTCACTCAGACATGTACTGCCCATGACTATAAACAGTATTTCCCCTACTCGTCTTCACTATACCGCTTGATTCATTTAGAATTTAGAGAGCACCGCGAGGAGGTATGAATCTAGGAATGTGCCTCCCATAAAACACCTTATGTAATTAAATGACATAAACAGAATTAATTTCTAAACCCCTGTTCGTTGCAAGACTCAGAAGTTTTTCGAAAAGCGTTTATTCTCCCTCAGTGGATTGATTTATATCCTTGTTGGAAATCAAGATACCTGCGTCATCATTAATGAAAAAATCCTTATCACTTACCGGGTGCGATGGTTCCCACACGTTAAAGATGAAAGGACAACCTACAGTCTTCCAATGCTTCCCAAGCAAATTTTACATAACGAGATTGGTAGTTACATTTTTAGCAGTAGGTAATGCGAGTGCTGTCAAGGTCCTTGTTTTTAAGTCTGTTTAATTTTAACCAAGTCAGTAGATTTACATCGTGTCCAGTGCCGTTGAGAGTGCGCACGCAATACATGGTCAACTGGACTAACACGTATAGCTCTGAAGATTGTGGTCTTGTCTGTGGACATATCTTTTTTAAATGACTTGAGGTTCCACATACCCATCCTTAATCTCAAATGCTTCAGTACGAGTATGTTGTTTAAACATTATCTAGTTTTTTGGCCATTTTGACCAATTTAATTGCAAAACTGACGCAGTGTGAAGCTGATGTTGATGTCACATTAAACAAAACCTAATCTGAAAATTTTGTAGATCGGGCGAAAGGGGCACAGCTCAATTGTGAATTCACCTCTCTGTACAAAATTATTCATTTACATAACACGCAATACAAAAACATAAAATTGGCAACCGCCTCGAATAGACTCTGTACCCGCAAATCATATTACATTGTACACGAGTTTATTTTCGATTTCTAAATCAACATTACACGCGAGGTATGCCAAGAAACAGGAAGTGTATTTTACAAATATTTTAAAATTTAGAAAAAAAAACATTTTTTTTGCGTCTGTCTAGTCGAAATCTATTTTCAAACGAATTTTCTAATCGCTTTGGTCGCGTTTTACTTTTGTTATTTACTTAACGGCCAAGAATAGATATGGTTTTTGTTTATTTTGATATAAAAATAGCGCACACTTGAGATTTCATCTGTATACCTACCGATATTCATCGACCGCACACCATTGGCGGCGGCATTAAATATTGCATCCAGACCGCCAGACCATATAATGCTAAAATAATTTTATTGCAGTTCAACATCCTTTATACTTCCTGGTTTGTTTTTGCTATATATATATGCTCGTATATGTATATTTTCATCCCGATTCGCCTCATCCCATCTCGTCTCGATTTTTCCCAATTTTCTCTTTTATTACGTACGAGTATATCAGACATTTTTTATTTTCCTTCCCGAATCGGATTTTACTTGTTATTTTCGAGTTTTATGCTTTTGTTGCCGTTATATAAAACGGGATATAAGAATCGTCGGTGGTTGGTGTGTGCGGTGTTAAATCTTATTTCTTTATCTCGCCGAAAAAAATTATAAAATAACAATAAGTTTTTTTTGTCATTCAGGTGTGTTTGGTGCGGTTTACATAGAACGGAAAATTTATATTTGAAAATTTTTATGCATTTTCTTATTTTATGTATATATTTTCTTACATAATCAAAGCGTCATCATCTCATTTGGGTATTTGTTTCGAGAAGCGAAATGTTTTTTTCCCTAGAATTCTCGAAGCTACTACTTTCCCGCGCCATTAAAACGAAAAACACAAATCTTTTGAAAATTTCCGTTTTTTATTACAATGCGATAAAATGAATAAAAAGTTTTGTGTATACCGCGCGCAATAATCCGGCAAAACACCAATGGTCATAATTCATTATCACAACATTAAGTACGAGAGAGGCGCGCATAAAAAACATAATTTATGTAAATAATGTGTATAACATATAAATTACATAAATTTTAGATTAGCCGATGGCTTACAAAATGTTGCAACATTACAATGCATAAATTGGATCAATCAGTTATGTGTGGTGTGATATATCTCGAACCCATCGCAAATTGTTTTTTATGGTTTATACCTTTTAGCAATACGTGACTACAATACAACATTTCTGCTACATTTCGGCTTGACGCAATATACAAAAAATTATATAAATCTTCCTTCCTTTTACCAATAATGCAAATTTTATTTTTTATTAAGACTACATTTTATGTGCAAGAGCGTTGTGTCCGGATACTTTTTGGTAACTATGAAATGTATATACTCTCTAATCCATCTATTAAAACGAATACCTATAAAAATTTAATTTGATTGCGTATTTTGATGGGATTTTTGGCTCTGTTTTAATTTGTTTTGGGGTTGAGAAGGTTGTAAAACCCAATCAGCTGAATATTTAAAGGGAAATTGTCGTCTAGTTATTCGGTTATTTAGGGGAAAATGATTCACCGATTATTAGATTAACGACGTAGAGAGCTTGGTATTTGCGACCCTAAACAGAGGTAATTGGTGACCGAACTTAAACAACAATTTTCGTTACTGATGGCGTATTGTTGCAACGACTTAACCTAGTAGAGAACCACCATACATTTTTCGCTTTTGATAGAGATTGCTATTTTCCGCAGAACCTTCTCTCCTGTATTTTTATTTTACGATTTTGAAGTTATTGATTACAACATGTATTGTCTATTCTGTAAAATATAGCCTGTGTAAAACGGAACTACTTAATTCAATTTAAAAGTGTTTATATTGGTATCGGTATTTCAACAATTATGAGCCTTTGACTAGCTAGCTCAGTTTCTACAGTTTTAAGCCCTTCCACCTTTCCGGAATTGTTCGTAAAATATATCAAATGCGGTGTTAACCCTGTACAAGACGAAATATTATCTTTTAATTAGTATTTGATTATATTTGTTAGTTTAATTTAATTTAAAAAATCGCTTCTTCACAGTTAAAAGATTGAATCAAACATCTGTAAACAAATCTAATTTGATTTGTCACATAACTAGATAAAAATGGAAATAAATCGGAGCAAATAAACCAACATCTAACATCTATGTGCATCGTCCAAAGGTATTTTTCGAAATTGGAGAATTTTAATCAATTGCAAAACAACGTAAATGACTAGGTTGCAACATCTACCTTTATTTACACATTTTTATTTATAATGATTAATTTTAAAACTTTCGAATTCGAATCGGTTTCCTCATTTACTTGAATAAGAAAGTATTACAATTAACTTCATTAGCGTCTTTTAATTCATTTTTTATCAAGAAGTCTGTCTTAACGATATAAAATTGATTATGAACTTTTCTAATGATTTTTACAACTTCACCTGTGCAAGACGGAAATGTATAATTTTAGGAATAGTTCGGGTTTTCCAAAAAATTGTTGGATCTTGGCATATAAGTTTTATTGCGTCCACGGTATGGAACCGTGGTTAATGGTAATACTGAAAAATGCAGTGAAAAATTTTAAGAGTCCTCTAGGAGAACAGCCCTTTAAAGATTATAAATAGTATAAACGGGTGTTCAAAATGCAGTGATTCATACAGATAAATTGTTTTAATTATGTGTAGATAATATCGCGAAGCATTATGTCTGAATATTTTTATTATCCAGCATGATATTAGTAATAATTTCGGTCTGTTTAATTATTGTACTAGGAAACATTCCAGTCTGGGACGATTGAGTTTCTGTCTTAGGTGATCTAAAATGGATGCAAATTGATTGCTCGATCATTTTTTTTGTTTATTTTGTACGGAAAATGATTTCCGTCTTACATGGTTTATCCTGAATTTTTAATTAATACGCTAACAATTATTGTCTTAAGGGAGTAAATTATATGTCCATTGTAAAACCAATTAACTATTAAAGGATACAATTATGGTTTCAAAATCGTCGAACAACAAAAAACCAGAAACTTTTCATAAACGCTTAAGGCGTATAAGGCGAAAAATTTAAAATAGGATTTTTAAATTTATAAATCACCTGTAATTTTATGATTTTGTACGGAGTAGTCAAATTTAACAATAATTAGAAAGGTGCTAATTCCATATCCCCTCCGTAGTTTTGACATTTTTCAATTTCTATTTTGTAAAAAAATTTGTAAATATGGTTTTAAGATTTCGAGAGGTACACAAAATCATAGTCTTTCGGTTTAAATATTTTTAGATTCGTTCAAAAATCTATAAAATAAACCAATTTTTTGCCTAACATAATACTCCTAAAATCAGAAGTAACCAATTTTGGTTTCAGTGAGTTTATGAAACAACATTCACTTTTTTTTTTTGTATTTTTGATAAAAGGAATTATATTATGCTTGCGAGTTATTAGAGACACCTTATTCGATCTCTTTCTTAGAATTCGATAGTCAAAATAAAATAATTTAATTGGTTTCAAAATCAATGGGATCTTCATAGCAAAAAATCTTCCGCCAGTAAAAAAATATAGCTTTTGCTCTAGATAATCGGAAAGTTAATAAATTTAAGTGTATATCGTCATTTAGAAACATATCATTAGCCTTTGAATGAGTGCTCTATCCATTTCTGTAATTTTAAGCTTTTGATGTCTTAAATTAACCGAGTTTTCTGCTGTCTCGCTTCAGGCACATGTTTAACCAGACTAGATTAGTAAAAACTCAAATAAACCCAAACATTTAACTGAATATTAGTACTGGGAATTATTACCTGCGTAAGATGGACGGAATGCATCATGTCAAATATAATCTAATATAGTCTAATATAACATCAGAAGGTGAAAGTTAATTTTTAAAATTTTACATTCATTAATCTAATCCATTGTTTGAATTGTAAATTTAATTCTGACCATCTTATCATCCATTTTCTACTGTTTCACAATATTTTCAGTTTCAATTCAGCTTTTCCATCAGAAAATGTTTCGTATGATGAATTGTTGAACTTTTCATTCTTTTTATGATATTTGCTTCGACTTTCCGTGGTAGCCCTGTAATTTATAGTTATATAGTTGTTATCATCTCATGTTTTTATCTGTGGCTAAATCAGGGCATTTCGCAGATACACTGTTAACCACCCACAGGATTGATTAACAAACCAAGGAAGTTGTGGTCGGTAATATTTTCACTTTCATTAAAAATAAATGAAAGTGAAAATATTATTTAACTTTTTCTTAATGATAGTATTGTGATGTTTGTAAAAGACGGAAATGAAATTCTTCTTTTATAATTTCGAAATAACTTTTCATGGGGTGTTTTAAAGAGAGTATTCTTTGTTTTGTTAGTGAAACTTGAAGATCCAACTTCCCTCTTTCGAGTTGATTCGAATCTGGCTAGTAATGAAATATTATGTTGTTTTTAAACAACATCTTCACTAAATGGGTACTGTAAAATATTACCTGTCTAAGAAGGAAGTTATATTTAAAAAATTCTAAATATTTTTTATGTAATTTTTCTATAGGAATAAATTAGCTTTCGCTCCTGAACGTTATTAGAGTTTTAATCAAATAATTCAGTATTCCAAGAGCTAAGGTTTTTGAATGTAAGAACTCTGTAAGAACCAAAATGCGTCCCATATTCCACGAAGAGCTGGTTCCACATTCCCCCTTTTTCACTCTTTTCATAAAATGTTTACCCAAGTTGTGGTGATTTAATGTTTCTTCGTCAAATATTATCTATATCATACGGAAAATAGTGAAAAATATTAAAAGTTTAGGATATTATAATATTTTTGTTAGATTTAGTACATATATCGTTTTAAATATCGTTTTCTTATTTATACTCGGCTTTGATCACATTATAATGAAGAAAACAGTCGTATCTTGGTGGAGGATGGAAGCAATTATAGTGGAAGATTTTTTTTATAGTGGAAGATGATGATTGATTTATTTGAGAACTGAGCTGTTATCATCCTAAGAACGAAGTCAGTTAAAATGTAACCCTTTTTAGACGGAAAATTAATAAATTTTTGGTTATGTACATGGACATTAGTTTAAAAATAATTTTCATTACTTTTCGAAAAAAAACTCAGTTTCTGAATTGTAAGGTTAATTTTAAAAAATTTACCAACATATTCTTTACTGAATAATGTGAAAACATAACATTTTATTTTCTGGGAAAACAGGATGGGTTCATTGCGTAAACACCTACTCTACATTCCCGTTTTTCGGAAACGTTATACTGTTCTTAGTTTATCTCAATAAAATAATTTGTCTTGCCAACTGCTGACCCACAAGCTGATCCAAAAAAATTTTGGATTCTTTTTATTGAAAAGTGTTAATAGTCTACAAAATTATTAAAACTCTACCAAATTATTACCTGTATAGGACGGGAAATAGAATTTATGGTGTACCTCTTTTAAAAATTCAATTTTTATATATTTGAAGGTCATTGACAAGGAGAATATTTGAAATCTATTTTGACGAATCCTTCATTAAGAGACATAATCAATATAAACGTTCAATAAAGTATTTAAGCAAAGAGGTTATACAGGTGAACTTTGGGATTTGTCCGATGCTTAGAAAGCAAATTGTTCAGCTTATAAGACCTATATAAAGGCAAATATCGACCCTGATTTAAATTTATTTTCTGAACATTATTAGACCTTACTAATGTATCTTAAAATATTAGCTGTATAAGACGGATTATAATTTTACAATTATAATGATAATTTTGCATTTGACGTTCACATTCTCCAACTCGTAGAAAGGGGTGGGATGCCAGAATACTGCTCAATTGTATTTCTTCTACAGAGAGTAAATATAATAATTTTTCTCTTATTGCGAAACCATTATAGTTAAAATGAATAAATTTAGCTACTAATTGCTAAGGACATACCGAAGTAAATGCAGAGTGACTAAATTAAACGAGATCTTTTGGAAGGGCACTTTGCTGCAGAGGCTTATAGAAATTGTAGACAATGATTTGTAGGTAGAATTGGGTTTGGTTATGTTTGCAAGGACCGGCAAAAATTTATAACATACATTATAACTTATATCCGGTCAAAGCTATGACTTCATCAGAGGTTATCCAGGTTAGAAGGAAATATTTATGTCAGAAATATATCGAGTAGAAAAAGTCTGTGATTCAGGCTCAAATCACACAATGACACTCCAGATCGCAAGATTATGACACGGATCTGTTCCTGAATGATTTACATGGAAAAATTTAGACAGGAAGATCATTTGAACACCATTTTGATGCAGAAGAGCCTTCGCTATATGGTATGTATATACGAGTATTAGCGAATTCAAGTAAGACGATACGGGTCAGACAAGCTTGTTCAAATGCATTCCTATGTATACTGTAACCTGTTTGTGACGCTACTGTAAAATTATGTATTCATGATTGCATTGTAGCAACACAAACTGAAATTTGTTTTCTGAGTATCATACAACCGAAATAGTTGACTTTTAATATTATACCTGCATTAGACGGAACTAGTTTTAGACATTTCAAATTTGCACACGCTTTATTAATTAACATCTCACATAAAAGCTGCCATAGAAACTGTATACAATCCTTAACGGATTCTTTAATTTACCATATGGATAATTTTGGGTCTGCTAACAAGGGCCGCCAGAAGTTATTTTCTTAATATATTATATGGAACCTTTTTGTGTTAGAAAAATTTCAAATGGAGGAAGTTGGTAATTCATTCATTATATTAAAAGGTGTGAAGATTGTGACAAATTATTGTCCATGGACGGTTTACACGGTAAAAACATTCAAACAAAAAGATCTTTCGAATACCATTTTACCGAATCCTTTGCAGTAAAGAAAAATCTTTACTAAATAGTATTGCCATGATAAACGTCCAAAAAAATAAGTAAGACATTTCCAAGACGATGTTAGGTAATTTTTTAATTAGGTTGTGCATAACCGATTTAACTAAAACGTTATAGGGTAAGGCGATCATTAAATACGCAGGTGGTTTGAACTCGAATGAAATATTCCACATTATTATTGAAAACGTTATTTTGACGCTAAAAATAACCTTAATATTTGTATTTTGAAACAGTTACCTGAAAAAGATGGACCATCGATTAAAAATGCTTTCGATAATTTTGCATGGGTGATGCTTTCGTCAAAGCGTAGAAATGCGTAGAATGCTTGAATTTGGAATTTACAATATATGCTTCTAGACATATATGCTTCTTTATTGCGAGATCAGGATAATTGACTTAAATATGATCATCCGGATTTCAGGTACACGTGAAACTATTTCGTGGAACCTGAAATAATAATTAACATTTAGTCCCACAAAACTAACAACGAGGATGGCCCGAATATCTGGCCTACATCGACGTTAACATGTCAGTGACAATCCGTCAAATCTATAACAAAATATTTGAATTATAAGTTAATTGGGATTTTATTATTATATAATAAAATGATTACTGGCATGGAGCTATGCAATGTACAGATGGTTCTACGAAAATAGGATACGTTCTCGAATTGACAACGGCATAAGATAGGAGATGAAAAGCGAACCGCGAAAGAGCTGCAAGTGCCCCAGAACAGAATGCAAAGATCATAAAATAAGAAAAAATATAAATATTTCGACAAGATACGTGCTATGCAATAAAGAAGAGTCTGCTCTAAATGATATAGCCATTATAAACGTTAAAAATTAAATAAAACGTTTACTGACGATATTAGATGATTTTGAAAGTAAGACGTTATGGGATAAGACAATAATTAGTTTTAAATTGAGCATTGCACTTTATCCAAGGCGTAGCAAACGAATTGTTTGGCTACACATAATATTTAGTAATTTAAAAGCGATACCTGTATAAAACGGAAACTGGTTGTACAATTTACTAGACTAACGATAATTTTACATGAGATCCTCTTATTCTAAAAATCTTGATGTTACATTATTTAACTAGCTACATAAACTAAAGTTTGTTTTTCTAGGATTACCTGTATAAAACGGAAACGATAATTATTCATAAATATTAAATTTGCAAACAATTGCTTTGCATTAGTTTCAAAAACAACATAAAAATACTTATTTCCAATCCTGGACTGGAAATTAGTTAGGAACATCAGACAGAACATTTTGGTACCCACTAGTTGAGATGTACTTTTTCAGTTTTGCCGTACTAGAAAATTTAACGATTTTAAAACCTAACATATGTTTCGCACTATATCATGCACTCCAGAATCTCAACACACGATACGCGACACATACTAGGCAAATCCGGTTTTTATTAAATTTACATACGTATTTTTGTTGCAAATTTCCAAAAAAAATACGGAGACCAAGGGGATATTTTTATAAAATCGCACAAACAATAAAATATCCTTTATTATTTAGGGATATATATGGAAAGAGGCAGAGAGCGGCAAGGAGGAAAATTTTCTACATGCAGACAAAAACTTTTTGTGTTTTTTATTTGTAATTTTCAAATTTCCAGACACAAAACAGAAAGATGCAAATATAATCGCACACAAAACAAAAAGGGTTGAAAAATATAATTCAATGTTGTCTGTATGTAGTCTAGTTAGCCAAAAAATGGGTGGGTTTGGTGTATGCTGTATAAATATATACGCGAATTTAGATTGTGATGCTAATTTAGTTGCTGTGTTTCGAAATGAAATAATCGGTTGAATAAAAAGATTGCAGATTTTTTTTGGTACAAAATCTGCGTACCCATATCGCGGGTGCATTGCGCTCTCTAGTCAAAATAGATGCACAGATGATTCACCTCTTCGAGTTGAAATTTCGCTTAATTTACCGTATACCAACATATTGCGACCAAACATTAAACTCATGAGGCACAAACAAAAATAAAATTGTAAAACAGAAAACGATTGCGAAAAGTCATTTACAAAAGAATTAGTGAGTCAATAAATCATTCCTAAAATTACTGTCATTCTGTCTCGTCGTATATAAATAGTATTGTTGTTGTTCGTGTGTATGTATTATGGTGAGCCCCATCTTAATGCCAAACTTGAGACAAAATAAATATTTTCGTTATATATTTTCACATCGCGTTTTGTCTCGCAATTTAAATGAAATTAGTTTGCGAGAACAACACAAGAAATAATTTATTAAGACGACAATGATTGCTCTAAGAATTGTCTTATATATGAACTGTCGCCGAAATTCCTCTAATTTCGAAAAATGTGTAACATACACATTCAAGGAGGTCATCTTAAAATATATTAGGCGATTTGAGATTAATGGCCATGTCTAGGCCGCGCGTACTATTCAAAATTTCCACTTATATGCACTCGTCATCGTCGAGTAAAGTTTATTGATAAATCAAGTGACGTAAATCATTCACAAGAAATATATGGAACAAGCAACAACATCTTGAGTATTTCATTCATAAACAAATCCCGAAAAAATACATTCACACATTCCCAGAAAAGATTATAAAATGTTGTGGTTGGTGTGGTGAAGTGTGATGGGTCTATGGCGATGCAGTCCAGAAATAGCACATATCGCATTTAATTACAAGGAACTGCGTATGACGCGATACACCGAGACTACAAAGCTAATTAGGTAATAAGAAATCAATAAAAATTTTCACGTTCATATGGCGCCAATTATAACGGTATGAGTAATGAAAATATATATATTATTGTTTGTCAAGTATAATACAAATGGAAAAATTCTTGGAAATTTATTTTATGGACTGTGTCGCATTAAATTTTAATGTAATTGACTTTCGAGTAGACGAAAATCTATATGGATTTGTCTAAGATTACATTTTCGTAAATTACATAATTTTTCTTTTGGCGTACGGGATGGGAAGGGGAATGGAAATTTGTATTTTAGCAAACCGAAAAACTACGTACGTCTATATACGGGAGTAAAAAAGGTCAAGTAAGTTCACGAGCAGGGCGTCGCCCTCAGGGCCATGAGAATCGATCAATAATATTGTCTCGACGCTTACAAATACGTTTGCAAAAAATACGTTTTTCATGTAGAAAAATCTCTTCATCCAAAAAAAAACATCAACCTTGTTTTTGTAAAACAGCAGCACAAATTACAAAAAAAAAAAAAAAAGCCTGAAACACAAAATAATATTGGGTATATATGCTGTCTCACCATTCGACGTATGTGTATATGTAACATTTTCTCCAGAATTGTTGTGGTGTGTGTATGCGAGTGCGGAAACTTTTTTTCGCAAACTAATTTTCCACAAGAAAAACCAAGACAACAGAATTCAACTGGCTGCAAATGAAAAATCGGAGTTTGTACTTGTGCCCATAATCTCTTGGTGAGAGTAATTCGAGAAGAGAAAAGTTTTGTGTGTTGCGTATAATTGTGTGGAAAATTTAACAAACACATGTACGTATGTGGATGGAAAATCGAGGTTAGAACTTTTTTTTATTTGTTTGTCTATATAAATTTTATTTTGTTGTTTGATGGAAAATTTTCTGATTAAATTTATTTTATTATTTTTTGGAAAATTTATATTAATTTTCCTCTTCTTCTCTAGAGCACTCTCCGGTCATTGTTTTTGTTAAGATTATTGCACTCATACTTCTGTGGTTGTCGTTCATAGGAAAATTCGTCATCGAGAGATCATAGACGGAAAATTTTGTGTTTATGTATGTATGTATAAAAAATTCGAGGCGTGGAGGGGAAAATAGAATCATACTGTATATAATTTATATTGTTCTATGTGCTGTGAACATTTTATTTATATAAAGTGTTTTTGAACTTTTTAGAAAAGAAACAAAAAAATTTAGGATGATGACACACCTGTAGGAGTGAAACAATAATAGTAGCAGTGTCATTTAAAATCAGATTATGCAATGAAAAAAATATTTCACCGCTGCCTATCGCCTTGATATCTTTCTTTTTGCCACTTACATTATTCAAGAGATTTCCGCTTACTTTAACACTTTAGGGGTGCGTTGATTTTACATCAATTTGTTTGATCAATTTGAAACTAGTAATAATAAAACAAACGATGTAACGGGATAAGCACGTAAGTTTTTTAACGTATACGATGTTGGTCCTAAAATTCCACCACGAAAAGGCTTTTTTCTAAATTGTTTTAAGGAATTTCCAAAATATACCGTAAAATTCATTAATACGTTTTTTAAACCGAATGATCCGAAGAAAATTTTACGGGATGACAAATAATTTCGCTGTTATTTTTGAACGGGTTTTGGAGTTAAACTAGTACTGATTGGCAATGTCATGCCAGGGAGACATTTTCACATCGCCAGAAAATCATTGATTATGATCTTTCGAAGTAATTGATAAAAAAGGCCTGTTATAAAGGCCTGTTTATATTCATTCAATATCGGATTTGGATTTCCGTTATACAGAGTGTCGCAATAAGATTGCGTTTCAGTAATTTGAGGCCAGAAGAAGTTGTTTATCACATCACGGTAACAAACGCCGTTGACGGTGATCGCATTGTTGGTCGCATTCTCGAAGAAGAACGGTCAAATCGCTTCGCCAGCCCAAAATGAACACCATACATTGGCTCTTAGTGCATGCTTGGGGCGTCGAAAGATCACTCTTGGATTATCAGTTCCCCTAATGCGACAATTCCTTTTGTTGACATAGCCATCAAGTTCGAAATGATCCTCATCGGAGAAGATGATTTTCTTCGATAAATCACCATTCACTTTTTGCTATTGTTCACATTGTTGCACTTGTTGTCAACGTGTACAAATCGCAGCGGCAAAAAATACTGTAATACCGACATAAAAAATGGTGCTAAATTCTAAATAAACGGTCTTAATGGGACACTCTGTATAAACTGAATAGGATCATTAACGGATTCGATTAATGATCCCAATGCTGCCGCATTAACCCCAATACCTGACGAATTCCGAAAATGAACGTAATCGTTATAATATTACCGGATTCTGAGGAGAAGAGAACTGCACTCTAATTTTTTTTAGATTCCAAATTTCGTCATTTAATCTAAATTTGGTCAGAAGTTATAGTCAGTTTCGGTCGAATTCTATCCAATCCAATGGCATTCCAGAGTCTAGACGTTGAGTTACATCCAATAGCTCCTTCTCGAGCTTTGGTCACATTTTATGTTCGAATTCCTATTCCTACCTCTAAACCGAATTTGGCTGTAATTGATAAACGAATGACCCTTTTACATTATCATTATTGAGCACTTTGCCAAAAATAGATGCCAGCACCAAACATTTCTGCAAATTAAATTTTATCATAATCAAATTGTCTTTATTGGTATTTTAGATTCACATTATCATAAACAGAATACGATCCCACTTTAACCGATGTATTAAAATAACTGACAATGTAGAGAAATCCAAGTAAATTCGACCAGTTTTTACGGAATTGAGTTACTTTAGAAGGAAGGGGCTGATAGGGCTTTTCGATTTTTACGAAATTAACAAATTTCCATTCCTTTTGACGATTTTCGCAAATCTCTAGATTAGCATGTGTGACGTTATGTCCCATTTTCATTTATGCCAGTCAAAGCCAATTTTAGCGTTTTTGTGAATTCAGAAGTTAAATAATGGCTACAGTAACGTATTTCGGATACAAGGATGTGATCATTTGCATTGATACCGTGTTTTGATGTCCAACTAGCTTTTCGAATGCATTTATGTGGGAGCACTGGTCATCATCAAATTATGTAGCATTCCTATGTTGGTGCGTGACTCATTATTATTCGTAATAAATTCTCTGGAGTCAGGTAGGTCGGTGTGGCGATTAATTTTTTAATCATTACCATTTAGCTTCGGTCTGTAGGACCAAGTTATTGAAATCCTGAAAAAATTACCCTGGTCCAAAACCACTTTTCTCGACGTTTTGAAGATCTCTGATCCCAAAAATGAAAAAAGTTTGTCCGTCATTCTGGATGTTTGGATATCTGGAAGGATGGATATCTGTGTCGATGATATCGCCAATCTTTTTTTATTTTTAATTCGGAGGATTGAAAAGCTTTTGGGATCTCTAGTGTAGTACGAGTATATCGTTTGAAAATTTAGTTTACATTTTTTTATTTATTTTATTATCTTTCTTATTCTATTTTTCTGGAGCATCCCCATCTCTTTCGCAGTTTGCTTTTCACGCCCCACCTTATGCCGTTTCCAGCCAATTAGAGGACGTACGGCCATATGCGCGATTATCTTAGAGCCATCTACGAGTATACATTGCAGAGCTCCATGCCAGCCTATAGTACTAGTATGGAAGATGGGTGGGCCCATGAGTTCTGCGCTCCGACAGGGATTATAGTTGTGTTCATTTAGGATGCAACCTACTAGCACGCTTCGAACCCGATACCGCCCGATCCAAACACGAGTTCATAAATCCACCATTTTGGTGCTGGTAGTTAATTTTTTGTTTGTTACGGAATACGTACTTGTCGTATATCATTGAAATCTCGATGTCTTGAAGACCGTAAATTTTTCTCTAACACCTTAGTAGTCAGAATCACCGTTGTGGCGCTGGAAGCAGTTATAACTGTTAATAACCCCTTATAATCATATGGCATACCATTTCAAAGTTCTTGGAAAAGCAATTATTTTGTAACCGGCGCTTTAGTTCACAAATCTACCGTTTTGGAGCTGGTAACTAATTATTCAAATATCATATAATATATACGTGTCGTATATCATTGTAATGGCCTTGAAGAATGCCGTTAGTTTTTCTGAAGTACCATAGTAATGAAAACAACTTGGTCTCAGCCACCCTGTAGTATTCATACTTTTCCAATGCTACACTTTTTTAACACATACACATTTTGTGTGACCACTCGATTCTTTAATTTGTGTAGCTACACTTTTTATTATTTTGTGTAACTACACTTTCGTTAAAAATTTTAAACCGTTGTTGTGGAGTTTTCCCAGGCTAGATATTTCCACAAAATTATTATTTTTACCAGTTTTTTTCACGGCCGAAGAAATGATACAGGTGATATCATACAGCCATGTCATCTACAGACAACGCATATATTGGGCGCGTGCTTAGAATTTAGAATGGGAAATTTTATGTTTATGTTTTATTAAAATGGAAAATCCAATGCGTAGGATTTTACGTAGATACGACAGCATCGCGCCACACACAAACCATAATCTATTACTCATATTTGCCGCCGTCAATTTTGCATTCGACCTTTATTGACCGATTTACGTATTTTGTGTATGTGACATGACTCACGAAATCGAGAATAGAACAAATGACTGTTCCGTATTGTGCCCCACATATGTCTTGCGTATAAATCCACTTTTATTAAGTTATCATTATTTGTCATAATAGAAAACCTAGTGGAAAAATCAATTGCGCGTCATTTGTAATTTTCTTTGACGACACGACGTCCAATTTTTTTTTGTCTCAAATGTACATATATCAATCCGCACACCCCCTTCACAAAATATTTTCATTTTATTTCGTATTGATTATTTTGTACGGTGAAAATTATATTTTCTATTCTTTAAGTCAATATAATGATGTGTTTAGTGGAAGAGACACATACACACACGCACACACAAAAGAAAAGCTAGACAAAACATTTTGTTGCTGTTCTGGAAAATTCATAAATTTTGATCAGCTGATTTTTGTTATTATTTATTGTTTTGTCGAGAAACGTACGCACAACAGCCGAAGGGACACCCACACACACAAGCCACACAAAGACGGCGTGTAGACACAAAATGAAAATTAGGGGAGCTGTAATTGGAGGGATAGACACTTGTATATGTGGCAAATATACGGGTACTGGAAAATCAATAAATAGAACAATGATTCCTGCTAGTTCATTCACATTTTGCTAAGAGAGTTTAGATTTTTCACCCCATTTTTCATTTTCATGTTGGTTTTGTACTTGCTAAAAAGTAGAAATTATCATTTGTGTTTTTTTTTTGGCTAGACAAGAAATTTTTCTTCACTTTTTTTTATTTGGTTTGGTTTGGTTTGGATGATAATGATATAAAGGCCAGGTGGTGTGTGGAATGAAATTTTTTTTATAAAAATCTTTCATGAACTCAAGACTCGAAGTGATGTTAGGTTACTTACATTTTACTCTCTATATGTGTATCTGCTAGAAAAATTCAGTTTTAATAGATTAGAGTTCAATGGATAGGTTGAACATGGTTTGTCGTTTGTTTAGTTCAAAGGTGAATAATCAGTTGGCTTTGTGACACATTCTGTGGATAACCGGTGAACTGCAAATGGGTTAGGTTATTCAATTAGTTTTGTTCCTGTATTAGATGTTGCTTTTTATGTTCTGAACTGCCGCAATAATTGAATAAGAAATACTTCATATGAAATGAAATCAAAATGCCTATCTTATCTTGTCAGTTTTATCAAATTCTTTACTTAGCACTTACAACGTGTAAAATGTTAAATGTATTCTAGATCATTTGTTATTCAAATTTTTTATTGAAAAAAATGTTCGAGCAAAGTGTGGAATTTTAAAATTTCGTTGTGGGGAACAGTCCTCTAATTCTGACGTCACAGTTAAACACAACAGTGTAAATTAAGTTACATATATATAGTTCTCCGACTACAAGCTTTATGCCAGAACATTCTACAGCTGGAGTGGGTTAAACAAATGCAAATGTTAGAGCAAAAACTTTGAGTGGGTGGCAAATAACTCAAGAACGAACCTACACTAATGTATGCATTCCAACAGAGGGCTTCGTCTAACGTATAGCCAAGATTCACAATCTTAGGGGAATAACGAATGAATGGGCTATTAATCAAAACAGGGTTCATAAACCTGGTGAAAAGGATAATTTGATCTTTAGAGGGCTAACTTCGATTTAAGCTGCAGCCGAACTAGATATTCCAAACAAGTGTTCGTTAGTCAACTGACCAAAATGTTGAAGAATAAAAACTCTAGAATTGTACTCTGGGGAACACTTCTCTGAAGGCGGACAAAAATGACGACCGCTTATTACATTATGTACGAGCTGACAGATATGAACGGGTTAGATTGGCTGCTGACTTGTGCAAGTGAAAATTTTTTCCCAGTTTGGCGTAGGAGAGCTCTTAATTAATGCCGTCGATAGCAACAATGTAGGTATGTGTCGCGTTCCATAAGATACACCATATCTGGTCCTTAATAAGGCTTTCACACTTTTTGGACAGGGCAGACAAAATTGCCATTTTAAAGAAATTGACGTTGTGGTGAAAATTAAGTTGATAATATGCAAGACGTTTCTAGACAGGAATGGATAGGGTAATTTAACAAATTTTGTCGAGAAATAAATAATTACAACGCAAGTTCGTTCTTGGTGTTGTTCCTAATAACCATCAAAAAGGTATGCTTGGCGCCGTATTAAGGTCAATTAAAGCGGGAACAGCTAACAAAGAAACACAGTAAGAAATAATAGTTTCGTGAGCCAGACTACTTAGATCGGCTTGGAGGTCATGGTAAACGCCAATGTTTTTCATTCTACCCCAATAGAAACACCCTAAGTTGGGTCACAACAAAGAAGGAACTCCCTAAGTCTTTTCTTAGAGTATCTGAACAGAGAGTTTGCCGTCTTTATGTAGAAATAGTAGGTTCTTCAGTGTGAGTAAGAACGGCCCGTTTTGAAAGCATGGACGGCAATATTTTTGAGCGTCTTGGCCCTTGTAATCTCAGGAGTATGCTAAGGGAATGATTTATGAACGACTAAATGGTTGCAAAGAACAAGGTAACCTGGGAATCAGCGTCCGTAAGCACGAAAATCTTGTCTAAGTCGAAACATTTAACAAGCGGATAATCAAGATCGAGGTTAGAATAGTAGTGATAGCTAAAGGCATTAATAGAACCAACTCTAGAGAACAATTAAGCTAACGAGGAATACTAATGTGCTATTCCACTAATGCGATACACTAACCATATTCGACTTACACCAGACGAGAGCTAGATAACACACGATTCTTCCGGAAAACACGATACCTCACAATCCACCATCATCAGACTAGGAGTAGAATGTTCAAGCCATGCCTCGTATATACCAACACAATTTAAAAATGTTCCTGTTAAAACATGGCAGACACTTATCTTGAATTGTCACTAATTACAGCAAGCAGTCCTACCATGTTAATCGGTATTATGAGCAGGGGTTGATGCAGCACAGGAATTTTATTAAAGATGCAACATTTTTATTTCTCCTTTCCCTACTAATTCTGAAGCTACTTTTAGTGTTTGATCATTCCACATTTAATATCATCTCAACTTTTTTTTCTTTTTTTATTATTTAAACTTTGCAATCTGTTCTGGGGCTGAAGTACCCCCAACTCTTTCGCAGTTCGCATTTCATATCCTTACCTTACGCAGTCGCCTGCCAAATCGAGGACGTACGGTTAAAGGTCCGACTTTATCACCATGTGTACATTGCTTAGCTAGTCAGGTTATACTGGTATGGAAGATGGGTCGGCCCATGAGTTTTGTACTCCGACAGGTTGTCACCGTTTTTAACTCTCTTAGTGTTTTTATGGGATTTTACAACTTAGGGATTCAGCCCAATATACTTTACAGGAGAGATTCTGGAAACATTTGATAATGCTGCTTATGAAATTTAAATCAGCCCCAACAACTTAAGCCTCATGATGATGAACACGAATATTGATGTAGCGCTTAATGTTGAAGCCAGTCCATTCGTCTAATGTAATGCTGAATCGTTTTGATTCCACCTTGATGCTTTGAATTTTGTCAATAACATTCGCCTGTGTCATAAAGTAATATTCATGAACTAATTTCATAATGCCATTATTTTTAGACAGAATGTAACCCCTTGGGGAGATAGATTCTCTAATAAATGAGCTATTCGATAAACCATTTTCTGCTAACGATTTTGTTTTTGAATATTGAAGTATTGATTGTTTCACTTTTTTGGTGCTTTTGCCACATTGCCACTGATCTCACTTTGTGCTTGTGTAGAGTATAATTCGTAACACTACTCCACCTTAACTGTGTTCGTCCCGACATCCAATGTGATATCGCTTCAATTTATGAACCCACACAGTTTTTCGTTCACCTTCAAATCGTTCTTGTATTCGATACACATCGTCGCTGATCCTCTTAGCATTTTTGTATGAACCTTGCCCATCTCGCCCCTTTAGATCTGCTTTTCCGCTTACTGGAATTCAGGCATACTAAGCCACCTAGTCGAAAATCGGCAAATCTCCCACTCTGGTCGTATTGCGCTTCTGATTTGTTTCTGGCGTTCGTGCTGTTGTTCTCTATTATGACTCGATCTTTGTTCGTTCCTCGTCGTTGTATTTTTGCGGCGTATTACGGCTGTTGTTTCTCGGCTCTCTGATCGCTTTTTGCTATTGACTCATCATGTCCTAATCCTGTCTCATCGTATTCCAATACACCTCTTTTCAACTCCAATTCATGCCACCTTTGCGCGATTCTCCGACGCGGCCTTCTTGATAGCTGTGTGTTTAGCAGTCAACTTCACTACCGGACTCATCCTCAACAATCGTACTGGAATCTTCCGCTTGGCCTCTCCCAAGGATCTTTGGTCCATTTGATAAACCAAATGGTGGCCGTAAACTGTCTTTAAGCCGACTTGTACAATTCGAGCCAGAATCAAGCTTTTGCCTCTGAACTTGGTTGTTTCTTGATCCCTGGTTGAATCGTCGTCTGTTTCAGTGAACCTCTTTGTTTTGTGTGTGCGACGTGTCTTCCAAAGCTGGCATCGACTTCTTTAAGTTTACTTTCAACTTCTTGCTTGATTTTTAATTCTGACTCTTCACTCAGTTGTCCCATTGGTTTAAAAGTTCTTGTAAAGGGTGTTTTTTAGAGGTTTGCGTCTTTAAGTTGGCAACACTGTCTTTTTTGACAAGCGATTTTTCAGCTGATATTTGCTTTATCATTAGTTTGATTTGCCTTTTCATTATGAATAGACTCACGTCAGCAACGCTTGTAAATTATTGATTTTTTTTATCAAAATAATGGTTCTGTTCGCCAAACTTATCGTGCATTACGTTCATTTTACGGTCGTAATCAGAGCGGGTAATTCGATTAACTGTGGATCGTTTTCCCACCACGTATACTCTAAATGATAATACGCATCCAGTAAGACGTCAAACAGTGCGTACCGGGCAAGCGATAGACGCTGTACAGCGTAGCATTGAGGAAGACCCAAATCAATCAATTCGACGTCGTTCTTAGCAACTGGAGATGTGTCCATCCACTTTTAGCTTGGACGATTTTATCAAAGGGTCTTGGTTTACGGGCTTACAAAATTCAACTGCCAATGGGCTGCAGCACAAATTGAAATTGATGTTGATTTTCCAAACAAAATTTTGTTCAGCGATGAAGCTCAGTTTTGGTTGAACGTTAATAAACATAATTGTCAAATTTGGAGTGAAGACAATCCACAAGCATTTGCCGAAACACCATTACATCCAGAGAAAATCACTGTTTGGTGCGCTTTATGGGCCGGCGGAATCATTGGTCCATATGTCTTCTAAAACGATGATGGGCGGAATGTTACAATCAACGGTATAGAGGCTTGATTTTTAACTTTTTTGTACCCCGATATGTGGCTTCAACAGGACGGTGCCACATGCCACATAGCGCGAGACACAATTAATTTACTCAAAAAAACATTTGATGACAGACTAATTTATCGTAATGGTCCTGTTAATTGGCCACCGAGATCGTGTAATTTAACTCCATTTGATTATTTTCTTTGGGGATATCCCCAAAAGACGCTTGTCTACGCCGACAAACCAGAGACGATTGAACACTTGGAACACAACGTTCGGCGAGTTCCAGATTACGCCATATACGGGCTAGTCGCGGCGGCACAATGGCCGAAATATTATTCAAGCATTAATGGCATAAAATTATCTATCCAATAGAGGTACTTTCACTGATATTCAAAATGTTTTTCTTTGTTCTATTTCAATTTTCTTTGTTCTTTTTAAAAGACTTAATCACAGCTTTCAGGTTTTGTATTTCATTCTTCATACGGGTCCAAGCCGTATAAGTTGATCCAGTTTCTCGATCTGCGCGTTCTATTGTTATCCAGCTAGACAAACTGATCATCTTGCAGCTCAAATTTGGAATATAGCTTGTCTAAATGGTCCTAAATCGAGTGGTTGTTTTTGTTGCTCGGAAGTCAGCGATTGTGCAAAAATTGTCCCTTTTATATCACGATTCTATCTGATTTCTTCACTTTTTAACCGCTTTTCAATAGGCTGGAAATTTTGATCTTTTGGTTCAACAAGCGTGATTCTTGTTGTTTCTGAAGCCGGTGACAGTGGTCGTAATCGCTCTCCGAATGCATCTCTGTATGCTGGAGCTTCCTCTTCCCATCTAACGCTTTGCAGCTTCGACAATAGCTCTTTAACTTGGATATCCTGGGCATGCTGAATTTGATTAAGCTCTGGTCTAACTCGGCAAACGGCCCACCTTGTTCTGCTTGTAGTTCTGTCAATTATTATTCACTTTGCTGCTCAGATTTGACGGCTTGCTGGTCTAATTTGGCGCCCTGCTCTGTGTGGAGTTGTTCTAATTTATCTCACCTTGTTATGTGCGGAGTTGATCGAATTTTGTACCTTGCTGTACTAATTTGGTAATGAATTTAGCCTCCATTCCCACAGTTGAAGCAAAAGCAAAGGGCTGGCTGGACTTTCTGTTCATAGTTTGGGGTAGGTAGCTGGCGGAATCCCTGATGGTCCTATCGTTGCTCTTATTGCTTTCAGTTGAAAAGGTTTTAACCGCTGGGTATTTACAAATTCCACTTCTGACACCAAATGTTATGAATTTCGGGCGTTCGATATGGATTCCGTACACGATTTTGCAATTAAAACACTCAGCGATTTAGTTTTACAAACTTTATATTCCAACACCTTAATTTCTGCACCAATTCACAAATTTCACTTGTTCACTGTACTCGCTCACTAATACACTTTTAACTGTCCACTTTTTCTGTTCACTACTATTCGCAGTGTTTACTCTTTTCACTTTTTGGCTTGCGCACTTACTTCACTGGTTTTAGCGGTGTCATTATAAAACGTGATCAATTCTCTTTTTGGGGAAGAGCGGTGTTCTTTTTTTTTCTTTTTAGTCTCTGCAATCTGTTCTGGAGCCGAAGCATCCCAACTCTTTCGCGGTTTGTTTTTCCAACCTTACTTTTACGCCAGTGTCGGCCAATTCGAGGACGTGCGGTTTTTATCACCATCTGCACATTGCATAGTTCCATGCCAGCATATAATAGTACTGGACATGGAAGATGGGTCCATCCCGAGTTTTGCACGCCGATAGGGGGTCGTAGTTGTGTGTTCCTTTTTATCACAGATCGCAATCTGTTGATGAAAATTTCCTTTTGCATCCGGACCTTATCGGGATTCGAACCCGGTACCTCCCTATTCAAACGCCAAAGCTTTAACCACTGTGCCATTTGGTCGGTAATGCTGTTCTTAATTCTAGTACTTTACATGATGATTATCGCCGCCGTTTACAATTGCTTTCGTTATAGGCATATTCCCTCTCCACTTGGCATGTCATTCTAAAATCCAATTCTCATCAGTAGTGAAAGACTGCTTATTGCGGTAACATCGATGATGTTATGAATAATTATTGCTTAATAAAATTATAGTCTGCGATTGGGTTCGAACGCGCGACCTTTGGCTTGGTAACAGTTGGCCATTCCCGGGACACGGCATTCCCCGAAAAAATTCCTAATTCCCGGGACGGAAGAAAACCTTACTAGCGAGCATACGTCAAAAAGCAAGACTCAAACATTAGTCAGCTTTAGTGTAGTTAGGAAGGCGGAAAGATTGGTTTGGACATAAATCATAGTCCATCCCACCATGTGGATGTTAATTGTATTGCAACTCTCGACTTTCTCTGTAATATTATAAGTAAGCCAAGTATAATCTGGAATCTCAATTGCAAATTGCAACATTTACAAAATAATTTCTCCATTCGCCCTATACATCACATTAAACTAATCAACCAACGTTAACCTCTAAGCATTTTATTTATATACGAGTACGTACGAGATCCAATATTATAATGACTAAATAATCCAAGCTAATTTGTGTAACATTCTCGCTCATCAAAAAGGCAAAGCCCAACCCAACCTCATATCTCCTACATAACACTTAAATTCTTCACATATAATTTAAAACATTTATAATATTGGAGTTGCCATAAGGCATCGCAACATGATTTATTACCATCCAATCGACTTAATGCGATTACATTGCGGCAAAATGCAAAATGGAAAAAAAAACTGAAAATTGTGCAAGTGAATTTTGACCCCGAAGGTTAACAGCGATGGTAATGAAATTACCTCTCCATTCTAATATTCATATACAAATTTATTATGTATACCGACCATATCCACAACAACATGTAAGATTCTAAGTTCATTACCATTCCGTGTATTGACATTTTACCTTTTTTTGCCATCATCTTTTCGGTTTAAGAGAAATCTTTTCTTCGCCTTACATATATACGTACGTACTCGTATATGTAATGTGCAAGTTGAATCAACTTTTTCAATTTTTCAACACACGAAAATATTCTTACGAGTACGCCGTATATAAGAAACAAAAAAATTATCGCCGCATTAAATTTTGTGTTTGTGTTGGCTGTTTAAAAAAATTTGTTTGGGTTCATTGCATCGTAATCCTTTTATTTTTCCCCTCTGGAGTATCAAGAATTTCGGTTAAATTATATCCAGACCTATACACCAAGCCATTGTTCTCCCAACCTACTTCAAATTTGTTTATATTCGTTTATAGACGAGGTTCATTATCCACTATACTTTTGTATATGTACTAGTCTCGGTGCATCCCCCCACCCGAAAAAAATACCATTTTACTATTTTATTTTCGTCTATTGACACCATCTTACATTTTGAATTTCTCTAAAATGCGATATTTTCATCTTAAACATTTTTTCTTGAAGCAAAACGAAAGGAAAATAAAAAATTTCAGCCAAAAAGTTGATTAAACTTTTTGTCGATTTTTCTTCTGTTGCGCTCCCCAGCGTTCTCAAAACTAGATAAGATTCGCTTAAAGAACGTGTTTCGAGGAATCATCGATATATATATTTACAAATGGAAATACTGGAAATAAAAAACATAAAACGTTTGGAATTTTTTTTTCCGTTCCAAAAAGGTGTGAGGTAATTTGAAAAAGGTTGAGAACTGAGTGATGATATCATTTTCTTTTCCAAGACATTGACTCTCGTTAAATATCTATAGAGGAGGGAGATAATAAGATGTGGGTGGTTTAATGTGTAGTTTGAGACAATAGACTAAATATATTCGCATATAATACAAATTAGGCTGTTTCGTTTTATTCTTTCCAGTTAAATTGAGTTTTTCAATAGCAAATAGCAGATTACAAGGATTGAACACTTTATTATATGTCTAGACAATGTCTTATATATGTAGGGATATATAATGTATGATCTATCCAATTTCACGATATTTGTATAAGCCCTTTTTACATTTATTCATTCTACTCACAAGCTCATAAATTAGCCAAAACCAAGTTACTAAAATAAAATAGAAACGTTCATGAAAGCTAGGAAAAGGACGCCCATCTCTCGAATCATATACAGCTGTTAAAAGTGTTTTACACCAATTTTCTTAGAAAATATGCTTATCATCCAACTTCAAATGAATCATATCAGATTAAATTTTTTTTGCCACCACGTTGTCTAAAGATGGCTTTTAGATTTAAGACCACTTTAGGTATGATGGAAATGCGATAAATTTTTCTGTTCACAAAATGGATTCATCCTCCCAAACCTGACAAACAATATGCCACATGATTAGCGCCACAACGGGAGTTTTGAGTACTAACGTGGTTTAGTAAAATTTATGACATGCTTCAAGATTTAGGTTTCATAATTTCAAACCTTTCAAACAATACCACGGTATTGTATAAAAATCAGATAAAATATAACTGGTTCCAGCGCCACAACGGTAGTTTTGAGTACTAAGGTGCGCAGCTAAATTTATGACATCCTTCAAAACCTTTTCAATGATATGCAACATGTACACATTGTATAATAAACGAATAATTGGCCACCACCGCCAACACGGTGGATTTGTGAACTAAAATCCTAATAACAAAATTGTTACTTATAATTGATATGTCACATGTATAAACTAGTTAAATTTTAGGTTATACGCCGGTTCGTTCGAAAGATTTCTTTAACTAATATTAAAAAAACTCAATTCAAATGATGGCGCCACATTAATATAATTTAAAACGTATAACGAAAATAAATCGAAAAAAAATTGTTTTGTTCTTAATATTCGGCCGATCAACCCAAGATTGCCTCAATCCTTTTCTAAGGAGGCTCCCTCTATATCGCTGTCATCGTGATTGACGTCTTGTTGCATGTTGTGAGAGGCAAAATTTCGTTAGACTTCTTTTACCAGGCTCCGGATTTTCATCTGTCAGAAGATATCGATCTCCAGTTGAAACTCTCGGAATACAACCACTAAGTCTCTTGCTTTGAATTCCTCCAGTGGTTTGTGTTTTTGACAATACGAAGCACCTCTAGGAGCACTGGCAAATTATCCTCCGTATTATCATGTTCATGCGTTTTTGATGTAACACCAATGCCAGTTTATCCCCAAATATTGGTTGTAGATGAAAGTTGACGTGGCATTGGGTAATGACTAATATTATCAGTACTTATTAAAGGAACTTGTCAAAAGTATTCGACGCCAACTTTTTTTGTTAAAATATCTTTTACAGCTTTTTTATATGCGAGGGTTGTCTGAAAAATTTCCGACCTAACAAAGATACAAGACATTTTTCTTAAAATTTATTTTTATTTCTCTATAGTCTCCTTGTAAGTATATACACTTCTCCCAGCGATGCTCCGCTCCCATCTCTTCAATCCGCCAAAATAGTACTCGGCGTCTTTCTCTGCAAAATAGTTGTTTACGAAGGTGATGGCCTCCTTATTCGACGAAAATTTATGTCCGTCCAAAAAAGTCGCTTGTTCAAACGGTAATCCGTGGATTTTCGCCATGGCAACCGCTGAAGTGTGGGACGTCGCATTGTCTTGGTGCAAGATTATTTTTCTGCAAATGTGGCCGTTTTTCCGCAATTTCTGCCTTCAGCTTGTCAGGTAATGATGCGTAGTATGCTCTTGTAATGGGTTTCCTTTTTTTGAAGATAGTTGATTAAGATAACTCAATGATTGGCTCGGAAACCAGCCGCCATCATTTTCCCAGCCGCAGGAATAGCCTTTGCATTTTTTGGAACCGAATCCCTCTTGGCAGTCCACTGTTTTAACTGTGTTTTTAATTATTGAGTGTAATGGTGTTTCTGAGTTTCATTAATAGTAATTAGCCGGCGCCAAGACTTTGATTTATTTTGGCTAAACTGCGCCGACAGAGCGTTGAAAATGTTCATTCGAACACGTTTCTAGTCCAAAGTGGTTTTCTCTGCCTAAATCTTGATTGAATATGTGATGTCCTTTGAACATATTCATAGCCTCTTCTATCTGTCTATCTTTAATTCGACGGTTGTCTAGCACCATTTGGTAGGCATAGCTTATTTCGGTATTTTCGACTGAGTTGTATTATAGGGAAGAACATGTTTGGTTTAGCTGTGTCTTGACAAATTTGTGTTTAATGATTCATCGATACAAGAATACGCCATAAATCATAGCGAATTAGTGCCTTAGTTTAGTTTTAGTAAGTCATTTTCGGTGGTTTATTTATGTAGAGGTTTATGGTTTTGATGACTTCACCAAAGAGCCTCTCGAGTAGGTAGTTTTTTGCAGATAGATTTGACATGAAATTTCGTGGGAGTATTAGAACCTACTGAATCTATGATTCTTTGGTAGTCTAGGCGTTTATTGTGCTACATTTAGGGCAGAGTTGATAGCACTCATACATTGTGTGATTGATGTATCAAAAATGGTTAATACTTTTTCAAACCTATCAGAGATTGTAAATATTTTATAATTATTCTTTGTTCAAGTACTATAGTCATGTTTATGTCGGGTCTTTCTCATTGTGGTATTGAATGCACGCAACCGCAGACTTCTTGGCCAGAGCTGGTTCACATTGTTTGAAGCCAACCTAATTTGTGTCGTCTACCGTTTCCGCTTGTCTTGCTTTCAACGGCATACTATCGCAATTGAGCAGCTCTATTTCTTGTACCGTTTTCTCTGCCTTGGTCCAAGCTGATTTAGCTTGTTGATTCTGCTAATCGCGCCTGGGCTTTATGGAAAAGTATTCGATTTTCTCAACGTGAGTCCATTGTACCAGTGAGTAAGTAGCTCGATAAAGTTCAAGTTCATTTAATAAAATTTGGGTCATTTTAACCTTCTAGGAGTCAAACGCCATTCAGTTCGAAGCCAGAGTACAATGTCCAGGGAAGGGTAACCTAGGTAAAGGAAACGAGCGGAAAAGCTTACGGGTCAGGTTACTCGGCGGCACATTTTCCGTGTTCTTAATTTGTTTGCGAAATTCCAACTAATGTAAGAGCATTTATAAGCCAGGAGCCTGAGATCAAGGTTCAAAGTTATTATTAATTTCATTTAGTTCCACATATAAGGCCTGAGTATTTGTTGCCAAGTATAGTAAATTAGTCTAGGCGGAATTTTAAGTCCCATCTCCGACTAATATTCTTCAACTACTTCATCGTATTCAAAATCGTCAAGCGAAACTTATTCAGGCACTTTATTTACTGATTTCTTTTGTTATTATTTTGTTTATTTAAAAAAGGCTCTAAACCGGAGAAAAATATTGTAATTATTTTCAATTTTTAAACCATACTGCATAATTGTTTATTTTTGGTGACCCTATCATTCCGCTAAGGTCACCATTCTTAGTTTTAATGAATGTCTTTACATTTTATAAGTTTTTCAATCAAATAACATGCACTCAGACTATCATTGCATCTATTGCATCATGGCATCAATTCCTTTAAAATGTCAGACCATGTGGTTTATTTAGTGGAGAGCACATATCATACTTATGTATGTAGATATTTCACAGTGGAACTAATGCATGACAAACATCATATTCTCATATTTCATCACAAGTTCTATAAATAGCAAGCAATTATTTTACGACAAAACATAATCGGTGGTCTGCACCTGGTATATCCTCCTCTTCTGTTAGAGAACATTGTGCACCCATAAAATAATTCCAAAACATTAAAAAACCATTTATATTCGTCTCTTCTGCGGGAAATTTTTTTATTTTTTAATGTGTAATATAAATTGAATTTCCCAGTTGACGAGACAACAAACACGCATCCATACACACACGTATACATATACTTGCATATATACAACAAGTACTTATTTGGCAATAAAAGTCATCACCAAACGATATAAATACGATCATCACACAAAAATCATGATGTTTTAGGTTTTTCCTTTTATGTCTGTCTCAGTAGTAATAATAATCATTAAAACTGAAAATAAAAAATTCTACTATAAAATTTACTATAAAAACTCATGATAAATGAAATATATTTTAAACTACGTAGACGTTTATGGTATGAGGAAAGCATTCAACCAAAACCAGAAAATTTTCTTTTAAATACACAGTAAAAAAGAACAACAACAACAACCACTTTACTTTACCGCCTGGAAGAATTGATTATAAAACGGAAAAACAGCAACAATAAAACGCTACGAATATTTGTTGTTGTTGTTGTATTACAGAAAAACCCTAACCTACACTAACGATGCGCAACGTCGGTATGGCGCCCTAATGCGTCGCGACGATTTTCCCGGAACCATCTATTGCGATACAAGTAAAATAAAAAATATGAAAAATTAAAAACAAGGAAAATGAGAGAAAATCCACCAACAACAAGTTGTTTTTTTCATTTTGCAATAAATTTTTTTTCCACTCCTAACTTTTGTATATGCTTGTGTGGGTGACTGTACGTTATAGTATATGGAAGTGGAAAATTCTGTGTTAAGTTTGTATACGGCTGAATTTTCCGATTTTATATGTACGTGTATGCGTTATTCCCGTATTATATACGTCCGTATGTATGTGTGTGTGTGTCTGTGCTTTATGTGCAAAATGCAGGAAATAATATTTTCAGATGTGTTATTGAACTTCAGTGATAACAACAACCATGTATGTATGCCTATATATATATATATATGGGAAATTCAAAAAAGGGAAAAACTAAAAATAATAAGTTTCCATTTTGTCTGGAAAATTTTCTCGTTAGGTTTATATGTATATATAATTATGATGTATTCGTGTACGGAAAGTGGGAAAATTAGTTGTTTTCCTGTTTTGATTATGCAAATATTATGTAGACGGGGGGTCCTCATTATCCCGATTTCCTGTGTCTAGATATATACACCTACTAAAATTTTGAGAATTTTGCATCAATGATATGAGTATTGTGTGCGATAAGACATTTTTATTGGTTGCAAGGGCGTTGTTATTGTTAGATATTTTGATCGAAAATATAAAACGGTCATAGAGCGTTGATCTTTTCATGACATGGTTACGTATTGTTCTGGCTCATAGAGAATAATCTTCACTTTGGTCTAGTTTTAACCTAATCAAGCTTCTCTTTTATATACGAGGGTGGATTGAAAATGAAGCTACCTAAGTAGGAAAACAAAATTTTTTTTTGCCAAAAACCATTTATTTCTCAACATAGTCTCTATTTAGTTCGAGACACTTAGTAAGACGATATTCCAACTTTTTTATACCATCTGAATAATACGATTTCGGGAACCCCTCAAAATACGCTTCCACCCATTGTTTCGATTGATTTTTGGTTTCAGATGTGTAGTGGTGGACCCACGTTTCATCAACAGTAATTAATCGACACCAACAATCAACAGGATTACGCTTTATCATGTCCAAACACCGCTGTGAAGTGGTCTGTCGAACTCGTTTTTGTTCGACACTGAGCAAACGCGGCACCCATCTTGCCGATAGCTTTTTCATATGCAAATATTCATGCAAAATGTTGAACACACGTTCATATGATATGTTTACCATTTCAACAATCTCACGCAACTTGACTCGGCGATCATCACATAACGATATCGAGGATTTTCTTGATATTTTCTTCAGTAACCACCTCTTTTGGCCTTCCTGTTGATGGTATTGTTGCAGTGCTTCTTCGGCCGCGTTTAAATTCAGCAATCCAATATTTTACCATGTATAATCTGACGGAGCAGACTCACCGTCATGTTTATCGAGCTTTTCTTTTGTCTCTTTCGCCGTTTTCCCTTTCAAATAATAGTGTTTAATCAATGCACGAAATTCGCGTTTTTCCATTTTTCAAGAAACACAAAAGTTGCTTACTTCAAACGACTACAACAAATAAACTAATCGATGAATTTGGGTGAAATTTTAACAGCTGACGTTTGACAGATCGCAATTTTTAAAAAACAAAAAATTTTGTGTTTGTGCTGCCATCTAGCGCTAGGTAGTTTCATTTTCAATCCGCCCTCGTACGTGGAACGGTATGGAATTGCAAAATAACAGACGAAACGCTTTGCTAAATGTAAAGTACACCAAATTTTTGATTGAATTTTACTTTGGAATCATAAATCACAGTAGTAAGCAGAATAAAACTAAAGCACTGGAGTAGTTGGTGTCGTAGTAACGTTTTTGCCGACAATGGACACACGCCAGTTTTAATTTCGGGTTCCTATTCCCACAACTAATTTTAATGACGGCAGCTTTAATTTTCATATCGAGCAGGAATTATTATTTATTTACCCCTGAATGACGTTATAAACATGGCCATCCCTCGCATTGTGCGGTAGTATCGTTTCACAATATCGTTTCAATGAATTAGAGAAAGTCTTACCACATAAATTAAGCATAAAATTTTTAATTTATTTCAATAAATTTACAGTGACATTTATATGTCTTGCTATGTTTCAGTTTCATATCTAATTTTAGAATGAACTCATATGATTTCGATCGTATGAGGATTTGAGTCTAATTGAGAAACAAAAGGTGCCTTATTTTGAGCGTGGCGATTTTTTGTTGTTTCCCTTTGCTTGAGTTGTAAAAATTTTCCGTTCTGAATCTGGATCCATATCTAATGTGTCTTTCCTTAATAGATTACCATTCTCAATAAATTCTGCTAGACATTTTAATATCAAGGAGTGGGTGCCTTCACAGTTCTTGGGAAAATATGAAAGGAAAATTAACAAAAATCAAACCGCGAAACAGCAACCGGCGGAATGAAAGGGATCCATCTCAGTAATTTAATCCAATACTTAAATTATTGTACCTACTATAGGCAAGATGTTCAAATTATCGAAAATTGTAGCATCTTGTTTGAAACAACACAACTTAATAATTTTTGTGTTAATTACAACGTTCTTAGATGTAAGGTTCGATACTTGGTTATTGACACTATGAACAATACGTCGAAAAGAATAAAATATATGTCGAACTTATATTTTCTTATTAGTTACAACTTTATTAGAACAGTCGATCTTACTATTTTCCAAACATAATAGAAGAACTCAAATCCGGTTCCTAATTCATTCGCTTCCGGGAAATTCGCGAAAATATCGGAAAAAGTCTTTCAAATACTTAAATGGATACCGCAATACTAACACCACTAATCTAATATTTCCGAATATTCCCACAATAATTTTCCCAAAATTCACTAACACTAAACTAATTCACACCACAACTAATAATTTCCATAATTATTTATTAATCCAATATTTACCATTTACAATTATTTTGAAATCACACCACTATTTCCACTTTACACCACTTATTCTTTTCCCGCTGCTCATTTTCGCTTTTAATCTTTCGCGTACCGAATTTTATTGTGTTCGTTGCACCCGTTTTTATATACCGATCGAACATTATAGACTCGCCCGGATTTAAACAGAAGTAATATTCTTAACGGGTCTGTTCCATACTACTATAATCTACACTGTTATAAAACTATCTCTAATGCTACTACTTAAACCTAGATGTCACCAATTCACAAAAAAATGTCATTAATTTTCTAAACCTGAAATGAACAATTTCCGTTGAATAAATGTCTCGTCCACGCTGAATTAATTAGCCATCAAAACAATAGGCGAGATCGTAACATTACCTCCAACGTAAGCCTGATCGTCCTGGACAGGATGCAAAGCACCTCCTTTGTAGGTTAGATCGTGTAGCACAAGCCAATTAAAATTTATTAAATCCTTTGTCCTTATGTTACGACGCCATGTACTCAGCCAAGCCATGCATCCCTTCTATCTCGGCATCACCTGCTCGCACATATCTTCATCTATGCTGTTATTCCTGAAAACAGCCAACGCCCTCATTACCAGCGCCATATTTTACCAGCGTTTCATAAGTAATCTTTTCCGCGTTCGTCTTTCGCTCGTCACTGTTCCCCGCTAGTTCCTAAACCAACCTTGACATATATGTTCCACATATTTTCCTACTGGTTACCACCATTCTGCTATAGTTAAACGCATTGTTGATCCTTCGTGAAGAATGTGCAGGATCCCTTTTCGTTGTTTGTAACTTCTACCCGAATTTCTCTCTCGTCCAAGCGCCATTGCAATACACACACTGCCCCGCTCGATAACCTTCCTGTAAATTGCCAATCGCCAATCACCGCTTCCGATTATTCTTGCTGTCTAACAGTCGTAATTGGTGGGCCATCTGCACTCTCATCTCGCCTTCGAAAGCATCTCCTCAAAAAACATTTCACTATCCAATGGAACTTCATCCGATTCAAAGGTGACCGCTCCAATAATCCCATTTCGATCTGGCCAGTATTTTTATTTATATTTCAATTTATATTTCTCTGTCCTCTGTTCCTCGGCATCGTCCGAGAGCATCGCCGCATCTGCAACGAGTTCTTTATAGTTTGTAAGTCATGCTTACCGACATCATCCATGCGTTGCAATGTGTGTTTGATTTTGTCCGTTACCTCAACACCTCCAGCATAAGCATTATCATTTCTATCAAGTTTGCTGTACAACTCCGGGTTACTGTCGTTCTCCGCTACATAACCATTCCCATCCATTATGAACACCAATTCGCCTGGTTCTTGCTGACCAATAAATGGCTCACTATAAGACGACGATTCTGCTGAGCCTTCCGCTCTGTGTTGCCTATATCATTATTTCGTTTTCCAAATATTATGTTTACCATTTGATCCAGTTTCTTCTCGAATCTTCTGTTGCCTATTTTGATTTCTTTAATTTCTTGTTTCATTTCTCGCGTCAAATCTTTATTTTGCTGCTCCATTTGTTGTACCAAATGACTTATAGGTGTCATCACTTGCGCCGTATCGAAGGTTCTAGGTAGCCCGGGAACTGTCTCCACCATCTTACGTTTGTCATTTAGTTTTTCCTCTTTCATATTTGCAATGACTCGGCTGTAAATTACGCTGCTTTATTACCGATATTTTTCGGCCGACTATAGAATTCATCATTTGACTAACATTTTCCGGAATATATAGTTTATAATGACATTTGAGTCTGCTTGTTTGAGATGTATTTACAGCGATCTTGAATTACAAGAGTTCGAGACCTTTTATAAAAATTTTAAAAATTCCATTTCAAGGAGCAATAGGCATTGGTCTATATACCCGCGCCGTCAATTTGGGTGCCGTTTTCACAACAACCTCGGCATCTCACGCATCATTGAATCTCAGTGAAACGAATTTCTCGTTACTTGAAAGGGACCGTAAAAAGAGGAAAACAAAATTGAGAGACATTATTTGATTTAGTGATGCAGACTGGACGAGTCGCCTCAGAACATAATCATGGTCACCATACAATCAAGAAATTTTTACTTTCATCACAACTCAAGCTCAATATACGGCCATCTTGACAGTCTGGCAAGAAGCATTGTAGCTTCGAAAATTCAAGTACGGGTGGTGTCAGAATGGCGAGCCATTAAAAACTAGGATGGTTGGCACTATTGTAAATTGGTTAACGGCAACACTGTAATATGAAAATAACTAAGTGTATTTTCGATTAACTCCACAAAAAACTGTTTTCATTATCAGTTGCTGCAAATTGCACCGGAAGTTTACATCCAGAAATAGATTTTGTTCCTGCCTTCAATGTTAAGACTGCCTACATTTTGTTGCACTAGAAACTCTTTCATATTTCTCTGGAAATTTGGTGAACTGAAATCGAGCCACAGTGACCTACCCTGAGACCCATCTGCTGCAATCGAAACATTCCTTTTCGCGGAATGGACAATTCTGCATAGCATTCGGTGTGTATGTGTTTGGCGTGTTAACGTTGTTGTTGTTATGTCACTGCGGTATCTGAGGCATTACCATAATACATAAAGGTAGCACAACGGTAGCACAACATTTCACCAAAATCGACAATACACCGAAAAAGACAATTCATCAAGATTATGTCAAATAAGTAGTTTTTCATTTCTGTTGAACGATGTTGAACAAAATTTTGGAAGAGAGCCCAGCATTTTTTAAATTATGTTGAAAATTGAATTCAAATTTAAGTTCTGGATGTAAATCTGGAAAACTAGTAGTTCATGAACTAATCCATTTTACAACGATTTATGATGAAATTGAGTATGAATGGAAATGGGTTTTTAATTTTTTTTTTTGAAGAAGTTTTGATGAATTTGGGTGTGTAACACGGAAACGGGATTTTTGTGATAAGTTCTAGAATTTGACCAGTGGCAAATCCAGGCCATTTCTAATGAATTCTAAAAAATATTTTCCTTTTGTTGATCGAGTTAAAAACATTTTAGAGTCTCATTTCCATCCTTTTTCCATTCATCATGTATTCAAATTGGCATTGACATATTTTCGATGAATTACCGTTTTCGGTGAATTTTACCGTTTTCGGTGAATTTTCATTTGTCGTTTTCGGTGAACTGTCGGTTTAGTATATGAATCTTTCTTCGTGAACTGTTGTTTTCGGGGAAATTTGTTTGTTTTTACTTTCTTTTACTTAGTAAAATTTTGCTGATTTTCCTTTCGTCGAAGCCAATAAAGTGGTTTTAAAAAATCTCTGTGTGTATGTGTGTGTGCGTGGTTCGGTACAGACTAAATGTCTGTGTCCTCTCTACAGCCCAGACAAGCCATTCTGGTCGGAATGAAACATCATTTTCAAGTATTTTTCATTAATTTACAGATCCCAATTATATATTTGGCCGAAATCGGTGCACCGTTCCTGGTAGCTTCCATAGAAGTTTTTTCATTTTTTTTTTAAATATTTGGGAAAGTAAAGCATTTGCGTGAAAACCTATTATGAACTAACATTTTTTAAATTAAATCTGCAACAATATCGGTCCAGATAATTTTTCAAAAATTTAAGCGGAAATGACGATTTTTGACAAGAAAGCGTTTTTCAAAAGAAATTAGGCCCCTGGACATCAGTGGATTGATTGATCGGGATAAAACTTCATACCTAAAATTTATCCACATATAGGAGATCCCAGTGAATTTAAGCCAAAATCGGTCCACCGGAAGTGACAGATTCCATAGCAGCTTTTTCGTTTTTCAACCGGAAGTTACACCGTCCATAGGAGGTTTTTAATTTTTTGCAAATATTTTTAAAAGTTTCTCAATTATGGAAAATCGACGAAGCACGAAAAGATTCTAAATTAAACTTGCAACCACAACGGTTCAGATCAATTTTTCAACGTTTATGCGGAAAGGTAGAATTTGGGCAAAAAATTTTATTGTATTGATTGATCAGATTGACTGATCGTGGTTACCATAAACTAAACCTTTTCCATAAATTGGAAGATCTCAGTGATTTTTGGTCAAAATCGGTCCATCGGAAGTGGCAGCTTCCATAAGTGCTTTTTCGTTTTTTGCATTTATTTTGAAAGATTATAAATTAAATTTCAAATAAAATTAGTTCAGATCTTATTTTAAATTTTACCGGAAATTACGAATTTTGATAAAAACAAGCTTTAGTTCACCAAAGTTCGGCATCTCTACAAACGAGGCTGATTGACTATTCGGAATAAAACTTCATACTAAAGCTTGTTTCATAAATTGGGAGATCCATGGGAAATCTCGTCTACATCTGTATACCAGAAGTGGCAGTTTCCGTAGGAGCTTTTTCAATTTTTCCAATGAAGATGAAATTCAACAAGGATCGACCTTGTCTGTTTGACAAGACAGTTTTTATCAAAAATTCGGTAGGTTAATTTGTTCGATTTAGAAATTTGGCGTGGTGTATTCGAGATCTATGTACATTTGTCGTAAAAGAAAGTAGGGTGTTGGCCACAACAATTACACCTCTCCATTTTTTATAAGGTGGTGGCGACAAGAGCTTTCGTGATGAATATTCCAAATTTTTAATAATAAATTTAAGCACTAAAAATAATTTTTATCATGATAAATTTCTCGCTATAATTATGTATGAAGTGTCCTTTTTACTGTTGGCCATTACTCTGGACATAAAACCATCGCTTTTGCTAATTTTAGGTCGCTAAAACGTGCGATAATATTAAAAGCCTCCCGTAACGTCACTTCGGGGACCAACACCTCTGTCTCGTGTTGCAGATTTCCCAGAGTGTTTTATAGTCTGAATAAGACTCTGTACATCCACCAGTACCTTGGAATCGTTTAATGTAATTCTTTTTACATTTCAAATTCGCTCTTGCAAAACATTTAGAAAATTCTTCGTTATACTTTCATTAAAATTTATGATTTTATTTTTCTATTTGCAGGTTACTTACTAACCCGCGTTGAAGGCAAAATTGGATCACCGGAGAAGCCACTATCCGACCTCGGCCTAATATCGTACCGTTCCTATTGGAAAGACGTGCTGCTGGACTATTTATGTTCACGGTCTGGCACAGCGCTTAGTATAAAAGATGTATCACAGGTAAGTGCCGTCGCCTCGATAACAATTTTTGGATTTTTTTTATGCAAATTTTTTAATGAACCGTAATTTTGGTGAACGCGCTGTACTTGAAACCTATAATTATGTTTTGTGGAGTACCACATATATTTTGGTTTATCTCATATAACCAAAATAATAATACAAAATGCAATATAAACATATATACGAGTATAAATATGTTATGTTTTTTGCGGATATTGACGTCACTGTAATTATACTCGCGGTCAAAACAAAATTCAAGATAATTATGAAAAGGATATCATTATATAAAGAAGCGTGTGTGTTCCAAACTTCCAAATACTATTTGCGGTATACCGAGTTCATTGAATCCCCCAAAATGTACAATGAAAATTCTAAAATATTTCGTTTCACTTTCTAATTTGTTTCCAAAACCCAAAATGGTTTAATGTGTACCGTATCTAATCTCGCATCTAACCATGCGTGCTACATTTAAGATTTTCGTTTTCCGCATAGTGTTACATACTTTCCAAAATGTGGAAATAAACGGTTTTGGTAAAAAATCCCAGTTGCATTTCTCTAAATACATAAAATATACGAGTTTGGTTTAAATTGCGCGCGAAAATATCATGTAAGCGATCAACTTGTGCGCGCACGTTCTTCATCTCAATTACAACAGTAAATGTATAAAATATGTAATTACAGAGCATTATCTTGGTTATGTTTGACGTCTTTTTCCTGTGTTATATTTCGTTATATGCAAAACATCTTATATGCATTCGCGTGAAAACCAATGCAAGGTACGAGTATAACAAATAAATGTTGTTGTAACAGGTGAGTAAGTTGAAAGCTTTTATTAGTTTTCTTACCTTACAATCTTTATAAATTTATTTATGTATATTGATTGGTTTTGGGGTTATCATTTAATTTCAATTATTTTCTGTCGATCATGTTTTTACTGTTGTTGCTTTAATGTCGACTTGACGTTTTAATTCGATTGATCAACAGTACACAACGTGCGCTAATTTGTTATGTACAGGTAAATGGGAAGTGTTGGCCGATCCTTAACTTAGTTCGAGTAACTCTATACTTCAACTAGAGTAATTTATTTCGGAATGAAGAAGTTGAAGTTTGTGCTAAAAAAATTAATAAAACATTACACTGTTAAATTTGTTATTTTTCCAATTGGAATTTATTTTGTTCGAGATGTTGTTATTGTTTTTATTCGAGATTGATTCTATTAAAAATTATATTAAGAAATTGACAGGTTTCAAACAATATTTTAGCCTATTCTGGAGATATTTTTTTTTCTTTATTAATTACAACTGAGACTGTGCTCATCGAACAATTTATCTTTCAAATTTTTACAAATTTTACATTTCTTAAACAATTCTGATTTGTTGGGGTGAAACCAAATGGTTAGTCCCAAAATTAATTATTTATTTATTTATTTATTTATAAATGGTGCCTACAGTGACTACAATCGGCACAACAAAACAATTGGTACAAAAAAAGAAATTATGAGCTCGTCTACAAAAGATTATATAAAGCTTTCTTGAATGAATTTCTCGACAAGTGATAATCGAAAGCTCCGTAGATCTTGTTGAACACCCGCGATACCCTCGGAATTGGATCAGAAAGACCGTAGTTCGTTACCGCTCGGTCGATGAATAAAGCTCCATCGCGTTGACGCATTCGACGTTCGGGAGCGTACAAGTTGATACGTGCTAGTAACTCGATACAATCGACACGGGAATTGATGATATCATGCACAAACAGCGCGGATGCTACGTTTCGGCGATTGTCTAGTCGTTGCAGCTTCAAACGATTGCATCTATTCTGATCAGGCGGAAGAACGTAGTCCACGGCACGACTGGATGGTAAATGCCGTAGTGCGAACAAAATAAACTGTTTCTGGATACTCTCAATCCTCTCAGAATGACAGTGGTAGGAGGGTGACCAAACAGGAGATGCATACTCCAAAATGAACCGAACAAAGCATACGTATAATGATGTCAAAGTTAACGGGTCACGAAAGTCCTTGCAGTTTCGTTTAATGAAGCCAAGCATAATGTACGACTTTGAAATAATGGCATTAACATGTCTGCTAAATGTAGCATCAGATTCAAAGATCACACCAAGATCCGAAATGAACTCAACCCGATCAATGGTTTCGTTGTACAGTTGGTATTGATAAAAAACTGGCGAGCGGATACGGAAGAAAGATATGGTTTTGCATTTACTCACGTTTAAAGTCAGTAAGTTGTTCATTGACCAGCTGCAAAAGGGGTTTAAGTCATTTTGTAACATTTCGCAGTCTAACACGCTAGAGACCCGGGCAAAAATCTTTATGTTATCTGCGAAGAGGAGGCATTTGGCAAACTTAAAACATTTTACAACGTCGTTAATAAATAATGAAAATAACAGTGGGCCGATATGACTACCTTGAGGCACGCCAGATGGCGCCCGAAATAATGGGGATAAAGAATCCAGAATCCTAACAGATTGCCAACGATCTGAGAGATAAGAACGCAACCAGTCGATGGGAATTAAATCACAGTCGAGACTCTCCAACTTGCTAATAAGAATGGAGTGATCAATCACATCGAAAGCCTTTGCGAAGTCTATGTAGACAACGCCAAGCTACTGCTTGGAGTTTAGGATGTCAAATAGATAGCCACAAAATGAGGACAAGTTAGACACGGTAGACCTATCGGGATAAAATCCATGCTGAAAAGGAGAAATTAGTCTCTTGGTATGGAAGTGCAATACTCTGTGAACCATGGACTCGAACAGCTTGGATAAGACCGAGAGAATGGCGATCCCACGATAATTACTTACCTCACTTCTATTACCCGCCTTAAAAATTGGATGAACGTATGAAATTTTCCAGGGATCTGGAAAAATACCACGACGAAGGCTTTCGTTAAACAAGAATGTAACTGCAGAGGCCAGACTTTCGGCTCAACATTTGAATAGGATCGGTGGAAGACCGCCATAACCCGCTTCCTTGCTAACGTCGAGAAGGATCAGTTGATCCTGAACCACCTGTTCGGTAAGTTTGAAATGATGGAGTACAATGGAGGTGGAAGTAGTAGGAGAACCGGTGTCTGTTGACCGAAGTGGCTTGTAAACTGATGCAAAGAATTTGACAAACAAATTGCAAATGTTGGATGGCTGACTAGCGGTGGAGGTCTGGTAAGACATATTCGACGGAAAACCAGATACCTTTTTCTTGCTGTTAATGAAGTTCCAAAATTGTTTGAGATTGGATGTCAAAACTTGCTCGATTTGCACTACGTAATTATTGAAAAGGAACCAATTAAGGGTCTTGAATTCATTGCGGTCGTTAACGAAATCGGGATAGTATACTACGCCATAAAGCCTGTAAAGGGAATGAAACTTGTTGCTCCCGAAAGCCGGATTTATTATTGATACCCCGCGAAACGTGTCTCTTGATACCACTCCCGAGAAGCTCGTTGAATCTGCGCACCGTGTCATTCAAATCCTCACCGCCGTGTAAAAAGTCCCAATCGGCAGTGCTGAGAAATTCATTCAAAGATGCGTAGTCGGTCATTCTAAAGTTAAAGTGAAAATCGTTAGAAAAATAATTAGTTGTACGTTTAGTATAAAAAATATGTATCGTAATTGGTGTGTGGTAAATGCTTTCGCGTTCAGTGAAGTCCAAGCACGGAGCAACATCGGCATGCAAGGCGTCGTTGGCAAATAGCAGGTCCATGAATTTCCCTCGACTGTTGCTGAAGCGGTTAAGCTGCGTTGTGGATATGGAAGCGAAGTAATCGATGATAGTCAATGCCTTTTCGTCGGTTGAGGATGAAGAGAACACACCGTCGACATCGTTCCAAGATATACCGGGTAAGTTAAAGTCACCCACGATGATAACTTGATCACAATGGCGAACTGAAGGTATAACGGCTGAGTCGATGTAGTTGATAAACGTGTTGTAGACATCCCGGTCAGATCCGTACGGAATATAAACGATGACGGCGACAATCGAGGTATTGTAAGATAGTCTGATGCGAACGGCGATGACATCAAGGCAGGGATGGCAGGCGATCACTGCATTGGAGACTGAATTCTTTACGGCAATTAAAACATCACCGCCTCTACAACTGGTGTTAAAATAGTATCTGTCCTTTCTATGAACGACATAGTCTGATGGAAAGTACTCTTCGGATAACATATTAATCGTAAGCCAGGTCTCGCTGATTATTATAACATCGAAATCATTGTCAAGTATGCCTAAGCGGAAATCCCTGGTTTTACCGCGGATACTGGAGGCATTGTGATAGTAGATAGAAGTGAAGGCGTTGGTGGTATTGGATGATGCGTCACTAGTTAGTTAGTTCGGCTGTCGAAACGTGGCCACGGTCTGGTTTTTTTTTGATATGCGTGGATAATTTGTAAATGGGCGGATTAAAACACCAGCAGGCCAAACGTCAGAATTGTTAAGTATGTTAAAATCAGCCTCCTTCAAACCAATTTTAAATGAGACAAACGTTAGTGAGCTGTCCAGGACGCGGACGTCCCCTGGCGAATAATTTTGAAGTTTATCGCAGACATAGCTAACGATCTGATCGGTTGAGACGGATGGATCGATACGACTGATATATAAATATTACTGATATATAAATTAAACCTATTTAAAATATAATTTTAATTTGGTATGTTTACTAGGTCAAGTGGCCTCGTTCTTTTTTCAACGACAGGGTTATCTACCATATGGCGAATATAGGAGCTTCCATGTTCCTGAATCCTTATTTTGTGTTTGGCGGCATGATTTTTTATTTCGCCTTTGATGTATTCCATTTGTAAGTCCTTGTGAAGGTCTTCATTTCTTGTGTACCACCGAGCATTTACGATGCTACGGAGAACCTTGTTTTGAAACGTCTGTATCATTTTGGCGTTTGTTTGCTTAGTACATCTCCAGAGTTGAATACCGTAGGTCCATATCGGCTTCAGTATTTGCCGATATAGCAGCAGCTTGTTGTGTATTGTAAACTCAGAGCCTCTACCTATGAGCCAATACAATTTTGTGAACTTAATATTAAGTTCTTCTTTTTTCTTTTTGACGTGATCTCTCCACTTGAGCTTAGCATCGAGAGTCATGCCAAGATATTTAGCTTTGTTTGCACATGGCACTGGTCGTGCGTTAATTTCTATTGATAGATGGGAAGCCTTTTGATATGTGAGGTGGCTATGGTTCCTTCATCTGTTGTTGGAATGTCCCTTGTATATATGAAATACAGGATTGATCCTAAGACGCTCCCCTGCGGGACATCGGCAGAGATTTTCTTTAGTTTGGAGTATTCATCCTCATATCTCACACGAAAATGTCTATTGAAAAGATAAGATCTTAGTATATCATAGAATTGCTTCGGCAGATCTCTATGCAGCTTGAATTCCAGTCCACTGCGCCAGACTTTATCGAATGCTTGGGCGACGTCCAGAAATATGCTGTATCACACTTTGTTACGTTCTAACACGTTCTTTCAATAATGTTGGTGATTCTATGCACCTGTTCAATTGTGGAGTGCTTTTTTCTGAATCCAAATTGATGTGGAGGAATTAGTTGTCGGTCCTCAATTATTGGTTTAAGTAAGTATTTTTAGTAATAATTTTTCAAAGAGATTTGACATAATTGGCAGCAATGAAATTGGCCTGTATGATTTTTTATCGTTAGGTGGTTTATCAGGTTTTGCTATCATGATTACTTCTGCTACTTTCCATTGCCACGGAACATATTTTAACTGAAAATTTGCATTGATAATGTGTAGTAGCTTACGAAATCCTTTACCTGGTAGAGCATTGATTATTTTTCAAGTAATCAAGACATACCCTGGGGCTTTTTTAACACACATGTTGCTTTTTACTTCTTCTTTTAATTCTTTGAGTTACTGGGCGTATATCAAGATCATCTAGCTTGTGAATTGACATTATATTTTCATTGGCCGTTTGTCTTGGGAGTGGTTGGAAAGTATCCTCGAGATACTCCGCAAACAGATCAACCTTCTCTGTAGGTTCTCTTGCCTAGGTTCCTTCCTCCTTTTTAAGTGGAGGCACTTGTGGCACATTTTGGGTCTTTGAGTCGCTTCGTCGCCTTCGACAGTGAATAATTAGAATTTTTTTCATCTTTAGACTAACTAGAAATCTGGTGAATGATGCATTTTTAGCTTCTTTAAGAAGAGATTTGAGCCTTACTTAAATTGCTAAGAATTGGTTTGTTCTCCGGTGTTCTAGTTATTTGCCAGATTTTACGTGCCCGTCGTTTTTCTCTTACCAACTCTCTAACTTCCATGGGTAGGATATGTTAAGCTTCTTCTTATTTTGTATAATGGGGGTATTTGCTAAAGCAGCATAGTGAATTGTCTCATTGAGTTGTTCTAATTCATCTTCCAACTGGTTAGAATTCCTTATCGGTACCTGAAGACTGATTTTTTCTTCCATTACTTCATGAAAGAGATCCAAGTTTAATTTGTTAATCTGGGAGCACTCTTCCTTTGAAATACCATTTCACTTACTGTCATGATACCCCGGAAATGATCCGATACTAGAGAATTACTGTCTTCAATGTGAATGTAGTACTGGAATATACTTCTTGCTACATAAAAGTTATTAGGTCAGATATCTTCGCTTCGGAACCACCAGAATAAAATTCACATTTTGATGTCTGCCCTGCTTGAAGCAATTCTTTACCTTTTGACGTCGTAAGAGGTCGTGAGAAGGACAATATATTGCAGAGGCGTACGCTACCTGTGTTTGGGATCCTTACAGTAGTGACTTGCATTGTTTCTTGTTCGATATTTGATTCTAAATGGTGTTTTATATTTTATTTTATTGCTAATGCCGAACCACCTCTTGCTCTTTCCGCTGGATGAATGGAGTGACATAAGTTATAACCTCGTATTTTAACAAACGAAGATTTAACTAGATGGCTTTCACTTATTAAAAAAATGTCGATTTTTTCTGAATCTAAAAATATTTATATTTCTGGAATATGTTGCATAATCCCATTCGCATTCCTGGTTGCTGGTTTGAAAGTTGTATTCTTACTTAGCATTTCTTGTTGGATTGCGTTGAATGAGGATGTTGGCTCTTACAATTTGTACACTTGGCAGGCACATCTCTCCCTATTGTACATGCCTAGGTAATATGATTACCTGAGCATTTTACACATCTTGGATCCCGGCCACAATATCGGGTGCGATTAAATGCCTGACATTTCTTGCATTGGAGTATGCCTGTTCTAGTTCTCCTCATTGGTTTGATTTTCACCTTCATGTGAAGGATTCCTTTTTTCCATAAATGTTTTGAACATTCTCTTTGTTGTTAAATACCAGCATAAAAGGAGGAAGTCCCCTTTTACTGATAATTTGTTTTCCTTCCTGGATTTCTGTTCTCACTTTTTTAACAATATTTACAGCATCTAGTATTTTAAGACCTATATTTTGTAAGTCTTCCATTATTTCTTTGCTTGAGCAAGTGTGATGCAAACCTCTTGCCATGACTTTTATAGGTCGGGCCTGTTTGTTCTCGTAAGCGAACCAGTGATACTTTCCAGCATTCAATTTCATAGATAAGGTTCTATAAGTATCTGAGTCCAGAGTATTGGTTAGCGCGTCATTGGTTAGCGCTGTTACCTTGTAGTCTTTGTCAGTAACCGATTTCATCAGTGACTGAATTTCTGGATTACTGGTTACACCCACAATATTTATTGGTGGGGTGATTTTTCTTTCGGTTGCAACAAATTTGGTGTAATGTTCTTGGAAGATTTACTACCTTTTGGTTGATTGGCTTTGGGTAGAACATTTTTTGAATCTGAACTAAATTGTCCCCTACCATTTAATTGCTCAGCCTCAGGTGACGATTCAGCTTTTCTTTTCTTACTCTTCCTGGACTGTTTTTTCTTCTTTAGGATCGGTTCCGTCTCTCTTTGTAATTCATCTTCATCAGTGGAATAGATGAGTTTGTCTGGTTCAATGGTTCCTATATCGCAATCTTCTTTAGAATCCCGATTCATTTCTTCACTTGGCAAGTAATTGCTCCATATCCTCTAGTCTCGTCAAGAGATCCATATTCTCCTTTTCGAAGTCAATAGTTGTTTTACTAGATTTGGCTATTTGCAAAGTAAAATTTCCGGCGGCATCACTTATTTTGTGTAATGTTTGTCCAGTACATCTAGTTATAACGTTAGAAAAAGCATCGGCCTGGTCCGCTACAGAGTTGCTTCTATTTTTCTTTATCGGTAATCTTTGTAAATTTGATCTTCTCTGGAACGGATTTGATGTTCCCTGCAATAATGCAATAGATGGCCCTCCCCAGAATCCATAGGGTCAGCTTCCGATTCTATTGAACTTTGCTATGTCTATAATAGAATTCCTATTTTAATTTGTATAGCCATTTCCAGAGATGTCTACGGAATCTCGTCTACATTTGATCTCTTTGTCTACATTTTATTTCCTTCTACAAGATTTTAGCAATATTTCCAATTGGATTTTAAATTGACATTCCCAAACCAGCGACGAACCCGTTTTAATAAATTTATTTAGGTATCTGGAAAACTGGATGTTGTAGGTAGTCCGACCACTAACCCGGAGGCCGGCTTATTTTTATGTGACGAATGGGATATATTTCTGATGATCACTACTATGTCTTAATGATTAAATGATTTTCCGATTTTCGATTATTTTGAAAATTTTATACCTTCAATCCTGGAAACGTCAATGAGTTTTAGCTTACGATTGCCTACAGCACGACCAGTATACTAAAATTATAGTGAACGTTACTCGATTCTAATGAACCTTGGTTAGTTAAAAAATTTAAATTTTTTAACAAATTTCCTTTTTTATGTCGCCGATCCTAGAGAAGTCCACAATTTTTCACCCACATTTTCGAATACAGTGCACAGATTACACAATATTCTACCATTATAGTGATTGATATTCGATTCTAAATCATAAAATCCGATTCTAAAATCACGGAACTTCAAAATTCCAAAAATCATTGTTAGTCCATTAGAATCGAATGCCAATCACTATAGCAGACATCTCTAGGATCGGCGGTATCAAAGAAAGGTAATTTGTTAATATTATTAAAATTTTATTAACCAAGCAAGGTTCCTCAGAATCGATATTCGTTCACTACAATTTTAGTTTACTGGTCGAGGTATTGGACACAATACGCCACAACCCGTCAACATTCCAGGATTAATGGTACAAATTATTGAAAATAATCAAATTCCGTTTGATGTTTCAAATTGTTAAATACACAGCAAAAGTCATAAGGAATTAAATCCAGTTTATACACGATTTGAAAATAATTGGAGCTTTCTAAAAATATAGGTATGATGCCGTAGATATCTCTAGGATCCGCGGTAAAAATATTTTACTTAGGCAAAAATGATAAAACTGTTAAAATGTGAATAAAATTAATAAAGGCGTTCAGGGTACCGTAATGGTCAACTATCCCATTCACTATAGATCCAAACCCCGTGGACATCTCCAGAATTGGCTAAAATATTATTTGAAACCCGTCAATGCTCAATTTTTGAACATAATTTTTAATAAAACGAATCTCAAAAATATACTTTACTTAAACCATAGAAATAGGAACCATACGCCTTACCTTTCCAAAAATGTCAGGAGATATTTCTAGAAGAAATGGTGTCTAATTTTATAATTTTCATTTGAAAATAAATTCCAATTGGAAAAATAACAAATTTAACAGTGTAATTTTTAATTTTTGTAGCACAAATTTCATTATCATCGCAACATACACTTGAACTTTTATGCCGAGTTAAATAATTTCAAACGTTTAAAATTTTTGTATTACACTCAATGATATTCTCTTACTTGAATCATAAAAATCTCTGAGAGTTCCGTACATTAGTAAGAATGGTTTCTTATGCCCAAATACTATGATGATATTCTCTTTCGAATGATAAAAATCTCAGAGATATTTCTTACATCAAATAATAATTCAGAACCACTTCGAACAGCGCTGTGAGATTCGTGGGGATAAGTAAGGTTGGTTCTTCGCAGTCCTCAGGGGTTGAGGCGAGAAATTTCATGTTAAACTCAATGATATTCTCTCTCTCGAATAACAAAATTCTCAGAAACCTCGGACATGCGGCTAAGTAAAATTGATTTCTTACAATAAGTCTAATTCGAAACCACTTGATATTCTCTCTCGAATAACATAAATCTCAGAGATTTACCATGTGTATTAGCAAAGTTTATTTCTTACGTCAAATGCTAATTTAAAACCACCTCGAAAACCGCTGTGTGATCCGTAAGGGACAAGATAAAAAATTTCAGTTTTGTATTACACTTAAGGCTTTTCTCTCTCGAATGGTAAAAATTTCAGAGACTTTCGAACATGTAGTTTAATAAATTATCAGATGGTCTTATTGTTTGAATTATTTTAGAAAGGACTTTTGATTTGCGACAGGTTAAAGTAAACGCATGCAATATCTGCAGATTTTTTAGATGTTCGACCTGTTACAATTATGGTGTCCACGTAACTTGTAACAAACTCTGCATTCGTTGTTATCTGCCCAAAGAATCGTTGAAATATGTTTGGTGCGCCAGCTATTCCAAACAGCAATCTTTCTTCACCAGATCTTATGATTGACTGTCAAGTTTCAATTGCAAATATGCTTAGCTGTGGTCAATCTTCGAAAATCGTTTCTCTCCATGCAGGTACTGAAATAACTCCTCAACTCACACAATTGGATACTGGTGGACGTAGGGTTGAAAATTTACCGTGACCTTAAAACCTTTCGAGATTCTGAGTTACTTTTTGTCATTTTTATGGACACCAACGATGGTTGGATTGGATTGGTTGAAGAACGCCAAGTGGTACATCGTTCATCTGTTCAAACGATAATGGACGTGTCTAGAAATATTTCAGTGTAGCGTCAGGTTTCAGCGTTAAGACGGCTTTGAATTGATTACAGTGACCAAACCAGGTTCGAAAATACACCGAGTATTTTTTACGCAAATCATCGGCTTTGGTATCCCAATCGCACGAAATAAAAATCAAATACTCTTTCGTCGGCTGTAGTCACAAGTAGTGGCAATTTTTGAATATTCAAATATTTCGCATTAATGTCCAATTTAACTTGCATTGCAACCCGAATATTGTGTTCAGTGACTTTCGCATTCACGATAATCATCATTATCAATCATGGTAATTGTTAATCCAGTGTCATCTAAAAATTTTAGAGACTCTGTTAATTTCTATTGTCTCGAAAAATTTCTTACCACAACGCTCCATCCAATTTGACTGCTGAGGATTAGATTCGAAACTTGCAACTTCATGCAACACCATATGGTTCCTGTTTAGACTCGAACACATTGTCATTCGAATGGATTTTCTCAAACGAAGACATCCTGTTGGCTCGATCACCTCTGGTTGCTGTATTGAACAAGTTTTCGAAGTTTTGAACGTTTCGTCACGGGATTTTTCAATACTTCCGTTGATATCCACCGAATTAAAGCATTTCCATTTTATTCAAATGGCGTCATCCAAGCTGGGGTTATCCTACGAGCCGTACTGGCCCGTATAGGGCATGTAACATGCGTGTGAAGTTTTTCACACTTTATTTCACACATATACGTATACTGATCATGCTGTTAGACACACTATCGGAACCTGAGTCAACATCTCTGGTAAAGAGTGTTAATGGCCATTTTCCGTTCCAAGAAAATCAAATTTGTCTTGGAACGGAAAATGGCCATTAATACTCCTTACCAGAGATGTTGACTCAGGTTCGGATAGAGCTTCTAATAGCTAATTAAATTTTTCATCTGGTCAGCCTATATATCATCCCCCAACCCGGGTCTCAAAGTGTTCACGAATTTTTTTCGATGAAAATCAAATTTGTCTTGGAACGGAAAATGGCTATTAACACTCCTTACCAGAGATGTTGACTCAGATTCGGATAATTCTACTCAATAGCTTATTAAATTCCTCATCTGATCAGCCCATATATCATCCCCGAACCCGAGTCCCAAAGTGTTCACGAATTTTTTTCGAAGAAAATCAAATTTGTCTTTAAACGGAAAATGGCCAATAACACTCATTACCAGAGATCTTGACTCAAGTTCCAATAGTGCTTCTAATAGTTAATTAAATTTTTCATCTGGTCAGCCTATATATCATCCCCCAACCCGGGTTCCAAAGTGTTCACGATTTTTTTTTTTCGATGAAAATCAAATTTGTCTTGGAACGAAAATGGCCATTAACACTCCTTACCAGAGATGTTGACTCAGGTTCCGATAGTGCTTCTAATAGCTAATTAAATTCCTCATCTGATCAGCCCATATATCATCTCCGAACCCGAGTCCCAAAGTGTTCACGAATTTTTTTCGAAGAAAATCAGATTTGTCTTTGAACGGAAAATGGCCATTAACACTTCTTACCAGAGATCTTGACTCAGGTTCCGATAGTGCTTCTAATAGCTAATTAAATTCCTCATCTGATCAGCCCATATATCATCCCCCAACCCGGCTCCCAAAGTGTTCACGAATTTTTTTCGATGAAAATCAAATTTGTCTTGAAAGGAAAATGGCCATTTACACTCCATATCAGAGATGTTGACTCAGATTCGGATAGTGCTTCTAATAGGTAATTAAATTCCTCATCTGATCAGCCCATATATCATCTCCGAACCCGAGTCCCAAAGTGTTCACGAATTTTTTTCGAAGAAAATCAAATTTGTATTGGAACGGAAAATGGCCAATAACACTCCTTACCAGAGATCTTGACTCAGGTTCCGATAGTGCTTCCAATAGCTAATTAAATTTTTCATCTGGTCAGCCTATATATCATCCCCCAACCCGGGTCCCAAAGTATTCACGATTTTTTTTTTCGATGAAAATCAAATTTGTCTTGGAACGGAAAGCCATTAACACTCCTTACCAGAGATGTTGACTCAGGTTCCGATAGTGCCCATATATCAACCCCCAACCCGGGTCCCAAAGTGTTCACGATTTTTTTTTTCGATGAAAATCAAATTTGTCTTGGAATGGAAAATGGCCATTAACACTTCTTACCAGAGATGTTGACTCAGGTTCCGATAGTGCTTCTAATAGCTAATTAAATTTCTCATCTGGTCAGCCTATATATCAACCCCCAACTCGGGTCCCAAAGTGTTCACGATTTTTTTTTTTCGATGAAAATCAAATTTGTCTTGGAATGGAAAATGGCCATTAACACTTCTTACCAGAGATGTTGACTCAGGTTCCGATAGTGCTTCTAATAGCTAATTAAATTCCTCATCTGATCAGCCTATATATCATCCCCCAACCCGGGTCCCAAAGTGTTCACGAATTTTTTTCGAGGAAAATCAAATTTGTCTGGAAAGGAAAATGGCCATTTACACTCCTTATCAGAGATGTTGACTCAGATTCGGATAGTGCTTCTAATAGTTAATTGAATTCTTCATCTGATCAGCCCATATATCATCCCCGAACCCGAGTCCCAAAGTGTTCACGAATTTTTTTCGAAGAAAATCAAATTTGTATTGGAACGGAAAATGGCCATTAACACTCCTTACCAGAGATGTTGACTCAGGTTCCGATAGTGCTTCCAATAGCTAATTAAATTTTTCATCTGGTCAGCCTATATATCATCCCCCAACCCGGGTCCCAAAGTATTCACGATTTTTTTTTCCGATGAAAATCAAATTTGTCTTGGAACGGAAAGCCATTAACACTCCTTACCAGAGATGTTGACTCAGGTTCCGATAGTGCTTCTAATAGCTAATTAAATTCCTCATCTGATCAGCCCATATATCATCCCCCAACCCGGGTCCCAAAGTGTTCACGAATTTTTTTCGAAGAAAATCAAATTTGTCTGGAAAGGAAAATGGCCATTTACACTCCATATCAGAGATGTTGACTCAGGTTCGGATAGTGCTTCTAATAGTTAATTGAATTCTTCATCTGATCAGCCCATATATCATCCCCGAACCCGAGTCCCAAAGTGTTCACGAATTTTTTTCGAAGAAAATCAAATTTGTATTGGAACGGAAAATGGCCATTAACACTCCTTACCAAAGGTCTTGACTCAGGTTCCGATAGTGCTTCTAATAGCTAACTAAATTCCTCGAGCAGGGATGCCATACCTTATACTAGGTTTTATCATGAGGTATATAGTGTAAACCATTTTTTTTAGTTAATTTTGCCTAGTCCTATTCTTAAGGCTGGAATAGTTATAGAATAAAAAATTTCTACTAGAATAAAAACTATTAGATATGCTTTGTTTGACCTTCTACTCGACAATATTTATCATATTATTTTTTCAATCAGAATATTATTTTAAATTGTTCAATTGTGTTGGTTTTAGTACTGATTTTCGTATAGGAACACACAAGTTTCCTAATTAGATTTTAATTTAACAGTGTTAAACTAATACTTCAATAAAAGTGTTAATTTGTGAAGAAGTTCACACGCATGCATGTAACACTATCGAATTGCGAATTCTTTATAAGATTTCTTACATCCTGTGTATTTGAACTTACATTGTGCAGCCACTACTCATTTTCAATTGCAAGAACTTGAACCGGGATGACAAGGACACATGAAAGTTTTGATAAAATATTTTACAATTTCATGGTGGTATGACACGTATCGATTCTGACCCAGGCTAAAAAACATGATTTTTTCTTTTCATCCAAAACGTGTGTGCTACTCAGGCGGGAGGGACACACATTTGGTAACTTTTGTAATTGCAATTATATTTCGTCGTGGAAAGGCATGTTTTGGTGAGAATTGAAAAATATGTCGAATTATTCAGTAAAAAACGATAAAGTTGCATGACTGCTGCTATAGCAGTCATTTACGCTAGCGTGTTAAATAAGCCATGTACCCATCAACGTTTCTTTGTTGTGATGGTACGTACGAAACGGTGCAGACGCTTGACAATTTTGATTTTAAGTGGCAGCTATCATAGGAGCTTTTCGTTTTTTACGATTAAAAACATAAAGATTGTAAATTAAATTTTAAACAAAATTAGTTCAGATCATTTTTCAATTGTACCGAAAATGACGAGTTTAGATAAAAAAATACTTCATTTCATCAAAATTCGACATCTCTACAGTCCAGGCAGATTAACTATTCGAAATTAAGCTCCATACTTAAACTTTTTCCATTAATTGGAAGTGGCCAATTCAATGGGAGCTTCTTTTAATTTTTGCATTGATGTTGAAATGTTTAGCAAAAATGACAAAGAATTAAAAGATTTAAATAAATTTAAAATTAAATTTTCAAGCAACAAGGGTTGACCTTTTCTTAATCGATGGCTCTTCAACGCAACGAAGCCTTCATCAAGAGATTACCGTTGACAGATTACCTCTGCCTATTTACACGCACAAGATATGCTTTTTGTCGATACACTTGGCCTCGTTACCGACTTTACAGATGTTTCTATATTTTTTGTTGTTAAAATGATGTAATACCACATTTAGCGAAGGTTGGAAAATAATTTAAAAAAAAATTTAAGCCAAGGTTCAAAGATTTGCAATCACTATATAAATGTACGTGTAACAAGTTTATACAAATATTGCGAAAGGAAATCAATTGAAATCCCAATGTTAAATACTAAACGTAAGCGTGCTAAGTCGGACGATAGTAAATCCAATTTTATTGACTCTAAAAATGTCAGTTTATTGATTTTATTCGTCATCACCTGGTGTGGCCACGGTTCCGTGTTGTAGTTTTTTATTTTCTTGTAATTTAATTTAATTAACTTAATTATTAATAAAAAAAATGTTTTAATTTCGCTCAAAATGTTAAGTCACACAAATAAAAATAATTTACAAGATGATCGCATCACCTCGCGAGCGCGTGCCATGTCATGTTATAAATTGCTAATTTATGATCTTATGAGATGTACGCGTGCTCGGCACGGAATATAATAATTTTAGTATGTATCTAAATCGTTTTTTGTTGTTGTTGTATTTTTTCAGGAAATGGCCATTAATTCGTACGATATCGTTAGTACGCTGCAAGCTCTTGGCATGATGAAATACTGGAAGGGCAAACACATAATACTAAAGAAACAGGTGCGTACACACAAACAATACAATATGCTCGGTCTTAAGTATGTTACGAATTTGAATCAATTATATTTTATATATTTGTAACTGCGACCATTTGAAGATGATTTGTGTATATATAATTTTTAATGTTCGCCTCTAATCTGCCATTTTCGTCGCGTAATTATGTTAATTTGGCAGTTCTCTGTTAACATTAGCAAATTATCGTTTTGGTGGTTCATTTATATGTTTGTCTAATACATTTGTTTGTCTCAAGGAGAGCAATTTTTGTGTACTTACATACATAAAATATATGTTTGAGTGATGGGCAGATGCCAATTTATATCGGTAGGTACTTGTATGTATAAAATTGGTAGTGGAATAACCTATAACCTCTCCGCATGTACCCGCCTTAACCGTATGAAATCCAATATCTTCGCGCGCAATGTGCAACATTTTAATTAAGAGAATTACAAACGTGTTTCTTATATTCGACATTTAATTAAAAACCAACACCACGAATAACTGCACAGCTAAAAAGGAAACCCCGGCAACAACACTGTACACAGTCCAAAAAAATATAATTACATTTCATGTACGATGATCTTATAAATATATAAAAGATCATTATCGGTAAGTTATAATAATTTATATAATAAAATGTACAAAAATTGAGTTTTAATTAAATTTTTTTTTGTTGTTTGTCTTAAAGCATTTGTTCGCGCAAATTGAGATAATCTTGCAAAGTGTTTTTTTTTCGTTTCTTTAAATCTACCCTTCTTATCCACGTTTTTTGTTGTGTATTCCGTTTACAACATTTTTGCGTTTCGAAATTAATTTCTTATCAAAATACCACAATTGTACTTGCTCGATTAAAAAAATGTTTTCGTGTGTACGATATGATCGGATTTCGTGTGAGCACGTGATCGTTTGGTTTGGATGAATATTAAATTGATCTCTAATCTATCAATTTTTCGTTACATTGTAATTCCAATATGTTGAGGCAACACAAATATTAAGCTGTCGTATAATCTTGTACCCGTTTCGAAAGAAGCAGTTTTGGAAATGTTCTGCACTTTTTTAAAGGTTTAAATGTTTAATTTAAGCCTCACTTCCTTCCCTTGTCCTAAATAACAAATTAGAAATGTTTAGGACAAACTTCACACTTGTTTATAGAAATATTAATTGTATTTTTGGGTTAATATAGACCCAAACGAATAGGAAATCACCAATATTTATACCGGCTAACGGTGTCTAGTATGCTCAATTCGCAACGAGTAGAGAAACTTTCGTTGAGCGGTTTTCCATAAAATTTCCTCATGTCCTAGAACACTGTCACCAAATACTACCAGGTGTGTAAGTATGAAATCGGAATTTACCATTAAATGGCGCCACTTGTCAATGTACCTTTCGACAAACCACGTCAGCGGTGCTATTGTTTTCTTTTGACATCTGTCAATAACATCCAATTCATAACCATACCATTTTCATACAATAACGCATGTTTTTTCGTGTTAAAAATGTCGAATTTTGTGCCTAAATAATACGGTTTGCGGACTTCATTGATTTTTTGATATCATTGGAAAAAAACTGCGGCAGAATCACGTAGATTGCTTGTCAAAGCTTACGATGAGCATGCTCTTGGTTAATTACAATGCTATGAGTGGTTTAATAAATTCAAAAGTAGTGATTTTGATATGAGAAATAAAGAACAAAAAAGTTTGAAGTCACTGAATTGCAAGCATTGTTGGATGAGGATAACGCTCCAACGCAAAAACAACTCGCGGATCAATTGAATGTGTCACGAGAAGCCGTCTCCATACGTTTAAAAGTCATTGGAAAGATCCAAAATCTGGGAAAATGGGTTCCGCATAAACTGAATGCAAGACAACAGGAAAATAGAAAAACCGCTTGCAAAATGTTGCCCGCCAGATACAAAAGAAAGTAATTTCTCCATCGAATTGTGACTGGCGATGAAAAATTGATCTATTTTAAGAATCCGAAGCGCAAAATGTCTTGGGTTGATCCAGGACAACCATCGACATCGACTGCAAGGCCAAATCACTTCGGACGGAAGACAATGCTCTGTATTTGGTGGGTTCAGAAGAGTGTTTTACTTTCAGCTCGAAATGACCAGAATATGATAAAAGGTCACACAAAGTGATTTTGCTTAATGATAATGCATCATCACAAAGCGAAACCGGTCATGGCAACGTTGGGAGCATTTAATTCGGAAGTACTTTCACATGCGGATTACTCGCCAGACTTCAGGCTCCATTCGATTATTACTTATTTGTATCGATGGGGCACGGGCTTGCTGAGGAGCACGTCACTTCCTACGAAAATTGTTCGATAACTGGTTTGCCTCAAAAGAAGAACCGTTTTTTGGCGTGGCATCCATGCATTGCCAGAAAGATGGGAAAAATGTATAACTAATAATGGGCAATACTTTGAATGAAATACTCTTAATCATTATCATACGATGAACGTGTACTTTTTACTAAAAAATTCCGGTTTCATATTTACACACTTGGTAAATGTATTGTTACAAATTTGCACTGTCAACTCCGGTTCGTATCAATGGATTGTGAATACCGCTATAAATTTGACGGTTTCCAATAATCATATCCGTAATTTACACTGCAAATATTCTTAGAATAATTTGAAAATACCGGCTAACGTAGCGTAAAATTTCCGACAAATTGATAAAACCTACCACCTATCTATACTCCTCTTTAAATGTGACCTACACTAAACATTTGTAGTAAGGACAAATATAGGGTTTTTCAATAGGAATGATATGATTTTTAAGTGACGTTTCGGCCATTTGTAATATGTCATGATCTGCCATTTTTTGTTTCATTGTATTCAGTAATGTTTACAATTTCATCATGGTGAGATATACGCAAGAACAACGTTTACAAATTGCAATTACAAACGATAACGATTTTTATAAGAAAATCATCTTCTCCGATGAGGCTCACTTTCATCTGAGTAGTGTGGTAAATAAACAAAACTGTCGATTCTGGTGCGAAGGAAAATCCACAAATTATTCATGAAAAACCATTACATTCACCGAAATTGACAGTTTGGTGTGGTTTTCGGTCTGGTGGAATCATCGGCCCGTATTTTTTCGAAATGAAGCTGGTAACACCGTTACTGTCAATGGAGATCGGTATAGATCGATGATAACCAACTTTTTATGGCCGAAATTGGAAGAAGTTGATCTTGACAACATTTGGTTCCAACAAGACGGGGCTCCGTGCCACACAGCAAGTGCAACAATTGAATTATTGCGAGAAAAGTTTGGATCATATCACTCTAAAATCCTATACTTTAAAATTTGAATTTTATTTCTTACTGTAAACACTTTTATTTAGAAGAATGCTTGCCTTTAATCGAAAGAACGAATTGCTTTCGAAAGCTGCGTATTACGTCATACAATCCTTCCATTCCAAACTTGCTGGGATCCTATCTATTCGTACAAATACGCAATCGCAATTATCGAACGATTTTGGAAAAAATATGTAGTGTTGTTTTAGTTGTCGTGGGATACAATTTTGTGTCGGAATGTAATGAAATTTTGAAACATATCGAAGGTTGGTAGAATTTAAAAATCCATGGGTTTTAAATTTGTGGCACCATCTATGTGTCAGACCGGAAACTTTTCAGGCGATGTAATATAAGAGTCTTTCAATAAGGACTTCGCGACTATTCGACGTTTGGTGGCCAAATTCGAGTCAACCGGATCGGTAAATAATCAACCAACACTCGTACGTCACCGATGCAGTCAAATTTCTCGTCGTTCACAAGATTTTGGCCATGCGACTACAATTTGGCGGATTTTGTGTCGAGAATTAGGAGTTCACCCGTATTAAATCCAACTCATCTAGGAACTTAAGGTAAACGACCATAGACAACGCCATGTTTTCGTTGATTTGGCTTTGGAGCAGTTGGAAGTTGACCCAAAAAAATCATCTTTAGCGACGACGCCCATTTTTGAATGAATAGCTATGTGAATAAGCAAAATTGTCGGATTTAGGGTGATGCCAATCTAGACGAGATACACCAGCACCAAATGCATGCTGGGAAAGTCACTGTTTGGTGCGGATTTTGGTCTGGCGGAATCATTGGCGTATTTTTTCCAAAACGAAACTGGCATTGGCGTAATCGTCAACGACGAGCGCTACAGATTGATAATAAACAACTTCTTGTGGTCTAAATTGGATAATAAAGAAACAAACGACATGTGGTTCCAACAAGATGGCGCTACTTGCCCCACACGGCATGCCCGATGGACGCGGGGTGACGTGAACCGACCGGCGAGTTCGTGTGATTTACCGCCCTCAGACTTCTTCCTTTGGGCCGCAAACGATTGATACCCTCAGAGACAACATAACGCTATCCAGTAAATTCAGCCAGATTTATTCGAGAAAGTCATCGAAAATTAGACCTTTCGAATACGCGCCACCAAGCATATTCGCCACAGACATACACAGCGTGCTTTTTATGTTCCAGGTCGATGTTTATTAACTTTTAAATTAATCATAATTTTATAATTTATATTTTATTGATTGATTATATGGTCTTTAACATTATATATGGAATATAATGTCGGTCAAGTGGTTGCATCTCGCTGTGGCACAAAATAAAGCTCTTTTAAGCTCATTTTGCATGACATTTTCGCAGACTTCTAATGTTATTTCAGCAATTTCGTTTCTAATGTTGTCCTTAGCATCTAGGTTGTGGTTCGTTTATTTCCACATGTCCTGTAGGCCTAATGATTCAATTCGGACAAAAACTAATTTTCCAACATGTCCCGATAGCGGTCACCAGTAACTGGCATTGTCTCTAGCATCCCCAAAGAAATATAGCCCAATTTTGGCGCCGGCCAAAATGACGCTTCATACAGTTACTCTACGAGGGTGTAATGATCTTTAGTGTTTCAAAACTTGTTTTTAGTACCCCAATAGCGGTTATTCTGTTTATTAACAAATTCAGCCAATCCGAAATATGCTACGTCGCTCATAATGGTTTTTTCTCAAAAATGGTGGTCTTCTATATCGAGCTTTAAAACTCGAGCACTTCAATCTCACCGTCTTTCATGGTCATTTCCCTGCAGCTCTTGTGCCAAGTGAATTTTATACGGGTAAAAATTTTGAGAATTTTTAACAAATAATGATGGAGATATTCCTAATTCTTGGGAACGACGTCGGTAAGAAATACCTGGACATTCAGCAACAGTCTGACTCATTGCATCAATATTTTCTGGTGGGCATTGGCTTAATTGTTGCCCAGTCTTTACTTTATCTCCCAATGTATGCAAGTTTTCAAAATTATTCATTACACGCTGAATAGTTAACTTGCTCGGCACATGATTATCACGAAAAAAGTCACGTAATTTGCTCCGCGTACTCACAATTGAATAATTATTTTAAAAAATGTTTTCATAATTTCAACACGTTGTTGCAGCGTTAGACGCTTTATAATAAATTGTTATCGACCACTCTCTCCGACTGTGAAATGCGAATTTCAGTGTTAGCCCAGAATTTCATCCCAGAAAATATAAAAAAAAACTCATAGGGTAACGACTGATTTAGCACTGTGCGGCAAAGTGGGTCAGCTCGTAGATTCTCGGTAATAACTAAAAATATTCTACTTAATATTACATCGACTGGATGTGTTACAAATATCAAAATAATTTTTGAACGGTTTGATGGTTTTACTCGTAGTAATAGCGGTATCAATTTTATATAATAACGAGGAGCTATTCGCCCTCCTCTAACACATATAACAGGTCATTAACGGAATGTTTTATATTCGGCATTGTGTCGTATTGATAAGCTCTAGTTTTATAAGGAGATCGAAAAGTACCGGCCTAGTCTGTCCATGTACATCAAAGGCCAGTAATGAAGCGAATTTTATTCGGCACGGGCTTAGCTTTGGTTTTAATTTCAAACCGATGCGTATGCTGTGAACAGAGTTTTGTTGTTTTGGATAGTGTAGTATCGACTTTCTATAATATATAATGGCATTTTGATAAGCTTTAGTGTATCGAAGGCCAGTAACGGAATGTATTCTGTTCGACACGAGGTTGTATTGGCTAGAACTAGTTTAGATAGAACAGAGCTTCTCACGATGGGGTGCATGTTTACTGAGTCCGCTTGCCTCTCACAATGGGATGATCATTGGACGTGGGTTCCCTTGTCCCTCACGATAAGAGCCTGGTTTAATGTGAGTCTCCTTGCCTTTTGTCAGTTTTATTATTCACTGTATCGCCGAAGACCGATAAAAAGGTTTGTGTTTTCTGTAATCCACCATATTTATGCCTTAGATTTACTTTAATTTTAAATTTTCGATGTTGTAAAAAGAGTAGCGGCGATTCGATGGTCAATGATAAGGCATTGTATGCGATGTGGCAGTCAGACACTTTTTTAATTTCAAAGTCTCGCAAGAGTAAAATGTGTAATGCCGATTCGATGGTAGTGACAATGCATCGTAGAAATGTTTACACTTATTGATTGGTATATCGTATACCAAAATCGTATTATTTAGAATTATCATTGTATTTTCTAGAAACCACCATACTTACGCGGCCGGCAGTTACAGAATTTTTTGTAATTTTAGTATAGTGCCATTCCATAAATATGTTGGCTTCTAGAAAACATAATGAAATGTTCAAGTAGATGATTCCACAGACTGTCAAGCTGAGACATCTCTGCGAGGCCTTGTTATTGATCGATTCGATGGTGGCCACTTAACTTTTCCTATAGCAATTTTTTTTATTTTGGAAAAATTTACGCTTACGAGTACGTCTATATAGTTATGGCTAAATTAGTTTGCTATTATGAACTTATAATTGTTTTAGTTTTGCATAATAAAATTGTTTTTTGATAGTGTAGATTTCCACTTTATGGGCTGTTGTAAAGTTGCTTTGCCATTTTTAGTTTGTCGGAAACTTCACTTGAGTCCAACGCTCCGAAGAATCACTCAAGTTCATAGCACCTGTATTTAACTGAGCTGGAAATTCCAGATTCTATGCGATCAGTCGCAACGGTTCTGTTCTAGGCTAATCTGCTATAAAATAAATGCTATACAACTACTCACAATGCTTAAATCTATATGTCACTAATAATTTTCGTTAAATTTTCAACTTTTGATTGACCAATCTACGCAGAATTAATGTCCTGCCCAAGTGTCCTGACATGCTCTAGAAATCCACTTACAACGTAAATTTGTTGTATAGGGAATATTAGAAGTGGAGTTTGGTATGCTGAACTAAAGGGGGCGCATTCTTTGGTTGATTCCAAAAATCAATAAGTGAAAAAGTGAAAAAATCGTATGGAAGGTCTATTTTTGATATCCTTTGAGATATAGGGTGTTTAAAAAATTTGGTTCCGAAACTGGTTTGTGGTTTAAAAAATTTGATTCAGAAAGGTACTGTACACACAAACATTAAACTGTAACTTCCAAAATATTTATCGGAGAACACTCCAACTTAGTTTTATTTTACTGGTAATTGGCTTATTTGGTATAGGCTTATTTAACATCTAAGCATCTGCATCCATTTGAAAGCTACGATGCTTTAAAGTAAAAAAATAATATTGGAAATACAAACTAATTCGGTCCGTTTTCACAAAGTGGCTCTGACTATAATAAATTTTTATAGTGACAGCTGATTTCCGTTGTTTCAGACAGATTAGACATCTGCCGTTAACATTCAGTTTGTATTGCTTTAAGTTTCATTCAAAACGTGTTTTTTACGGAGTTGAATATGTCGGATTTTGTGATAACTATAAACAGCATTTGCGGGAAGTGTTAATTTTTTTTTTTTAATTGGAAAAAAGCGCGAATGCTTTTGGAAGTTTACGGTGACAATGATCCAACCGATAAATCATGTAAAGAATGGTTTCAACGCTTCAAACGTGATGATTTCAGTGTTGAAGATAAACCTCGCTTGGGACAGTCAGAAACAGTTGCCGTACGATTGAAATCTATGGACATTCAAAAGCAATGCAATTGAGTCCCTTATGAATCGAAACCAAGAGACGTGGAAATGCGACTTCTTTCTTGCGAGCATCAACAGCAGCACCAACATCAACACCAAAGACGAACATTCATGGTTCGAAGGTTATGCTGTGGGTGGAACCAAAGAGGTGTTGTGTACTACCAGCTGCTACAACTTGGCGATTCCATGACGGGCGAGCGGTACAGACTACAATTAATTCGTTTGAGCCGTGCCTTACGAGAAAAACGTCCGGAATATGAGGAAAGGCATGATAAAGTTATTTTTCTGCATGACAATGCTCAGCCTCACGTCGCAAAAGTCGTAAACATATATTTTGAAACACTCAAGTGGGATATGTTACCGCACCCGCCGTATTCTCCGGACATTGCTCCTTCTGATGGCTGGTTGTTCCGAAGGGGACAGTCTGGGAAAGCCAGAATAGAGCCACTGGTTAGGTAGTTTCAATTAGGTTGGCTGGATGGGAATTTTGACTAATCTATTTGGGGTGCTCACGGAACCTGAGTCCACATCTCTGGGAAGGCGTGTTAATGGCCGTTTACCATTGTTGCTCAAACTCAAAATTGAAATAAAATAATTCAGCAATTAAACAACCTATTTAAAGTGCTAACGGAGCCTGAGCCCAAAGCTCTGTAAAGGTATGTTGATAGCCGTTTACCATTTTTTCTCAAACTCAAAATATAAATACAGAAATTGGTAACAAATTTTCTGTCCTGGTTAGGAAGTTCCAATTCGTACAGGATAGCAAATTTGTAAGAATTTGAGTTTGAGGAAATTGGTAAACGGCCATTAACTCGCCTTTCCAAAGATTTGGAGTTTCCGTGAGCATCTCATATAGGTTTCTAAGGTGCCCATATAACCAACCTTGAGTGAAACTAGTAATCGGCCATTATCACGATTTCTCAGAGATTTTGACTCAAGTTCCGTGAGCGTCTCAAATAGGATCCTAAATTGCCCATCTGATTGGACCTATCTAAACCAGAGCAGCAAATTTGTTAAAAATGTTTGAATTTATATTTTGAGTTTGAGTGAAAATATTAATCGGCCATTAACACGTCTTCCTCTGAAGTTTGGACTCAGGTTCCGTCAGTGTCTCAAACAGGTTGCTCAATTCCAGTTAGTCTGATTGAAATTTCCTAACCAGAACAGCAAATTAGATAAGAATTGTAGAATTTCAATTTTGAGTTTGAGCTAAAATGATAAACGGCCATTAACACGCCGACGTCTATCGGCCTTTATAGACAAAACGAATGACCATCGTCAGTCTTCTTTAAGTGGGATCACTACTGTGTTGAACTTTCAGAAATAAATTATGATTGGAAACAAATTTGTTTGTTCATCAAAATAATATTGACCAACACAGTTTTGAAACAGCATACAAATCGGAACATTTTGAGAATAACTTCAGAAGTATTACGGTTTTCAATAGCGAAAAACATTTTGATAGGGTTTTTTAAATTCGGTTAATGAAACAATTTATATGATATAATCGAGAAAACCCAATAAATTTAGCGCCAAACGAAATTTTAAAATTGCTCAACATTTCACAAAAATTTCGGTTTATAAAAGTATTTAATTAATTTAAAATAAAGAAAAAAAAATTGTTTATAACAAATTGCCGAAAAGCACGCTAACAAATTATTTAATTGTTAAAATTGAATCTCAAAAAATTATATTTGGTTGCAGCACACCGCACGACGAATTGCGGTTCGATTGCGCACAGTAACCGACATTTTTGCACCAACCGCGTTGTTCACCTCATCAATTTCCGTCATTCAATTAACGTGTATCCTCTCACAATTTTTTGAATTAACTTTTTTTGAATGATTTCACGTTTTTCTATATAGATAATGACATGTCCAAATAAGATTACGGACACACAGACACACACACACACACAATATTATTAAACCGCGTAAAATTTGAGATGCGTTGCGATAAATTTCGTTTTAATTTTTTATTTATTTATTTTATGTTGGAATGCGCGCAGCTTAAATTGCAGTCAAACCGTTTAACGACATGTAATTATCTTTTGTTTGTTCTTAAATAAAATGCTTGTTGCGGTTCAATCGAGTATAAATATTCGCGGATGATGATGATGATGATGATGATGATGGGGCGAATGAAGTAAACCTATTGTTTGTTATTATTGTCATGTTTCGATTCAATTAAATCGTTTGCATAATTTTGCCATTACATAATTTGCATAATTATGCGGCACTTGCGCGATTCAAGATATTATTAAACAGTGGTTTGGATTACGACGCAAATCATGTACGGTGAATAAGAGGAGAGGTGGCTGATTATATCCGCAGCACAGCAATCTATATAATTTCGTATCCACCTTGTACCATCACCGACAGTACAAAATACTCTGTGGTGTGTGCATGTGGTGCGGCGTGGATTTAAAAAAAATTTGTCAATTTTTATACAAGAAGAGGATGGGCGCCGCCGCCTCAAGCACAGTTTTGTAATAAAATTTGTATTGAAATGAAATATTCGTCGTGCAATTAAATTGATGGTCGCCTACTTTAAAATAACCCTTAGGGTTCATAATGGTTTATCGCCAGCTTTTCATTTGTAATTTTTTTTAAATATATAGAACCAAAGTGCGATGTCATTTGTACTTAAGACTAAATATAATTAATTAAGGAGTATTTGTAACTTCATACCGATTGATTTGGTAGCTGCACTAAAGTACTTATTTTCGTCATTCTGTTCCCATTTGTGATTTCAGGAAAATGCGAACATTTTAAATACAATTGTGAAACGCTAGGGCAAACCTATGTAGGTCAAGGCCGGTAGGATATCATCAGGTGACAGAAAAAGATAATGCGACAACATCATCACCATCAGCGTCAAGTAACCGTTGCTTAGCTTAGTATAAATTTGGGCGACCACACAGCAGCAGTGTGTACCTTTTAGCGGCCCTCACTAATTAATAATTATTTCGAAGAATACGGGTTTTAGCGCCAAGCATTGTATTTTATAATTGTTGTCTCTCGTTAGATATTTTTAAATTTTCGTGTAATTAAAACATCGTTACTTTAGACCATAAGCGCCTTCATCGGCTTCGCCATCGTTACTTTTACTCTACCACGCTTCGTTTTTCTAATGGTGATCACTCGAAATAATACTCGGCTTTTACCGAATCTCATCGTCGCCATCATCATCGCCATCTGCGGAGTCGTCATCAGGATAAGTAGTTCAACATGGCTTTATGTGGTCCGTGCTCTTAGTGATAATTAATGGTCGAGCGTGATTTCCTATTTTGTCTACTTTGTATCTCTCATTCGGTTTTACTTTCACAATTTTGTAAGGCCTCAAAAATTTTGGAGAAATCTTAAGTCCCGAGCCAAATTGCACTTTCGTGGTCGCTATGATGTCTTCCGTAGTACAAAGTGGTTTTCTTGCATTTTTTTTTATTAAAACCTCTGCAATTTACTTCTTGAATTTTCAAAATCTGCTGTCTTGCATGTTCTCTAATTATCTTTTTCCAACATCAGGCCATTCATCATTTCATGTTCATCACTTCCGTCACCTTTTGGCTTTCTAGATTTTTCATTTTAATGCCCAACATTAACTTCAACGGGCGTTCTTGAGATAATTCGGTCTAAGTGGAATTCACAAAGCACTGTAATCGATTTGTCTATTTATGCCAAGGTTTGGGTGGAGATTGCTAATTTTGTCAAGGCTGGAATGATTAATCGGTTAATCTTTCCAATTAGACCATTGCCACTCTTTGGACTTCGGTCGTCGATATCATTCGCTTCACAATACTGTACGAAATCGTTTGATGGGTATGTTGTTCCTTTGCCAATTACAATCCTTCTTGGGCTTCCTTCCTATTCCATTTTCTTTGGCATACACAATAGCTTTCGCCCTTTTTCGTCTTGTTTAAATAGAATGCCTCTTTCCAGGAAATAATTTTTACGAGCTGCTCCATATTTCAATAATTTCATAATTATCGTCAGATCTTCTCTCGGGCCCCCTTGAATTCTTTGGAGTAACTCATTCTGTAACACGTAGAATAGCCTCGAATCATGCTTACGTCATCATTTTAATTTCACCAACACCTACTTAGTATTGTCGTCTTCATTTTTTGAGTCGTTTTTGATCCCATTTTTTCGTAATACTTTCCGTCTTGCAGTCTTATTGTTTTTAAATTTTTTGCCAGAGGGTGGTTTCTGTTAATTTGGTTTCTACTTGGTTGGATTTAATTTTCGGTTCATTCTTACATGTCGTAGGTAGGTGTCCTACGTGGGCCTTCTGCCTTTTTTCGTACAGTGAGCTGATTGGTGATCAAGCTTTCAGTAGTTGTAACATCTTAATGGCTGTCGTCTTTCATTATTCGATGGTCTTTCGTTTTCTATCTTGGCCAATGATGCTCTTTCCCTGAATTTTTCATTGCCTTTGTCTTCGAACAATTAACATCGGTCTGTTGAATCAAGTCATATGAACCCTGACAAAACGACATAGGTGTAAAATCGATATCTTTTCTCGACGTGGTAAAAGTCCCTGTGTTCGAGAAAAAAAAATAATGTCTGTCCGTTTGAATGCATGTTGTACGGAGAATGGGTTGTACGGTATGATTTTTTTCTCCAATCTCCTTCTTTTTTAATTCGGAGAATTGAGCAACTTCTGGGACTTAGGCGTCAAGAAGGTCGCGTTCCTGTCGTATACAATGTCTGACGTTGAACTGAAACGTTTTTGAGACTTACATAAAATGGACCGGAGTCCAGTCATGCAATGACTGAAGACGAACACTACGGTACTCTGCAGGCTATTTTTTCGCTCCAAATAAATCGTGTAGTAAATTATTTGAGAGACCTCAGACAGAAATTTCAGGCATCAGGCAAAAATGTTGTTAATATCATTTTAATTCACAATTTACCGTTCTGGCGCGATTGGCAAATTATTAGTTTATTAGAAAATATTTACATATACAAAGTTTGCAACACATTTCAGGATGATATAAACTGGCAGACAAGATAGTGTGTCATTATCGTCATAGAGCACTGTAATTTAGTTGAAGCTACCAGTATTGGCCCTTATGCCCTAAAACAACTACGTTGCTTTAGCTTATCAGCAAATAATTGATCATTAATGCCAAAACGGTAGATTTGGGAACCTGAAAAGTGCTTATATCAAAATTGTTGCTTGGTTCAATACTATTCAAACGACATTCCAGATGGTTATATCGGTTTGGATTATTTTAGTAGATAGGCAGATGAATAGGTCGATGTATCGCCTCAGGTTTGGAGCCCAAGTCAATATCAGCTGCGGACCGCCGCACAGCATTTGGCGATGGGCATAATAAATAAACGGGGAGTTGGTTGTCTTGTTACTTGATAAAAGAATTAAGCAAACGAAGTTGGCTTTGTTCGGATTGGACAACACCTGGACGTCGATTTTTGATATTCCAGGTGTACAAAACTCCTGTAACTTGCTTATGCTGATGGTCTTAGTAAGGGATACCCAGCCAAGAGGATTAACTTTGTTCGATAACGTTTGTTCGTTTAGGCAGGTTACATATACGGCCAGGCGAGCTGCTGCTTGACGGTAAACATTTCTGTCATATGGCCCAATCTCAAGTATTATTGCATTATGTTGTTGTATTCTAAACGGAGTCGACAATTCTTGGAAAACCAACGTTGCATATGATGTAATCGGAGGATTAAACCTTCTCGCGACCTTTCCAGTTGTGTTGAGTTGTCGTTGGACGACAGTAGAACTGTATATTCCGTCTTCATTACGATAATGTGCTGTTTCGTATTGCCACTCACATTTTAATTCATCTTAAGTTGCTTCTCCAGGTGAAGTACTCAGATACTCAGATCAGATATAGCCCTTGACACCGACGATGCAGCCATTCTTTCGAAGCATTCCAATGATATTAATATGACATTAATAGAATGAGGTACTGCAAGTTCGAAATAATCCAAGTATGGCCAACACTGGCCATTGAAGCGAATCGATGGGTTGGGAAGCGGCGTGGCCAAGTGAACGCAATTCGTTGGATAATGACTCGAGGTTTAACTTGTGGCACAAATTCGCAATGTGTGGTGTTTTTTAAGGTGCGAACTGGATCTTCAAGCTAATTTAGAGTGACCTGTGCGCAAACAGATGAAACATAACTTCTTTTTGCGTGCGAGATTTGGCCTTTCTTCGAATTTGAGAGGCTTGTACGACTAACATACGTTATAATTTCCAAACTTGACACGTTGATATGTGAGTCCGATAACTACGAGTAAACGAGTTGTCGTGTGTCAGGTGTACGATATGATTGAGTGCACGACAAACGAGATGATGGAACTTGAATGTTGTCTCTTATTGCATTATCGAGGATATTACGCAAATCCCGTGATTGATTCGAGTTCCAATAGAGGCATGGTTCGAAACTTCCGGAAGCAATAGTCGGTGATGAACCGACAGTACAGCTACTAATGTAATGAGTAAGAAAATCATTCTACTTCTGCTATAGGGCATGGCACGCAACCAAAGGGCGATCCAGGAAATATCTCAGACGTGATACAATTTCAATGTAGTGTATCGCGCGAAGTGTATAGGCGAAGTGTTCCAGTTCAATTAGCATTTTTCCCAGTGATCTGTTGAGTCTAACAACAACAGCTCAAATGTTTCCGCCTATTAGCGGGTTTTGTAAAAAGTGGGAAACTATCGAACTGTGCTTGAAGATTTGTTCTTCCAACTCGATTTTTCAATTTTTTTGTAGTTTTTAAACCTTTTAAGGTGAAAACACGGGCTTCTGCTGAGTTCTTTGGATAATGTCAAATGGGTAATAAAAAGTTCCCGAAAGTCATTTTAATTTCTTTATTCAGCGTGGATATCACAGAGTCGATGGCGATGGGTTGATTAAATTGTGCTCGGCGTATACGGTGAACCAGAGACTTCTGCTGGCAAAAGCTCTCGATCGATTAATTTTCTGTTCCGATATGGTTTGTTCATTGGTCTCTTATGAGCAGAGGTTTTCTTTCTTGGTTTTGGATTTATTTCGTTTATGCTGAAAAATACGTTTAGTGACAATTTTATGAAAACATTAATTAAGAAACAGGAACTGGTTTTAGTCCCAACACTAGCGGACCCCATGCCATGGTTCGTATTTTAATCTTGGACATTTGATATACCTCTTGAATATAGCAATGTCCCATCCTCGAAGTGTTGTACTTGCAGCATTTACCAGATGTCTAATATTCGTTGAAGCAAATTTAACGAGGCTGTAATTTTCTAGTCAATTACTTTCAATAAATTCATGAGCATTAATCTTAATATGGAAGGTGGCATAACCTCTGGGTTTGGTTGTTGTTCTTATGACGATAATGAATCCGCTCATGTTCAAAATAGTTGAAAGGAATTGAATAATTAATCTTTGATTTCCATGACCAACCACACGCATTAATTTGGAGAAGAAAATTTAGAATGCAGAAGGCAAGTCATCGGTTCAGTTTGCTATACCTTGTCAAGATAGGATTTATAAGAAAGATACCTGCTTTGTTTAAACTGCGACCTGGCCTGGAAGATATTACTTTTCTCTGACTTAAAGGTGTCCGATTATTTAATTTTTTGAAACCAAAATAGTTGAATACGCCACTTGATTATATCAGTCTTAAAATTGGAATTAGAATAAATGTCTGCCTCCAGCGCCATAAGGTACTTTTGAGTACTAAGGTCTTTTAATAAAATTTTTGACATTCTTCATTATGCGACATGTCCATTATATAGGGTGGCACATAAGTAACGTTATGATTTATCTAATGAATAACTTTTTTGTTTCTGATTTTACTTAACGTTGGCATTTATTAAAATTTAGATTAGTTTGGAAATATGTTCACATTATGTTTTGAAGATAATATGTTTCAAATGGTGCCCATTGTTTGCTTCAACCTGACGTGCTCTTTCCAGAGCATTTTCCATAGCTTTTTTTAGAACTTCAGGTCCCAGTGCCCTCACTTCTTCTCGTATATTGGCTTATAAAGCTGTTTGTTGGATAGTTCTTGGGTTATTAGCATACACCTTACCCTTTAGGTAGCCCCAAAGAAAAAAATCGGGAGCCGTTAAATCGGGCGAACGCGGTGGCCAGTTAAAATCAGAAAATTTCGCGCAGTAGAGCCAAAGTTGCACGAGCTGTGTGAGCTGTGGCTCCATCTTGTTGGAACCACAATTCTAACAGGTATGTTATTTTCTAACAGGTCTAAATATTTTTTCGTGGTAAATAGTTTGCCGTTATCACTCAGGCTTATCTCAGACACCGAATAAACTTGAAATACGCACGCATTGGTTCTAAAAGACAAATCTAGAATAAGATGGGTGGGTAAGGACCAAAAACGTATATGTAGAGTTTTTGCCAAGGCCGACTTATTTCTGCAAAATTCCCCATAAATGGGCGCATTGTAATATTCGAGGCTTTACTAGGCTTACAGAGGTCACATTGTCGAACACAATTTTGTAAGTCACTCACCATATTTGGCCAATAGTACAATTTACGCAATCCGTCTCAAGTTTTCTGTATACCTCGATGCATAGAACTTGGTGGGCAGTGCGCTCAATTCAATAATTTTGGTATTCACGATTTTAGCACGTACAACTTCCATTCGGGTAAGTCAGAATAATTGTTGGAAGTTTGACCTAGTTTAATATAAATTTTATTGTCGAGTACTCTTAAGTTAAACTTTTCGTTATGATGCAGGGCTTTTAAATTCAGGAGAATTCATTTCCACATGCAAAAAGAAATCTTCAACAGCATTCGTGATCGTTTTTACTTGTCGGGATAGTACGTCTGGGACAATGTTGTCTTTTCCCGTTCGATACTCTATTACGAAATTGAAGCCCTGCAATTTCAGACTCCAACGAGCGAGACGCCCAGTAAGATCTCGTTGTCCCATTAACCACTTAAGACTATAGCATGATCAGTGATAATAGTAAACGGATGGAATACGGGAACCAAACATTCCAACTTAGTCACGCTGTAATTGCGCTGCGCTTCATTAAGCTTTGAGAAATAAGAGGAGGATTTCTAAGCAAAAATTTCTAATCGAAGAAGCATTGCATTGTATAAGAAAAATGGGCGAGTGTAATCTGCATTCGACAACACGGGAGCGGAAGTAAAAGCGATTTTTAGAGAGTCAAAAGCTTCTTGAGCTGCATCATTCCATTCAAATTTCTTATTCTTCTTTAGAAGATTTGTTAATGGCGTATCAATTTCGCCATCCCTAGAAACTTTCGAAGTTGGTGGACTAATTTCGGTACCGAATATAAAGTAATGGCCTTACAAGTTTCAGGAGTCAAACATCTATTTCTAACCACATACCCAAGAATTTTTAACTCTTTAAACGCAAATTTGCATTTTACTATATTTACCGTCAAATTAGCTTTAGACAACAATTCCGCTACCGTGGATAACAATTTTAAATGCCCTTCATATATCTTGCTAGTGATGAGTAAATCATCTAAGTATCACCTTAAGCATCTATCGTCACATAGGGATGAATTAAAAAATTCGAAAGGCTGTCTTATCCTTTGACCTCTCATCCAAAGGTATCAGCCAAAAGACATCGTTCAAATCAAGGCTCGAAATGAATCTTGCTTATAAGACTCTGCCATTCCCCTTTCGGACTAGCGTAATAGGCGAACTCCATGAACTGCAACTCCCTTCTATCACTCCCAGTGAGAGCATTCGATCCAGTACCTCAAAAATAATATTTTTATAACTGAGTCCAACTTGGATTGCTGAACCGGACTTAACTGGTGAAATTTGGTTTATTTGGATTTAATTTAAATTTGGTCTCATTGCGATACATAATTTGTGGAAGAATTCACGTTAGATGGTTGGAGAGTTGAACTTAGAAAAATTATTCTCAGACCAAACGTATCTTCGTGAGATACGCACCATCTAACCAAGTCATATAGACACGAATTCTATACTCGTCAATTTATCTTGAAGCCCGGGTCTCATGTTTTGCCTTAAAACATTAATTAAGTGATAGCCCGGAATCTGTTTTCAGAAGAAGCCATAGAAGCTCTCACCTCTCTTTTGTTGACGACTTTCGAGGCACCGCAACAATCCAAAGTCGGACATTCTATCTTGGCCCCGTTTTATATTTCCCCATTTACTAATGAGTTACGTTCGAGATAGTTTCAATATCATTCGGCAGTGTTTTCTTTCACTAGGTAGCTTACGGCATCAACTAACTGTGAATGTGGCACTTTATCTACATTAGTCAAATACTCAACCTTGAAAATAATTCGTTTTACAGGCGGACTATTAGAAGAACCATCGTTGAAAACATTCCAACGTGAAGGATTATGTGAGAGACATTTATCTTCATGTACTAGTATACAGTCTGCGGCTTCGAGTGTGAGTGGAATTGACTTTGGTCGTTTGCAATAGTACGGTCGTCCGTATATATAGTGCCACTGTAGCTTTGCGATTGTGTTCGTTTCTTACTGGTTCTTGTTCTAAACGCATTACTTCATGTGTCAAGGCTTGCACCTGGTTTATTAATTTTAACATTAAGGTTTGGTTGATTTTGAAGTTTCCTTCGATACTGTGGTCTTCTCAATCTTCTAGTCGCGGTGGTGGGTTAACTGCAGATATTTTGGCTCGGTCGTTATTTTTCTCTTGATTAACTGGAGTTAAAGTCAATTCTGTAGCAGCATTGAAAGCATTAAAATGAGAGCCACTATCACATTGGGGTTCCAATTGCCCTTTCAGAATCCATTTGACCTTTCATAATTTTTCCGATTACCGATTTATAGATTTCCGTTTGAAAGATCGTAGCGGCCAACAATTACTTTGCCGGCCCAATTTCTTGAATAGAAACATTGTCGCAGCCATAGCATTAAAGCTCATCTGCGAGTTATTTTTAACGTTATTTAATATTTCGCAATATGGCGATAAAAACGATCGAGATGAACGCACTCCTCGATATTTAGGACAATTTAGTTTGCTACCAAGTCAGAGTATAAACGCAATCTAAATCACTCCTTTTTGGCACAACTGCAACCTAGCTTTGATAAGCTCTCTTAAACTTGTTAATCACTTAGTGATGACATTATGCAATTTTAAAAGCCTCTTGCCTTATTTTAACCCACGAAACACTCCATTAACAATTTAACGTCCATTAGGAAATGCCGTCTCATCAAATTAGTCGTTGCCATACCACAACACTAAATTAAAAATTCATCCATCAAGTGATCTCATCATGTGATCTCAAATCAAAATAAAACTCGAGACATTTTTAACCGGAAAACATTAAAATTTTTTCACAGTCGCCGAGCCGAGCATTTTAATGTTACCTCCCCATCTCCGTATTATGTTCATGTATCTGCAATGTGCAGCATATGGTTAGTTGATGATCGACGTGGATCGCGAGGGTGATGATAATCATTGCATATTTGTTGTCAGTTGGATAGAGTGAAATCTAATTAGCACGTTTGTTTCCTTAAGTCTCAATCCAACCGATTAACTATGCAAACAAACAGAATACGTACGAGAGTGGCTTAACACAACAAGCGCAATGGATAATGGCGGTAATGAGCGAATCCCTAAAATAGTGGGAGGAGTTCATATTAATTTTCATATGCAATAATCTTGTGTAAAGAATATTTAACAACAATAGTAGTAACAATAACGTTAATAATAATGAATAAGTCGAACTTATGGGTGGGATTTGGTTGTTTATTCTTATCGTGCGCTTTTTGTATTATTGTTTGGTTTGGTTTTGGTGTGCTCGCGGATTATACACAAAAAATTGCAAATTTGTTGTTTTATTGCCTGCATTTTGTTTGTGTATGCAATTAAATTGCATGAATAATCAATTTAATTTACAGATACAGAGTGCTTTGTTGTTGGTACGTGTTTGCTGTATAAAGGTATACATATGGTTGTAACGTCGAAGAATGAACTCTACACGTCGAAAATGGATTTCTCTTTAGATCCTACTCATATCGCTGGATGGGGGCTTTTATACTTTTATGACCTAGTTTCTCATTTGTTTCGTTTTTATACATAATTGCTTTAAATGGATCTGGTTTAAGTGGTTTTAGTGGGACATAATTCATTTTCGATATAGTGCCTTACTTTTTATCGTGTCCGCTTGGATAATGAGTTTTAATTACACACATTAGTCAAAACTAATGGATGTTATGAGATGGTACTCTGATGACGGTTTTAATTATTTACAACTAACTGTGTATGATATACTTTGGGTAAATTAATTAGTGCGATATGGAGTGATTCGATTCAACATCAGCTGCTGAAGACAAATAGCATAGTAAACTAATCCTGTTCCATTCTAACAACAATGCGCACGCTTTTGTAATTGCAAATATTTAAAATGGTGTATCCTGACGGATCAACCCTCTAATTTCATGAGTACTTATCTTTAGCCGTAATGGATCCCTCCGTGCGATCTTCCAACATTTTCTTCGAAATAAATCGGGTTTGCTGTATATTTGGGAATATCAATTGGGAAGTACAAACAATTGGTGTTAATTCAAAAATTTCCAATACAGAATAAAATGGAGTAGCTAATTAAGAACGCCTTCATTGGCACTAGATGCTATGAAAAGATTTAGTCTCACAAAGCTTGATAAATATCCCAAATATTGCCCAAGGCGTAAACTTGGGTATGAACAATTTATTGAGCAGCAACCACATAATGATGACTGTGGTAAAGCTGTTTTCTTGAATTTTTGCTGAGCAATGGCCGTTTCAAGATTAATTATGTCCTTGTTTAAACTGAAACCAGCTTGTTGGTTGGTACCTGTCTCAGATAAATATGATGAATCTTCTAGTTCACTCTGAATCTTTCTTGATGCAGCAAAAGAAGAATTAATCCTATGGGATAGGAATGCCCGTTTTAAATGTACATTTCGGATCTAGACTGCGTATCCCAGAATTTAGCAGTTTCATTGTGTCACCTGGCCTAGCAAAATATTACACAAATATCTATTTGAGGTCTAATTGATCATTTGCGATTTCTGTAATCAATGTTATTAGTTGCATCGCTGCTTCTTTTTCGAATATTACCTTATTGTGGTATACCCGTGTGATTAAATCTCTGACGGGCTTAATGTGTATAGTCTTGTGCGATGTGTATGGCTTTGTTGTACGAATCAGAAGAGGTCCGACATAGTCGACCCCAGTTCTCAAAAATGGTCTACCAGCTGCGCGAAAAATTTTCCATTAGGGTTAATTGTATTCCTCTCTACATTGTTTGTTTATGGGCTTCTTCAATAAATAATTTAACGATTGGGGGATGGTCTCTTGGGATGATAATCGGATGTTTTTCGTGTTAGCTCCAAGAGGTTGTGTTTTGAACTCGACCACCAACGCGTAAGAAATCATTATATAGGAAAGGAGACAACGATTTAACCTTACTTTTATTTGCCACGCTTTTCTGGTTTATAAAATCGTAGATTCCATTTTTGACCCGTTGTCTCTGTGCCATTTTGATCAGTTGAGTAGAATATTTTAATCCTTCTACAGTGGGGCTTCTTTCGGTTGCTTGCAGTTCTCCTTCAGCATTTGTTGATAAATCTTATCACATCGACCATAATCTTTTTGGTTGTATTGAAATTGGAGTGCCTCAGATATATAGGTTTTTCTGGCCCCCTCAATGAGTTGTTCCAGTTCCAATTGATCTGGCGTTTCTTCTAGTGCCTTTGGTGTTAGTTGGATTTATGTTTCAAAAACCTGTTCGGGACCGTTCCACCAGAAATTGTGCATGATTAATTGATTGGCCTCAATACCATTGGAAGCATAATCCGCGGGATTGTCGGTTGATTTGACATAAAACCATTGAGATGGGGCAGTTATTTTCTGAATTCCTGAGTTTCGATTTGCTACAAATGTTTTAAATTTGTGAGGCTTGTTTTTTTCCCATCCTACTCCTATCACAGAATCCGTCCAACAGTATGTTGATGTTGTATCGAATTTCATGCTTTGTTGTACCTTAGCTCATTCAATTTGCGAGAAAACTGGTCCCACATAACTCTAGCTTTGGTTGTGTTAACTTGGTTTCTATTGATGCCACCCGTGTTTTTAGTTGGGGAGAGCTTCAGGCAGCTTCTCATCCCAGGGGATGCCTGAGATCCACAGAGTTTGCTTTAAAATGTTTGCTTGTATTAATGTTTGAGATAACCATGCTAATAGATTCAATATTTTAGATGCAGATAATATTTTTCTTTTCGACACAACCCCATTTTTTCGTTGAGGTTCACTTTGAACTCACAGGTATCTGTGTCAGGGTTTCACAGCAATCATAATGTTTTCATAGCATCGACATTAATTACCATAGGCTCGAGAGCTCTCGAATTTGAATCAACAGCTTCTAAGGGTTTGGGATAATTATTTGCCCATTTTCTTAGATTAAATCCTCTGGGTATTAAGTGTGCTGATTAGTTGGTTTTGTGCTTCTTCTAGGATATTACCTCCTGGTAATACGTCATCTACGTAGAAATGATTCATTATCATACTGGCCGCGATCGGGAACTTCACCTTTTCGTCGTTTGCTAGCTGCTGCAATGTCTTGAAAGTCCCTGACTGAAGTACCCTTCGATACACTCTCGATAAACCTTGAAAAACTCTCTGGCTATTAACAAACATCGTTCTAGATATATGAATCTAGCTCGGGTTCACAGCTGACCCGATTGATTACCTGCTATTCACTCTCCTTTTTATTATTAATTTTTTCCGTATAAACAACAGGTTGGGACGATCAATAGATTAATTTGTATTGTCTATTTTTTTTCTCTCCTCATATATAACAAAATTTTTATTTTTACAAATCAGTAGGTGCTCCTGATGATGACCTAACAAGTCGAAATCTATCGAGTGATTTTTTAAACTTTTTGAATTTTATTTTTAAATATTCAAAAATTAATTTTTGCGGAACAGAACACACACTGCCCCCGCTCGATAAACTTCCTGTGAATTGCCAATCGTCAATCTCCGCTTCCGATTACTATTGCTGCTCTAGCAATCACAATTGTTGGACCATCTGCAAACTCTTGGCCGAAATCTCCTCCAAATTGATTTCAATATTCTATCCAACGGAACTTCGTCCGATCCAATTCGTCCGATCTAGAACCGTGTTAATATCCCAGTTGAATTGTTCATAATTGTTGAGCCGGCTCAGCTGATTCTACTTATCCACACTCAATTCCACAAAATCCAAGGGTTCCTCCCGATTAGTGGCACCCAGTCCATGATCTTCATTATCCGGTTATACCTTATTTCACTCATTTCCAAATCTTCCCGCCGTTGTATAAATGCCCGACCTTCTGCTCCGTATCACCTACACCATGATTTCGTTTTCCAATTATATTATTTACCATTTGATTCAGTTTCTTTTCGATATTTTCGTCGACTATTTTGATTTCTTTAATTTATCGCGTCAAATCTTTACTTTCTTGATCTTGGTGCGTCTCTTTACTTTTTTGATTCATTTGTTGTGTCAAATGAGTTATATCTGTCATTATTTACACCATATCGAAGGTTCCTGGTGGCCCAGGAACTGCCACCACCATCTCTCGTTTGTCAATCGTTACTTCTCCATAACTTCACGTAGTCTCAATGTTAATTCACTATTGGAACATCATTGTTCCTCTGGAATTTATATTCTGCAACCGTCAAATCTTCTAATATTCACAACCCGAATTTGCTGGCAAATCCGATTCACTGGATTGTGAAAAGCGTTATATAATTTGACGATCTATAATAATTCTCGTAATTATCACCGCATCCGGAATATTCCTGAAAATATCCTAAGAATAATTTTCTAAAATTTTATTTCTTATTTCGCTTTTAATCTTTCGTGTAACTTATCTCCTGAATGACTGACTCCTTGGGTTCATTACACCCGTATTTATGTATACATCGCACTGAATATTCGAGATGTTTCGCAAACTTTCGGTACCGTTCCAGGCTAATTCTGTTATACTCTGCAGTACCACAAAACTTTTATAAAACTACCTCTAATGCTACTACTTAAACCTAGGTGTCACTAATCTCACCAAAAATGTTATATACTTTCTAAACTTCAAATGAGCAATTTTCCTGTTAACTAATGTCTAGCACAGGCTGAATTGATTGCTCATCAAATCAATAGTCGTGATCATAACATGACCCCCACCTAAGAATGTTCGTCCGGAAGAGAATTCAAAGTATTACCCTCTACTTTGGGTTTCCCCCACAAGTTGTATTCTTTGTACGTCTGTCATACTCACCCTTTGTATTGTATACACATTTGTGTATCTCATTAAGTTCTTTCATTTTGTGGACGTAATCTTAACCATACAATGCTGATGATGGAACAGCACCAAACTTAGTATGTGCTGGCAATCGCAGATTATTCCTGAAAATGATTTTGGCTGGTGTAACCCTGGTCGGTGTACTGCTGATCGGTAAACTATCAGGAACAATTGTTTATGTCGATCCCATTCACATTGATTTTTATTCATAATCTTTGCTAAATGTTTCTCCAGTGTACTATTAAATCTTTCCACTATACCGCTGATTGAGGATGCAAAGGCGTTGGTTGTTCTTGTCTTATTTATGCCGAACAACTGACCAATTTCCTGGAATAACACTGATCCAAAATTTTTTCCTTGGTCCTAGTGAATTTTCATCGGAACTCTATAACGACAATCCAGTTGTTTATTAGCACATCAATAATGATTATTGTTTCTTGATTGGGTAACGGATGCACCTGCATTTGTTGAAATAGCCCATTATTACTAATGCGTACCTATTACCGCTTTCCGTAATATGGAATGATCCTGCCACGTCCATAGCTCTCGCGCCAACGTTGTACTGTTGCATTGATCTGCGGTTTTTCGTATAGGTCCTTTCACTGCTGCACATTGATCAAATCTTTTACACCGCGCACCGACTCTACATCCTGACCAATAAAATGGTTGACGAATATTTGTAAGTATTTTATTAATTCCGAGATGGCCTCCACCTACTTTTCCATGATACTGCTCAAGTATTTAATTAATTCTATTTTTTGGCACAACTTTTAAAAATTGTTTAACTTAGCCATCCGAGCTCTCTCATAAAAGCATTCACTAAGGGTGTCTTCTAGTCCGCGTCTAGTAATTGCTCCTTCCGGATTGATTCATCCGCTCATTCCTCATCGGATAGCACTTTCATAAGCCATGCATCGATTATATCTTCCTTCCCTTCCTTTCCATTACAAATTTGTTAATATTATGCAATAACTCGCTCTCGAGCCTGGGTGTAGCCGTTTCCGTAATTTAACGATTGATTCCCCTTATTCTTCCTTCCATTCAAACCACTTGTTCTTCCTCGTTAATTCGCGTAAACTTTTTGCGACATTGGCGAATCCTGGCACGAATCGTCTGTAATAGGTATACACAATCCAAAAAAGCTTCGTAATTCATTTAACCAAAATAAATTCCGTTGTTGATTACTTGATCCAAATACTTTACCTCTTTTCTGATGAGTAAACGTTTCTTTCAAAAGTCACTGGAGGATTACATAATCCAAATGGCATTCCCATAAATTACCATAACCCGTTGCCTACACTAAATGCGTTGCCGTTTTTCACGACCTTCTTCTTGAACTTCTACTTGCTAATAGGTCCTTTAAAGATCCAATGTGGAGAAAATTCTAGCACCCGATAATGTATCTAATGTGTCATCAGCTCGTTATAATGGATAACTAAGCTTCCTTTTCGTCACATCATTAAGTTTTCGATAATTTACACAAAATCTCATGTTGTCATGTTGTCCTTCTTTTCGACTAACAACACAGGTGAGCTCCACGGACTGTCCGATTACTTGATCACCCCTGCCGCTCGCATGTCTAATCATTTGATTTATTTCTTCTTGTTTTGTCAAAGGCAATATTTTAGGTGCTTGGCCAATCGATGTCTCTGTTTCGGTGTCAATTCTGTGTTTTACCATAGAGGTTCTTCCATTATTTTCTGGCTTACGAGAATGGACATATATCATTCTAGTAATCGCTGCGCTTCATTTTTCTGCTTCTTAGTGAGATTTTCTGCCCAGTTCTGCATAAGTTGTCCTATTATTTCCTTTTTTTGCTGTATTGATTTTTCTCACTCTTCTTTTTCTGTTCGCATTTCACTATGATACTTATCCCTTCACATTTACCGATGATTGTTCCTTTATTGATTGTTTTTGATATATTCGAGACATTTAGAGGTCTAATTGGAATTATATCGTCGTTATTTGGTACTACTATGACTTTTCCGATCATTACTTCGCTAATTCCTCATTCCGATTCATTAGCTTGCACGATCCACAATTTGGGTGACCCAGAACCTGTTGTTACATTTGAACCGCTGAGTCGAAATTGCATATTAATATTACCGTAGTTCAGAACCCCTCGTCCAACATCCAACACGAAGCCATTTGTTCTCATAAAGTCCATATGTATAATGACCTCATTGGCGACTAGTACTTCGTGTTGAAAACTCGTATCCCGAATTTTTATTTTCACTACTTTCTTATCTAGGGTGAATGTACCGTCTCCAGCCGCTATTTGCGATTTCAACCTGTTGGCTGGTTGTGTGCTTATATCGATGAGATCTTTTCGAACAATCATTTGAGTTTCTCCCGTGTCTAAAATAATCACACAACTTTTCTCATCAATATAGCCTCTTATTGTTCGCGCTAATCTGAACATATTGATGGAGGTTACGGGGAAATGATGTGGAAGCCAGCTTCTGTCCCTTTAAGCTGACTCGTTTGAGTTTAATGACCCTACAGTTCCGCGAGATGTGATCCACCTTGTCACATATCCAACAAGTGACCCTACTGTGACGGAATCTGGGTTTATTCCAACTCTCCGTACTTTCAGTGACGGTTTGATAATGACTTATGCTGTCTTATTAATTAAAACACAAGCAATGGTTTCAGCGAAAGTGTAGTGAAAGTTGTGTCCTTTTATTTCAATGTGATGTAGTTCTCGATTGTGGTTACTTCCGTATTTTCGGAAATTATTTGCAATGTTTTGGCTGCCCCAGCTTTAAGAGCTAAAATTGGAATTTGAAAATCCCAAATGAAGTTGTTCCATCGAATGTTGGTGGCTTGAGTTTATTGGAGTATACTGCCTGGACTGCGTGCGATGTTGTTCCATTTGCTTTGTTGCAAAGAACTTTTTCGAGTCGCCAAATCTCAACCTACAACTTCTGTTCAATATTATGAAAATTCAACTGCACCTGTTGAACTTTCTTTTGTACTTTCTCCAATTCGATACGTCCCTTTAGAACTTTTCGTCTATTTTCTTCTGAAATCTTTCGTTACCTATTTTGTTTTGATTCCTCATTTATTTCTCATAGCGAGGGTTCCCCTCACGTTTATCATTTAGTTTTTTTCCTCCATTACCTTTTCGAACTCATGATTATCGGAGTCTCATCCTTGCTTCTTCATAGCCTCAAGTAGTCGCAATATTAATTCATTTTTGCTACCACTCGTCGATAAATTCACAATCTTTGCTCTTCACAATTTGCCCGAATTTTCACTATTATTTTACTACACATTTTTCGCACAGTTCACTTTCGCTTTTAATCTTTCGTGTACCGTATCTCCTGAATGACTGATTCCTCATTACACCCGTATTAATATATTGCGCTGAATATTCGAGATGTTTCGCGGATTTTCGGTTCTGATCCAGGCTAAAACTGTTATGACCTGAAATTCCACAAAACTGTTAGAAAACTACCTCTAATGCTACTACTTAAACCTAGATGTCACTAATCTCACAAAATAATTTTATTGGTTTTCTAAACCTCAAATGCACAATTTTCCTCTAAATTAATCTCTCACTCACTAGTATTAGTTGCTTTCCAATCGACCATCTCACGTACTTATAAGCACTTAAGGTTTTTGTCTTTGCTAAATTAACTACTCACAACTGTTCTACCTTTTTATTATGAGTAGATGAAAGCAGTTACGATAAATTTATCCGCTAGGTGATTGTGTGTAGTACAGTAATAATCCTCTAAGGCGGAACTAGGTGGAACCGAAACTGTTTTCCGACTTAAGGGTGTTTTCCGTCTAGGAGGAATTTTGACAGACTAAAATTAATTTCAATAAATAGATTATTGCATTACATATGCACATACGTACATATGAATTATTTTGGAGTTCTGAGTGAACTAAGCTAAACCAACAAAATTTATACATATTTCATGTACAAACATAGTTATTTAATTAGAAAAAAATAATTAAATAATAAAAAATTATAAATAATAAAAATTTGTATTTTGTGTTTCTAATTTCAAATCATTTCAGTCTTTCAAATTTCATCAACAATTCTAAGACTATCGAACACTTGGCTTGAAGTTTGTGGAGTTTCTTCTGCGTCACCTTTTGTATTTTCAGTTTCATCATCTGATGAAATATAGAAATGTAGGGGGTGTAATTTACTTTAATTTATTTTAATTCACAAGCGTTGCAAAAAAATGCGTGGATTGTCAAGTTTTTGACTTTGTTTCCGTCATAGTAGAGTTTTCTTCTATTTTTTTGTACCAGAAAACGTGACTCCGTCAGGAGCAAGGGAGTTTCCTCCATAAATAGTATAAAACGCATGTAAATTGATCTGCGGGGTATTTTTTTTGTTTAAACTTTAAGGCAAAAAAGAATTTTTGCAATATTGGATTTCCGCCTTAAAGGATTTTTATTGTATTTTTCTGTCAAAATTATAAATGAATGTCATAAGTGAAGCGCTAATTAAATTTTGGTATAACAAAGAAACTACACATTTGTAGGTTATGTTTGCTTTTGTCATTTTTTATGCTTTCCAATCGACACTTTACCCAATACACAGTTCTCGCACTTACAAGTACTTGCGGTGGTCGATTGAAAAGCAACTATTATTACATATCACACTATTCCTTGCGCAACCAAAAACTAATTACCAAAGCAAAAATTCAAAAGTCTTTTTTATTTTGATTTTGACACACGCTGCTTAAACAATTTTAGTACGCCGAAATGTAAAACTGTTGGAAACAATATATTTGTTATTTTCCAATAGAGATGTCGCACGATTCAACATGGAATAATTTATGTGTTGAGTTGTGTCTTGGGTATTACGTCTTGAATATCGCACAGACGTTCAATTTTTTTTGTCGAATTGTCGGAATGCAGTTTCAATTATTATTTTAAATAATTAAGCTGCTACAGGAGTAAGCCGTTGCTAAACCGAGTATTTTACGTATTTTTAGTTTTCTTCGCTTGTGAAATTGCAAGACTTTTGGCGTTTTATATGGAATTATGGGTTTAAGGTTCTGAGGAACTTTAGAAAGAGGCGTAGGAACGCGAATGATTAAAAATGTTAGGAATGATATTTTTCGAAGTGGTTCGACTCAAGCAATATTTTACAATTTAGCCCCTAATTCCAACAAGAAATCCTAATCATAATTATTATTCTTGCAGACGTTGCGTCCGAGTTAATAGTCGGTCCAATTCAGTCCTTCCCAAGGCATTATCTTTTAAAATCCACCATCCCCATATAATTTTTGTTTCAGAATAATCTAGGGAGTCCCCTCCCTTTAGCAGAAACTTATAGGCTTACACTAATTCAAAAATTTTTCTTTTTCCAGGTAAGTTGGACACACCAATTCAATACTGTAATCGTGGGCCAACCAACATTTACTGTAAGTTGATTTATGATTCAAAACCTATCATGTCCGTAAATTCTTTGTTAAATATACTCTGTTTCATGTTAGTGATCTTCAAACATTTTCAGCTAAAAAAATTTTTAATTCCGAAAATATTTTCAAAATTTTTAATGAACTTGTGAAAATGCGGTGTAAATGATTAGTCAAATATTTTAACTATCCACTACTTCCGGGTACTTGGACCCACCTGATCAACGAGTGCATAAAGATAAATAATCTGACCTACCTGCAACATAATACGTAGTACATTACACAGAACTTGGCATAATAAAGCCACCACCGAAACAACTTTGTATAAGAACAACAAACCAAATAAATAACAAAGATGATGATGAATATATTGAAGAAGTGAAATAAGAAGCCGGGCCGGGCCCAATTATCATAAATTCTCGAAAAACAAAAACACAAAATTAAAATATAATTGCAGAACGAGGCATGTCAATTAATCCATCAACCGAATAAAAATTGACAGCTCTACACGTACACACGAAAACATGTCAAGCACACATTGTCTCATGTAAATTTGATAGTGCAGCGCATGCACACGTATTGCCAAATTATATATTGGATTTAGAAAACCTTCTTACAGTTCAAAGACATTGTGTCGCGTCATTAAAAACTGCATATTGCATACAAAAATTTGGGTCATGCATCGAAGTGTCATTTACCCCGGTATCGTTAAGATTTCTGTATATTATTGTAGGTGAGGAGGCGAGAGAATGAACATTTTGCCGAATGTAGGTTGCCAAAAATCGATTTGATTGCAGATGAATTTTTTGTTGTCGTGTGTTTTTTGTTGTGAATTTTTTTTTTACATATACAAATATTTTGGGTCAGTTGAAAATTTACTATTTATGCAGACTAATTTTCTGTAGATTTGCGCGATACATGCACTAATAAATTAATCTATGTATATTAAATATATGTGTACCTGTTAAATGAGATGGCCTATATACTTGATATAACATACAGTGTTTGTTTATATATACTCGTATATGTAAGATTTATATAATCAAATCCTATTTTGGATAGACGACCCAATGCAAATATTTTATTTTTATTATGTTTCTAGGATGTGCTCGAGGAATATGCTGAGCGTGTTAAAAATCGTGGCCAAGTACTCAAAATTGATCCCGAATGCTTGCGGTGGACACCGTTTGTACCTCCCGCACCAACGACGGGGCCATCCTAGCGCCAGCCATTTTACAATAATCCGCTCAGTTCATTGCTACCGACGACGTATGGGGTTCGACCGCCACCAAACGGGACCGGTTGTAATCTATACAACATAATTGGACCACAATCAACATCGACCTCGTCAATATTCTCGTTGCAGTACTATTACTGCTCGGGACAGTCGTCATTGAATCCCGGCGATAATGGTAAAACTTAGACAAAATACGCGATTTATTTTATTTTTTCTACTAAACCAATTTTTTTTATATATAAATTTATTTAATTATATTTAATTATAAGGAGTAGGATATAAATGTCTTAAATTAAAATTTTATAATTATCTGTAATATTATTTGTGAGTATAGCGCGCGCGAGAAAGGTTTCATTTTGTTGTTGTTGTTGTTATTCTTATTAACGTAAATCTTAGGACCTCATTATTGTGTAGAAAGGTATATGTGACATCATCAACTTGTAATTTTTTTTATTTAGTAAAATTTAAATTATGTAATAAATAAATTTTAAGATATAATCTGTGTCTGGCTTATTTATTAGTGCGCGCGGCTATTCGGGGTTCGGCCGTTATATGAACAAACGGTGAGTGACAATATTTTTTGATATACGATACCATAGTGTGTGCGAACTAATCGATTTCGGGGTTCAAAACGATATATAGTAGCTGCCATGATACCCACACGAAACACACCCACAGCCAAATAAAATTTTATCCTTGATAATTTATTTTGGGAAAAATACGAGACGAAATACAAATTTTCGTTTTTCATTAAAAATTTTCCTGGAATGGTTTATTGTTTATCCTTTTCATGTACTACACAAGATTGTTATCGTGTTGTATATCGTACATGTGTGCCCGTCTGTTCATCTATACATATACACATGCACATATACATACATTATTGTTGACGAGAGACGTTAAGGTTGATATGGCAATGGCAATAAATTTTGTTTAAATTACAGATGAGTAGAGATATTCTGGAATGGAATATGTATGAGTTATACAGTGGATGAGATAACTACTAAATATTCCAGTTATCTTAAAGTTTAATATTAAATTAAAATTTAAAAAAATTTAGATAATTTCGCTTTACAGAGCTCTAACAGTATACCCAGTTATTATGGGTAAATGCCTGTTCTGTCAGAATATGAATCAGACTATCTGTCGCAGAGCACTTAATTCTAATGGTTGACCAAGTCATGTGTTCCGGTTGACACCAGCCCTATCTACACACCTTCTTTACACATGTCATAAGGACGATAGGACTTGGTTCCAGACACCTGACTGATCTATTAGTTCGTCAAAAAATATAGTTGATAGTAAAAAATATATTAAGTCGACAGTACATGACAATTAGAATAAATAATTCCGATTTTGAAAATAAGAGTTTGCTTCCAAACGTTCTATTAAAAGACGGGTAACTTCGAGGGTGGATTGATAAATGTTTAGAATAGCGCCATCTATGCGTTACTAGTAACAACTTCGTTTGTCGTGAAGTATGTTATTTTAAACGGCAGCTGTCACATTTTTATTACAGTGTTTTCAAAATATGGATTAAAGTTAATGTCAGAAAATTTAATTAGCTTTTTAGTTTGTTCGCTAAAATTTTGTAATCTTGTGAAAAGTTTTAGTATGCCGTTATATGCTGATCGTTCTCTGGTTCCATCTGGTTGTGGATAGAGTTTCTTGATTTACGATATAGTATACTTTTGGATTCGAAGTGACGTGTGCTACTTTCATACAATATAAAATTATTAAGTAACTTAAGAGTGATCCAATAGGAGGTACTTTTTCGAATTGCGATTCATGCGTCACAACTGTCATGTTCATATAACATTTGTGTTCAGTATTCATTGACATTTCACGATGAATAGACTTACGCGAGAACAACGTTTACAAATTGTGGAAATTTATTTCACAAATCAGTGTTCAGTGAAAAATTGTTTTCGTGCTGCGATGAAGTGTTCAGCGATGAAGCTCATTTTTGGCCGAATGGATACGTCACCAAACAAAATTGTCGTATTTGGGCTGATCAACAGCCAGCAGAGATTCAAGAGTTTCCAATGTATTCTGAAAAATTCACTGCTTGGTGCGGTTTATGGGCCGCAGGTGGCATCATTGGACCGTATTTATTTAAAAATTCGGAAGGAGAGCGTATAAACGCCAATGGCGCAAACCACAGAGCAATGCTCAATGAATTTTTATTGCCAAAAATTCAAGATATTGGTGTAGCCGACTTATGGTTTCAACAGGATGATGCAACGTGCCACACAGCAGGCCAAACCATCGATTTATTGAAAGAAAATTTTAATGAGAACATCATGTCAAGAAACGAACCCGTGAATTGGCCTCCAGGATCTTGTGATTTAACGCCGTTAGATTACTTTTTCTGGGGGTATCTGAAATAACTTTTTATATCGATAAACCGCAATCGATTCCTGCATTAGAAGCGAACATAACACGCGTAATTAACGAAATATCAGCCAAAATGCTCGAAAGAGTCCTCGAAAATTGGACCCATAGAATGGATCATCTAAGCGTCAGTCGCGGACAACATTTAAAAGAAATTATTTTTAAACATTAAATGTCATAAACCGAACTTACGTCAGAAATACGTTTTAGTTCAAAATAACTTCCGGAAACTGGAATGGGCGCGAGAAGATGTGTCCATGCTGTGGTGTTTGTAAGTCGATTTTGCGTATTACATGTGCAGGGATAAATATATATATCGACTTGCGTTCAATTAATTAAGTCCAAACAATTACGATGGTACTGTACCGTTTGTTGGGAAATTACAGTCTATGCAGTTACTCAAAACTGGGTGAATTAGCTGTTAATATGCTGTTTGAATCATTTTCTATGATGAATGAATTCATGATAACCCGAATAGAAGCTGAACCGCAGCGCGTGCAATTATTTCAAATGGAGTTTCCACAAAAATACATCATCCGCCCAGCCAAGTACATGTTGATAGTGATACTACACCTAGACTTATTGGGATTGGGGTCCTGCCACATCGTTACAATCTGTTGATGTTCCGCTATCTGTTGTGTTGGAAGCTTCTCCTCCGGGGGGTTAAGAAGGGGCGTCCACTTCCTTTGATGTGACGTCAGCGTTTGCTAACATGTCCGAATATGATCCCCACATCCAATTCTAGTGATCAACTTGCTTAAGATGTACTTTTATGATGTGAATTCTATTCCGGATATTTTGTTGTTGTTTACTTCAGTATCGAGCATTTTGACTAAATTACGGGTTGCTTGAATGTTGTGAAGTGATCCTTGTATTTCCTGTATTTCGCTTCTAATTTCGTATGACTGAAATTTTCTGTTATTGAAATTTATGGTACAATTCCAAAATGTTAGCAGGAAGTTTTCGGATAACATTCGGTTGTTAGGTCTGCAATCGGAAGATAACGTCTCGTTTGTTGCGTTGTTTATTAGAATTTTATCTTCGGAGATAAATTTTATCATTATTCCTGTTTCTTATGTTACGTTAGAGTAGCTTTTCGTCCCCATAAAAATGTCTTTGCAAAAAAGTATTGTGGTTTAAATTTGTGAAGAAGTTTTTGTCACATTTGACGATGTGTTGAGCATGGTTCCTTATCATGGTGGCATTTATAATTAATGGTAGCACCATCATTACCGTTGAATTTTCTTCCTTTAATTTTGGGTATGTATAGGAGAGCTTTCTCATTTACTTCAGGTATGTACAGGAGAGTTTTCTCATTTACTGCCATTTCTGCCATCTATCTTTGTCCGGATTATATCATGTTGAATGTCTTCTAGAATGAAATTAACCGTATCTATGTTAATTATCTTTGTTAACATCTCTCTTTTCCGTTAAGACAGCTTAGTTAGCCATAGTGCTGTTACTTATCGCCCTGTTTTTGTATCTGTGATTTGTTCGTTTATGAATTGTTGGTTATTTGCATCTATCAGTTGATTCATCGTATTGTTGATTATGCGTAGATCGTGAGCATTCGGATTTCCCGCGAGCCATTTACATGCTGATCCCAATGTGTCCCATCATTTGTGTCTGCTAATATACTTGGGTTTTGACGAGGATTGTTGTATATTGAGAGTACAAATAAGTTTTGAGATTTTTTTTATAACTTCGAAGCTTTATAAGAGAAATTGGTACAATGTATTTTAGTCAAAGTGTTGCCCTTCAACAGCTACGACTCTCATTCCCCATCTTTCAGGCAGCATACGGATTCCGCGTCGAAAAACAGCCTCGTCTTTTGAGGCGATCCAATTTAAGGCTTCTAAGTAAGCAGTGAAATGCTGCTAGGCCAGGCCATGAGTCATCGACCGGAATAAGTAGTGGTAGTGGGAAGGGGCAATGTCTGGTGAGTATGGCAGGTGGGGTAGAACATCTAATAGTGGCCTACATCTCATACCAGGCTTATCCCACGATTTTGTGTTCGCGTTTTAGGTTGTCGTGTCCCCCTTCACGATTCGATGTAAATTGCACTTCCGATTTTGTCTTTGGAACAATTGTTTGCACGTGAGAAAACGGCGTTCGACGTCTCTGGGCTTGAGTTCATACGGAACCCAATTTTCTTGTTTTTGCACCATACCCATGGTCTTGAGACGGTTTGAATCGCTTGTTGAGTCACTCTCAAAGTTACAGCTCCTCTTGAGTTTGGCATGCATCTTGGTCCAATAACACCTCCAAATCAGCATCTTCAAACTTTACTGCTCTTCGAATCTTTCGGAAATAGATGTTAATGCATGATCCAGAATGCAAAAATAAAAATAAATTTTAAAATGCATTTTTGGATCCAAAATTGGTTTATCCGTGCTTTCATAATTGAAATTTCGAGTTTTTCCTCTTATTCTTTTCTCACCATTAGCAGGGAAAGCAGGTTCGACGTCCAATTCATTAGCTAGGTCACTTACAACACCATAAATATCTTCAAACTCGTTATCGCTTCTACATTTTGTCAATAAATGGGTTAAGTCTGTGGCGATGTTTACAAACTTGAACGTCAAATTTAATTGTCAAATATCCAAATTTCAATGAACTCTCTAAAAAGTGGAAGATACACAAGAAACCCGGTCTACCATCGTAGATCGTGAAAACAAACAATAATTTCTATTATTTTTTTCTTTGCCATTATTATAGAAAATCTAGGAATATTAAGTTGTTTTTTTTATTTAATGTAATAATTTTGCAATTAAATAAATTAAAAATAAATAAGTTAATTAAAAGAAGTGAGTTAGTAAAGTGTCCATAGCAATTAATTATATCACACGAATGTGAGTGACAACACACATCACATAAATAGTGGGAGATAAATAATTTACCTTAAAAATTCCGGATCGGCTTGCTGGATGTTTGACGGGATTTTCATCGAAACGATGTTATTTCCTGAAGTACGTGGCTGCTGGCTTGTGATCTTGAGTAGTATTCGAACAATCAACGTTGTGGTGAAATTAGCCGTGTCTGATGCAACTGATATTGCAATATTATTAGTTTGCTGATCGCTAGGTTTATTCGCTGATATGCTTAGAACCTTCAAACTAGTATATGGCGGTTAAATTTTCGGTTATGAGCGATGTATTTCCGCGTTTTTGTGAAAGGTCACTGAACATGTAGATATTGTGCGCTCACTACATAAACAATTGTAGCATAATTTGTTGCTAGTTGCGAAATTTTGACTGTGCACACAATCGTGTGTCCATTAGTTTGACGTGCACCCAATAAAATTTCGATGGTTTGGTAACATTAAGCGGTGAAACCGAACGGTTATTACGAGTTGGAAGTTTCACGGCTGGCTTTTATGGTGTTGAACCTATATATGAGTCAACCGTAGTTCGTTATGTAAGCGTTGAGCAGTCGCACTGAGGAAGTTATACTGTAGCAGCTTGTTGGGGTCTGTCCTATCCATAGGTTCTATGGATCTATCCTTCAGAATTTTTCGAGCGATTTCATAATTTAGGTCCAATAATTCTACGGCTGCTATATCACAAGCAGCAATTCTTAGTGCGTTCAGTAAGGGCTTAATCGTGGGAAGTTTGGCACCAACAGAGACTGGCAGCGGATCTAACGGTTTTATACCAGTGGACTGCGCCTTACGTCGCGTTTGATCAAACTCCACCAATTTTTCTTGCAATTAGGAAACAATTGCAACAACTCTGTATCCATTACCTAGTAAGGTGGTAACATCCGTTGGTACACAGAAACACTGAAATCTAACGTTTGCAATTTAATTTGGCTAATTCTAATTCAAAGACGAATGAATATTTTTCAAAACGTTTTGTTTCAATAGAAAGAGTATACATTGCCATTAAGTATGGAACACAATTTCTTTCAAATGACTTCCACGGCTGGCTTTACAGTACCCCATTCTATCAACCCAATTTATCAGAACATTTTCGATTGTATGCGCTCCTATCTCATCAATGGCGACTTCGATTAGATCTTTCAAGTCGTTGGTAGTCTCTGGATGATTAGTGGCTCCCCACAAAAACATGTTCAACGGAGTCACATCATAGCTGTGTGTTGGTTTATTAAATAACAATCCAGTTTCACGAACTCGCTTCACAAATTGATCCACAAATTGGTTTGTAGGCATTTGATTTCTACTGAATTTTCCACGTAAATTTCTTACAGTTTGGGTAGAACACTTTCAAAGTAAGTTTTCAATATTTCCGAATTTTGTTCAAGCGTAATGCACGAATGACGTAAGTGTTGCCATACTCAAAATAACTGGTAGTTGAAATTGCAAACGCTAGATGGGTTAGTTACCGTTCCGACTTGAGCTTAAGCTGTTTGGTATATATATATATATATATATATATATATATATATATATATATATATATATATATATATATATATATATATATATATACATATATATATATATATATATATATATATATATATATATATATATATATATATATATATATATCGCTAGTCGTGGTTGCTGTAAGTACCGCTACTTTTATTACGTGTGTCGCGAATAAATAAATTCCGTAATGCCACATAGCTGATAAATGGCCACAAATATCACTTCAAACTGGTGAACCTCTTGTAAATCGTACCGATATAATGCCATGACAAATTACTATATTATCCAACTTCTGGCACCAAATGTTGAACCACAAAATATTTTTCGTTTCAACATTTTGATACATCTATTGATTGATTCTAGAAACCAATGAAGTTGCCACTTCTGATTACATATTACTATCAGATATGTTCATTGCCATCCCAAAAATATAGTGACTGAATTTGTGCTAATCCAAAAATGGCAACGAACATACCTAATCGGAATATGCAATCAGAATTGCCAACTTCATTGGTTTCTAGGACACTTTTAGTCAGAAAATTGTTCATTCAACGGTCGTTGTTGTTCAATGGAATTGGGCCAATTCTAGATTAGCACAAATTCAGCCACTATAGTTTTGGGATGGGAATGAACATACCTGACAGGAATATACTATCTGAATTGCTTATGACTTGAATTTTAGAACATTTTATTTCTTTTGTTTAATTTGTTGTTCAACACAAATAGTATTGAACGATATATCTCTGTTTTTTTTAATCTAGTATCTTTCAGGGGTTGGTTTGATTTTCCTCGATTTATGAATGAAAATTTATGAAAATTATATTTCTATGATAAGCACAAATTTCACTAGTTTAGCGGCCTTTAGAAAGTTTTAAAATTAGGCTTAAATTATTTCTGGTCTTTTCTAGAAATCTGGTTTTATTTATTTCGTCTTTCAGGCGAAATTTGAAATTTTCTTTTCCCGTTTTTTCGGCTCCTGGACTAGCACTAATTTTTTCTCGAGAGCACTAATTAGCACAAATTGTGCTTAACTGGTATACAAAGTTTCATTTTGAAATTCGAAAGTTTCCCTGCTGCAGTTACCCACGTGAAACGATGAACTTCAAAACCTAATCATTGACAAACTAAACATTTCATTTCGATTATCATGCATTCATACCTTAATTACAACTTTAAATTCGTCCTAACGAAAGAGTTTGGCCAATTGATAATATTTTATGATCAAAAAATGATTTTTAGCAAACGACGTTTTTGACAAGTTGACGGAGCCTCGAATATATCGGAGACAAACTATTTGTTTCGAGTGTACGTATAAGTATTTCATTATCAACATTTGGGCGTACATACGAAAAGCAAAAAAAACGTAATTAAATAAATTTTATCTAAAGGCTCTAAATCTACAACTGCCATTAGCTTCAACTTTTGTTGGTACAAATTCTATTGGTGACCATATATAAATGCGTAAACCGTTTCAGAAAAAAACAACTTTTCGAGTTATTCGCGCTCAAAATCTTAATGTGCTTTACACAATTTGGTGCGTCAAGTTATAGAACAAAACTTACGTTAGATGAACCGAGTTACATTTTGTGTAGTGCTTCATAGCTTACACGTAGTTTATGAATTAGACCATTGATTTAAATAAAGAGGAATTTTTAAAAACTGAAATGAATTGAACTTTTGGAGTTAGGGTTCAAATAATGGTTTTATGTGGCCGATTCTGGCTGATGTTCAGTGTTCACATTGAATCTGAGTGTCTTTAAGTTAAGTAAATCAAACTTAAAGAATTTTACTGGAAACCTTCTAGGACCGATTATGGGAAATTCTTTAAAATGAGACTTACACTTCATTGTTTAAACGGATCTATAGGATTACTGCTGTGATAATCACGTCAGAAATTCCACATTAGATACACAAAATTGCACAATCAAATGCAACTTTCTACATGGAATTTCGGGCGTGATTGACACAAATAGGTTCATCACAAATTATTAGAATTATTAATTCCCGCGCACACGATACATGAGTACGATATCTTTGGAATTCCTGGTATTTCCGATCGAGCTTCTTGTTTTCTTTAAATCTATTTTAATTTTATTATCAAATCACTTGATAGGCTAAGTTTATATTTATGGCTTAAACTCTTAAAATCATTCTTCTTCCACTGATTTTCTTCTCGTATTTTGTTTCTGTTGGTTGGTTGATTGTACTTTGTTTGCAATGCTGTGTATCTCGTATACAAATCAAGATGTCTCAGCTCCATTGATTTATATACTTGCGTCTTAGAGATTATTATTTTAAACATCTGCCCTTAATATGGGGCGCGCGTGAACTAAGAATTGTACAAAATTTCAAATCCTATTTTTGGAAATGTTTTAATGAAATCATCATCTGATCTGAAATCGCAGCAATTGGTGCGGTGCGTCATCATATTATCAATGGAGGTACGCTTATATGCATAAACTCCAGCCTTTTTCTTATATAACGATGTTTGAGACATACACACACACACACGTTGACTTTATCCAGTATTCAAATTGCGTATATGATGAAAAATTAAATTGTCCGATTTCCATAAAAGGGAGCGACGCGCAAAATTCGCCGAAATTTTATATAAATTGAAACAAATTAAATTGACGTCTTACTTTGTACGAAATGTGCGCACACCGAACTTCCTTAAATGAACTTGCGTTTGGTAAATTATTTTTTGTTCTCTTAGCTCTGTTTTTGATTCATATATGTGCAGCATGGATTGCATACTAATGAGTTGGGTTTATAGCCTGCAACCAAAACCCAAATTGATTTAATTTTGCAGTGTACAGTCGGTCGATGACAACAGAGATTGCTCGTCGCATTTTTCCAACAAGCATCTATATACCGCTAGTGGATTATAATATGGATAGACGACACGTGTGCCCTAAATGCAATTTTCCAAACCGCATATAAAAATAACATTTATCTCAATGAATTTTCCATTTATGTTTTGTTTTTCAAAAATAAAAATCTGATTTTTTAATAGAGAAAAATATTTTTCCGATTTTCCACATTTCAACAACAGAACATCGGCATGAAGTGCATATTGTATAAAATTTTCACCTGACTTTTTACGTTCCATATAAGGACGCACGAGGGAGTACATAAATCGTATAAAACTGCCTCATCTCGTTTCATCGCACACCATATCCACCCCCAAAATAATGTCATGGAAAATTTTCTTTTCTCAATTTTATGCTAACAACAAAAAAACGTAAATTTTTAAATTAAATTTCCATTTCCCACAATTGTGAATCTCGAATGAAATACGATGCACATGTGCTAGAACGATCCGATCGATTCTGCATCTCTATAATGCTATAGTTTTTGGTATTTTATATTGGGGCGCGTGCGATTTATGTACCAAAAGGAAAAATCTGGAGTGGGAAATGCAATCTCATCCTTGAATTTTCATGTATTTTCATTTTGGTTAGAAATCGATTTTATTGATATCAAATCACCCTGGTTGCTGCAATCTCTGTCTGTCTGTGTACTCGTGTTGTATTTTGGTATATTAAGATACAGTGGTATAGATTGCGGAATGTTGGCTTGTGTGAAGGCCACATATATTTGTTTGTTCTCGATACACGCGCCCGTTTATATGCAGCGTAGGTGTGCTGTGCTGGCATATAAAGAACTTAACTTGTTTGCGAGATATACGGGATGTATATTTATTGATTTTTTCTATATTATTACCTCGGTGATCTTGTTTTTTTATGATTCTACATACGAACTAACCTTATGTTCTTCATTATTCGGATTTACAGTTTTGCATTTTGTAAGGGACTGCAAACCTTAATCCCCTTAATACACACTAAAATGCAATCCAATCGGTTGGTTATTTCCCAATAACACATCCTAAACTTATATTGGAATACCGCACTTTTATTATTAAACCTATTTGTACTTCAAACTGTCTAGAATCGGCCTCGTTTCATTCAAATTGATCGAGGAGCTGAAAAAATCACAAAATTCTCAAAACAAGAAAGAAACTGATTACAGTAACAACAAACATTGGATAAACCAATGAAATAGAACCTGAGTCATTTCCCAAATTCTTCGCTAAAACATTCAATTTTTATCATTCGCGATATAGCCGAAGTTCGAAAAGTGGTTACCAAAAGGTTTTATGTGTGTGTGGTGCCATCTAGACTAAAAGTTTGTGTCCTCTCTACAGCCCAGATGGACTGACTGATTGGGGTGGAATCTCATACTTAAGCTTTTTCAATCAATTGGGAGATCTCAGTGATTTTTGGCCGGAATCGGTGCACCGGAAGTAACACCTTCAATAGGAGCTTTTTCGTTTTATGCAAATATTTTGAAACGTATAGAGTCGTAGCGTTTACGAAAATGCTTAAAATCAAAACAATTTTAAATTTTAAAAAAAATTGGTCCTTATAACTTTTTAAATTTTACCGGAAATGACAAGTTTTGATAAAATAAACTTTATGTCAAAAAAATTCGGTATATAGTCCAGGCGAATTCACTAATTGGGATGAAACTTGATACTTAACGTTTTTCCATAAATTGGGAGACCCTTACGAGATGTGATAGAAATGTGTGTATTGGAGATATGCAGGGATTGAAAATTTAAAGATTAAATGTTGACACAGTTTTTAACAGATCTTCGATAAGTTTGATTTTCACTTTAGAAATTAAAAAGAAAAGGATTTAAATTGTGAATTTCCTGTTGTATCCTGTATACTGTACAGTTATCCTGATTGGTATTGACTTCTTTCCACAGATGCTCTTCCAGTGTCCGATCAAACCTCTACCATTCCGTCTGCTTGTGGGTGTAATGGTGTGGTATGAGTTTTGTTTATGTTGAGAATTTTTCACAGTTCTTGAAATAAAGGCGACTTTAAATTTCTACCTTGATCCGAGTGTAGTTCTTGCGGTAATCCGAATCCAGCCACTGTGCTACTGTGCCTCTTGATTTGCAATCGGATAGGCGTCCACCCACATGCTGAAGTAGTCAATACACAGTAGTATGTAACAATTAAACCATCTTTTATTTCTGGAAACGGACCGGCGATGTCCATTGCTATTCGTTCGAATGGCGCTCCAACATTATATCGCTGCATTTTTCCTTTGACCCGAGTTTGCGGTCCTTACTCGCAGCACACACTTCACATTGTTTGATGTGTCATCTGGTCTTCTTTCAAATGATGTGTAGTCCAACCACGTTCCGATTCAATTTGGATTCGTGCAATAACCATGGAACGGTTCTTTTATTCTTGCCTTAAACATTGCTCACACTGATGTGCACAGGGCCTTCTTGATATTCCATCTGCATTATTGTGCAACATATCTCGTCGGTGTTCAGTCTTGAAAGTCTAGCCTTGTAGTCGTTCGATCCATCTAGCGACTCTTGGTTTCCTTAAACTGCATCAACCATTTCAGTGCCGCATGATCCGTTCGAAGAACAAACTTCTGCCCATACACATATTTGTTGAAATGTTTAACACTGTCCACCACAGCGATCAGTTCTATGTATGTTACACAATAATTTTTCCCTGCTTTAGAAAGGGATCGGCTATATTACGCGACCAACTCGCTCCTTGTTCTCTTGTTTCTGCGACAATACGACATCTATCCCCGAGTTGCTATCATCTGCATCCAAATGAATATCCCACCGGCTTGCAAATACGCCAAAGTAGGAGCGCTGCATAATTTCATCTTTAATTCATATTTATGTTCTGTGTTCCACTGAAATGGTTGACTTTTTTCGGCGATGGAGACTTTGTGCAACATCTGCGAAGTCTGGCACAAATCGTCGGTAGTATGAGTATAATCCTTGGAAACTTCTTAGTTGGCTAATATCCTTCGATACTAACTTCCTAGGACCCGTTCGCACGCCATTGCTCGAAACAATATTAACAGTTTGCATTCCGTTGCATTTAATTTGAATCCTGCCGACCGGATCGCTTGTAGTACTCGTTTTAGATTGTTGACGTGTTCATCAAATGTGCGGCCTAGTACAATGATATCATCCAAATAAATCAGACATGTTATCCAATTTGAGCCTCTTAGAACTTGCTCCATTAATCTCTCAAATGATCTGCATTGCATAATCCAAACGGCATTGCCATAAAATTGATAAATACCGTCCCCTGCTGAAAACGTAATTTTCTCTCTATTATCAGGATGGATTTCTACTTGCCAATATCTGCTTTTCAGATCCAAGGTACTGAAAATCTTTTGCTCTAAATGAGCTGCTAGACTCCTCTATTACTCCATCACGTTCCATGTTTTTAGTTAACTCGGCAGTCTCCTGCTGCATCGCGAGCGGTACTCGTCTTGGTGCTTGCCTAATTGGATAGCGTTTTCTGTGTTGAAAACAAATACATCGGCTAATGCATTCAGTACTTCCACTGCGACATCTAACTGTTCCGCTAGCAGATGGCTGCACAGTGAGCGAATGATCTTCTGGTGCCTATGATTTGGTGATCGATTCCCTCAGCTATACCACCCCTTTCTTGATTACATTTGTTGATGAAATCTCGTTCAAAACACGTATTGGTACTTTCTGTTGGAATTTCACTAAGGTTCTCGCACACACCAACCCATTATTTTTGACATTCGCAGGCTTGTCTTTATCGGAAGCGGTACCTCCACATCGCGCCATTTTAGCACCTGGTTCCTCAAATCAACGAACATCTAGTATTTCTTCATAGCATACCTCCAGTAGCATCTATCTGTTTTGGATCTACCATATCAGGACGCACCACCAATTTTGAAGCTCCGGTATCCAGTGTAAAGGTGCATTCACGCTGTGCCAATACGCCAATAACAGCGACACTTCTATAGTCCGACCCTAGTTGTGTAATTGTAACGGTGTTCTTTGGCATATCACCCTTCCACCAGCTTACGCCCCTCAAAACTGGGGTAGCTTAATTCTGCCTCTGTCAGCTTCCCTAGAGCGGTATGTTAGTTCCTTACAATCCCTCATGGAACGCCCGGATTTTTGGCATCGGAAACATCGAAAGGGGGAACGCGATTGCTTTCTTCCGTTACCCCAAAAACCTGGTCGTAGTTTTCTCATCTCCTCTTTAATAAGAGCCTTTATTTGCATGATACCTTCCGCCTCCAGTTTGAACAGTTTTACTGTGTTTGTGGCTAACAGGTTGCTGGTTGCTCTAGCTGCATCATATTCTAAAGCCAGTCCTTGACAGCACTGGTAAACGCGTCCACTGTTAGTCCGTTCGACACATCTGCGAGTGCATTGCCATAAGCTTGACGCGTTACTTCTCTCTCTAGGCCCTTGCAGGCTTTCTCCACGTAGCCGTTTGCTTTGGAGTTACATCTTGCATAATTCTCTGACGTGTGACAGCCCATATCTTAGCTCCAACTCAGTCGTGCTCATGACCCGCTCATAGCTCCTTTCCCACGAAGAGCCAAAATGAGTGCGCTGTGCTGTTCTCCTGCGCCCCAACAATTATGTTGCACTGTTATATACTTTAAAATTCTCAAATGGGATCTCGCCATCGGATGTCGGAGGTTTCAAAATTCCTCCTGAACTTCCAGCTATTGCTTGTGTCGGGAACATTTTATCTAGCTAGCCTTCTCCAGTAGTTTGCGAGGTATGTATAAGGGGTAAGCGGTAAATCCGCAAGCTGACCACCTCGCTAAGGTCTTAGTTCTGCAAATTGGCACTTTGTTTTTTGCGTAGCTCAGCAAATTGTTCAATGTGCTGGTCTAATTTGGCGCCTTACTTTGTGCGGAGTTGATCGAATTTAACATCCATTCCCTTTAATTGAAGCAAAAGAGCCTGCATCATGTCTCCCATGTCAAGGACAGTTTTCTGTTGCTCGGGAGTAGGTGTCTGTACTGATATGGTTGCTCATTTTTGCTCCATTCTGCTTCTCGTTTGGGGTAATTGGCAGAATCTCTGATCGTTGGTCCTGGCGTCGGTGATGATTGCTCTTCGCCCTCTTGGTTTGCCATCCTCCTCCATGGCACTCTGAAGTTTCGAAAACAGATCGCTCTTATTGCCTTCAGTTGAAAGCCTGATGCTTTCTACAACTTTTCCCTCAACTGCTGTGATGTATAGGTGAGGTTTTTAACCATTGTTTAATCGACACGATTTTGCAAATAAAAATACTCAGCGATTTAAAGTTACAAACTTTATTCTACAACACCTTTAATTTCTTCACTGTTCACTAATTTACTTTTACTGTTCACTACTTTTTCACACTGTTTACATTTCAACATGCACTGTACGCTGGTTAAATTAGAACTGTGCCTGCGTCCCAAATTGCTCGCGCTTATATACTTATCTATTGCGAATATATACGTCATCAGTTCTTCTGTTTTGATGCTCTCGTTATCTGCATATTTCCCTTCACTTGGAATGCCAATTTAAAATTCAATTCCGAATCAGTATTGGGAGGAATGCTTGATCCGACAACATCGCTGATGTGAAGAATAATAATCGCTTAATACAATTATAGTCTTCAACTGGGTTCGAGAACTCTCGAGCTTTGGGTTGATAACATTGGTGGTGAATAACTTTACCACTCGACCACCGGGTGATATGCTTGTGTACAGTAGAATTGGATGGAACACCCGACTTGGCTTTGAATTATTCGCAACGGTTCGGTTTTACTCATATTCACAGTTGGTGCAAACAGGTAGATGTAATTTAACGTATTGCTCAGCAAAATCGTTTAACTTCTGGAATGAGTGCTTCATCGCACTATTAAAGAAAACCAGAAGGCGTATTGGTGATAAGATGCATCCGTATTTTACTTCTCTGTTGATCGGAAATCGGCGCGTTTCTTGTATATGCACCTATAGCACTATTTCTGGTATTTCTTAAAACACTCGAATCAGGGCTGTAACTGTTCCGAGTGCTTCGGAATTTTACGCCACCTTGCAAACGACTAATGTTGTGATTTTTTAATCGACAAAATTGTAGAAAATGCGATGATCTACATTCAGAAGATTTTTCACTGATAATTCTGAGAGTTTTTATTTAACCAACTTATGATGATGTGCTAAATCCGGCCTGTTTTGTTCGTTCTGAAAATTCAGAAATTGAATTTTAAGAGGACTGTTCTGCTGGAAAATTTCCTTAGTCCGGTGGCATTTTATTTTATAATTTTACAATTAGAGCAGTATAAATGTTTTGGATCGGAACAATTTTTTCTCTCTCAGAACAGTAGGAAGTTTTCTTCCACATGAGTGTGAGCTGGTAAATCTCTATAATTATTCTATGCGGGCGGTTATAGGGCGATGTTATTGAGAATTGAACTGAAGTATTGTATTATCCCTATATGACCAATCAATTTCAATTAGAAACACTTGCCTTGCGCTCCCCCCTAATTAATTTCCCAGGCATAAGAAAATATACATACAATTCAAAATCAATAAAAAATAAAATAAATTAACAACCCCACACATAATAAAAGCCAGTATCAGCAGCATTTCCCACAGACAATTCAATTTTAACGATCTCATTATGCAATTGAAATTGCGGATTTGATGGAGATACTTAATCACATATATTCATGTGTATGTACACACACACCGTGTGTAATGATTAGCTTAACGCGATTTTAACAGCACCAACAGTAACAAGAACAACAACAATCACTTAAACGCATTGGGCACCAATTTATTCGAGATGATTTAATAAAAGAACATAATTGCAGGGCTAATTACTACCTGCAAAAAGTGTAAAAGTTTATCGCAATCGACGTAACGTATAATTAACTGAATTGTTCGGTACGCCGCTTAAACCGTATATCTATATACAGGCAGATCCGTAAACACATTTTATATATCCAATTGCAGCTCATTATATTTTCTCGCCTTGGTCACATTGTTCACGGTATTACATTTAATTAGTGTGGAGCAATCATAATTTTATTACGTAGACATATTTTTCCGTTTTTTTTTTAATTGTGGATTTAGCTGGACGCACAGTCCAATCCAATGCAATGGCATGTTGCACTTTTTTAACGATGCAGTAAATACGTGATCGTCATAATAATAATGAGATGGGTTTCGATGATCATCATGTTGATCGCAGCATAATTTCATTTCCCTTTTTTTTATTGCACATTTTATAGTTTAATGAGAGGCGGATACATATTTCTCGCATTTTTATATTTCCTTTCTAGGTGGTTTGGCAATATGTATACTCGTGCGCTGCTTTGTATCGCGTAGCTGTAGTTGATACAAGAAAATTCATCAACCGTGAAAATTGGGGTCTTCTTGTAATTTTCATTTGCTGTAAAAGAAAATTTATTATGCATATTAACAAATATGGCTGGTCTGGTTGGTTAGAGACGAAAATGGCGAATAGTTCTAAATTATAAAGAATAGTGCCTTATAGGTAAGATTGATCGCATACAATAGGATTGGTTAAGGAAAGCTCATATTACCGCCTTTTGGACACTTTTGGAACCCAAGCCAATTTGAGGCGCAAATGAAATAAAGTTTTATGTGAGTCTTTACGACACATCAAACGGCTGAACACGTCCGAATCAAGCAACCAGTTCAACAGATTTCAATGCTAGAATACCGAACTGTTCATAGTGATCGGAGTGAAGCTTATGCCAAAATAACAAAATATACACTGTGACCTATAAGTACTTAGAATTAAAAACCACTCAAATTGAACTTTCATAATAATATTTGAAAATTTTTAATAAACCCAAATATTTCTGCACAATAAGTAGAAAATATTTAATTTTTGTGAAAAGTTTTGAGTGAATTTTATAATAACACATTTTTACAACAAAACACACTATCAATCACACAAAGATGATCGAAGTGGTTCTGAACTAGTATTTGATGTAAGACACAAGTTTTAGTTAGCCACATGTTCGGAAATCTCTGAGATATTTGTTATTCGACGGGGAACATCATTGAGTGTAATTCGAAAATTCTTAAACATTTGGAATTATTTAGCTCGGTCCCTACGGATCCCACAGAGATGATGGAAGTGGTTATGAAATAGTATTGGATGTAAGAAACCAATCTTATTTAGCCACATGCTCGGAAGTATCTGAGATTTTTGTTAATCGACAGAGGACATCATTGAGTGTAATATGAAAATTCTTAGGCATTTGGAGTTATTTAACTCAGTCCCTAGGGATCGTATAGAGACGATCGAAGTGGTTCTGAACTAGTAATTGATGTAAGAAACCAATCTTATTTAGCCACTTGCTCGGCAATCTCTGAGATTTTTGTTATTCGAAAAAGTTCATCAATAAGTGCAATATAAAACTTTTAAAACATTTGAAATTGTTTATCTCGGTCTCTACGGTTCACACAGAGATGATCGAAGTAGTTCAGAACCACTAGTATTTGGTGTAAGAAACACATTCATATTTAGCCACATGCTCAAAAACCTCTGAGATGTTTGTTATTCGACAGAGAACATCAACGAGTGCAATATGAAACTTTTAAAACATTTAAAGTACTTTATCTCGGCCCCTACGGATCGGACAGAGATGATCGAAGTCAAAAAGGACGACAAAAATTTCAGAGATTTTCGGTCATGTAGATAAATAAGATGAGTTTCTTACATCAAATACTACTTCAGAACCACTTCGATCATCTCTGTGCGATTCATAGTGTGTTTTGTTGTAAAAATGTTTTATTAAAAAATTCACTCAAAACTTTTCACAAAAATTAAATATTTTCTACTTATTGTGCAGAAATATTTGGGTTTATTAAAAATTTTCAAATATTATTATGAAAGTTCAATTTGAGTGGTTTTTAATTCTAAGTACTTATAGGTCACAGTGTATATTTTGTTATAATAACATAAACTTCACTCCGATTTCATAGTGGGAAAGAACTCTTCTCAATAAGGATTATGAAACCTTAATTTGCAATATCATTTAACAGACAGAGATACACACTTCTCATCTATTAACGAGTTAATTAACAATTGCGGTACATGCGCGGATGCTTTAAGAAATTAAATGGCAAGCCTGATAACTTTTACCAATGACCACTATTCTATTTTTCCCTTTATCTCCAACTTTGAGGTCTATAAATATGTTGGGTGCTATTGCTTTCATTTCCACCCATGGCTTGTCGAGTTGTTTCGTCTTTCTGTGAGTTCCTCAGCATTTGATCAATTCATCTCCACTTGCGCTTCCTTTTTTCAGCCCTAATAAATACTTGATTCGCTTGTCTAAGAAGCACAACATTTGATATTTTGTTGGGTCAGACGCACCTACAAACACGTTTAACTTATTGCTTACCAAAATTACTTGCATTGGATTACCTGAAATACATAAAAATTCATGTCTCATTAATTCAACATTGAGATGGATACTGGTATTTAAATTGTGTCAAAGGTGTACATCGAATTGGAGATCAAGCTGACACCTATTAGAATTAACATTGTACTAAATAATTTCCCAATTTGCTTTATTCGCCTTTTAACGCAAAGTGAATGACATCTGACGGAATATTTTAGAACTAGAGCGAAAGGTGATCAATTTCTCAAAACACTATTTTTAATGTACTATAAACTTCATAATTCGACTGAATATTAAACAAATATCACCTTTCGCTCGCATATGAAGTAGCGCTAACTAGGCGGCCATCATAAGGCCAATAAACAAATATCTTATTTTCCTTTTTTATAGTACTATCGTATTCATATATATTTGTGCAGTATACATTTTTAATGCAACGCCACACAAGCTTCTTTAAAATTGATATAAACAAAATCAGTATGACGTATTTCCTCCTTTTGATTTCAGAACTTCTCGAGGCGTCTGGGCATAGAGTCGATTAATTTTTTAAAAAATCTATTGGCACGGTGCTCCACGCATTTATTATGGCGTTCCAAGTGGCTTCTTCAGTCTTTCCAACAACACAAGGAATTTGTCTTTTTTTGTGGGGCTCTGAGGCGGCCATTCTAATAAAGGTTGGTCCAAATCTTTTAATATTGTTAGTAACATTTTGCCTTTATGGATAGGAGTATTATCCTGTTGCAGCATAAAATGTTCTCCATTTAATTGAAACAGCAAATAACGGCTTTGAACAAGTTTCCCTTTTAACAAAGTAATCGGACCAACACCGTTATACGATATGCATCCCCATATCATTAAGTGGCAAAATGACCACCAGAATGGCGCGTTGGTGCGACGACTGTACGTTTAAACTTCTCTGAAGGTTTCGAATAACAGAAATGCCTTCCCCATGTTTCATCAAGAGAGAAAATTGATTCGTCCGTCCATTAAATATTCCTCTAAAAACTCCAACGGCTTGTTAATATGCTCCCTTGCAAAATTTAATCGGTTATCGGTTTAACGTTTTTTTAATTGTTTAGATTTTCCTCCCTCAATCTCCTGTGTACTGTTGGTTGGCTAATGGGTCTATTTTTCGAAAAGTTTATAAACTTTTGTATGCTGTTTTGCGTCGTTGATGGATTGATTTTCACAGCTATTACATTTTGTCGGTCTTCTGTGGCAGATGTTGCTCGAATTCGGTCTCTTCTAATGGCATTTTTTACCGTTCAAAATACAAAATGGTATTTCTATGGAAACCATACTTTTTCGATAATTCCGTGGTCGAAATTTCATTTTCATAATCAGCTACAATTGCTGCTCTGACTTCAACACTAAATTCAAATTTTTTAGGCATTTTTCCTGAAGAATTAACTAACAAATTTTTTTCATAACTAACTAATTATACACTAAGTCAATTTCCGAAAAAACAAAAATTCAAATAACTGATTTAAAAATCATAGTGAACCAGGTTTTTTAATATGCACAAATAATTATGAATACAATTTATATTTTTCCTAAAATTAAAATTAAACATTTTTTTATGGAATTATAAAGCAAAATAATTAAGCTGCCTAAATAAAAATAAACAGTTTCAAAAAGATTTTTGTTTATATCAATTTTAAAGAAGTTTGTGTGGCGTTGCATTAAAAATGTATAGTGCACAAATATATATGAATACGATAGTACATTGTCATTCCATTTTGACAATTCATTCACATAAGATATCTCCTATCCCGTTCATTTTTGTATTGTAATTAAAGAAAACTCCATTAGGATTTAATTTCAACCATTTTATTTTTGTGAACTGTGTGTAAACCAAGTGATTTAAGCCCATAGTTTTATGGTACTGGTTTTATGGTAGCTGGATGCGATTCCAAATGGTAAGAAATATTGGAAACAATTATTAGTGGAAACAATTATTTACGGGGAAACACACGTGGTCATCCAATTTCAACCATCATTTTGTGACTCATCAAGAGATTTATAAGGTCAGATAACCAGTTTTTTTATAATTTAATTTTAACATCCAAAGTGAATCAGATTAAATTAATTATCGCCATTTATAAATATTTCGCCTTTTCCAATTCGGTGAATTGCAAGCCGCTGCGTTAGTTATTGTACATTTATTTACGTAAATTAAGTGACTTAGGAACCTCACCTCGCCTTTATGAATAATTTCGATGAATTGTATCTTTGATGAATTCGTATCTTCTTGTAGCAAAATTCGTGTTCGCACATTTTATTTCGGGTCTTAAAGGGATTTCGATATCGATATTAAGTAGATTTTGATGTGGATTATTGTCAAGGTGCTTATTATTTTTATTTTCAACCAATTGCTATAATAATTCGAACATTCCGGGAACTTATAGTGGCCTAGTGGTTGGCCCGAAGTACCAAATTATGTAAAAGCGCGAATATTATTGGGAAAAATTAGATGATTAAGGGATCGTCTGATATCGTGATGACGTGATTTTTGATGATGTAAAATTCCACTAGAAACACGATGACGACAAACCAATAAAAAAAAAATTAGTTGATTATGGGTCAATATACCACTTCGCCAGGAGTAAATTTTTTTAAAATTTTTTAATATGACCGATTTGAGTTCAGCTTGAAAAGCTGAATCTAAAACTATAACACACTATGTCGCTAAACATTGTAGCACCTCATGACAATAATCCGCTACAAAATCTACTTAATATCGATATCGAAGTCTCTTTAAGACCCCAAAAATGTGCGAACACGAATTGTGGTAAGACGCAATTAATCGAAATTATTCTTAATAGGCGGATGTTAATAATCGGAGGAATGACAGATGTAAACTAACTGGGGAGTTAATGACAGAGAGAGTAATGACTGGGATGTAATGGGCCGGGGTAATTGACTGGGGGTAATTGGTCGGGGGGTAATAGTGGGGGTATTGTTCAAGGAGGTAATATCCAGGGGCAATGTCGTCTTACAAAATCAAACGGGCGTAACCAAGGTCAATTCATAAAATATACCACTTATATTAGCAAGAAGGGTCAAACCGCGACTTCCTATGAATTATCAATCCGTTTAGCCAAATTCCAAGGGATCTACAAACAGTTCATATCTGTAGAAGATCGAACCTTTCAGCTAGATGAAAATTGTATATCAGAGAAAAAAATCCAAACTCTTATTTGAGGGAACTAGTTGAATTGTGCGGCACTCAATCCGAGCAATCATGCTGATATTCCCCTTAACATTACTCAAGGTAATTTCCGGTCGGATTTTAAATTACCTAGATTGAATTTTCCAACCTTTGGCGAAAATATCGTCCTTGGTGAGCAAGCAACACAACGTGATTCATGCATAAAATTTGTGGTAGCTGATAAACCAGTCAACGAAACAAGGCAAGTAAATATGCATATATGAAACAGCTGAACAAGATTACCCCGCCATTGAAGAGTTTCTAGAATTCTTGATGAAATGTATAAACTTGCTACTGGATATTGCCCCAAAGCGTTGCCCATAATTCCCTAGACGACATAGTATGCTCTTTATGCTCGTCTCATGTGTAAGCAATAAATCATTGCAAAATATGCGAACAGGAACACAACCACTTAAAGGTGTCGAAGCCTATTGAATTCCATTTATACACATAACTATTATCAGAAAATATGGTTAATCATTTGAAAATTCCACGACTGAAGTCGAACGTCACTATAACCACTCTCAATCAATCCCAAGCTAGAATTTCTAAAAGTAATTTATTATTAAAACTTACATCATCCGTCGATCGAAATTATCAAATGAACATTGAAATCTTTATTTTGCAGTCGATCTCTACCAATTTACCAGCCGAGCCTTTTCATAAAACGTCGCTTGAATTAGATGAAACTTTTAGTTTTGTGAATCCTGATGTTCCAGCAAAGGTTTAAATTCTACTGGCATCAATTAACAACTCGGGTCAAATCATATCAAATCACGAACCCATATGTTGTATTCTATACTGATTGCTTCAGATGTAACTGATAATATCTTGCATTTGATTTTTGGTTTTATTTTAGCCAATCCGTCGGCATTTATATGCCGTTGGGGAATGTGCCTAACAAGGTTTAAAAGCGGTGCAATGGGATAGTTGAAACCTCGCTGCTATATGTAGCGAATATATATACGGATAGTCTACAAATTGGTATCGACTTAAATTAAAATACCAAAGCTCTTTATAATCACCAACACGGTCGATATCGGGGATCACAGATAGCGGATGGTGAGTGGCCTATTCATTGATAAGTTAGCTTCGAATAAGTAAATTCTCTTCAACCGAGTTACTTATGGAAAAGAGTCTCAGGAGGCAGGTTGTTGGGTGTTAATGAGACCCTATATAAAAGACGAGCTGATGGCACCATAAAGCCTGCAAGTATATCCCATAGAGATGGCTGTGTAAATACTTGGCCAGAAATGTTTTATGTTGAAGAGTAAAATTTCCTGAACTATCAGTGTCTAATATATTGGTTTAAAACGAAACATTAACTGAGATGGATAGGAACGGAAGCCTTAAAGCAATAGCGACTCCGATTCAATTTGAAGAAACATTCGAGAGTGTTTAATGACAATTGGGCGACTTTCGAGGAAACAAATATCTTAAGAAGAAGAATGGAGAATCCAGAAAGCTATAATAAAGTTCGATCAAAAAGGAGAGATAAGAAGGCAAAACCAACAAGGAGACCGGAGACAGCACTGGTAGAAGATAATGTTGAAATCAGTGGTATAACAGCGATAAAAACCCCGGAATTATACTACGGGCAACCGGGCATAAGCTAAGACCCAAAATCACTGTCGAAATCAAAAGTCAACAGAGAGGAACTAATCGCACTCGTTGAGATTCCAGAATGGGAGGGCTTTATGGTAATATGATAATTATGGCTACTATAAGGTTCCTATTCGATGGATTACTGGAGGCTGAGAGAGCGAAGCCACCTTGACTCACAGACTAAAGTGTTTTTTTTTTTAAATATTACCCGACAGAATACCACAGGCTCTATGTAAGCAGTATGTAAATCCGAGCCACATGCAAGACGCCCGCGTATTAACAGAACCAAATTGTTTCCTTTGATTTGAAGGGAATCCGACACTGGAGGCTACCAAACTTATTGCAGGAATAAATCGCAGCAGTATACGTTTCGCATTGCACTTGCAACGGATAACCATAAAGACTGAACAGAGGTGTTTGGTTCGAAAGGAAGCTTTTCAACAGTCGGCTGGTGGATGACTTCTTCGGGCAATTTGTTACAGACCTTGAGATCAAACTGATAGTAATTAGCGAAAATTACGAAGAACACCATTGGACGGTACTCGGTCCCAAAAACCAATAGTATCTTAATAGAGAACGAAGGATTATTGAATTTGTATGCCTTGTAAGGCTGTCGAGTGTAGTATATCACGAACCCTACCATCAACTTCCAGGGCGGCTAAGTATTTGAGATAGCAGTGAGACGGAGATATTACGTGATAAATGTGGGGAATACAAATATCAAGAAGGCTGGCGCCTACCGGGTTCAAACCTGATAATTCTTCGCCGGATAATATAATATCAAAACAGAGGAAGTGGTGGGTGGCTCTTAGTAAACTTCACGGGCAGCGATCACTAACATATCACAGTCATCACAAGCATCAAGTACCGAACACATGGAATGTATTGTGGTCATTCGATTTCCGACAGATATGAAAAGTAAAACGCGATTTATTGAAAATGTATAATAGGTGATTGGAAAAGAGAGAAGGTTTCGTCTTAAATAGAAAGAACAAAGACTGGTATTGATCAGCAACGAGAAGGAAACCCTAGTTCTTGCCCAGCTTATTGAACTTTGTGTAAGCTCAACACAACTGGAAAATTGCTGGACACCCAGACTGGATAAATAAATTCAAAATCTCTCGAGTGAGCCATATGGATTTAGAAAATGCTACTTCGCTCTGGTAATGCAAAACGTCATAAAAATAGCCTGTGTAATGTGGCTTTAGAGTTCACGTTTAGAGCCCCAAAATGGTGGTCCGAGAAAATGCTGAAGGACACAAGTCTTTTCAAAGGAAATTAGATCAAGCGATACGTTTATGGATTAGTACTCGCAATTGAAATCATAGAGATTGTAATGATAACAAGAAAGCGCATCCGAACTAGATTGCCGATATGATATGATATAACTTGTACCATCCTGAGCTGGCAGGAAAGGTAGATGGACGGCAAGGAGAGACAAATTACTACCTGACATATTTCCTAACAGCTTCCTTTTAAAATGCTGTAAGTGGTCAACATTAAACCGAGATCTCGAAAATAGCATATGGAAATTCCACCTGGGCTTTCCACCATTGAAATAATCATTCAGAATGCATACTGTTGGGATGGAGTCAAAAAAGTCTATGCACATCGAAAGAAGAAAGATATAGAGTTCTGCCCTTATTACAGTGTTATAGGTTGGGGTTTCAGTGGATCCTTTACAACCTATTACAAAACATGAGATTTTTCCTAGAGAACTTTTAATCCTCAGTTCCAGGCTTTAAGGTTCTAAAGTGAATAGCAGTCATAAGATGAAGCCATAACCCCTATTGATGATAATTTTGACGGTGCAGACAGACATTAAGTGCATTTTAAAATTAACCAAGTCATTCAACCTGCACCAGTAATTAAGATAGCGATTGTATAAATCGATCGTAAGCAATTAAACCAATCCGAATTTTATTGTGGTGCTTACGTTTGATAGTTTGATAATCCCGGTAATTAAATTTCCCAAAAATAATAAAAAATTTGTCGATTGATTCAAAAAATATTTTTACGAGCAAAGCCAACACACAACAGAGGGAGAGACAGAGAGAGAGAGAGATAGAGACTCAATGACTAACTATAAAAACTTAATTACCTGTATCGATCAAAATGAGATCATTATCGCATAATCACCTAACGATATCGCATAAAGACGAATATAGTTTTGTTGTTGCTTTTTTGACAAGAACGTGAGGATATTGCTGTATGGTAACATAATTAATTGAGCAACTTTACAACGAACTTCTTCTTCGTTGTCTTGTTCGTTTTCAGGGCACCAAGCATATATGGATCAGTTTATTTTCATTTCTACATATATGACGTGTATAACATAATTCTTCGAGTTGTTGTTGTGCAACAGTTTTGATTTAACCATGACACGCAATGCTTTACAGTCTGCTTAATAATTTTAATCAGTTACAATCGCGTACAACAGAGAGTACTTTCGTATGTGCATACATGAGATGCTTACCCGTACTCATCGCTAATTAATTGCAATGATATAATTGAAAATGTATTATGATGACGCACTCGATCGTACCTCCATATAGATTTTGGACACAAAGGTGCATCTCTATTTGAAAAATACTGGAGCAAAGTGTTTCCGCCGCATTACATTGTATGTTGCTATAGGTTTCAGATCGGTGATCACATTTCTGAGTACCGCATATAGATTCTTAGTTGTAATAATTCTTGTCATTGTTATAACGCAGATTTGATTTATTGCCCTGAATCTGCTACAAAGCAAGCGTGTCATAAAACGCGGTAACCAATCAAAAGCCATTTGGCTAGACTAGATAGGTATCCTCGTTTTTCAATTAGAATTTTATTGTTATGGAGGTGTGAACTTACAAATTTTAATTGGTTTCAGCAACATCGGCGGTTTGCTATGTGCAAAAATGATGAATAATTCAAATTATGTTCGTTGCAGGTAACATTCAATACAAAATAAAATGTTGCGAGCACATCGACATTTAATTATATTCAGGAACTAGTTAAATCCAGGCGCTACACTCAATAGGGTTTAAGAATTAAGAAAAAATCCATTTACGTAGTCCTCAGGTGAGAGGGCCCGCAATGACGCAACAAATTGCGCTTAATACTCCAAATTTGGTAAGGCCGATAGAAATGAGGTTCTAAATTTATTTTTGGAGAAAGATCTGAAATATGGCGCACTAGGACTAGACTAGAAAATTTTTAAAACGATGAAATTTGGTGTGGTCAAGGATTTCAAAGTGTTTTTGCTGGAATATGGCCAACTATGACAGATTCAAAATTTATACTAAATTAATCCTAAACCAACAAAAACCAAAATTAATCTGAGTGTAGTGATGAAAGCATACATTTAGGCGAAGGCGTAAGTAGCAGTAGGTTAGGTTAAGTTCGGTTAGAGTGGCTGCTATCGCACACTTAGGCCAATAGTGGCCCATTGTGATACCACAGAGTCCTATATTCGCTTTACTCCAGTTGAAACCATCCAGAGCTACTTATGTAGCGTAAAAAATCTCGCACTCCACAGTCCGCGAGTTCCAAAAGGCTGACCATACCGTACACACCTAATTACTTATACCTTCTGTCTGACACGATTGTGCCGGACACGAGCATAGGAAGTGATCTAAAGTCTATTCCTCAACTCTACAAAAGTAATTTGTTTGTGCACCCGGCTGGGTGTACATGTTCCCCAAAAAGGCAGTGTCCTGTCAGTATGGCCAAACCTGTTCTGTTACCCTGCACGTGAGAATGTTGGTCCATATTTCATTTGTCGAGGCGATTGCCATTTTACTGAGCGCCAATTCGATTACTACTATAGGTCTCCCCAGACCTGCCCTTTCCGGCTGCATCTGGAGAGTCGTACCGTACCTAGTTAGTTCGTCTGCCCTGCAGTTTCCCGAGGCGTCCGAGTGGCCGGGGACCCAGCATATCTGGATTCTGAAATACTCGCTCATCTAGAGATATCCCTCATGGATACCACGTTATGATTCAACTATGTCACGACTTCCCCGATCGCCACCATTTCAGCCAGATGCACGCTGCAGTAGTCAGGGAGACAAACATATATATTTACATTAGGCTTCTCACAGAAGACTCCGGCTCCTACCTTGCAGTCTAGCTCCGAGCTGTCCGTGAATAATTGCAATGCCTCGTTTTCCAGTATTGATCCGTTCCCCCAGGATTCCCTCGAAGAACAGATGATCCGAAAATCTTTATCGAAGCACAACGTTGGTTTAATATAATCTAGATTCGCCAGTTCTTCCCTTAGCGGTCGAACTATCGTCGAGTGCCCCGCCTGAAGACCCTTCCACTGAGAGACAGCCGAGAGTCTCGTAGCCACATTGGCTGCCATCTGCTTACCAAAAAATTCGATTGGAATAAGGTGGAACATAACCTCTAAAGCGCGTGTAGGTGTTGTCCTAAGCGCCCTGCTTATAATCATGCAGGCCGTTCTTTGCACCTTCTCCATCATACCTATATATGTTACTTTATCCAGAGCTGGCCACCACACGCCCATCCCGTATATTAGCACAGATCTTACTACTGCGGTATAGAGCCAATGTACCAGCTCTGCTTTCTAACCCCATCTCTTACCTATGATGTTCCTACACGAGTAAATGGCTACATTAGACTTATTCACTCGTCCCATAATGTTAGGCTTCCAGCTGAGCTTACTGTCCAAGATTATGCCCAAAAATCTCGCTCTGTCAGCAAAAGTCAGTCTAATGCCGTTCATGGTAGGAGGGCTAACTACCGAAATTTTGTATTTCTTAGTAAATAGTACCAGCTCCGTCTTGGAAGGGGCAACCCCTAATCCACATTTGCTAGCCCATTTCGTAACAACCCAGATATTTACCTGAGACAGCTATCGCTACATCATCTGCATATGCTACCATCCCTGTCCCTGGCATATGCTACCATCCCTGAGTTCCTCTAACCACCCACCTTCTAATGGTGGACTCCCCAGTTCCAAGGTAATAATCCTGCTTACCAGCATCTAGTTTATCAACCTACTTATAGGGTAGTCCACCTCCAAAAATTACAATCCTTCCATCATCGCCTCCGTTTTTACATTATTAAAGGCACCTCCAATGCCCAGAAATGCTACCATAAAAAACTCTTGCGTGTAAATTGACTTCTCAATCATGCGCACTAGATCGTGCAAAGCTGTGTCCACCGACTTTCCCTTACAGTACGCATGCTGCGACATTGTCCAATTTCTTGGCTCAATTTTTGTTCAAATAACTACTTCTACCAGCCTTTCCAAGGTTTTCAACAGAAAGGTTGATAGAGTTACAGGCCTCAGTTCTTTTGGACAAGCATGTGAGCTCTTTCCCGATTTCGGGGTAAAGCCTACTCTGACCTCCTTCCATTTCTTAGAAATATATACCAGTTTCAGACATCCGCCGAAGATAACCTTCAGTCAGGGGAGGATTACTGCCGAGTTCTTTTGGATCTCTGCTGGTATAACCCGATTCGGGCCTCCCGGTTTATAAGGCTTAAAACCGTTCAGCGCCCACAGGATTCGTTCCCTGTCCACGATGCCCTCCATATCTAATGAAGGTGTTCCTCGATGAGCTCCAGGCTCCATCGTATCATCAAAGCTTCCCGGAAAATGGGTCTCCATGAGAAGTTCCAGTTGGAAATTGCTAGGGTTGAATTTTTCATCTGTAGCATTTCCAGTAGCCTCTTTGGATCGCTAGGTTCCTCTAGAATTCACATCCGTACTCTGGATTTAGAAGGAACGTCTTCGCTAGTGAGAATCACTTATTTGGCCCCAGAAGAAAATACGTTAAGACTTCCTAACTTGGTTGGGTTTCGATGTCATCCTGCTGGTTCTCAGGAAGGTGGCGGTTTTAATGTTTCATACTTTACTCTAATTCTCGTGCGCTATCGTAATTCCATTTTTCAGAGTCCTTCTGCTTGAGCACTACACTGTATTGAAAGGGTTAATGGCAGTGAAGAGATATCTGCCCTTTGAACAACGGGCGACCAAACGAACCGCACTTTACAGGTTCCGTTATTGTTTTGGGTCATATTCGTATTTCATTATTCTATCGGTTTTCGGACCCTGCTCCCCTTTTGTTAGTTGGGTACTTGTGGCATAGCATTATTTCTGCTTGTGTTCCGTTTTATATACGCCTTAGAGACCAGGCCTAAAGAGCAAAGTTTCATTATTGGAATTTGCCAGATCTGTTAGAGAACCTTAGATTATTTCCTACTAATACGGAGGAAAATGGTGTCCTTATTTACTGAAATACGCGATACACATTTAAGACTACTTGATCTGAAAGGCGCCGGTTCTTTGGATAAACCATTTGAGACTGAGCTAGTTTTCATAATGGCCCAGCCTGACCGGTTATCAGTACGGTACAAATAATATGCCAATCCAGTAAGCTTGATGAGTTTATGTTATCCAGAGAGCACTGGTGTACAATACAATCATACGTAGCTACCTTAAGACCATACATAGTTAAAGCTTAATTCTTTGGGTTAGCGCAGGGCTCCACAGGCCAATTCTAACTAAGCTCGTAACTTAAGCATTGCATCACCAACTAAACATTATGTTCATGAAATGTGCAATACTTAACAACATATATTCGTATCAAAGATAACGTTAATGTTTCATGATTAAAAATGTGTTTATATGTCGTGATCCAGTTATGCAATCCCTCCCTCTTTCGACTAGATCTTCGATCAATCATTTAATTAAAAACCAACCAAAACACGAGAACGTATACTCGTATTTTTATACAAAGAATGAATAATGATGCGTCTTTCATACACTTGATCTTTCCACCACAATTTTTAACCAAATAATTAAAGTTTTCGTGTTTTGTTGTTGCTGCTGTGAGAATTTTAATAATTTAATTCAATTTGACGATCAACCGGAGGCCCGCGCTATTGCCCCGCGCGATCGTTCTTCCTTCAAACCAATTAAATAAGTAATTTTTTGCAAGTATTTTATAGCAACCATATTTTTTATGATTAATTACATTTTATTTATTTACCGACATATTTTGTTTTATTTATTGCGATCGCGATCGTAAAAAAATGTGTACATTGTGCAATGGTCACGATTACTTATGTACACAATAATAAAATATGTGATATGATTATTATTGCGATCATCATCGTGATTTGATGATGATCGCATATAGAAATCACTAGACGTACATAACTTTGAAGATCATGTAAATATGCTAAATTAAATCATACGTATTAAGCACAGATACATTAAAATATAAAGTCATTTCCTTTTTCGATTTGATCTCAGTTGATCTTTTAAATTACAATAAAAACGTAATATCGATCAACAATTTTTTTTTTAATGAGGTTCGCTTTTAAACGCTGTTACGTGCCATCTGGTAATATATTTTCATTTTTAAAATTATTATTTATGATACATAATATATTGGTGTTTAATAAAAAGATCTGATTAGATTACACGATCGCCTCTAAATGTTAATATTTAAAAAAACGTTTGTTTGCGATTATTTATTGTAATTTTTTCTCTCTCTCTCACTTTCTCTTTCTCTCTAGCTTTCACATCCCATGAAAGTATTTTATCGCCTGCACTATGGTCCTCCATTCGTCTCGATTCATCGCTCTCGCCCTCCAATTTCGCCATCCTAATATGCTTAGGTCTTGTTCGATGTCGAGCACTTTGTTAATCATCCGTTGTTATATGCTGTATAAGATAGCGGAAATTTCTCAGCGGAAACTAAGAGATTTCGCTATTCGCCGCAAGTGGCAGCACACTCACAAAAGAGAATTTATTTTGTTATATAATTACCAGCGGAAATTTTTTATTCATTTTGTATCTCTTTTTCACTAAATAAAACATCCCAGCGGAATAAAATATTAAAAGTGATCCTTAAAATTACAAACAGATTGATCTCCGAAGTAAAGGAATTCGGTAAATGAAATCTTGAAATTTAACAATATTCCGTCTTTCCGCCATTCTAAAAGAATGACGATGAAATTTGGATAAAAGTATTGATCAGGGGTCCAAAACTTAGGGCAAAATTCTAGGATCTCTTCATGCTGGACTAAACTAGGCCATTTCATAACCAATACTTTTGAAAATTTAAATTTTTTTATCAATTTATTATCAGTTTTTGGCCGATATCTCAAAAACTTCTACTAGTAACCAATACTTTCGATTGTTTTTCTAATAGCATAGGTCATACAGAGACTACGGGGAAAATTTGGAGAAATTGACCTCGTTCTTTGAAATATTCTTCCATGTTCCTGGAGCCTTATTTCGTGTTTGGCGGCGTGCTTTTTTATTTCATCTTTGATGTATTCCATCTGTAAGTCCCTGTGAAGGTCTTCATTTCTTGTGTACCACGGAGCATTTACGATGATACAGAGAATCTTATTTCGAAACGTCTGTATCATTTTGGCGTTTGTTTGCTTAGTACATCCCCAGAGTTGAATACCGTAGGTCCATATCGGCTTCAGTATTTGCCGATATAGCAGCAGCTTGTTGTGTATTGTAAGCTCAGAGCTTCTACCTATGAGCCAATACATTTTTCTGAACTTAATATTAAGTTCTTCTTTTTTCTTTTTGACATGCTCTCTCCACTTCAGCTTCGCATCGAGTGTTATGCCAAAATATTTAGCTTTGTTTGCAACTGGCACCGTTCGTGAGTTAATTTTTATAGGTAGATGGGAGGCCTTTTGATATGTAAAGTTAATATGCGTGGATTTCGTCTCATTAAGTTTGGTTCTTCCAATGGCCATGATTGTTGTGTCATGCGCAAAGATGGCAATGGTTCCTTCATCTGGAAGGAATATCCTGTTGTTGGAATATCCTTTGTATATAATTAATACAGGATTGGTCCTAAGACACTCCCCTGTGGGACACCGGCAGAGATTTTGTTTAGTTCGGAGTATTCATCCTCATATTTCACACGAAAATGTCTATTGGATACATAAAATCTTAGTATGGCATAGAATTTCCTCGGCAGATCTCTATGCAGCTTGAATTCCAGTCCGCTGTGCTAGACTTTATCGAATGTTTGGGCAACGTCCAGAAATCTGCTGGAGCATACTTTTTTACATTCTAACGTTCTTCCAATAATGTTGGTGATTCTATGCACCTGTTCAATTGTGGAGTGCTTTTCTCTGAATCCAAATTGATGTAGAGGAATTAATTGTTGGTCCACAATTAATGGTTTAAGTCTTTTTAGTAATAATTTTTCAAAGAGATTTGACATAATTGGCAACAATGAAATTGGCCTTTATGATTTTTTATCGTTAGGTGGTTTATCAGGTTTTGCTATCATGATTACTTCTGCTACTTTCCATTGCCATGGAACATATTTTAACCGAAAGCTTGCATTGATTATGTGTAATAGCTTACGAAATCCTTTACCTGGTAGAGCCTTCATTATTTGGCAAGTAATCAAGTGATATTCTGGGGCTTTTTAACATTCATGATGCTTTTTACTTCTTTTTTCAATTCTTTGAGAGTTCCTGGGCGAATATCAAACTCATCTAGCTTATGGATTGACATCATATTTTCATTGGCCGTTTGCCTTGGTAGTGGTTGGAAGGTATCTTCGAGATACTCCGCAAACAGATCAGCCTTCTCTTTAGGACCTCTTGCCCAGGTTCCATCCTCCTTTTTAAGTGGAGGCACTTGCATTTTGGGTCTTTTGAGTCCTTTCGTCTCCTTCCACAGAGAATAATCAGAATTTTTTTCATCGGTTAGGCTAACTAGATATCTGTTGATTGATGCATTTTTAACTTCTTTGAGAAGAGATTTGAGACTGTTACCTAAATTGTTAAGAATTGTTTTGTTCTCCAGTGTTCTAGTTATTTGCCAGGTTTTACGTGCTCGTCGTTTTTGTCTTACCAACTCTCTAACTTCCATTGGGTAAGATATGTTAAGCTTCTTCTTATTTTGTATAATGGGGGTACTTGCCATTTTGTATAATGGATCTTCCAACTGGTGGGGATTTTTTATCGGTACCTGAAGATTGACTTTTTCCTCCAATACTTCACGAAAGAGATCCCAGTTTGTTTTTCAATTTGTTAATCTAGGTGCACTCTCCCTTTGACCATTTCACTGACTGTCATGATAACCGGGGAATGATCCGATACTAGAGAATTACTGTCTTCAATGTGAATGTAGTTCTGTGACATACCTCTTTCTACATAAAAGTCTATTAGGTCAGGTATCTTCCTTCCGTAACTGGGCCAGTATGTTGGGGAATCACCAGAGTAAAATTCACATTTTGATGTCTGCCTTGCTTGAAGCAATACTTTGCTCTTTTGACGTCGTAAGTCTAGATCCCCAATAGGCGTTTTTCGCATTAAAGTCACCTCCAATAATAAAATTTCAAGTTATGCGGAGATGACAATATATTGCAGAGACAGTAAGCTGTCTGTGTTTAATTTGGATCCTTACCGTAATGACTTGCATTGTTTCTTGTTCGATATTTGATACTAAATGGTGTTTTATATTTTATTTTATTAGTAATGCCGAACCACCTCTTGCTCTTTCCGCTGGATGAATGGAGTGATATAAGTTATAACCCCGTATTTTAACAAACGAAGATTTAACTAGATGGCTTTCAGTTATTAAGAGAATGTCGATTTTTTCTGAATTTAAAAATATTTCTATTTCTGGAATATGTTGCACAACGAAAGTTGTGTTCTTACTTAACATTTCTTGTTGGATTGCGTTGAGGGAGTTGCATTTGCTTCAGTTGATCAAGTATCATGTAGTTCAGATTACTTTGGTAATCTAGCCGCTTTGTAATAGCTGCAATGCTGTTCATAATGTTTTCCATAATTTGGTTACTTTCAGAGCCCATATGTTTGGTTGAACCCAAACCTTTCACTATCTGTGCAAATGAACTTCGTTGCCCTGTGTTGCGTGGTTGTGGGTTTTGATCCATCTGATTTGATATTTGATTTCTTGTTTTATCTCTTAATTTTTGTAGTTGTTTAGCAACCTCATAGTCTCGATAATTTATTTATTTATTTAAAGAAATCTAATCTGTGATTTACATGTATGATTTCGAAATTTAATTTAAAACAAAAATATTAAAAAAAATAAAATAAAGCAAGTTAAAACACAGAAATATATAAATCAAATCTTGATTTAACAATTAAAAATATAAAAAATAATTCTTAAGTATATTTTTGAACTTGTCCTTTGATAAATTATAGTCAAATAGGTCGTCGACGATGTTGAACGATTTAGACGACCTATTAATGGGGTTATTTTCTCCATAGTTTGTGGAATGGTGTTCAAGTGCTAAAAATTCATGGTTTCGAAATGTTCTGCAAGGCACATGAATTGATATGTTTTCCAAAATGTATGCTGAATCAATGTGACCAAGCAAAACGGTACCAATGAAAGCCGCACCTAAGAGAAGTCGTCTATTTTCAAGCGTGCATATTTTGTAATCCGTGCATCTTGTTGAGTATGGAGGTAGCCGAGCCACATTTTCATGGAATGGTAAATTGTGGTCGTAATTCCAGTCACTTTTTTTAACAAGAAAATCAGAAACTTCTTTTGAATGCTTTCAATTCTTTTAATGTGTACAGCATAGTATGGATTCCAGACCGGTACAGCGTATTCCAGTTGAGATCGAACGTAAGCGAAATAGAGTGAACATAAGGTTTGAATATCTATCTTTAAATTCACCTGTCCACCTTTTAACAAATCCAAACATGGCATTAGCTCTCGCAATACAATTTTCAATATGCCTATTGAAACTAGCATTCTCGACAAATGTAACACCTAGATCTATGATCTCATTAACTCTTTGCAATACTTCGTGTGGACTTTGTAGGAAGTAATTAGCGGATTTCTCTTACGATAGAAAGACATGATCTTGCATTTCTTAATATTTAAGTAAAGCGAGTTTCGATCACTCCACTCACTTAATCTATCGATGTCCTCTTGAAGTTTCTTCGTATCTAGCATTCCATTAACAGTTCTAAAAAATTTCACGTCATCAGCAAATATGAGCACGTTTGAGTTTTTGATTATCTCGGTTATTTCATCTATAAAAACAATAAATATCCACGGCCCGATGTGAGATCCTTGGGAAACACCAGACGTAACTTTAATAACGTTTGATTTCTCATTTCCCATTATTCGTCTAGCTAAACAAGAGAAATGCCTTCAAGCTCTAAGCAACAGGTTAGATAAGCAAGACTCTCTAAATGAAATGAAATCCATGCTATATTAAAATGATGCAAACAACAACAAATAAAACATTAAGAATAGTAACCTGGAATGCAAATGGGCTAATGCAACATATTCCAGAATTAGAAATTTTTCTAAATACTGAAAAAATAGATATATGCCTAGTATCGGAAACCCATTTTACTTCAACTTCATATCTTAAAATATATGGATACAATTGTTACCACGCCATTCATCCAGCAGGAAGGGCAAGGGGAGGATCGTCGGTGGTTATAAAAGAAAACATCAAACACTTTATAGATCTTAAAATTGAAGAGGAATTTATGCAAGTAGTCACCTTAAAAGTATTTATAAATAACAACAAAGAATATAGTGTATCGTCAATATATTGCCCCCCAAGATATAATTTAATTAAAGAAGACTATTGCACGTTATTTAAATCACTTGGATCAGTTTCATAATCGGAGGTGATTTTAATGCAAAAAACACCTACTGGGGATCAAGAGTGACCTCTAAAAAAGGAAGAGAGCTGTTTGCAGCAGGAAGACTATGCAATTGCGATTTTCATTCTGGAGATCAACCAACTTATTGGCCTACGGATAGAAACAAAATACCCGATATCATTGACTTCTTTATCACCAAAGGTATAGACGGAAACTACATATACCTAGAAAGCAGCGAGGGGATTATGTCGGATCACACGCCTGTTATTATGACAATCAGTGCAACGATTGTTAAAAACTAGTCCACCTTCGTTAACGAACAATAAAACCTGCTGGGAGAAATTCCAGAAACTTGTTGAAGATAATATTGATAGAAGAACTAGAACAACTCAACAACAGTATACAAGAAGCGGCGTGGAGTAGTACCTCCTCAAGTTCAAAGGAAATGCGCTGAAATGCTAGTTATCCTCTAGAAGTCAAGGAACTGGTTGCAGCAAAACGAAAAGCAAGAAAGGCCTGGCAAAGAAGTCGAGCGCCAGAATATAAAACAACTCTTAATTTTTTATCCAATAAACTAAAGTTGCTAATTAAAGAAATCAAAAACGAATCCATTAATAAATACTTGAGTGGCCTTACTGGGTAAAAAGATACCGAGTACTCCCTTTGGAAAGCGACAAAAAGTTTCAAACGACCTAAACTACAAATTCCACCAGTAAAAAATGAAGATGGCACATGGGCTATTAGTGCAAAGCAAAAAGCTTCTTTGTTTGCAACCCACCTCGAGAACACGTTTCAGCCACTACCTAGACAAACTGCAGAGGAAAACATACCACCAGTATATAAAATGGATAACTGCAATATATCTCCTGTCACACTACAAGAATTAAAAGAGGAAATCAATCTCAACCTAAATACAAAGAAATCTCCAGGATATGACTTAATTACAGGACAAATAGTAAAAGCTCTTCCTGAAAAAGGTCTACGTAAACTACTCCAAATAATTAATGCAGTGTTCAGACTTAAACAAGTTCCAAGTCAATGGAAAGTAGCAGAAGTAATTATGATACCTAAACCAAACAAACCACTTAATGACAAAAATTCGTATAGGCCGATTTCCTTACTCCCAATAATTTCAAAATTATTCGAGAAACTACTCCTAAATAGACTAAAACCAATAATTGCAGAATGAAATCTTGTTCCTCCACATCAATTTGGCTTCAGAGAAAATCATTCAACAATAGAACAAGTACACCGAATTACAAACATAATTGAAGACGTACTTGAAAAAAAGAAAGTATGTTCAAGCGTCTTCTTGGATGTAGCACAGGCCTTTGACAGAGTATGGCATAAAGGTTTGGAATATAAATTACAAAGAGACTTACCAAAGCAGTTTTATGAAATTCTAAAATCTTACATATCTAACCGACACTTTCGAATTAAATTAGATGGCGAATACTCAGAAATAAAGAAAATATCAGCAGGGGTACCACAAGGTAGCGTTCTGGGACCAACTTTATATGTTCTTTACACCTCGGACCTGCCAACGATAGAGAATACTAACATAGCGACGTTTGCGGATGATACGGCCATCTTAGCAGTTGCTAATTGCATAGAAGATTCTACAAGCAAATTGCAAAGAGCTACTAATATTGTCAGTACCTGGACGAAGAGATGGCGAATAAAACTTAATGAAACAAAATCTGTTCCCTATGCAAATACGGCAAAATATCTAGGCATGACTCTAGACGCGAAACTAAAATGGAAAGAGCATGTGAAAAAGAAAAAAGAAGAGTTAAACATCAAATACAGAAAGATGGATTGGCTATTAAGAAGAAATTTTGAGCTAACTCTACATAATAAATTGCTACTATACCGGCGAATCCTAAAACCTGTGTAGACTTACGGTATTCAGCTCTGGGGCTGTACAAAGAAAACCAATGTCAATATCATCCAGTCATTCCAAAGCAAAGTCCTTCGTGGAATAGTTAATGCACCGTGGTACATAAGAAATGACAACCTCCATAGAGATCTGAAGATGGATTTCGTTAGTGAAGAAATAAGAAAACACGCGAGAAAACACATGCAACGTATTATTCTACACCAAAATGCTGATATTCGTCGTATGTTGGATGACTCAAACCTAGTAAGACGGCTGCGAAGGAAGAAACCGCATGATCTACAAGATCCAATCAGGATCGACTAAAAATATAATAAAATTGTAAAGGGGACTAGCCAAAGGGCTACAACCCTCCAAACAAGAATATAAATTATGAAAGATAAATTACTAGATGATTTGTAAATCAGTTGTAATAAATAAATATATAAATAAAAATAAAAAAAATAAAAAAAAAAAAATTCCCACTATTACAAATTGTCGCCACAAATTGTTTGATAGATAGGACTTGAACCAATTTATGTAATCGAGTGAAAACACAAATGCGTATAAAATGCGGAGTGCTTTTTGATGGCAGATGGAATCAAATGCTTTACTGAAATCCGTGTACGCTACATCAACTTGATGATGGTTTTCTATCTCATTAATTATTTTACTGGTGAATTCAACCAGATTAGTTGATGTGGATCGGCCAGGCATAAGCCCATGCTGGTTTGTTGATATATGACGTGCAATTGTGGATTTAAAGTTGTTGCATAAAACTAATTCAAACAATTTTGGAATTGATGATGTAGTTGATATTCCTCTGTAGCATGTAACGTCATCTCGTTTGCCCGATTTAAAAATTGGTGTAATTTTTGAAATTTTCCATTTTCCGGGAAACACCCTGGTGCTCAAGGAGTGGTTGAATAGGAAACATAATGGAATTGCTAAATTGTCAGCGTACTCCTTCAGAATAGAAGAGGGAATATTATCAAGGACACAACCGTCTCCAAATCCCTTTAGAGCCGATAATATGTTATCCTTGTTCGTACAATCCACTAGTAACGCTTGGCTTATAGACTGATTGGAAAAATTTCGCGAACATGTCAGCTATATCTTTGGAGTTTGAGGAGCTGGTATTGTTATATGTCATATTTGCGGGGTATCCGTCAATTACGCGTTTATTCCTAAAGTATTTCCAAAAATGTTTTGGATTTACTTTGATTTTTTCTTGAATTTGATCGAGATACGACCTGTATTTTGATTTGAAGTAAATTTCAAATTCGTTACTATGGTGTAGAAACATTGGTTTGTCGGCTTCTAACCCGCTTTTCAACATTTTGGCATACGCTTTCGACTTTCGATTTTTTAAGTTAACTAGTCTATCATCGAACTACTGAGGGTGAGCATTTTGTGGTTTACAGCACATAGGTACATAAAGTTCGAAGCCTTGCTGCATAGTGTCATTAAATTTATCAACATTTTCGTTTATATCATTGGAATTGAGAGTTGTTTGCCAATTGATGGATTCTAGGTAACTTTGTAGCCCCGCACGATTTGTTTTTTTGAAGATGTATTTGATAGGTTGTAGGTATTCCGAGCTCGCCATTAAATTAGTTGAGTCAAATACTATATCTAAAGACTTGTGATTGATATCGTTAATTACAAAACGTAACACGGCTTCTGAAATTTTGAAAGTGTCAATGTCGTTGCTGAAGACAAGATCCAGTAATCTATCACGATTATTAGTAATTGTGTTTATCTGGTTCAAATTATCACCAAGCACAAGAACTAAATCTGACGAGTTTGCTGTATTAATAACTTCATCAATCGCATCGATGCAAGTTGCGTAATGATCACTATTTGACTGAGGTGGTATATACGCTGCGTAAATGAATAGATTGGTTTGATTAATTTTGATTTTTACACCAATTTGTTCGACTCTCGATGGGGCTAAAGTTACTGGAGCATTCCAGAGTTTAGAATGTGCTGCTATCAGTACGCCACCACCCGATTTCTTTGAGCTAGTTTCGAGAGACCGATCGCATCTGTGGCAACGTAATCATGGCCAAAAAATTCACTGCTCATTATGCCCGGTTTTAATGAAGTTTCACAAATATCATAGATTATGTAGTTTGATTTTAAAACGAAGTTATAGAACTTAGATGCTTTTGATGCCATTTTGTTGACGTTTTGATAGTAAATTGCATATTTCTCATAAACCAACCTTTTCTTGAATTTTATGGATTGATTTACTTTTAGAGTAGTAGTGTAGGCTCGAGCTCTCATTAAAAGCGAGTGTAGTCTATCATTAGCCACTGGTGAAAAATATCTAAATGATTGGGTGTGTCTTGAAATTGCAACTATGGCATGGGGTACACTATCGAACAGCCCAAGTGGTTGAGAATTGATTCTTATACATATCACATTTGGTGAGGTTAATCCCTGTGCTTCGTGGATAGTCATGACTTTACTAGATTCTGGTATCTTAAGCTGGGAGATTAATTGTTTATCAGCTTTGTGATGATGTTAATTGTTTATCAGCTGGGTGATTAATTGTTTATCAGCGTCACATTCAAGTATTCCGTCTTTGTTACGAATGCGCATCGGAAAATTGCATGTTGACATGATGTAATCTGTCAATATATGGTATTTGGTTTTTATCACCCAGAACATATATTTTAGAACATTTACTAAGGATAACCACGAGTCCTATATATCCAGCATGCACCATCATGTACTCATCAATAAAAACTGTATCGTAGGTCCGATTTCCATTGATTAGATATGAGGCAATCGTTTTGTAATTTAATTTGATTTTATTACAGCAAGTCCTTCTTTTGTAGCACATAAAACAAGATCACTGCCAAGTTTATGCTTGTTTATAATCCAGGTTGATTTACCGCATCCAGGTACACTCTGAATATTTGTAATATCCGGCATCTTTATGTTTTCCTTAAGATAGATATTGTTTAACGAGTTGTATGTCTGGTGGTCCAACATAATTTCCGTACCCGATGAACAAAAAATATATCTGTTTTGGGTAATAAATGTGTTAGTGTCTTCACACAGTTGCACCAGTTTATTCCCATCAAAACCAAAGTGACGTTTTATGGATGGTTCTTCAAGATATTGTTTGGCGACGTTGTCAAATATAAATATGTTGAATTGTCGTAACGCAGAAGCAGAGAAAGGCCGTAGATGAATGTTCTTGATGTAATGGACCTTTTAAGTGGCTTTTAATTAGGCTGTCTGAGTGTTTAATGTAAAACATTAATTCCATGATCGAATTTTTATAGCTGGGCTCTGCGGACAACACTTTGTAAAATGCCGGGGATGTAGTTGGGAAATTCGCACAGTTACTATGTGAAAATTTCGAGGGATCACCAGTAATCCACCGAGAAGATAGCGCTCTTTCATACTGGGTTGACATATTGAATGGAATGTTTAAAATCCATTTGATGTTGTTAGATGGATAGTTTGTAATATAATCCAACACCGACATCAGTTTGTTGACATGGTGGTTAACATCTAAAGTTATTGTGAGAGCGTAGATTAGATCACTACAATCAGTTTTAGATTGATGATTAATCACAATAACGTATTTACTCTCAATTTTACAAACTTTTGTAACTGCATTGACGGATTTAATGTAGAAGTTTTGTACTTTAAGTCCGTTTCGCGACAAGTGTTTCTTAAGATTACAATTTTCCAATTTCTCATCTAAGGCAACACAAATTAAAATAGATGAAGTTACTAAGTGTTTGCCATTTATCCAGGTGGAAATCGGAGGTTCAGCAAGCAAGAATTTTATAGAAGGAATATTTTTCACAAACTCATATCCGTTAATATAATCTTCATGGTGGTTGTTGTTTACGCCTCTTGTTAACATAAGTTTAGAATTAAATGGTGAGATGATCGATTTGTTTTGTGCTGGTTTAATATCAATGTCAGTTTGAGTTTCGCAGTGTTTAGATGCGTAGATGTTAGTCAGCCTTGGAGTCTTGGAGTAGTTTTCGGAAGATGAAAAATATAATAAGCCACCGTTTGAATCGCATATTGCATCTCTGATTTTAATGGTTTTTACTCTCGCTGACTTGATGATGTTTTCGGAACGCGAAATGACGCGAGCATTGACATCACCAACCTCACCCGTAATACGTATTTTGAGACCATCATTGAGGTTATATGTAGACTCGCACGGTTTACAAGTTTTTAAGTTGTTTGGATGTTGTTTCTTGTATTCCGAAAAAACGATCGCTTTTTTGGAAACTCAAATTCCTTTATGACAAGGCCTTTTGGCCACACATCAGAATTCAATCATTGAATCAAATTGTAAATCATTGACACTGATCCGGTAAGAGACGTAGTCATTTACTTTTGGAATGATTCGAACCGCGTTTAAATTTACGATTTGAAATTTATTTTTCCACAAATCTCTTGAATTGTTCATCAGTTACAGATGTGTGAATTCTGCTGATAAAAATCCATCTTCGAGGTTTCATCACTCTAATTGTTTCAAGATCATTTATCGAAACAGTGGGAGATGTTTGGATACAGTTTTCTAATTGAGAAAGAGGTACCGTGGCTTCTACATTAGCATCGGTTCGTGTTGATTGTGGCTCAGAAATGGGGCTCGAAATTGGCACTGGTACTGGTGAACTAGCTACAGATATTCCTGATTTAGATGGCGATAGATTTCTCAAATTAAATTAGTCGAATGTTGGCCCTTACAATTTGTACACTTGGCTGGCACATCTCTCCCTATTGTACTTGCCTGGGTAAAATGATTACCTGAGCATGTTACACATCGTGGATCCCGGCCACAATATCTTTGGGTATGATTAAATGCCTGGCATTTCTTGCATTGGGGTATGCGTGTTGTGGTTCTCCTCATTGGTTCAATTTTCACCTTCATGTGAAGAATTCCTTTTGTTCCATAAATGTTTTGAACATTCTCTTTGTTGCCAAATACCAGCATAAAAAGAGGGAGTCCCCTTTTACTGATAATTTGGTTTCCTTTCTGAATTTCTGTTCTCTCTTTTTTAACAATATTCACAGCATCTAGTATTTTAAGACCTTTACAGGGTGGCTGAGACCAAATGTTACTGACTTCACTCTGCTGTCATTTGTGTAGTTGTCATTTTCGCGCGTCAATTTTTTGACAGATTGAAGTTTGGTTAGTTGTTTACATGTGGTCAACAAATAATTGTTCTAAATTAATATCTTCATAAAAAAATCGTAATGGAATTCAAACGTAATAGTGTAATTGCACTGTATTTGGGTGGAAATTCACAAACAGCAATAGTTGAATGTGAATAAAATGTTTGTGTATCGAACCATAACTCGATACAACGAAACTGGTAGCATCGCTAAACGCAACAGAGGCGGTCCAAAAAAGACAGCAACATCAAAAGAAATTATACTTGAAGAAATTTCACTTGGCTGAGACCAAGTGTTACCAAATGAAAACGCTGTAATTTTTTTAGTTTTGATTATTTTTTATTGAAATTTCGTGGAATATGTTGAAAACATATTACATTTTATGAAAAATATGTTACTGCTCGATATGACCTCCTTTGGCTCTGATTATTTGATTCAGTCTTCCATAGAAAGCATTGCATGGTGACCGAACGTGAGCTTGCAGAATTTTATTCCATTCTCGAACAAGAGCTGACTTCAATGAATCAACACTTTCGTATTTTTTAGTGGACACCTTACTCTCCAAAATGGACCATATGGAGAAATCCATGGGATTCAAGTCTGGTGAATATGGTGGCCATTCTTTCGACGATATCGAAATTTTGTAAAAATTGCTGTGTCGCTCGAGATTTGTGTGACGGTGCCGAGTTCTGTTGGAATGTCCAACGGTTCGTGCCAAAGTGTTTACGTGCCCAAGGTAGCAAAGCATCGTTTAGGATCTTTTGGCCATGTTCGATGAAAACCAGAGGAGTGCGTCCTTCTGCAGTCACTGCAGCCCAAACCATAACATAAGCTGGTGATTGCTTGCGCATGGCAACTCTTGTGTCCAAATTATCGTTGAACTTGTGCTCTAACCAAACACGATCATATTGTTTATTCACATGCTGTTGATTGTTGAAAATTTTCTCATCAGAAAAGACAATTTTTGGAATCTCATCACGTTCGGCCAAGGCCTTCAATGCTCGTGTTCTTTCAAGCCTAACTTTTTTTTGTGCCTCCGTGGCAACAACCAATCGGTTGTTGTGAACAATCTTAAGTGTGTTTCCGATTTTAATTGATGTATTTTCGGGGGAAATTATCTGTTGAACTTCGTAGGGACCTAGCCAATACTGTGACAGTTTAGTTTGTCTAGCTTCATTTTTTAAGCAAACCAAGTCTCCTATGTTGTATGTAACTGCCTTAGAGTTTTTGTTGTAGTAGGTTTTAGATTTATCTTTAGATTCAATTAAATTTTGTTTAGCAGTTTCGAAAGATTGTTGCAATTTGAATCTAAGATCATAATAATAGTCGTCATAGTTATAAATAATATCTCGAGAATGAGTAAGGGCACTAGGAATTTGTGGTTTACAACCGAAAACCAGTTCAAACGGCATAAATTTGGTTGACGAATGACGAGTAGTATTATAACTAAACGTAGCAAAAGGAACCCATAAATCACAATTTAGTGGATGCTTATTGCTAAAATTTCGAAGATAGTCCACAAGAGTTCTATGTGATCTTTCCAGAGATCCATTGGACTGCGGATGATAGGCTGTTGTATTTAATTTCTTTATTTTGAACATTTTGGCGATTCTTTTAAATAATTCACTCATGAAATTAGAGCCTTGGTCCGTGAGAATGGAAGTTGGTATCCCGAAAACACAGACAAAATTTTCGACGATCGCTCGAGCAACTGTCTCAGTCTCTTGATTTGAAATAGGTACGGCTAGTGAAAATTTAGTTAAATCATCTTGCATGATCAATAAACATTTATTGTCGGAATAGGATGTATTCAAAGGACCAACGATATCCAGGAAGTGCTTTTCAAACGGGCGCGATGATGTGTCAGTAATTTTCATAGGCATTTTATTAGGTAGACCAGATTTATTCAGTTGACAAGATTTGCAATTTTTATCATTTTAGTTTTATTTTATTTTTATCATTTTTAACTTGACTTAGCATATTTGGAAAACTATAGAATTTACGTAACCGATTATAAGTTCGATAAATTCCTTGATGACCTCCTGCGGCACTATTATGAAATTCGTCAATTACAGTTTCTATTTCAGATTGATCTGTCAATTCAACGATATCTTCGTTAGAGGTAGACTTTTCGTTCTCTGACAAGTGACTTTCATCATCAACAGAAGTTTGACGTAATTTTTGCGCTCTAGTTAGTACATTGACGTTAGTATTTTCATCGGGTGGTTCTAATCGGATTCGACTCAAGCAATCAGTATTGATATTAAGTTTTCCGGCTTTATGTACGATTTTAAATTGATATTCGTCTAGTTTAATGCGCCAACGAGTGAGTTTCGAAGAGGGATTCATTAAACTACATAGCCAGATCAATGGTTTATGATCAGTAACCACAATAAATTCTCTGCCATAAAGATATGGTCGAAAGTGATTAACGGCCCAAACCACAGAAAGCAGTTCTTTCTAAAGGCATCCCACTTGAAGACAACGTCTGTTTTTAAAAGCTGAGTTAAGGGTTTCGCAATGTGGGAAAAATGTGATATAAAACGGCGATAGTAACCAGCGAAACCTAAAAACATTTTTACTTCACGGGTAGTCTTGGGAGTTGGATAGTTTGTTACGGCGGTTATTTTGTTAGGATCCGGTTTGACTCCTTCAGGGGTTATCACGTGTACTAGATAGGTTATCTCTTTGCAGAGGAACTGACATTTAGTGGGATTAACTTTCAAATTATGTAAACGAAAGCAATCGAAGATTTCCTTTATTTTATTATTATGGTCAGTTAAATTACAGCCGTAGACAACTACATCGTCGAGGTAAACGAAACATTTGATTCCATTGAGACCACTTAATACACAATTCATTAGGCGTTGAAAGGTCGCCGGGGCACCTTTCAAACCAAATGGCTTCATCTAAAATGGTAGTGTCCAAAAGGTGTACTAAATGCGGTTTTGTTTCGGTCCGTTTCATCTAAGGGTACCTGATGATAGCCATCAGCTAGATCAATGGTACTGAAGTAGGAACTTTTTCCGAGTTGATCCAAGATATCAGTAATATTCGGAAGAGGAAAACTGTCGCCTATCGTGATATCGATTAATTTTCGATAATCGACCACGATGCGCCATTTTTTCTCATCCGTATTTGATTTTTTTGGAACCACTAGAAGGGGAAAATTCCAAGGAGATTTGCTAGGCTCAATTACATCATTTTCGAGCATTTTAGAAATTTGCAAATCTCATTTCTTTGGGATTGGAGTAACCGATATGGACGAACATTGATGGGACTACTATTTGGATGAGTTGAAATTTTGTGAGTGGTAGTATCAGTAACCGTTAACTTATCACCAGGCAGAAGAAAAATATCATTATATTCGCGACATAATTTTAGAATGGACGATTTTTCTTCTGAATTCAGATGATCTGAATGCTTATACAGAACGAATTATTTTCGTTTTTAATTAAAGAATTTCCGATAAAAACGCCGGACACTAATTCTTTTGAACAGCACAAATAGTCAACGTTTTCTGTGCAACAAGATGCAAATTGAATTAATTTTTCAGATCTAGGTGCCGCAAAATTTGACGGAGCCGGGCATAAATTTATAGAACAGAAGCCTGCCTCATGTGGAATTTTTATAAGATTTTTCTCAAAATCTAAATGACATTTAAATTTGGATAGGAAATCTTTACCTAAAATGCCAGAACATGCTATCGGGAAATCGTCTTTATCTATGTGGAATCGATGAGAGCAAAATAGTACTGGAAGGAAACTCTTTTTAATGAGACACACATCGGCTCCCGTATCGACTAATAGCAATAACGACTTTGTTTTGGCAACGTCAAGGTTTAAATTCACATATTTTTTATCTGCGATTGAATTAGTTAGAAATATCGATTTAACGGTGGAACTGGATGTATTTAATGGTGATGATACATGTTTATTTTGATCGCGACACGTATCTAAATTTGATGAACTCGGCAAGTCGTGTCGTTCTTGTTGAGTTCTCGAGAGTTTCCCGATTCGTCGTTGGTGTCGGCATTATATTTGTTAGCATTAGCCCTTTTTCGTTTAAAACAATAATTAATGCGATGACATGGGCACTTACAATAGGCGCAAATGACGACAGATTTGACTCTTTCGTTTTGAAAATTTTGAGGAACTGTTTGACCTTTAAATGAAGTATTAAAGTTTCTAAATGTTAAAGTGGTGTTCGAAGGGCCAGGTTGTTGTGAACCTGGTTGATTAGGAAAACTAGGGTAACTAGTTTGATAGTTATTATGTTGTCGAGGATTTCTAAGATAACAAGAAGACGCAGTATGACCCATTTTACAACATAGTTGACACTTAACCAACTGTTTAGGAGGAAGTTGAGAATTGTTTCTTCGTTTATTTAATTTTAAAGCTAATTCTTCCTCACAAGCTTTAGCTAATGACTCTTTGAAGTCTTGAAATCGACATGCCTTAACAATTAGGCGTATATTATCGTGGAGGCCTTCTTGAAAAGCTCGCAAGGCGATTTTAGAATTTATGCTTTTTATGACGTTGGCTGCTTTGATGCCTTCAACTCTTATACAAGCTTCATTTAATTTCGAAAGGATTTCTTGAACTCTACGAGCGTAATCTTTGACACATTCATCATGTTTTTGTATAATATTTACGAGTTCTAATTGTAAATGTTCACTTGAATATAGTTCTGCGAATTCGTTTTTTAAATCGTTTTGTAAACCATCCCAAGATGTATATTCATTATACTTAAAGGTTTGCTCAAAGGCAATGTCAATTATTTTCGATGTTAGCAAGTCTAGGAATACACAAACGTCCTTTTCGGTAACGGTTTGGTAAACAGAGTTACAACAAGCAAGGAAATGTTGCAGCTTGGAGGAGTCATCGTCAAAAGTAGGAATCAATTTTAGTGCAATTTCTAGTTTAAATGGCATGTTGTCGAATTGTTCGTTAGGGTTTGAAGAACAACTTTCGACAGTGCTATCGGAAGAAACACTTGCAGTATCAGAGTGTGTCGAATTATTGGACTCTTCGGCGGATTCTATTCCACAACCAACCTTGACTACCTTTCCAGATTTCGGATTTTCGTGAAAAATGCTAGTCAATTCTATATTAGGAGGAAGTTCTTTATCATTATTCGACCTTAACCGTACGCGCGTCGTTTCGGTCATGTGGAATTTTGTAAAACTTGATAAAATTACACGCGAAAGCTAACATATGAATTATAAATGAATTACAAAAATTTATTTTATGTGGTGGTGTTGGTATCCTTTATGTGAAATGATTACTATGTGGTCCCGTACTAGTTGATGGTGTCCAGAACTAATTCCGTATAATATTATGGATGACGAGTCCTTGATGTACTGCTACTGGATATTGCCATGTGATGATAAACTGCCATGTGTAATTGGTTGATTGATTGTAACTAGTTGAATTGTTTATTTTTGTTCATTTAATCCGCATGCATATTAATTCGTACAAATGCAAGTATACTTGAAACTGGTACAAAATGCTGGTACTTTTTATTACGGTCACTTAAGTTAGTTGTAATGGCCCAATTATTGGAAGATTCGACATCCAACCATGAAAAATTTTACGTAGGATTCGTTTAAAATATCGAGTATTTGCAGGTCAGCATAATGTAAATAATTTGAAAATTTTAATTCAAAATTTATTGTCACAAAGAAATTAAAAAAAATTTTTTTTTTTTATAGAAATTAAAATTAGAATAAATATTCGACCTTCAATAATTTCGATGCGAAAAAAAATTAAAAATTCGATTACACTCAATGAAATCTGTAAAAGTTTACCTTGTGTGTAACATAGGAAAACGTGCTTAACATTTTATTTTCATTCCAAAATTATTCTTTTCTAATTTCAATTTTTATTTTTTTTTAGCACAACCACAAATTTTTTAAGTTGGTAGTTTGTGAATTTCCACCCAAATACAGTGCAATTACACTATTACGTTTGAATTCCATTACGATTTTTTTATGAAGATATTAATTTAGAACAATTATTTGTTGACCACATGTAAACCACTAACCAAACTTCAACTACACAAATGACAGCAGAGTGAAGTCAGTGACATTTGGTCTCAGCTACCCTGTAAATTTAAATAAATAGATTTTTTATATATTCTTTAATTATTTCGTGTTGCTCTTAATTACAAATTATTTTTAAAATTGTAGCATTCTTAATTTAAAGTGTAACATTTTCTTTTACACTTTTTGACTGTTCAGAAACTTCACACTGCCCAATCAATCATCACATATGATACGAATTGGGCTGAATTCAACCTATAACCCTAGGTCTGCAATGAGGAAAGAATTTAAATGTTTTAACATTCGCAAATCGTTGAAATATTTTTTTCTATGGCTGAGAAAAATGTACGACTGAATGGGTTAAATTAATTAACCGAGCCCCTAGGGGAAAAAATGCCGGTCATTGCAAATCTTAATTATTGTCCGAATTCTTGACAGCGCAGTCTTACAGTCAATAATAATTACCCATATATTATTTTTGCGGTGCGGCGGTGCGATTAATTTTAATATCATTCCGCGCAAAAATGATTATTATTATTACTCGCGAATTTATTTGCTATAAATAATTCAATTCTTTTATATAAATAACAATAAGTTTAAAAGAATTTCTAAAAATAGAACATTAAGGCAGGCACAGAAAGAAAAGAAATTGTACGAATTGGAAGTAGAAAAATTCTTCTTGAATATTTACTGCACTACACAGACGAGTACAAATAGGAATGTAAACATGATGCCCATATGAGCACTGGAAGAGTAGATGAGATGAGGTCATTGATGGTGAATCAGTGTGTAAAGCCATAGCATAAGATGCCTATTATAATTTATATTTTATTTGTGGCGTTCTGTAAACCTCTGTGCATCAAATTATAACAAAAGCAGCAGAATAGAATACATGATCTTGAGAGGGCATTGGTCTCTTTTGTGGTTTGTTCGATTTGCTTCTCGTTTTAGAGTAATTACGCTAATTTAATTTTTTTTGCGCTTGTAAGGTAGTTCAATATATACATAAAATTTGCGAGTTGTTTAAACCGATCAGTTGATGTACATAGAAATGATGCGCAATGTGCGCTGAGAACGAGCGCAGCTAGAGACAATAATTAGATTTCATTATATTTAAGTGATGATATCGTGATTCGGGGATTTTTTGGTACAAACATACATGATTTTTTTTAAACACTAAACAATGGCATATAATTTGCTGAATTAGAGAGATCTAAATTATATACATTTTGTATAATACTTGAGACAGTTAAATTTGTGATACGTGATAATTACTAAATTTCTCATTAAAAAGGTTTCGGGTCATACAAATATGCATTTCGCCTGAAAATATGCAAATACTAAACGTTAGTTGATGCCGGTTGAGGGCTTTTATTTTATAACCTACTACCTACTAGCACACACTAATTAAATTACAACTACCGCCTTCTTCTTCTACCGCGGATCTTCTAAATTATATGGTGATACAAGTCGAAACTTGGCGCCATCCCGAATAGTCCTAAACTTCTTCATCTCGTTTATGTTGGCAGTACAATGGTGCTGGTGATAATCCCAAGATTGCCACCAGCACCACTAATTTCAAGAGATGATCATTTTCGATTGATGGAAACGATCAATCCCAAATAAGAGGTCAATGGAAGGTGATTGATGAAAAATCGATCCGCTAATCCCATTTTATTAAATTTCTCGGGATACAACTCGCAATGCATTGTTGAATTTCTGATTGCTCCCATTGAACTTTGATTACGTGCCAATGTTCTACAAAGAGGTCTTTCTCAAATCAAGCGAGGTAGAATTAGTTTTCCTTCTCTACTATTCGAAAACTGTAGTTGATGAAATTTTCAAAAAAAATTTCAGAATGAAGAATTTTGAGTTGACGATTTGAGATTTTTATTCTTGAATATCGGACACTTGAGTATTGAAAAACTAGTTTTAGATAAGCAATCTTGTTAAGAAGTTAAAAGAATTTTTCTAAAAGATTTCATTCAGTGCAACCCTATTTAACAATAAATAATTATAATAAAGTTGTGGAAAGTTTTGCCCAAACCTTGTTGTATGGTCGTGATATGTTAAACGAAGTTGCTACATTTTACAACCCTTGTCAACTGTAGGGGACCGTGACTAGTATTAACAAAGAGATAAATCGTCACAATCGGTTGCAGGTACTTGAAAAGTATTTCTCACCTTTTTTATTATCAAAATCGGCGAGCTGATATAAATTAAATAAAATGTCTCTGGCCTACCGGAAGACTACAATACAATTTTTCTCGAAATTAGACCTCATATACATCGACTTACCTTAACGATTTATATCATAAAGTTTGAGCTGAGAACAAAAATATCGAAAGGAATTCGGTACTTCGGAGCTTCCCCTATAAGTCAAAGCCTGTTGCGATCCATTCCTCGTACTTCAAACCTTTACTTTTAGCAATTAACATCAAAATCATTTGAGTAGAGAAAAAATTAAAATTTTTTTAAAACTGAGTTCCACTGGAAAACTCTTTCAACCAATATTCCATAAATCTAGATTTAGGGTTCATCGTAATCGATTTTTAGTACTCGAAAATCCATTCCGAAAATTGTTCAGCCGTTTCCGAAATTCAATGCAGAAACGACCATTCTCTGCTTTAATATTTAACATTAGGTTGTGTTAGATAGATAGATTAGATAGGTTATAGATATATCTATTAGATAGATTAGATAGATTAGATAGATTAGATAGATTAGATAGATTAGATAGATTAGATAGATTAGATAGGTTAGATAGATTAGATAGGTTAGATAGATTAGATAGATTAGATAGATTAGATAGATTAGATAGATTAGATAGATTAGATAGATTAGATAGATTAGATAGATTAGATAGATTAGATAGATTAGATAGATTAGATAGATTAGATAGATTAGATAGATTAGATAGATTAGATAGATTAGATAGATTAGATAGATTAGATAGATTAGATAGATTAGATAGATTAGATAGATTAGATAGATTAGATAGATTAGATAGATTAGATAGATTAGATAGATTAGATAGATTAGATAGATTAGATAGATTAGATAGATTAGATAGATTAGATAGATTAGATAGATTAGATAGATTAGATAGATTAGATAGATTAGATAGATTAGATAGATTAGATAGATTAGATAGATTAGATAGATTAGATAGATTAGATAGATTAGATAGATTAGATAGATTAGATATTGTTCAATCCTAATTATTTGGACTTCCGCCAATTTCAGTTCTGGTACTGTCACTGCTTTCGACTGTTGCCGTTGTTTATGAACGTTCACGTTTATGAACCTTTGGCAGTACACCAATATACGCTTCAACTTGTGAATGTTTGAAATTTTATCAATTAATTCTTGTAGCGTGTTTGCTTTGAATTCAGCGGTTATTGTGAGACAAATGAATTATAGCAATAAATTCATTATATTTCCCCACTACACGTGCTACCATTTTAACGTACGAGTGCTCTGAGTTGATATCTTGCAGTTCTCTTATTATGTCATCTGTTTCTTGAATTTTTATATAAAGCTCTTTTAATTGTTGTATTCGGTTGGTGAGGTAGGAAGGATGAATATCGACTTCTCGGAATTTACCACATTCTATAGATCGTGAGTTTCTTTCTTGCAAAATGCACAAGTTACTGTTGTTGCAGTGTGAAATGTTTTCGCTTGTTGAGAAATTGACTTAGTTGGCGCTGACCTTCTAACTTCCGGTTTTGACCCTTGAATTGAATCCATTTGCTTGCTCAAGAATGCTAAAAATTCACTGAAGCTCGGATAATCTACCTCTGCAGTTTCTAATCGCCACAATTGCGATGTTTCTTCATCCATCTTTTGTAACGCAATATATACGAGCCAAGGTCCTACGACCTAACGCCTTCAATCCGCGGACTACGATCTCACGCTATTCGAAGTAGCCTTACTAGAAAGTGCAGAACTAGTGCCTTTGCTTCACCTTTGAAAAGTCCCTTCAAACATTGAAAGATTATCTTGCACAGTTGTGACGTAACGGTCGATAAAGAACTGGTACTCGCGGTAGTTTCCGTCGAAATTTAGTTATCATATGAGGAAAGTTTTCTTTTGCTGGGTAGGACTAGTTTATCATTATTAAATTAAATTTAAAATTAACATAAACAATGTTAGGTTAGGTTAGATGAGGCTAATAGTGGCTCATTGTGATACCACAGGCAGCTATCACAACATCATCTGCATACGTTACCACCCCTGTCTCTATCTCTCCAGTTCCAACAGCAATCCATTTATCACTACACTCCAAAGAAAGGGGGACATTACACCTCCCTGCGAGATTCCTCTAACCACTGGTCCTCTAATGGTGGACTACCCCAGTTTCGAGGTAATAATCCTCCTTACCAGCATCTGGTTTATCAACCTACTTATACGGTAGTCCGTACCTTCAAAAATGACAATCCTTCCATGATCTTGCGAGTAAATGGACTTCTCAATCGTCCCTTACAGTACGCATGCTGCGACATTGCCCAATTTCTTGGCTCAATTTTTGTTCGAATAACTACATCTACCAGCCTTTCCAAGGTTTTCAAGAGAAAGGATGATAGAGTTAAAGATCTCAGGTCCTTTGGACAAGCATGTGAGCCCTTTCCCGATATCAGAATAAAGACTACTCTGACCTCCTTCCATTTCTTAGGAATATAGACCATTTTCAGATATCCCCCGAAGATAACCTCCAGCCAGAGGAGGATGACTGCTGAGTTCCTTTGGATCTCTGGTATAATTCGATCCGGGCCCGCCGATTTATAAGGCTTAAACCGTACATGATTAGTTCTCTGTTCACGATGCCCTCCATATCTATTAAAGGTGTTTCTCGATGAGCTCCAGGTTTCATCGTGTCATCAAAGCTTCCCGGGAAATGGGTCTCCATGAGAAGCAACAAGGATTCCGCATTTGAAGCTGTCCATGACCCGTCCGGTCTAATTAGATAACTAGGACTGGCTGGGTTAGTAGATAGAATTTTCCTAAGGCGAGAAGTCTCAGAGACCTCCTCCACTGTACATCAGAAAAGACACCAGGACCCCCTTTGTGCCTTCCTCAACTCTTTTTTGTAGTTTTTTAGGTCCTCATAGAAATCCCAATCCCGAACCTCCTTGTGCTCTTGGCTTTATTAAAGGCTGTCCAACACGTCCTTCGATAGATTCCCAACTTCGTGGTCCACCATGTCGGTTTCCGCCTCCCCTTAGGCTTTATCAGGGAGCACGCAGCATTAAATGAAATATTACATGCCTTTGTGATAATATTCAGGCAATAACTCCTCCAACACTCCCCATATTTGTTCCTGTTTGTCCTTCTGGGATTCCTGAAGGCTTTCCGGATAACTGGTTTAACGTTGAGGTTATATGTTACATATCGGTGATCAGATAATGAGTGCTGCCTCGCCACTCTCCATCCCTTGATCATATGAAAAATTGTTTCTAACGCGGGGGTCACATCTAAAACCTCCTGTCGATTTTTAACAACAAATGTTGATTCTCGCCCAATATTTCAAACTAAAAGGTTAGTATTTAATAAGTAATCAAAAAATAACTTACCCCTCTCGCTAATGTCTGTAATCTTCCCCAGATTGTGTGATGCGCGTTTGCATCACACCCAAGTATAATACCTACCAGGTTATTCGGCGGAACCTTCTCGCGATCCATATAGGCTGAGGCTAGCCATAATTTTTCACAGCCAACCTCAACACTCATCACTGTAACAGAGTATAATAATTTAAACCTCTTCGTTCTGTGGCTACCGATCCTGTTATTGTTAATACAAGGTTCTTGGACTAACACTAAGTCCTCATTTGACTTAGTCAGTCCGAGAACAAGAGCTACCGAGGCAGCGTTCCTGTGAAACAGGTTTATTTGTACACTATTAATCATTGAGATCTGCCTTACTCACCTCTTCCTGCACTCCCTGCATCGGCGTAGTTCCATTTGGCTCGTTGCTTCGGATGCCATCCGCCTCTCGTCGAGATTTCGACAGGATGCCCCCATCAGACTCAAAAGAGAGGAGGCTACCTCTTCTCACCAAACTCTCCGCGTCCGAAACATCGCTCCCCGGTCGTCCCCCGCCCGCTCTACCGTCTCCCACTGGGTTGGCACGCCGCCCCAGGCTGGTCTTCCGCGCCCGTACCCACCTCATGTTTCCCGAAGTTGATCACTCCCTTTGGGTTTGCAAAGGAAGCCCGGTATTCTTTACTAATCAGCATGATTGCCAAACTAAAGCCCCCCTAGTTTCCTCCTGCAAGAAACTAAAATTATTTAATTTTGAGACGATAATCTGGAACACTATCCAAGTTGCTAACTGCGGTTCAGCATATTCAAAAAATCTTAATGCTATAAGTTTTAACCGTAACCATCGTTGAAATTTTTTTGTGTAGATAATTTTTGGTCTATTTGTGGCACCAGTTTGAATTGAATGGTTTTAATATAGATACAGTTTTTGGTGGTGGCTCAATATTAATTGTCTGAATTCCGATATCGTTAGTTTTGGCGAGCACATTTCTAGCTACAAAACTGTGTTTCGAATCACAGCTGGATAAATATAACAGACCACCATTAACATCACATTCAGGTTATCGGGTTTTACATATTTCACTACAGAGTTCTAAAGTTATCTCCGTAATCTATGCTACTGAAATTTATCCAAACTAATCCAAAAAATACAACAACAACACACTTATTGTAATAGTTTGGTGAAAGCAAACATTCAGGCGAATTTATATTAAGTAATTTAGAGGAGATGTGATTTTTTAATTGGCCTTAGGTACATTCCAAAGTCATTCAAAGTATTTTCTAAGCATTTAGCACGAACTTCAGTGATACTGGTGAACTACTGAAACAAGATGGAGTGTCCCAAGCAAGTATTACGATTTTCTAATGGGTCTGACAGGGTGTCCTATGAGATTTAAAAATGTAGTTATTTTAATGGGCCTTAGGTACATTCCAAAGTCATTCTAAGTATTTTCTAAGCATTTAGCAAGAACTTCAGTAATACTGGTGGACTACTGAAACAAAAAGGAGTGTTCCAAGCAAGTATTACGATTTTCTAATGGGTCTGACAGGGTGTCTCATGAGTTTTAAAAATGTAGTTATTTTAATGGGCCTTAGGTACATTCCAAAGTCATTCTAAGTATTTTCAAAGCATTTAGCACAAACTTCAGTGATACTGGTGGACTACTAAAACAAAAAGGAGTGTTCCAAGCAACTTATATGATTTTATAATGGGTCTGACAGGGTGTCTCATGAGTTTTAAAATTGTAATTATTTTAATGGGCCTTAGGTACATTCCAAAGTCATTCTAAGTATTTTCAGAGCATTTAGCATGAACGTCAGTAATACTGGTGGACTACTGAAACAAGAAGGAGTGTCCCAAGCAAGTATTACGATTTTCTAATGGGTCTGACAGGGTATTCCATGGTTTTAAAAATGTAATTATTACACCCTGTCAGACTCATTAGAAAATCATATAACTTGCTTGGGACACTCCTATTTGTTTCAGTAGTCCACCAGTATTACTGAAGTTTGTGCTAAATGCTTAGAAAATACTTAGAATGACTTTGGAATGTACTTGAGGCTCATTAAAATAATTACATTCTTAAATCTCATGGAACACCCTGTCAGACCCTGTTAGAAAATCATATAACTTGCTTTGGGAGGTGCCTAACCCTATTCTCATAAGTCGTAATTTCTATCATATGATATGGTTCATATTTTAGAATTATTCTGGTTGTTGATTTCTGCCCTTCCCCCCAACCCCACCCACGATTGTTATAACAAGCAGCACAGAAAAAAGCTTACCGTTACTTAGTCATCTTCTTTCCGTTTCCTAGTTAAAGTCCCAGTATGTTTTTAATAGGCCCCATATGATCCGAACCCGGGCTATCGCAGGTTGTTTGAGTATCTTAAAACCAGAAATTTTATCTGTTTAAGATCTGCAAACAAGTAAATTTATTTTGCGCCGCGTATACATCACACCGTTATAATGGATGAAATTACTTAAAAAATTAAATTAAAATTTACCGTACCATTTAGCATTAATAAGTAGTGTACATAAAACATAAAACTTGCCAACATGTGGCACGCGATCATAACAAAACATACGCAAACAACATTAACCATCAACAGCAGCAGCAGCAGCACAATCTCTATGGTTAAATTACAAAAAAAATAAAATTAATTAATTATATTTAACAAAATCAATAATTAAACCAAAATGATCATGGTTGATCGTATCATCGTATGCATATTTTAAAATATACACCATGATCATTGTGTACGATTGAGGAGGATCATCAAGATTTTAATTTTTATTTTTGTTGAAACACAGAATGAGCAAACATGATGATTATGATCGTGATCATAAAACATTTTGAAAAAGTTTTGTGTTTTAACCGATCATTGAACTTGTTCTTTAACGTCTTAACAATATCTCTTGTTCTCTTGTATATGTACTCGTATAATACACGTATAAAGCTTTTTTATTTCTCGCAGTATTTTTGCATCTGTCCATCCATTTAAAAAAAATAAGAAACTTAAACGTTTTTTATGATCATTTTACGTAAAGGATTTGTGCGATCGTGAAATTTAAATGCGACCTGATATATACCCAGCAAAAATAAATCTTAGCGATCGTGTAGCGACAATTGAATTTCGAGATCTTGCGTGCTTATGCAGATTTATGTATTCTGGTTTAGAAAATGTTTGCGAGAGGGTGCCTGCGCCACCTGTTGCTGGTCATTATTAAGTTACCAACTGTGATAAATTATTTCGATTTCCGATATTAAATGTGTGACAGACTTTGTAATTTATCGTTTCATATAGGATTACCCGATATCCTGAAGGACACTGTAAACTTGTTTAATACCAGACGAGAGTGTAGTGTATCAATATCAGAAACCTGATGAACCATAAGAAATGTACTTTACCAACTGACAACAGCATTATTCCTTTCTAAAATAAAATTGTTACAGTAATAAATCGTATTTTGTGTCTGTGTAAGTTCAATATAAAAACCAAAACGAACAAAAGCAGCGAAAATATGGTTTAAGACGTTCAACGACGACGACAACAACAAACACAGTTTCTTTCTGTGCTGAAATTAATCAGAAAGAGATTCACTTCACTTTATACGGAATTTCTTTGTTTGCTGATTTTGGGGAATTTCCTTTAATTTTTTCTTTTTGTTTATTTTTCTATTGCAAACATTCAAACTAATTTTTTTCGCCAATTCTACTTCTTCTTCTTCTTCTTATTATTATTGCTCATGTCTTTGAAACTGAATTATTTGAAGGCCAATTTTATTGTTGATTCTGTATGAAGTGTAAGTATCTATACCAAATTATGTAGCAGTAGCGAGAACAAAAAAATAATTCGCGCATTTGTGTGCAGTTAGGTACGCCTTGAAAATGTTTTCGGTGGCACAATTTTATAGCATGATTTAAGATCCTAGGTATGTATGCGAAGGTGGTGTACCTTCACCTAGGTTGAGCTTATTGAAATCTATGGTATATGCGATCTTCTACATATGACGTTGTATTCTATTCTTATACCGTGCGCAGACTGCATATTATGATCTAGATTGGTCCACGAATCCTAATTTATTTACTAAACGACGTAAATGCAAATCCCTAAATTTATATAAGATTAGCTCAAAATGTGGGATTAGCTCTACACAATTTGTATTACTTTTAGTTTACTTTTAGATGATGTGCAAAAGCAAATTTGCATTCGTAAATGAGTTAACAAAAAAATGTTTACGCCCATAAAAAACGCTGCCATAATAACAAAATACACTTTTTATTCACTAAGTAAACAAATCCTGTCTGCGCAATGAATTTACTCATCTACGAGTAGATGCTGTATAAGATAGCGGAAATTTCTCAGCGGAAAATAAGAAATTTCGCTACTCGCCGCAAGTGGCAGCACAATCACAAAAGAGAATTTAGTTTGTTACATAATTACCAGCGGAAATTTATTATTCATTTTGTATCTCTTTTTTCACTAAATAAAACATCCCAGCGGCATAAAATATTAAAAGTGATCCTTGATCCTTAAAATGACAAATTGATTGATCTCCGAAGTAATGGAACTCGGTAAATCAAATCTTGAAATTTAACAATATTCCGCCTTCCGCCATACTAAAAGAATGATGATGAAATTTGGATAAAAGTATTGACCAGGGGTCCAAAACTTAGGAAAAAATTCTAGGATCTGTTCATGCTGGACTAAACTAGCCCATTTCATAACCAATCCTAAATTGATAAAAAAATTTAAATTTTCAAAAGGATTGGTTATGAAATGGCCTAGTTTAGTCCAGCATGAACAGATCCTAGAATTTTGTCCTAAGTTTTGGACCCCTGATCAATCCTTTTATCCAAATTTCATCGTCATTCTTTTAGTATGGCGGAAGGCGGAATATTGTTAAATTTCAAGATTTGATTTACCGAGTTCCTTTACTTCGGAGATCAATCAATTTGTCATTTTAAGGATCACTTTTAATATTCTATTCCTCTGGGATGCTTTATTTAGTGAAAAAGAGATACAAAATGAATAAAAAATGTCCGCTGGTAATTATATAACAAAATAAATTCTCTTTTGTGATTGTGCTGCCACTTGCGGCGAGTAGCGAAGTAGAGATAGTTAGAAAAACTCGCTGATAGTACAGAAGAATCCACAAGCAAATTGCGAATAGCTACTAATAATGTCAGTACCTGGACAAAATTTGTTCACGTAAACTTCACCAACAAAAAGGTAAACTAGATACCAGTAGAAGTAAACTGACAGCAAATTTCCGATGGAAACACGGCATAGTATCTAAGCATGATTTTAGAGGACACTAAAATGCAAAGAGCATGTCAAAAAGAAAAGTTAAACATTAAATACAGAAAGATGGATTGGGTCTTAGGTATAGAAATTCTGAGCTAACTTTACATAATAAATTGCTACTATACCGGCCAATTCTAAAACCTATGTATTGTTACGGTATTCAGCTGTGGGGCTGTACAATGAAAACCAATCTCAATATCAAATGAATTTCGTCTGTGAAGAAATAAGCAAACACGCGAGAAAACACATGCAACGCATTAGTCTGCACCAAAATGCTGAGATAAGTCACTTACTGCATGATACATTACAAACCCATCAAGACGGTTACAAAGGAAGAAATTACTTGATCATCCGCAATCTGGATCGGCTAAAAATATAATAAAAATGTAAAAGGGATTAGCCAAAGGGCTAAAACCCTTATAAACGAGAACTTAAATTGTGAAAGATAAATTACTAGATGATATGAAAATCAGTTGTAATAAAGTGTCCGAAATGCCAGCGGCATTGTGCATCTTTGTGCATTATCTGGGTTTTCAGCTGGAACCAATATAAAGCCAGTTAAACCATTAAAGCCAGCCGGAGCCAAAGTTTTATCAGCCAGAACCATTAGGATTTTGTACAATGAGCTTAATACACTGAAATAGTGGTGCATCATATAATTTTTCAGCCGGAACCACTACAATATCAGGCGGAACCATATAAAGCCAGCCAGAACCATATAAAGCTAGCCTGAACCATGTCATCCGAAACCAAACCAACTATGACACATGTAGTACAATGCATTGTGCACTATCTTACTTTCAGCCCAAACTATTATTAAGCCAGCCGGAACCATTTAAAGCCAGCCGGAACCATAGTTTCCGGCAAAATGTTCGTCAATTCTTATACATAGGTATAACCTTAAACTAAGAATTATTTAAATTTGTATCAGTTTACTTAACCAATTTTTACCAGTGCCTGTACATTTCAGCCGTTATAATTAAAAAATTATAACCTTACCGTCCCTAGTCACGGGGAGACATGTACTACTGTGGGCAAAAAGTAATAAGACTTTTTGTATTTAAATTTCGCGCGGAAAACCATTCACCGAAATATTTGTTTTTCTATGTTGGTATGACTGTCAGTGACATCTGGGCCAAATGGCACATCAAAATAATCATTAGTGTTTAGTATACGCTTGTCTTTCTGAAGTACGAACAGTGCATTCGGCGATTTTTACAATGAGTGAAATTATTCAACAAAGAAGTCCCATTAAATTTTGTGTGTGGAATCAATTTTGTGGTGCCGAAACGTTCAAAATGTTGAAAAAGGCCTTCGGTGATAATGTATGTCGCGAGCAAGTGTTTTTGATTGGTACACATTGTTCAAAGAGGGTCGAGAACGTGTTGACGACGAACCACGTCTAGGACGGCCATCAACATCAACTGATGATCAACACGTTAATAAAATCAAGGAATTGGTGCTCGAGAATCGACGTCTAACAGTCAGAGACCTTACTGGCATCGTTGAAATATCGGAAGGAAAAGTGAAAGCACGATTGGTTCCAAAATCACTCAATTTTTTGGAAAAACAGCGTCGCGTTGACGTCTGTGAAACAATGTCCGACAATACTTTCCGACTACCAGGATGTCATGAAATGTATTACAACTGACGATGATTCTTGGATCTATGCTTACGACCCGGAAACAGGCGATCAATCGGCCGAATATCGTGCCAAAGATGAGCCGAAGCCGAAAAAACCACGTCAAAGCAAGTCAAAAATCAAGGTGATGTTGACAGTTTTTTTCGATTATCGAGGTGTGTTGCACTCCGAATTCCTTCCGACCGGCCAAACTGTCAACAAGGAATACTATTTGACTGTTATGTGTCGTTTACGCGAAGCTATTCGAAAAAAGAGGCCGAAATTATGGGTCGACAACTCTTGGGTTTTGCACCACGATAATGCACCTTCTCATACTGCATTGGTTTTACGTGATTTTTTCGCCATAAATTCCACCCATATCGTTCCGCAACCATCGTATTCGCTTGATTTAGCCTGACCGCTCCAGGGGAACCGTTTTGAGTCAATTGAAGACATTAAACGTGAATCGCTACGCGCATTAGAGGCTATTCCGAAAATTGACTTTAACAACTGTTTCGAGGATTGGAAAAAACGTTGGCACAGGTGTATTGAGGCCGGGCGGATTACTTTGAGGGGGACGAAATAGATTTGTCTTACTATTTTTTGCCCACTGTATTATATTCCGTTTTACCGGTCTACTATTGTGCACTGTTCCGTTGTTTTAATACGTTGATCAGTTCAGCACAATATGGCTGAAAGTTCGGGAGTAAATCGTTGCGTAGAAATATAGGCAGTGGTAATTCTTGTATATCCCTATTACCAAGCCACTTGTGTTTTAGTGACATAACCGTCACCTCGCTACATTCGAATTAGGTGCTTAACGTCTGTTACTTCCGATCCGCATATACATTTACACTGGTTTGTTATCTTGAATCTCTGCAGGTATGCTTTAAACTTACCATGTCCAGAGATAACTTGGCACATCGAGCTCGTCCGTGGTAATTTCATTTTTAGTCTTTCTTTTATATTTGGAATGAAGCCAAAGATATGCCTTCCATTGGCTGATTCATTCCACCTTCCCAATTTGGCCACGTCTTCTTAGGTGGGACAAGTTCGCTCGTTTTTTGATTAGAATATCAACCGAGAGTACGGCAGCCAGAACCACTGCAGCATCTTTAGATACCGTTCGGCAAGCTTTTGTTACTCCTAGCACGATATTCCTCTGGGAACTTTCTAGTGATCTGATATGGTGACAGTTTAACCTATCATACCAACCAGCCGCCACATACGTCAAAAGCGCCTCCGCCACACCTTTGTATATTAACTTCAGTGTTTTGTGATTAAGTCCCCATCCCTCTCTTGACACTCTCGCCAACGAGTGGAATCGCATCTTAGCGTTTTCACAGACTCTAAGAACGTGGGATGCTACGCCCACTCGTTCATCAAGATCAACACCTAGATATCTAACGCACTTGACCATTTTAATGTTTCTACCGTTTAGTGATATTGTTGGTGGTCGACTAGAGTTTAATTTGCCCTTTAGTTGCAGCATCGCTGTTTTCTCTGCTGATAGTGACATCTTATTTGCTTCCCATCATTGGATCATATTATTTATTGTGATTTGACCCTGGCACTGAAGTTCGAGTCTCGAGTTGCCGTGCACCAGAATGGCTTTGTCATCCGCAAATGCAATTTCCTCAAAGTCGTTGATCATGCTTGTGTTAAACACGATATTCCAGACTAGAAGACCCAAAATAGAGCCCTGAGGACATCCTTTTGTAATTTGCTTTGAAACAGAACCATATATTTATAAACCGATAAACTTGCAATGACTCTAGGCGACGTAAGATTATCAAATGCTCCGGCAATGTCCAAGAATATACCCTAACATATTTCGAACTTTGGGTTTTGACAGTGTTGGTTAAGCGGACTATCGCATCCTCAGTAGACATGCTACATCGAAATCCGAATTACTTGTCCGAGAACAGTCCGCTCTGTTCAACTCGCGGTGTAATGCGAGTGGCAAGCAACCGTTTTTCCATAACTGGTAGTAACATTATGGGTCTATAAGATTTCGACCATATAGTGGATCTCTATCGCCAGGTTTCCTGATTATAATCATTTCACCCGTTTTACATACCTTAGGTAAGTAACCAAATTTTAAACTGATTAATAATTTTACTATGCTAGACCCTATAATGGGCCATGCCAGCTGGATTATTTCTACGTTCAAGTTGTCAAGTCCGACTTGTTACGCTTAAAGCAAGTTAAGGCACTGGTAACCTCCCTCCACGTAAATGGGTCTTCCGCATCGTTCCAACTACTGTTGGTAGCGATCTCGCGCATTTCTGCTTGAGGCCCAGTTTCGTCTAGCGTTTCGTCCGGAAGAAGCTAGTTAAGTAATTCCAAACGTTTGTCATGCCACGCATCAGTGACGACTCCATTTGCCTTCCTGATGGTGTTCAAAACTTCTGGAGGTCTTGCTTTGCCAGCGGCAAATTTATATTTGTATACCATGGGTCTTTATTACCATGTTCCGTGACGTACCGTTGGAAACTATTTTGTTTTGCAATAAATATTCATTTCTTGCTACTCTAAAGCGAGACAATTTTAACTCTTTTGCTAATTGGTTCGTTTCCGCCTGGTATGCTCTTTTAAGCTTAGGCATAGAACATCTAAGTTTCCCTATATTAGAGTTTCACCAACTGTTCCGTTTATTTGCAACTCTCTTCTAAGGAATTGAGTTGTTGCAGGCACTGATCAGCTTCACACGAGCATCAATTTCATCTATCGAATCTATTTCCGGAAGTGCTTCTACACTGTCCCAAGAGCCAACCAAGTATCTAGCAAATAAACTCTAGTCGGCTATCTTAATGGCAAATCTCGGAGTTTTGCTACTTGCAAGTGGACTGCTCTGTAGTGAGTTTGATAAATCAAACGTGATGACTCTATGGTCACTAGATGTCAAATTTTCTTTTACACACCACCCAACTTTAGAGCCCAGAAAGGCTCCATTGACAATGGTTAGGTCGATATTGGAGTTCCCAATGGACGAGAACGTCGTTGGTTTCGCCTGCAAGTTCATTATGAAAAGGTCACTCCTAGACACGAAGTCCTCTACTTTTCTTCCGTTTTCGTCGGTTAAACGGTCATGCCACATTTTAATTCTAGCATTGAAGTCTCCGGTGATCATTACCTTTTTGTGTTGGCCCGATATAGAGCCTAAGATCGTTTTGATTCTGCACAGATAGTACTCGATCGGGTCACTATATTGGGCATATATTGAAAATAGGTAGTGTGAACCAACTTCCGATGATATTTCAACACATGTGCAGTGGCTATCACAGAACTGACTTAGCTCATGCTCAAGCCAGCATTGTGAATACTAATTGCAGTTTTGGGATTCTCAGAGCAACCTGTTACTACTCTGGCTGTAGAAGGCGTGCCACTGATTTGACCATTCACCGAGTGTGGTTCTTGCATACATAGTATATCTATGTCGTGAGTGGAGATGCGTTCACATATCTCTGGTCCAACTATTTTAGCGCCCTGCATGTTGAGGTACGGGCGATACGTAGGTTGCTGTTACAATGTCTTTGATTTTGACTAATCATCATGTTTAGTGCTTAATTTCAGACGTTGCACAGCACTTTTGTATGCGTTATATGAAACGCGATCTACTTGGTGGTCATGAGGTTTTTGCAAATACCTTGCAGCTTGCGCAACTGGCTCGTTTGTCTTTGTTAGGACAGCCTTTATAGCCTAGACCATGATGTGCACAGTGACCATTTCGCTGGCACCTAAAGCACCTAGTTGGAGTCACAAACTCTCTCACACGGCATTGCTGGTTCGACTTCTACCACCCAGTGAGCGGTCTCTTTATTTCTCGCACCGGTTCTATACAGAACTCTAAAATCTTTTTGATCCTGGCAGTTTTGTATATTAGGCAGTTTTTTACCATGTCACGATCAAGCTCAGAGCTTACACCAAAGATAATCACTTTAGGTAATATCTTAACAGATGCTGGTTCGGTGGCTTTTAGACCCACGCAATTTGGTGTTTTCCGTGAAGACCTTCAAATCCGAGGAAGAATCAACAGTAACTGCAACACCATTAGGTCCAGCGTTAGTTACATAGTGAATCTTTATGTTAGATTCACTAGGACGTATGTATGATTTCCTTGATTTTCTTGGTAATTTCGTGACTATCCTTCCAAATTAAAGATTGTGACGAAGAACCCGAATCTGATGTCGGCCGTTTCGTACCAGATCAAAAGAATATTCAACAAAGTTATTTCCCAGTGCAGGTTAATTTTAAAGAATCTGCAAAAAGCGTTCGAGCTTCCAGTTCAAGTCGAAATTACGCAACATCTTTCGCTAATTCATCTCATGTTCCAATTCGAAATCTTCCTCCTGTTCAATCAGGGCAATATGTCCTCCATTACGTGGAGCGGATCAATACACATTTGGGCCACCATTGTTTACAAATGAGAGGTTTTTGGATAATTCCCAAGAACCAAGGATATCTATTCGTGAGAATAAACCAACTCAATATCCATATAAACCTGAAGTTACTCAAGTAACTATCCAAATGCGAGTAGATATCCAAAAGTGGAATATTAACTTTGATGGTTCAATCCCCAGTTCTACTAGTGGTATATCAGATCAAAAGTTTTTCTACAGAATTGAGCTTATGGCTGCAACCTACGACATTTCTCCTAACCATTTGGCTCATGATATCGGATCTTTATTTCATGGGACAGCTCGAGAACATTATTGGATTTTGATAGAGCGAAACTCTGAGTGTACATGGAATGAATTAAAAGACGGGGTTTTCATCGCTTTCAAGATGGCCGAACTGATAATGATATTAAAAATAATCTGGAACATCGAAGACAAAAAAATAAAGAACCATTTTTTGATGTTTACAATAATACTTTAAGTTTGACGCTTCCAATAAAAACTGCACTAACTGAACTCGAACTCATAGTTATTTTAAGAAAAAACATGCGTCCTGTTGCCAAAACATGTTGCCGTGGCCGGAGAAATATTTCCATCTGTCTCGTCTATGGTGAATAGATGCGTTGCAATTGAGGAGACGTGGAAAAATATGAATTACAATCCGGAGATTGCTATGGGGCCTGCTTTCTCCCGTAGTATTCATGAAATAGCTCCAACGTTGTACAATCCCACTTCCCAGCTGAACAACATTCAAACAGCACAAAATAGTCCGAATATGCTTCAAACTTTCACATCAACTGATGGAAATTCTAGTGCTAATCAAAAATTTGCTCCAGCCCAACATGTAATTATATACCCTACTTGCAATCACCAGTAGGTTGTTCGAATTGTCGTAAACCCTTGTTTCACCATTTGCCATACTGCCCGTTTTGCTATTGGAAGACGGAAAACCCGCAAATGGGAATGAGACATTCTGGGAATCCTCATTTCCAACAGAAAACTTTGATGCCTCTCAGACGGAATACCGAAGACGCGACAGCGAATACGGACCCCGTATAGTTACTCCAAATTCTACACTTTTCCGTATATTTGACAGTTCAAAGAAACATAAATCTAGATCAATTCAATATTTTCGTTCCAAAAGATTACTATATATAAGAAAAAAGCAAAAGCCACGTTCGCTTCAGTTTCAAACTCAGAAGATCCTACCGACAATCGTCCGTATGCAATAGTTAACATTGCTGGCACAAATATCTCAGGCCTTCTCGATAGTGGCGCTCGATTAGTGCGTTAGGAAAAACGGCGTTGAATTTATCAACGTATTAAAAACATAATCTTCCGCTTTATCCTCCAGTTGCTTCGGTTCAAACAGCGGACGGTGCAAAACAACCGGTCCTTGGTCACGTCTACGTGCCAATAACTTATAACGGAAAGTCTCTTGAAATACAGCTGTTGGTCATTTCTGAATTGCATCAAGAATTGTATCTAGGGTACGATTTCTGGACACGGTTTAGAATTAAACCCACGATTATAGAAGAAGTAATTGAGCTTTCTACAAATATCAATTCTACGATGAATCCTTCTACTATCACTTCCAAACATCACAATTTAAGTTCTGATCAGACAGCGAGACTACAGCAAATAGTCGAACTATTTCCTAGCTCACAGAAACTAGGTCTTGGTAGAACATCTTTGGCAATGCATAAGATAAATACCGGAGATGCCTCGCCAATTAAGCAACGATTATTTTCGGTCTCGCCTGCTGTCCAACGCGACATATATTCGGAACTAGACCGTATGTTAACTTTAGGAGTAATCACCGAGAGTACAAGTCCATGGTGTTCACCGATGACGAGAGTAATAAAAGCGAATGGGAAAGTACGTGTCTGTCTTGACGCCCGTCAACTAAATAGCGTTACCCGTAAAGACGCCTACCTCTTGCCCCTAATTGACGGTTTGCTAAGTCGACTGGAACGAACACAGTTTATGCCCAGTGTTGACTTAAAGGACGCGTTCTTTCAAATCCCCTTATAGACCCTGAGTCAATGGAGAAAACTGTCTTCACCGTACCAGGACGCCCGATATATCATTTTTCTGTAATGCCATTTGGGCTCTGCAATGCGCCTCAAACCTTATGTCGTTTGATGCACAGAGTGGTCCCTCATCACCTACCTGATCGAGGTTTCGTATACCTCGATGATCTGCTCGTTACATCCTCCACATTTGATGAGCACCTGTCTCTGCTAGCCGACGTAGCATCTCGACTATCAGCAGCGGGTCCCACAATTAACGGGGAAGAAAGTAAATTCTTACTGAGAGAGATCGATTATCTTGGTAATGTAGTTGGTGGAGGCACTTTGCGACCAAATTCGGAAAATGTTACGAGCTATTGCAGAGTGTGGTACAGACGGTTTATAGACCAGTTCTCGTCGGTTTCTGCTCCCTTGACGGACATGCTTAAAAAGAACCAAAAGTTTATTTGGTCCGAACAATCACAACTGGCGTTTGAAAAACTTAAACTGGCTGTCACTACCGCACCTGTCTTACATACTGCTGATTTAAAAAAAACACTTCTTCATTCAGTGCGATGCCAGCTCCACTGGAGTGGGTGCCGTATTATTTCAAAGAACTGATGATGGGCAAGATAAGCCAATAGAATACATGTCGCATAAACTTAACTCCGCGGTAATTACAGATCACGTTAGTCTCACCTGATTAATGTCCCAAAAGGATTTAACAGGGCGGTAAGCGCGATGGAGCCTTAAGTTACAATTTTTTGATTTTTGCATTGAGTATCGAAAGGGAACATAAAACTGTGTACCGGATGCATTATCTCGAATGAATGGACGAATTAAGCAAGGCTTCAAAAGTGAGTAAAACAACTCCTCTTTCGGATGACCAATTACCCCCTTCGAATTCATTCACAGTCAAATCCGCCACAACAAAATCCAATTTAAAGATAATTAATGGTAAGCTTTATATACACAAAGGACCGATAAGCGTTGATGAAGCATTAGACATACCTGATTGGAAGGTGGTAGTTCCTGAACCTCTTCGGTGCAATTTAAAGAGATCGGCACACACTCCTCCTACAGCCGCAGACTTAGGAAGCCATAAAACATTTGACATGTTGAATCGCTTTTATATTCGTCGTTTTATTGCTTCGTTCGATATGTGCAAATGTATTAAAGCTCCAAACTACATTACGACCACCTCTTGCTTCCCTCCCTGCTACGTTTCGACCATGGCAAAGAGTGTATATAGATTTCCGACCGGCTTCTTATGGTTCCGCCTAAAATCACAGCTATTTTAGGCGGAGCCATATGAAGCCGGTCGGAAGCGATCACCTATAACTCAAGTTGTACAATGGTTTGGTTCCGGCTAATATTGTTATGGCTTCGGATGAAACTTTATTTATTGAACAACGATCTAAAGTACATTGTGCACGATGATCAATAAAACTTTGGTTTAGGCTAGCTTTAAATGGTGTAGATTTGCTTAATATTGGTTCCGGTTGAAAAATCAGATAGCGCATAATGCATTTTGTTGGTTTGGTTCCAGCTGAAACTTTAAGTATGAAACAACCTTATAAAGCGGATTGTACTCATTGTGCAAGCTTCTAATGGTTCCGGATAATAAAACTCTGCTTCCGAGTGGCTTTAAATGGTTACGGCGGGTTAATATTAGCTCCGTTGGCGTGACGGATACAATTTTTAAGCAATTTTATATTCCTGGTGCAACAGATTGTTCTAGATTTCACTTTGTAAGCTACCGAACCTCTTTAACGAAAACCAATTTTTTCGCTTTGAGGTATATCGAGTTTTTAGAGATATATTGACCGAAATCAGTCAGACGAAGTGAATTTCCAGATTACTCAAAGCAGGTGATATATGCGCCGCAAGTAGTTTTTAACTGCGAGATTTTCTTTAAATGTTACCGTCACCATTTTATCCATTAGGCCGACGCGTTTCAATGTGTCCGAATGGGTAATTGGCTTATTACCTTAAAGACAAATTGTGTGGTAACGACAAGTAAACTTCCGTTTTAAATCATTAAGTCAATACATTATTCTACTTACAATATTTTAGTATTTATATTGAGTCATCTACTGTTGCAAAATGCTTTTCTTATTTACACATTATACAAGACACAAGACAGCCTTATACATAATGTCCATAAATCGCGTTATTACGTCATTCATTTGAATTAACATCATGACTGCGATGCGGTGAATCATACGCATACGCGAATATTACGAAAAATAATTCTATGACACAACGTAACGATAAAAACGTGTATCACATCAAAACACATATACGATATGCCAAGAAGACGACGAATAAGAAGATCGCCTAATGATGATGATCGTCGTCATTTAATAATCGATCATGATTTTAGTATCGACTTACGAGTGTAGTAGGATAAAAGAGTCACTTTGCTATTTTCGGTTGCGGTAGAATCGTTCGCTGTGCTTTGTACAAATATTTTACAAAATCGTACGCTTAGTTAAACACAATTAAATCTGTGCGACAAAATATTTTAATAACTGCTAGAGGTTTTGTTGTTGTTGTCATGTGTGTGTGTGTGTGTGTCGCCTGTTATTTATTACTTTTCATGTACACTGTGTATAGAGTAATTCATGTCAAGTTTAAAAACATGATGTATGTTTGATTATGATGATGATGATTTGATATGATGCACGATCGTGATGATCGTACAAAATACAAATTTGTTATAAAATGTCTTGTTGTTGCGTTTTGATCTACATTTTATCAGAAGAACTGGTACTCGACTCGATTTTGTACGTACATTGACCATTAATTACATGATTATGAAGTATAACAAATATGGTTATAATTGGTGGAGTTGTTCGCATATACTCGCGTATCCCATATGGACGAAAAGAGGTGGACAACTTTTATTGGAATTTCTAATTAAATTGCGTTTGGTCGGTGATCGGCATATATGCGATGATCGATTTCAAATTGATGATCAATTATGCTATAAATATAACTTACACATTTTTGGCAATCTTTTACCTTGATCATTTTCGTCTATTTTGGTCAGATGGACGTGTCGCGACTACTTTACACGTCGTAATGTTTATTTCTGTCGCAATTTCATCAGCTGATTAAAAATGTTAATTTGTGTATCCGGGATAGTGTAATCGGTGACTTAGTTAATCGGTCTTTTATTCTAATATATGGAGTTTTCTACATGACACCAAGTTGATGGTTTCTCAGTATTAGAACAGCAACTTTTTAGTCAATTGTCGTCATGCTGGTATTGATTATCGGCTTCAGAATTAATAACTGATTATTTTTTCAGTTTATTAGTCTTATACTCGTAAATAGGAAGTTCGCCGGATTCTATTAAGATTTTATCGATATTTTAAAAAAATCGGATCCCGGACTCTTTTAACTCGAAAATAACAATAAGTTATCAAATCTTAATCACTAAGTAATTATGTCACTAAGGGAGCCGAATTTATTTGTTATCAATAAATAAAATTTTAGTTTATGTTCTCGCCAGAAAATTCGAATGAGATGATAAAGGATTTTTCAATTTGGGCAGGTCGATATTGAAATTGAATAAAACAAACAGTGTGTGAGGTATTAACGAAATTATTTTTCTTATTGGAAGGTCCATGCCAGTAGGGTATTAGTCGGTTGCGGCTGATTGGCAATGACCTGCGACTTGAGAAAACCTCACAAGAAAGAGTCTAGCGGGGTCAAATCGCTCGAGCTTCACATGACCTCTGCGAAACATAACTCTACCCTCAAATCGTTCATGCAGAATGTCCATCGTTGCGTCTGATGTGTGGCACGTAGCTCCCCGTCCTACTGGAAACACATGCGTCGTCTACCTCCATATCGTTCAATTTCGCCGTTGATGGTGACGTCGTTTTTTCAAAAAAGTACGGAGCAATGATGCTGCCGGCCCAAAATCCACACCAAACATTAAATTGTGTGTGTGGATGCATTGCCACCTGGTAAACCTCGTGTGGGTTGGCGTCGTCCCATTGTTACGACACCTTGAGCGGTCGTAACATTATTTTCTATGTAATTTTGTTTTTGAATTTCGTTGCCATCGAATAATTGGTGCCTTTTCCTGATGGCATTGCCATCTGTTCTCTGGCATTGATAATAAGGTTTTTTTGTGAGTGTGAACTATACTTTATACTCTGGTTCACGCTTTGCACACTTCTACAGTATCGCGTAAACGTCGAATAATTTTGAGAGCGAAACCAATGTATACACCTTGTACGGCCGGCGGAGATATAGTTAAATATTTTTGTCGTGTTTTTCTCGCTTTGTTGTGTCAAATTAATGCGTGGTAATTTTGAGATAACAGATAGTCAAGTTTTTTTTTTGATAATGAACAAAGTTTTGTGAATTTAAAATTAAATATAAAAATAATTAATTACAAAATTAGAAATGAGTTTAAATAAAATTAAGTATTAATTAACGTTTAAATAATAAAACTAAAAATTGTTTTATATACGAGACCAAATATCTACTTTAATAAAAAATCATTTCTTGAGTGAAGACTTAGTGAAAAATAGTTTTTCTATTTGGTAAATTTGTACTGAAGAACGTTATCCAAATTGGTTCAAGAATAAAAATCCGCAAGTATTGAAAGGGTATCGCCAAATTTGTGAACGAGGAGGCTGTAACGTTAAACGGGTGCCACAAATATTCTACGGACACCGCAGGTAATCAATGAGTGTGGCCAAATTTGTGAGTGCGGCCTATCGAGGCAGATCTTTTAACGGCAGAAAGACGCCCAACATCTACGGTTACGGGTGATCAACAACGTGGCCAGCCGCATTTAAACGGCGCTAAAATGACCAACCATTACAGCGGTCTATCGAGACAAAATTTGTTTACGGCGAGAAGACGCCCAACTATTACTACAGCCTATCGAGGTAAATTTATTTAATGCGTGAAGACGCCTCATTATTTACGTTTTACGGGTGGCCAAACACATGGGCATTTGTAATTTTTTATTAACGGTGAGGAGACGCTGCAACTCATTTTGGCGGGACCTAATCGAAAAACAAAAGATACTGATATTTTTTTGATTTAGTTTTTTTATTTTTTACATTCTCCAATTTAAATTTTAAAGTTTAATTTTTTTCAATTTTTAAATTTTTGTAATTTTTAATTCAATATATTTTGTGTATTCGAGTGCCATAACGGTTGCTTAGCACGCGCGAGGTAGGGGTGCACTTTGGTTTCGCTACATAATTAATCAACTTCAGCGACCATTTTTGATCAAATTATTTTTTTATTTCGCTACATAATTCTTCACCGACGGCTCCAAGCTCGATGGTAAAGTGGGAACTGGTGTGTTCTGTGGAGAATTAAATGTAAGTCTATCTTTTCGTCTAATTACTGCAGCGTGTACCAGGCTGAAATTATAGCGATTGAAGAGGTCATGAACTGGTTGAAACACAGTGTAATATCATTGACTGCATCATTATCTGTGTGGGCAGTCGGGCGGCTATTCTTTCACTGGATTCAGTTTCCCTTGCGTCAAGGGTGGCGTTGGATTGTCAAACATCTCTTAACGAGATGAGTGAATACTTCAATATCCAGTTGGTTTGGGTTCCGGGCCACTCTGACCAGGGAGAATGGGGCCCTAGAACCAGGGAGAGAATGTGTAGGAAGGCCTTTGTCTGGGCTGAAAGCAGCAAGTCATAGGAAAGCAGTTGCCTTGGCAAATGCTAGGTGGCTCGCCAGTCCGACTAGCAGAGTAGCGAAGCAAGTATGGCCTAAGCTGAGGTTAAAGCGACCCAAGGCCTTGATCACACTAAGGAAGCGTGATTTAGGTAGAGTTGTAAGGGTAGTTACCAGACACTGCCTTTTCGGAGATCATGCGAGAAGGCTGGGTCTGGATGCAAATCACCTCTGCAGAAGCTGCAAGGACGAGGAGCAGATGAAGACTCTCGTTCACTTCCTTTGCTCATGCCTTGCGCTAGCTGACAGAAAACATGATCACTTGGGCAATTACACTATGGACAGCCTCTCTGATATTGAAAGCTGTAATGTGCGAGATCACTTACGTTATGTGAATAGCACTAGATGGGTTTAATGGGAGTTTAATGATGTCGAATTCTGTGGTATCATAATGGACCAAAAACTGACCTAAGTACGCGATTGCAACCACTGAAAACTAACCTAACCTAACCTACATAATTCTTCACGTTCAGCGACCATTTTAGCTTGATAAATTTTTTTCTTTTTCCTCCTTCCGCCTCGGATCGTTTGGTGAAAATAAAAAACAGCACTGCGTATGATTTTGGCATTCGGTTTTCTTTTATTTTCCAATCATCGGCTTTAGTGGTGTTCCGTTACTGAAATGAATTACTAAATTTCTTTCGGTTTGGTATGATGGGAGGGGAAATTTCATTTCGTGTCAGTTCCATAGTTGCAGGCTAGGCTTACCACGCCCCTTCATCCCCTTGGCAGGACATTCAAAGCGTCGGAGTGGTGAATTCAGCATATGTGTCGTCCATTCGGGGAGGACAGTAAAATCTACACAGTGTCCCCATGGTACTTCGGCAGTCTCCAACTGTTGAAGTGTGTAATGTGGGAGATTACCTAGAGGTCTCTCCGGGTGAAGAGAGGCTTTGTCTGTTGGAGAGACGTCCCTACCCTCTAACTGTGCTAAGGTTGGATGGGTCATTCGAGGGGGTCTCTTCTGCAGACATTGTACTTGTTATTCGGGAATATCCGGTCGTTTCTTGGTGGACACACTCGGTTATTATTATTTTTACTCACTCCTCAAATTTCGGCCGATTTAATTCTGGTGTAAATTCAATTTAGTTTCAGTATTTATTTTTATTTTGTTCTGTTTCACGGTGTAGGACGGGAATATGCAAGCCTCAACTTCCCCATAATTTCTCCACTCTGCATATTTAGATGAATCTGCGGGTTGGCTTCATGCCATTCTGTAACACCATATACAGCAATTTTGCTTGTTAACATAGCCATTCAACCAAAAATGCGCCTCGTCGCTAAAGATCATTTTTCGGCCAAAGTTGAGATCCTTCTCTAAACGCTCCGAAGCCCAAAGTCAGCGGACAAATGGCGTTGTCTATGGTCATTAACTTTGAGCTTCTAGGCCCAAGTTCTGAAGCAAAATTCACCAAGTTGAAGTCTGTGAAAGGCCGAGTTCTTGAGCACGGTGACGAATAGACTGCCTCTAGTTCTCCTGTACACTTTCATGAACCGCGGCAATGTTCTCGGCCGATCTAGCGTTCTTTTGACGTACGAAGGCTGATTGTTTTCCGAACCGGTTGTCTCGAATTTGGTCAGCAAACGTTAGAGAGTCGACTTAGAAGGAGCACCGCGTCTGCCGTAAAATGGGCGCAATGTTTACTAATGAACACCTATTTTGGGAATAAAGTTTTATCATTTGGATGTGGTGCTCAATCGTGTAACTTATCATGGAGATTTGGAATCAGTGACTGAAAAAAGCACCAGATTAAACAGATGCCGCCAAAACAACATGGCTGTCACAGGCTGCAAACGTCGACCCGCCCAAATTGGAAAACCCTTTAGTTTCCCTGCGTAGCTGATCCGCATCTTGTGACATTTGCTTCTATGTTGCAAATTCGTTAAATATTCAAGAATCCATCTCTTCCATATGTATTGATTCATTTTGTGTGTCATTTGCCACCTGGATAATTTAGAAGGCATAACATCTACCAAATTTTCGGCTGGAAGTTGAGTAGGGTAATTTAAGTCCTCACTGGATAGTACACAATTCGGTTTGGAATTTAACAGCGCCTCTATTTCGGTTTAGCAGAGTAGTAATTTTTTCAGTTGTCAATTTATGGCCATCGATAGCTTCCTACAGCCCATCAAATTGCGGTGAACTCGGAGGGATATATTTAAATTGAATTTTCGAAAACGCATTAAAATTTCGTATAATGTAGATTGAAAGGTTGGTTCTACTGCTAGACAATTGTTTGATGATACACCGGAAGTTGTTTTGGCGGAGCCGTCGAATACAACTCTTTTAGTTTCGTAGTGCTGCTCGAGCTCTTCATTACGCCATGGTGTGGTAGATAATATCCTGCAGTGTTGCTTTATTATCAGTAATTTCCCTCATGTGTCCTAACGATTTATATTCTTTCATGAAGTCCTTATACGGCTTTGCGAATTCGTAGTTTTTGGTGAATTCTCTTTCGATGCAGTGCATTCTTTGAAGTGGGAAATTCGTCTTTTTGTGACAAACTACAATATGGAACTTCAACCGGATCTGTTCCCCCAAAATTGTTTTAATAAGTTATCAAGGTTTTCATCTGGATCGCTCGAAGTAACTGCAATTAATTCTCTCGGATGGTCTTCTTTTGATTAGGCGACAAAACGTATCTGGTCCAATAATACCAATTTCATTTTGTTGGTAGAACTGCGGGTCGGCTAAATCATACTGCTGCAGTGACTTCATATTTATTGGTAGCGAAATTTCCGGTTGTTTTGCCGTCAGCTTTGATATGGTTTCTCCTTGTTCCATGGTGAAAATGTAAGCAATATTAATCCTGTAATCGTAAATTTGGCATTTTCCTTTTCAAGTTTAAACTTTGTGCGCAACTTCTCAAATGAGGGATCCTTGTGACCCTGAGTCTAACAGTACTCTACAAAACTGTTTTCGGTTTGGTGAGTCGAGTACCGTTACTAAAGCGGTAGGTAAAAGTGATGTTCGTAATAAGGTAACATTCGGTTCTGGGTTTGCTGATGGTAAGGTGTCATGCCCTAAACTTTGATGTTTCTGTGATGATATCTGCTCTTACATACTCGGCTATTAGCGGTGTGATTATTGTTCAAACAATTAAAACATCATTTTTCCTTTTTTCAGTAGCTGTAATCTTTTATTTACCGGCATTTCCTTAATTTTGCTTCATTCAAATAGTTTGTGGTATTCTTCAGGACATATTGTACATGGTGTTGCTAATGTGGTAATTGCTGCGTGACTTCTAACGTTTGGTTTGAGCTGATTTGACTGTTGCTGTGCACACATCGAATGCTTCGATATTGAAATGTTTGAGTAATCCAGCTGCGTCGCCTTTAAGTGATCCCTTGAGGTAATGTAACTTTTGTGAAGGCATCAGGTTTGGGTTGTCGTGTATGGTAGCTCAAAAGAGGTTTTAGAACGAAATGAAATTTTTGGTAGCTTCACTTCTGTATGATTGTCGGACATACTGTAATTAGCCATTGTTTCACTTATTGAAGTCGTAGGTTCTGGATTTAATCTTAATGCGCGGTTTAGTTCCGCAGTTATGGTATAACAATTTTCTTCGAAATCTGGATCTGATTCTTCTCTTTTGTCTAATTCGACTTCGACTGCAATGTATTCGTCCCGAAGTTTATTTGTGAGTGATAGCCGAGCCTCGATTTGTTCCGCTTGAGTTTCTTCGGTAATATTTTTGATGTAGTTGAGTAACTTGGTAACATTGCTCTTTATAGTAGCGTGTCTCTTTTTCGTTGCTACTAGCGCTGCCATCTGTGATATATATTTTACTATAAGTGTACACACTTACCGACCAAACGGAATAGTGATTAAAGCTTCGGCGTTTGGATCGGGAGGGGCCGGTTCGAATCCCGATAGAGGAAGATTACGATTTGTGATGACAATGAACACAACCATGACCCCCTGTCAGAGTGTACAACTCATGCGCTGACCAATTTTCCATGGCAGTAATTGGCTGGCATACAATATACAAGAGCTATACAATTCGCAGACGGTTCCACGAAAATCGGTTTCGTATGCTACAGATGTCATGCAGCTGGATTTAAAGCCAAAACTTGGCAAAACTCGTTCGGATACAGCTACAACTCTTCCATCCAGGAACTAATTATTCCTAATCACACGTTCCATATTGATCTTGAAACCTGGCCCCGAAACAACAATCACTATCAAATTCGAAACCCCCATAAAAGTCTAAACCATTCCGCCCAATCGTAATATATAGTCCCAAAGATAAATCTTCCACAAACTTTGAACTCCATACTGTTTAAAACCAATCCAACCCACGCCCACACTTGGTAACTATGATTGCGAAATACGTACCAAAAATAAGTCTACTAATGTATTGGCGTCTTAAACACCGCCTGATTAGCGCCACTTCCTATGCTAGCGAAAGGAGATATTTGTTTAATAAAAAATTTACATAAGAACTAGTTTTTTGAGAAATTGATCACCTTTCGCACTAGTTCTAAAATATCCCGTCAGATGTCAGTCACTTTGCGTAAAAAGGCGAATAAAGCAGGGACATAATTTAATACATGCTAATTCTAGTAGATGTCAGCTTAATCTAAATTCGCCGTACACCATTGTTAAATTTAATTACCAGAATCTATCTCCATTTGGCATTTAATCGCAAACAGCTGGATGCTAAGTGAAATGGAAACGAAATATTTACAATATTTATTTAAATTACCCTAATTTTCTAATTACATTTTATCATTTTAGGGAACTATTCGAAAAGAGGAATAATTATTAATGAAATATGGGTAAGTATTTACGATCAGATTTGGCAGATGATTTTTTATGTGTTTCAGGTGATGAATGAGAATGAATTTGTTGGTTAAGGTAAGTAGTTGGTAAGGTAAGTTTTATTCCAGGGAATGAATTGGTAGATGTTTTTATTGTTAATTTGAACCCGTTTGTCCCGTTTGCACACCAACGATCGACAATTTTCTGCAATCAGAACTCGAAACAATAGTCTGCATCTTTCGACAAAAATGGTTAGGAACGAACAAACATTTTAGAGCACGAAATTGGCACGGGAAGCCATCTCCCTATTAAACAAAGACACTATAATATGTCACCGGCAGTACAAGCATCTAATATAGGCAGAACTTTAGACAGGATGTTGAAGATGGACATAATCAGCGAAAGTTCCAGTCCTTGGTAAGGTCGCCGAATGAAAAATCCGGGCTATGTTTAGACTGCAGAAAATTAAATTACATAACGAATATGAACATCTACATGACGCAGCATAAGATAGCGCAAAATTTTCCGCGGACACGGAACACTCGCCACAAGTAGCAGCACTATCACAATAGATATTTTCCTATTTTCTTTTTCTATAACCAGCGGATATTTTTTTGTCGTGCCCAAAGGAATTTTGAACGGTAACCAATACGAATCGGTTATTCTTGTCTCATAGCTAAGGTAATACTGAGGTCATGGGGAATTTCTAGGAAATGTATCGTTTAGACTTTTCGCTATAATTTTTGAGGTTCTGCGGGATAAGTTTGCAGTTTCTGACCAATATCTCAAAAACTCTCACAAGTAACCAGTTTGCACTGATGTACCAGTACGTAGATTTTAACTCAAGAAGTTATAGGTAAAAGTCTAAACCATAAATTTTTCCCATGAAACGCAGTTTGACCTTAGCTATTAGAAACACAACCGTACATATTGGTTAAATGTAGGGGTTTTTGAGATAATGACCAGAAACTGAAAATAATCTATACGGGATCGAATTCTACACGGTAAATCTTCCTTATATTGGAGGTATAATAAGTTTAAAGGTTTTTTTAACTTCGAAGTTTTATTCAGAGAAGTTGGTGCAAAAAAATTGTCTATCGATAGCTACGATATTTTCCCATCTTACAGGCAGCATACGGATTCCGCATCCCCAAAATCTTCGTGTATTGAGGCGATCCAAGAATCAACCCGATTTATGGCTTCGTTGTAAGCAGTAAAGTGTTGCTCGGTCAGGTCATGAGTCATCGACCGCAACAAGAGGTAATCGGAAGCAGCAATCTCTGATAATACGGCAAATCAAGTGATCATTTAACAAAACTTCAATCGTTGATTATAGGAAAACTGGGCAATGTTTTGATCCAATTCAAACGCCTCTCTATTCAGAATTAACTTACCTTCCACATCTGTCGAACAATTCCATGAAGTGAGCTGAAATTTTTTTTTGATATTTTTTTGGCCAAAAACAGCAAAGGGGTACACCCCTTGGTAATTTTTCCAGAAAAATCTTGAAAATTTATTTTGGCGTAATTAGATGGCATGAGATTCCTACGGCTCAGACTGTCAAACAGACTAAGAAATAATGTGCAAATTGGTTGTGGGGAGTGCAGTATTCGATTTGGTCATTTTCGAAGTTTGGTCATTTATCAAAACTTCAATCGTTGATTATAGGAAAACTGGGCAATGTTTTGATCCAATTCAAACGCCTCTCTATTCAGAATTAACTTACCTTCCACATCTGTCGAACAATTCCATGAAGTGAGCTGAAATTTTTTTTTGATATTTTTTTGGCCAAAAACAGCAAAGGGGTACCCCTTGGTAATTTGTCGAGAAAAATCTTGAAAATGTATTTTGGCGTAATTAGATGGCATGAGATTCCTACGGCTCAGACTGTCAAACAGACTAAGAAATAATGTGCAAATTGTTTGTGGGGAGTGCAGTATTCGATTTGGTCATTTTCGAAGTTTGGTCATTTATCAAAACTTCAATCGTTGCTTTTAGGAAAACTGGGCAATGTTTTGATCCAATTCAAACGCCTCTCTATTCAGAATTAACTTACCTTCCACATCTGTCGAACAATTCCATGAAGTGAGCTGAAATTTTTTTTTGATATTTTTTTGGCCAAAAACAGCAAAGGGGTACCCCTTGGTAATTTTTCGAGAAAAATCTTGAAAATTTATTTTGGCGTAATTAGATGGCATGAGATTCCTACGGCTCAGACTGTCAAACAGACTAAGAAATAATGTGCAAATTGTTTGTGGGGAGTGCAGTATTCGATTTGGTCATTTTCGAAGTTTGGTCATTTATCAAAACTTCAATCGTTGCTTTTAGGAAAACTGGGCAATGTTTTGATCCAATTCAAACGCCTCTCTATTCAGAATTAACTTACCTTCCACATCTGTCGAACAATTCCATGAAGTGAGTTGAAATTTTTTTTTGATATTTTTTTGGCCAAAAACAGCAAAGGGGTACCCCTTGGTAATTTTTCGAGAAAAATCTTGAAAATTTATTTTGGCGTAATTAGATGGCATGAGATTCCTACGGCTCAGACTGTCAAACAGACTAAGAAATAATGTGCAAATTGTTTGTGGGGAGTGCAGTATTCGATTTGGTCATTTTCGAAGTTTGGTCATTTATCAAAACTTCAATCGTTGCTTTTAGGAAAACTGGGCAATGTTTTGATCCAATTCAAACGCCTCTCTATTCAGAATTAACTTACCTTCCACATCTGTCGAACAATTCCATGAAGTGAGCTGAAATTTTTTTTGATATTTTTTTGGCCAAAAACAGCAAAGGGACCACCCCTTGGTAATTTTTCGAGAAAAATCTTGAAAATTTATTTTGGCGTAATTAGATGGCATGAGATTCCTACGGCTCAGACTGTCAAACAGACTAAGAAATAATGTGCAAATTGTTTGTGGGGAGTGCAGTATTCGATTTGGTCATTTTCGAAGTTTGGTCATTTATCAAAACTTCAATCGTTGCTTTTAGGAAAACTGGGCAATGTTTTGATCCAATTCAAACGCCTCTCTATTCAGAATTAATTTACCTTCCACATCTGTCGAACAATTCCATGAAGTGAGCTGAAATTTTTTTTTGTAATTTTTTTGGCCAAAAACAGCAAAGGGGTGTACCCCTTGGTAATTTTGAGAAAAATCTTGAAAATTTATTTTGGCGTAATTAGATGGCATGAGATTCCTACGGCTCGGACTGTCAAACAGACTAAGAAATAATGTGCAAATTGGTTGTGGGGAGTGCAGTATTCGATTTGGTCATTTTCGAAGTTTGGTCATTTATCAAAACTTCAATCGTTGATTATAGGAAAACTGGGCAATGTTTTGATCCAATTCAAACGCCTCTCTATTCAGAATTAACTTACCTTCCACATCTGTCGAACAATTCCATGAAGTGAGCTGAAATTTTTTTTTGATATTTTTTTGGCCAAAAACAGCAAAGGGGTACCCCTTGGTAATTTTGAGAAAAACCTTGAAAATTTATTTTGGCGTAATTAGATGGCATGAGATTCCTACGGCTCAGACTGTCAAACAGACTAAGAAATAATGTGCAAATTGTTTGTGGGGAGTGCAGTATTCGATTTGGTCATTTTCGAAGTTTGGTCATTTATCAAAACTTCAATCGTTGCTTTTAGGAAAACTGGGCAATGTTTTGATCCAATTCAAACGCCTCTCTATTCAGAATTAACTTACCTTCCACATCTGTCGAACAATTCCATGAAGTGAGCTGAAATTTTTTTTTGATATTTTTTTGGCCAAAAACAGCAAAGGGGTACCCCTTGGTAATTTTGAGAAAAACCTTGAAAATTTATTTTGGCGTAATTAGATGGCATGAGATTCCTACGGCTCAGACTGTCAAACAGACTAAGAAATAATGTGCAAATTGTTTGTGGGGAGTGCAGTATTCGATTTGGTCATTTTCGAAGTTTGGTCATTTATCAAAACTTCAATCGTTGCTTTTAGGAAAACTGGGCAATGTTTTGATCCAATTCAAACGCCTCTCTATTCAGAATTAACTTACCTTCCACATCTGTCGAACAATTCCATGAAGTGAGCTGAAATTTTTTTTTGATATTTTTTTGGCCAAAAACAGCAAGGAGACCCCTTGGTAATTTTTCGAGAAAAATCTTGAAAATTTATTTTGGCGTAATTAGATGGCATGAGATTCCTACGGCTCAGACTGTCAAACAGACTAAGAAATAATGTGCAAATTGTTTGTGGGGAGTGCAGTATTCGATTTGGTCATTTTCGAAGTTTGGTCATTTATCAAAACTTCAATCGTTGATTTTAGGAAAACTGGGCAATGTTTTGATCCAATTCAAACGCCTCTCTATTCAGAATTAACTTACCTTCCACATCTGTCGAACAATTCCATGAAGTGAGCTGAAATTTTTTTTTGATATTTTTTTGGCCAAAAACAGCAAAGGGGTACCCCTTGGTAATTTTTCGAGAAAAATCTTGAAAATTTATTTTGGCGTAATTAGATGGCATGAGATTCCTACGGCTCAGACTGTCAAACAGACTAAGAAATAATGTGCAAATTGTTTGTGGGGAGTGCAGTATTCGATTTGGTCATTTTCGAAGTTTGGTCATTTATCAAAACTTCAATCGTTGCTTTTAGGAAAACTGGGCAATGTTTTGATCCAATTCAAACGCCTCTCTATTCAGAATTAACTTACCTTCCACATCTGTCGAACAATTCCATGAAGTGAGCTGAAATTTTTTTTTGATATTTTTTTGGCCAAAAACAGCAAAGGGGTACCCCTTGGTAATTTTTCGAGAAAAATCTTGAAAATTTATTTTGGCGTAATTAGATGGCATGAGATTCCTACGGCTCAGACTGTCAAACAGACTAAGAAATAATGTGCAAATTGTTTGTGGGGAGTGCAGTATTCGATTTGGTCATTTTCGAAGTTTGGTCATTTATCAAAACTTCAATCGTTGCTTTTAGGAAAACTGGGCAATGTTTTGATCCAATTCAAACGCCTCTCTATTCAGAATTAACTTACCTTCCACATCTGTCGAACAATTCCATGAAGTGAGCTGAAATTTTTTTTTGATATTTTTTTGGCCAAAAACAGCAAAGGGGTACCCCTTGGTAATTTTTCGAGAAAAACCTTGAAAATTTATTTTGGCGTAATTAGATGGCATGAGATTCCTACGGCTCAGACTGTCAAACAGACTAAGAAATAATGTGCAAATTGTTTGTGGGGAGTGCAGTATTCGATTTGGTCATTTTCGAAGTTTGGTCATTTATCAAAACTTCAATCGTTGCTTTTAGGAAAACTGGGCAATGTTTTGATCCAATTCAAACGCCTCTCTATTCAGAATTAACTTACCTTCCACATCTGTCGAACAATTCCATGAAGTGAGCTGAAATTTTTTTTTGATATTTTTTTGGCCAAAAACAGCAAAGGGGTACCCCTTGGTAATTTTTCGAGAAAAACCTTGAAAATTTATTTTGGCGTAATTAGATGGCATGAGATTCCTACGGCTCAGACTGTCAAACAGACTAAGAAATAATGTGCAAATTGTTTGTGGGGAGTGCAGTATTCGATTTGGTCATTTTCGAAGTTTGGTCATTTATCAAAACTTCAATCGTTGCTTTTAGGAAAACTGGGCAATGTTTTGATCCAATTCAAACGCCTCTCTATTTAGAATTAACTTACCTTCCACATCTGTCGAACAATTCCATGAAGTGAGCTGAAATTTTTTTTTGATATTTTTTTGGCCAAAAACAGCAAAGGGGTACCCCTTGGTAATTTTTCGAGAAAAACCTTGAAAATTTATTTTGGCGTAATTAGATGGCATGAGATTCCTACGGCTCAGACTGTCAAACAGACTAAGAAATAATGTGCAAATTGTTTGTGGGGAGTGCAGTATTCGATTTGGTCATTTTCGAAGTTTGGTCATTTATCAAAACTTCAATCGTTGCTTTTAGGAAAACTGGGCAATGTTTTGATCCAATTCAAACGCCTCTCTATTCAGAATTAACTTACCTTCCACATCTGTCGAACAATTCCATGAAGTGAGCTGAAATTTTTTTTTGATATTTTTTTGGCCAAAAACAGCAAAGGGGTACCCCTTGGTAATTTTTCGAGAAAAATCTTGAAAATTTATTTTGGCGTAATTAGATGGCATGAGATTCCTACGGCTCAGACTGTCAAACAGACTAAGAAATAATGTGCAAATTGTTTGTGGGGAGTGCAGTATTCGATTTGGTCATTTTCGAAGTTTGGTCATTTATCAAAACTTCAATCGTTGCTTTTAGGAAAACTGGGCAATGTTTTGATCCAATTCAAACGCCTCTCTATTCAGAATTAACTTACCTTCCACATCTGTCGAACAATTCCATGAAGTGAGCTGAAATTTTTTTTTGATATTTTTTTGGCCAAAAACAGCAAAGGGGTACCCCTTGGTAATTTTTCGAGAAAAATCTTGAAAATTTATTTTGGCGTAATTAGATGGCATGAGATTCCTACGGCTCAGACTGTCAAACAGACTAAGAAATAATGTGCAAATTGTTTGTGGGGAGTGCAGTATTCGATTTGGTCATTTTCGAAGTTTGGTCATTTATCAAAACTTCAATCGTTGCTTTTAGGAAAACTGGGCAATGTTTTGATCCAATTCAAACGCCTCTCTATTCAGAATTAACTTACCTTCCACATCTGTCGAACAATTCCATGAAGTGAGCTGAAATTTTTTTTTGATATTTTTTTGGCCAAAAACAGCAAAGGGGTACCCCTTGGTAATTTTTCGAGAAAAACCTTGAAAATTTATTTTGGCGTAATTAGATGGCATGAGATTCCTACGGCTCAGACTGTCAAACAGACTAAGAAATAATGTGCAAATTGTTTGTGGGGAGTGCAGTATTCGATTTGGTCATTTTCGAAGTTTGGTCATTTATCAAAACTTCAATCGTTGCTTTTAGGAAAACTGGGCAATGTTTTGATCCAATTCAAACGCCTCTCTATTCAGAATTAACTTACCTTCCACATCTGTCGAACAATTCCATGAAGTGAGCTGAAATTTTTTTTTGATATTTTTTTGGCCAAAAACAGCAAAGGGGTACCCCTTGGTAATTTTTCGAGAAAAACCTTGAAAATTTATTTTGGCGTAATTAGATGGCATGAGATTCCTACGGCTCAGACTGTCAAACAGACTAAGAAATAATGTGCAAATTGTTTGTGGGGAGTGCAGTATTCGATTTGGTCATTTTCGAAGTTTGGTCATTTATCAAAACTTCAATCGTTGCTTTTAGGAAAACTGGGCAATGTTTTGATCCAATTCAAACGCCTCTCTATTTAGAATTAACTTACCTTCCACATCTGTCGAACAATTCCATGAAGTGAGCTGAAATTTTTTTTTGATATTTTTTTGGCCAAAAACAGCAAAGGGGTGTACCCCTTGGTAATTTTTCGAGAAAAACCTTGAAAATTTATTTTGGCGTAATTAGATGGCATGAGATTCCTACGGCTCAGACTGTCAAACAGACTAAGAAATAATGTGCAAATTGTTTGTGGGGAGTGCAGTATTCGATTTGGTCATTTTCGAAGTTTGGTCATTTATCAAAACTTCAATCGTTGCTTTTAGGAAAACTGGGCAATGTTTTGATCCAATTCAAACGCCTCTCTATTCAGAATTAACTTACCTTCCACATCTGTCGAACAATTCCATGAAGTGAGCTGAAATTTTTTTTTGATATTTTTTTGGCCAAAAACAGCAAAGGGGTACCCCTTGGTAATTTTTCGAGAAAAATCTTGAAAATTTATTTTGGCGTAATTAGATGGCATGAGATTCCTACGGCTCAGACTGTCAAACAGACTAAGAAATAATGTGCAAATTGTTTGTGGGGAGTGCAGTATTCGATTTGGTCATTTTCGAAGTTTGGTCATTTATCAAAACTTCAATCGTTGCTTTTAGGAAAACTGGGCAATGTTTTGATCCAATTCAAACGCCTCTCTATTCAGAATTAACTTACCTTCCACATCTGTCGAACAATTCCATGAAGTGAGCTGAAATTTTTTTTTGATATTTTTTTGGCCAAAAACAGCAAAGGGGTACCCCTTGGTAATTTTTCGAGAAAAACCTTGAAAATTTATTTTGGCGTAATTAGATGGCATGAGATTCCTACGGCTCAGACTGTCAAACAGACTAAGAAATAATGTGCAAATTGTTTGTGGGGAGTGCAGTATTCGATTTGGTCATTTTCGAAGTTTGGTCATTTATCAAAACTTCAATCGTTGCTTTTAGGAAAACTGGGCAATGTTTTGATCCAATTCAAACGCCTCTCTATTCAGAATTAACTTACCTTCCACATCTGTCGAACAATTCCATGAAGTGAGCTGAAATTTTTTTTTGATATTTTTTTGGCCAAAAACAGCAAAGGGGTACCCCTTGGTAATTTTTCGAGAAAAACCTTGAAAATTTATTTTGGCGTAATTAGATGGCATGAGATTCCTACGGCTCAGACTGTCAAACAGACTAAGAAATAATGTGCAAATTGTTTGTGGGGAGTGCAGTATTCGATTTGGTCATTTTCGAAGTTTGGTCATTTATCAAAACTTCAATCGTTGCTTTTAGGAAAACTGGGCAATGTTTTGATCCAATTCAAACGCCTCTCTATTTAGAATTAACTTACCTTCCACATCTGTCGAACAATTCCATGAAGTGAGCTGAAATTTTTTTTTGATATTTTTTTGGCCAAAAACAGCAAAGGGGTACCCCTTGGTAATTTTTCGAGAAAAACCTTGAAAATTTATTTTGGCGTAATTAGATGGCATGAGATTCCTACGGCTCAGACTGTCAAACAGACTAAGAAATAATGTGCAAATTGTTTGTGGGGAGTGCAGTATTCGATTTGGTCATTTTCGAAGTTTGGTCATTTATCAAAACTTCAATCGTTGCTTTTAGGAAAACTGGGCAATGTTTTGATCCAATTCAAACGCCTCTCTATTCAGAATTAACTTACCTTCCACATCTGTCGAACAATTCCATGAAGTGAGCTGAAATTTTTTTTTGATATTTTTTTGGCCAAAAACAGCAAAGGGGTACCCCTTGGTAATTTTTCGAGAAAAATCTTGAAAATTTATTTTGGCGTAATTAGATGGCATGAGATTCCTACGGCTCAGACTGTCAAACAGACTAAGAAATAATGTGCAAATTGTTTGTGGGGAGTGCAGTATTCGATTTGGTCATTTTCGAAGTTTGGTCATTTATCAAAACTTCAATCGTTGCTTTTAGGAAAACTGGGCAATGTTTTGATCCAATTCAAACGCCTCTCTATTCAGAATTAACTTACCTTCCACATCTGTCGAACAATTCCATGAAGTGAGCTGAAATTTTTTTTTGATATTTTTTTGGCCAAAAACAGCAAAGGGGTACCCCTTGGTAATTTTTCGAGAAAAATCTTGAAAATTTATTTTGGCGTAATTAGATGGCATGAGATTCCTACGGCTCAGACTGTCAAACAGACTAAGAAATAATGTGCAAATTGTTTGTGGGGAGTGCAGTATTCGATTTGGTCATTTTCGAAGTTTGGTCATTTATCAAAACTTCAATCGTTGCTTTTAGGAAAACTGGGCAATGTTTTGATCCAATTCAAACGCCTCTCTATTCAGAATTAACTTACCTTCCACATCTGTCGAACAATTCCATGAAGTGAGCTGAAATTTTTTTTTGATATTTTTTTGGCCAAAAACAGCAAAGGGGTACCCCTTGGTAATTTTTCGAGAAAAACCTTGAAAATTTATTTTGGCGTAATTAGATGGCATGAGATTCCTACGGCTCAGACTGTCAAACAGACTAAGAAATAATGTGCAAATTGTTTGTGGGGAGTGCAGTATTCGATTTGGTCATTTTCGAAGTTTGGTCATTTATCAAAACTTCAATCGTTGCTTTTAGGAAAACTGGGCAATGTTTTGATCCAATTCAAACGCCTCTCTATTCAGAATTAACTTACCTTCCACATCTGTCGAACAATTCCATGAAGTGAGCTGAAATTTTTTTTTGATATTTTTTTGGCCAAAAACAGCAAAGGGGTACCCCTTGGTAATTTTTCGAGAAAAACCTTGAAAATTTATTTTGGCGTAATTAGATGGCATGAGATTCCTACGGCTCAGACTGTCAAACAGACTAAGAAATAATGTGCAAATTGTTTGTGGGGAGTGCAGTATTCGATTTGGTCATTTTCGAAGTTTGGTCATTTATCAAAACTTCAATCGTTGCTTTTAGGAAAACTGGGCAATGTTTTGATCCAATTCAAACGCCTCTCTATTTAGAATTAACTTACCTTCCACATCTGTCGAACAATTCCATGAAGTGAGCTGAAATTTTTTTTTGATATTTTTTTGGCCAAAAACAGCAAAGGGGTACCCCTTGGTAATTTTTCGAGAAAAACCTTGAAAATTTATTTTGGCGTAATTAGATGGCATGAGATTCCTACGGCTCAGACTGTCAAACAGACTAAGAAATAATGTGCAAATTGTTTGTGGGGAGTGCAGTATTCGATTTGGTCATTTTCGAAGTTTGGTCATTTATCAAAACTTCAATCGTTGCTTTTAGGAAAACTGGGCAATGTTTTGATCCAATTCAAACGCCTCTCTATTCAGAATTAACTTACCTTCCACATCTGTCGAACAATTCCATGAAGTGAGCTGAAATTTTTTTTTGATATTTTTTTGGCCAAAAACAGCAAAGGGGTACCCCTTGGTAATTTTTCGAGAAAAATCTTGAAAATTTATTTTGGCGTAATTAGATGGCATGAGATTCCTACGGCTCAGACTGTCAAACAGACTAAGAAATAATGTGCAAATTGTTTGTGGGGAGTGCAGTATTCGATTTGGTCATTTTCGAAGTTTGGTCATTTATCAAAACTTCAATCGTTGCTTTTAGGAAAACTGGGCAATGTTTTGATCCAATTCAAACGCCTCTCTATTCAGAATTAACTTACCTTCCACATCTGTCGAACAATTCCATGAAGTGAGCTGAAATTTTTTTTTGATATTTTTTTGGCCAAAAACAGCAAAGGGGTACCCCTTGGTAATTTTTCGAGAAAAACCTTGAAAATTTATTTTGGCGTAATTAGATGGCATGAGATTCCTACGGCTCAGACTGTCAAACAGACTAAGAAATAATGTGCAAATTGTTTGTGGGGAGTGCAGTATTCGATTTGGTCATTTTCGAAGTTTGGTCATTTATCAAAACTTCAATCGTTGCTTTTAGGAAAACTGGGCAATGTTTTGATCCAATTCAAACGCCTCTCTATTCAGAATTAACTTACCTTCCACATCTGTCGAACAATTCCATGAAGTGAGCTGAAATTTTTTTTTGATATTTTTTTGGCCAAAAACAGCAAAGGGGTACCCCTTGGTAATTTTTCGAGAAAAACCTTGAAAATTTATTTTGGCGTAATTAGATGGCATGAGATTCCTACGGCTCAGACTGTCAAACAGACTAAGAAATAATGTGCAAATTGTTTGTGGGGAGTGCAGTATTCGATTTGGTCATTTTCGAAGTTTGGTCATTTATCAAAACTTCAATCGTTGCTTTTAGGAAAACTGGGCAATGTTTTGATCCAATTCAAACGCCTCTCTATTCAGAATTAACTTACCTTCCACATCTGTCGAACAATTCCATGAAGTGAGCTGAAATTTTTTTTTGATATTTTTTTGGCCAAAAACAGCAAAGGGGTACCCCTTGGTAATTTTTCGAGAAAAACCTTGAAAATTTATTTTGGCGTAATTAGATGGCATGAGATTCCTACGGCTCAGACTGTCAAACAGACTAAGAAATAATGTGCAAATTGTTTGTGGGGAGTGCAGTATTCGATTTGGTCATTTTCGAAGTTTGGTCATTTATCAAAACTTCAATCGTTGCTTTTAGGAAAACTGGGCAATGTTTTGATCCAATTCAAACGCCTCTCTATTCAGAATTAACTTACCTTCCACATCTGTCGAACAATTCCATGAAGTGAGCTGAAATTTTTTTTTGATATTTTTTTGGCCAAAAACAGCAAAGGGGTACCCCTTGGTAATTTTTCGAGAAAAACCTTGAAAATTTATTTTGGCGTAATTAGATGGCATGAGATTCCTACGGCTCAGACTGTCAAACAGACTAAGAAATAATGTGCAAATTGTTTGTGGGGAGTGCAGTATTCGATTTGGTCATTTTCGAAGTTTGGTCATTTATCAAAACTTCAATCGTTGCTTTTAGGAAAACTGGGCAATGTTTTGATCCAATTCAAACGCCTCTCTATTCAGAATTAACTTACCTTCCACATCTGTCGAACAATTCCATGAAGTGAGCTGAAATTTTTTTTTGATATTTTTTTGGCCAAAAACAGCAAAGGGGTACCCCTTGGTAATTTTTCGAGAAAAACCTTGAAAATTTATTTTGGCGTAATTAGATGGCATGAGATTCCTACGGCTCAGACTGTCAAACAGACTAAGAAATAATGTGCAAATTGTTTGTGGGGAGTGCAGTATTCGATTTGGTCATTTTCGAAGTTTGGTCATTTATCAAAACTTCAATCGTTGCTTTTAGGAAAACTGGGCAATGTTTTGATCCAATTCAAACGCCTCTCTATTCAGAATTAACTTACCTTCCACATCTGTCGAACAATTCCATGAAGTGAGCTGAAATTTTTTTTTGATATTTTTTTGGCCAAAAACAGCAAAGGGGTACCCCTTGGTAATTTTTCGAGAAAAATCTTGAAAATTTATTTTGGCGTAATTAGATGGCATGAGATTCCTACGGCTCAGACTGTCAAACAGACTAAGAAATAATGTGCAAATTGTGTGTGGGGAGTGCAGTATTCGATTTGGTCATTTTCGAAGTTTGGTCATTTATCAAAACTTCAATCGTTGCTTTTAGGAAAACTGGGCAATGTTTTGATCCAATTCAAACGCCTCTCTATTCAGAATTAACTTACCTTCCACATCTGTCGAACAATTCCATGAAGTGAGCTGAAATTTTTTTTTGATATTTTTTTGGCCAAAAACAGCAAAGGGGTACACCCCTTGGTAATTTTTCGAGAAAAATCTTGAAAATTTATTTTGGCGTAATTAGATGGCATGAGATTCCTACGGCTCAGACTGTCAAACAGACTAAGAAATAATGTGCAAATTGTTTGTGGGGAGTGCAGTATTCGATTTGGTCATTTTCGAAGTTTGGTCATTTATCAAAATTTCAATCGTTGATTATAGGAAAACTGGGCAATGTTTTGATCCAATTCAAACGCCTCTCTATTCAGAATTAACTTACCTTCCACATCTGTCGAACAATTCCATGAAGTGAGCTGAAATTTTTTTTTGATATTTTTTTGGCCAAAAACAGCAAAGGGGTACTCCTTGGTAATTTTGAGAAAAACCTTGAAAATTTATTTTGGCGTAATTAGATGGCATGAGATTCCTACGGCTCAGACTGTCAAACAGACTAAGAAATAATGTGCAAATTGTTTGTGGGGAGTGCAGTATTCGATTTGGTCATTTTCGAAGTTTGGTCATTTATCAAAATTTCAATCGTTGATTATAGGAAAACTGGGCAATGTTTTGATCCAATTCAAACGCCTCTCTATTCAGAATTAACTTACCTTCCACATCTGTCGAACAATTCCATGAAGTGAGCTGAAATTTTTTTTTGATATTTTTTTGGCCAAAAACAGCAAAGGGGTACCCCTTGGTAATTTTTCGAGAAAAATCTTGAAAATTTATTTTGGCGTAATTAGATGGCATGAGATTCCTACGGCTCAGACTGTCAAACAGACTAAGAAATAATGTGCAAATTGTTTGTGGGGAGTGCAGTATTCGATTTGGTCATTTTCGAAGTTTGGTCATTTATCAAAACTTCAATCGTTGATTTTAGGAAAACTGGGCAATGTTTTGATCCAATTCAAACGCCTCTCTATTCAGAATTAACTTACCTTCCACATCTGTCGAACAATTCCATGAAGTGAGCTGAAATTTTTTTTTGATATTTTTTTGGCCAAAAACAGCAAAGGGGTACCCCTTGGTAATTTTTCGAGAAAAACCTTGAAAATTTATTTTGGCGTAATTAGATGGCATGAGATTCCTACGGCTCAGACTGTCAAACAGACTAAGAAATAATGTGCAAATTGTTTGTGGGGAGTGCAGTATTCGATTTGGTCATTTTCGAAGTTTGGTCATTTATCAAAACTTCAATCGTTGCTTTTAGGAAAACTGGGCAATGTTTTGATCCAATTCAAACGCCTCTCTATTCAGAATTAACTTACCTTCCACATCTGTCGAACAATTCCATGAAGTGAGCTGAAATTTTTTTTTGATATTTTTTTGGCCAAAAACAGCAAAGGGGTACCCCTTGGTAATTTTTCGAGAAAAACCTTGAAAATTTATTTTGGCGTAATTAGATGGCATGAGATTCCTACGGCTCAGACTGTCAAACAGACTAAGAAATAATGTGCAAATTGTTTGTGGGGAGTGCAGTATTCGATTTGGTCATTTTCGAAGTTTGGTCATTTATCAAAACTTCAATCGTTGATTTTAGGAAAACTGGGCAATGTTTTGATCCAATTCAAACGCCTCTCTATTCAGAATTAACTTACCTTCCACATCTGTCGAACAATTCCATGAAGTGAGCTGAAATTTTTTTTTGATATTTTTTTGGCCAAAAACAGCAAAGGGGTACCCCTTGGTAATTTTTCGAGAAAAACCTTGAAAATTTATTTTGGCGTAATTAGATGGCATGAGATTCCTACGGCTCAGACTGTCAAACAGACTAAGAAATAATGTGCAAATTGTTTGTGGGGAGTGCAGTATTCGATTTGGTCATTTTCGAAGTTTGGTCATTTATCAAAACTTCAATCGTTGCTTTTAGGAAAACTGGGCAATGTTTTGATCCAATTCAAACGCCTCTCTATTTAGAATTAACTTACCTTCCACATCTGTCGAACAATTCCATGAAGTGAGCTGAAATTTTTTTTTGATATTTTTTTGGCCAAAAACAGCAAAGGGGTACCCCTTGGTAATTTTTCGAGAAAAATCTTGAAAATTTATTTTGGCGTAATTAGATGGCATGAGATTCCTACGGCTCAGACTGTCAAACAGACTAAGAAATAATGTGCAAATTGTTTGTGGGGAGTGCAGTATTCGATTTGGTCATTTTCGAAGTTTGGTCATTTATCAAAACTTCAATCGTTGATTTTAGGAAAACTGGGCAATGTTTTGATCCAATTCAAACGCCTCTCTATTCAGAATTAACTTACCTTCCACATCTGTCGAACAATTCCATGAAGTGAGCTGAAATTTTTTTTTGATATTTTTTTGGCCAAAAACAGCAAAGGGGTACCCCTTGGTAATTTTTCGAGAAAAACCTTGAAAATTTATTTTGGCGTAATTAGATGGCATGAGATTCCTACGGCTCAGACTGTCAAACAGACTAAGAAATAATGTGCAAATTGTTTGTGGGGAGTGCAGTATTCGATTTGGTCATTTTCGAAGTTTGGTCATTTATCAAAACTTCAATCGTTGCTTTTAGGAAAACTGGGCAATGTTTTGATCCAATTCAAACGCCTCTCTATTCAGAATTAACTTACCTTCCACATCTGTCGAACAATTCCATGAAGTGAGCTGAAATTTTTTTTTGATATTTTTTTGGCCAAAAACAGCAAAGGGGTACCCCTTGGTAATTTTTCGAGAAAAATCTTGAAAATTTATTTTGGCGTAATTAGATGGCATGAGATTCCTACGGCTCAGACTGTCAAACAGACTAAGAAATAATGTGCAAATTGTTTGTGGGGAGTGCAGTATTCGATTTGGTCATTTTCGAAGTTTGGTCATTTATCAAAACTTCAATCGTTGATTTTAGGAAAACTGGGCAATGTTTTGATCCAATTCAAACGCCTCTCTATTCAGAATTAACTTACCTTCCACATCTGTCGAACAATTCCATGAAGTGAGCTGAAATTTTTTTTTGATATTTTTTTGGCCAAAAACAGCAAAGGGGTACCCCTTGGTAATTTTTCGAGAAAAATCTTGAAAATTTATTTTGGCGTAATTAGATGGCATGAGATTCCTACGGCTCAGACTGTCAAACAGACTAAGAAATAATGTGCAAATTGTTTGTGGGGAGTGCAGTATTCGATTTGGTCATTTTCGAAGTTTGGTCATTTATCAAAACTTCAATCGTTGCTTTTAGGAAAACTGGGCAATGTTTTGATCCAATTCAAACGCCTCTCTATTCAGAATTAACTTACCTTCCACATCTGTCGAACAATTCCATGAAGTGAGCTGAAATTTTTTTTTGATATTTTTTTGGCCAAAAACAGCAAAGGGGTACCCCTTGGTAATTTTTCGAGAAAAACCTTGAAAATTTATTTTGGCGTAATTAGATGGCATGAGATTCCTACGGCTCAGACTGTCAAACAGACTAAGAAATAATGTGCAAATTGTTTGTGGGGAGTGCAGTATTCGATTTGGTCATTTTCGAAGTTTGGTCATTTATCAAAACTTCAATCGTTGCTTTTAGGAAAACTGGGCAATGTTTTGATCCAATTCAAACGCCTCTCTATTCAGAATTAACTTACCTTCCACATCTGTCGAACAATTCCATGAAGTGAGCTGAAATTTTTTTTTGATATTTTTTTGGCCAAAAACAGCAAAGGGGTACCCCTTGGTAATTTTTCGAGAAAAACCTTGAAAATTTATTTTGGCGTAATTAGATGGCATGAGATTCCTACGGCTCAGACTGTCAAACAGACTAAGAAATAATGTGCAAATTGTTTGTGGGGAGTGCAGTATTCGATTTGGTCATTTTCGAAGTTTGGTCATTTATCAAAACTTCAATCGTTGCTTTTAGGAAAACTGGGCAATGTTTTGATCCAATTCAAACGCCTCTCTATTCAGAATTAACTTACCTTCCACATCTGTCGAACAATTCCATGAAGTGAGCTGAAATTTTTTTTTGATATTTTTTTGGCCAAAAACAGCAAAGGGGTACCCCTTGGTAATTTTTCGAGAAAAACCTTGAAAATTTATTTTGGCGTAATTAGATGGCATGAGATTCCTACGGCTCAGACTGTCAAACAGACTAAGAAATAATGTGCAAATTGTTTGTGGGGAGTGCAGTATTCGATTTGGTCATTTTCGAAGTTTGGTCATTTATCAAAACTTCAATCGTTGCTTTTAGGAAAACTGGGCAATGTTTTGATCCAATTCAAACGCCTCTCTATTCAGAATTAACTTACCTTCCACATCTGTCGAACAATTCCATGAAGTGAGCTGAAATTTTTTTTTGATATTTTTTTGGCCAAAAACAGCAAAGGGGTACCCCTTGGTAATTTTTCGAGAAAAACCTTGAAAATTTATTTTGGCGTAATTAGATGGCATGAGATTCCTACGGCTCAGACTGTCAAACAGACTAAGAAATAATGTGCAAATTGTTTGTGGGGAGTGCAGTATTCGATTTGGTCATTTTCGAAGTTTGGTCATTTATCAAAACTTCAATCGTTGCTTTTAGGAAAACTGGGCAATGTTTTGATCCAATTCAAACGCCTCTCTATTCAGAATTAACTTACCTTCCACATCTGTCGAACAATTCCATGAAGTGAGCTGAAATTTTTTTTTGATATTTTTTTGGCCAAAAACAGCAAAGGGGTACCCCTTGGTAATTTTTCGAGAAAAACCTTGAAAATTTATTTTGGCGTAATTAGATGGCATGAGATTCCTACGGCTCAGACTGTCAAACAGACTAAGAAATAATGTGCAAATTGTTTGTGGGGAGTGCAGTATTCGATTTGGTCATTTTCGAAGTTTGGTCATTTATCAAAACTTCAATCGTTGCTTTTAGGAAAACTGGGCAATGTTTTGATCCAATTCAAACGCCTCTCTATTCAGAATTAACTTACCTTCCACATCTGTCGAACAATTCCATGAAGTGAGCTGAAATTTTTTTTTGATATTTTTTTGGCCAAAAACAGCAAAGGGGTACCCCTTGGTAATTTTTCGAGAAAAACCTTGAAAATTTATTTTGGCGTAATTAGATGGCATGAGATTCCTACGGCTCAGACTGTCAAACAGACTAAGAAATAATGTGCAAATTGTTTGTGGGGAGTGCAGTATTCGATTTGGTCATTTTCGAAGTTTGGTCATTTATCAAAACTTCAATCGTTGCTTTTAGGAAAACTGGGCAATGTTTTGATCCAATTCAAACGCCTCTCTATTCAGAATTAACTTACCTTCCACATCTGTCGAACAATTCCATGAAGTGAGCTGAAATTTTTTTTTGATATTTTTTTGGCCAAAAACAGCAAAGGGGTACCCCTTGGTAATTTTTCGAGAAAAACCTTGAAAATTTATTTTGGCGTAATTAGATGGCATGAGATTCCTACGGCTCAGACTGTCAAACAGACTAAGAAATAATGTGCAAATTGTTTGTGGGGAGTGCAGTATTCGATTTGGTCATTTTCGAAGTTTGGTCATTTATCAAAACTTCAATCGTTGCTTTTAGGAAAACTGGGCAATGTTTTGATCCAATTCAAACGCCTCTCTATTCAGAATTAACTTACCTTCCACATCTGTCGAACAATTCCATGAAGTGAGCTGAAATTTTTTTTTGATATTTTTTTGGCCAAAAACAGCAAAGGGGTACCCCTTGGTAATTTTTCGAGAAAAACCTTGAAAATTTATTTTGGCGTAATTAGATGGCATGAGATTCCTACGGCTCAGACTGTCAAACAGACTAAGAAATAATGTGCAAATTGTTTGTGGGGAGTGCAGTATTCGATTTGGTCATTTTCGAAGTTTGGTCATTTATCAAAACTTCAATCGTTGCTTTTAGGAAAACTGGGCAATGTTTTGATCCAATTCAAACGCCTCTCTATTCAGAATTAACTTACCTTCCACATCTGTCGAACAATTCCATGAAGTGAGCTGAAATTTTTTTTTGATATTTTTTTGGCCAAAAACAGCAAAGGGGTACCCCTTGGTAATTTTTCGAGAAAAACCTTGAAAATTTATTTTGGCGTAATTAGATGGCATGAGATTCCTACGGCTCAGACTGTCAAACAGACTAAGAAATAATGTGCAAATTGTTTGTGGGGAGTGCAGTATTCGATTTGGTCATTTTCGAAGTTTGGTCATTTATCAAAACTTCAATCGTTGCTTTTAGGAAAACTGGGCAATGTTTTGATCCAATTCAAACGCCTCTCTATTCAGAATTAACTTACCTTCCACATCTGTCGAACAATTCCATGAAGTGAGCTGAAATTTTTTTTTGATATTTTTTTGGCCAAAAACAGCAAAGGGGTACCCCTTGGTAATTTTTCGAGAAAAACCTTGAAAATTTATTTTGGCGTAATTAGATGGCATGAGATTCCTACGGCTCAGACTGTCAAACAGACTAAGAAATAATGTGCAAATTGTTTGTGGGGAGTGCAGTATTCGATTTGGTCATTTTCGAAGTTTGGTCATTTATCAAAACTTCAATCGTTGCTTTTAGGAAAACTGGGCAATGTTTTGATCCAATTCAAACGCCTCTCTATTCAGAATTAACTTACCTTCCACATCTGTCGAACAATTCCATGAAGTGAGCTGAAATTTTTTTTTGATATTTTTTTGGCCAAAAACAGCAAAGGGGTACCCCTTGGTAATTTTTCGAGAAAAATCTTGAAAATTTATTTTGGCGTAATTAGATGGCATGAGATTCCTACGGCTCAGACTGTCAAACAGACTAAGAAATAATGTGCAAATTGTTTGTGGGGAGTGCAGTATTCGATTTGGTCATTTTCGAAGTTTGGTCATTTATCAAAACTTCAATCGTTGCTTTTAGGAAAACTGGGCAATGTTTTGATCCAATTCAAACGCCTCTCTATTCAGAATTAACTTACCTTCCACATCTGTCGAACAATTCCATGAAGTGAGCTGAAATTTTTTTTTGATATTTTTTTGGCCAAAAACAGCAAAGGGGTACACCCCTTGGTAATTTTTCGAGAAAAATCTTGAAAATTTATTTTGGCGTAATTAGATGGCATGAGATTCCTACGGCTCAGACTGTCAAACAGACTAAGAAATAATGTGCAAATTGTTTGTGGGGAGTGCAGTATTCGATTTGGTCATTTTCGAAGTTTGGTCATTTATCAAAATTTCAATCGTTGATTATAGGAAAACTGGGCAATGTTTTGATCCAATTCAAACGCCTCTCTATTCAGAATTAACTTACCTTCCACATCTGTCGAACAATTCCATGAAGTGAGCTGAAATTTTTTTTTGATATTTTTTTGGCCAAAAACAGCAAAGGGGTACTCCTTGGTAATTTTGAGAAAAACCTTGAAAATTTATTTTGGCGTAATTAGATGGCATGAGATTCCTACGGCTCAGACTGTCAAACAGACTAAGAAATAATGTGCAAATTGTTTGTGGGGAGTGCAGTATTCGATTTGGTCATTTTCGAAGTTTGGTCATTTATCAAAATTTCAATCGTTGATTATAGGAAAACTGGGCAATGTTTTGATCCAATTCAAACGCCTCTCTATTCAGAATTAACTTACCTTCCACATCTGTCGAACAATTCCATGAAGTGAGCTGAAATTTTTTTTTGATATTTTTTTGGCCAAAAACAGCAAAGGGGTACCCCTTGGTAATTTTTCGAGAAAAATCTTGAAAATTTATTTTGGCGTAATTAGATGGCATGAGATTCCTACGGCTCAGACTGTCAAACAGACTAAGAAATAATGTGCAAATTGTTTGTGGGGAGTGCAGTATTCGATTTGGTCATTTTCGAAGTTTGGTCATTTATCAAAACTTCAATCGTTGATTTTAGGAAAACTGGGCAATGTTTTGATCCAATTCAAACGCCTCTCTATTCAGAATTAACTTACCTTCCACATCTGTCGAACAATTCCATGAAGTGAGCTGAAATTTTTTTTTGATATTTTTTTGGCCAAAAACAGCAAAGGGGTACCCCTTGGTAATTTTTCGAGAAAAACCTTGAAAATTTATTTTGGCGTAATTAGATGGCATGAGATTCCTACGGCTCAGACTGTCAAACAGACTAAGAAATAATGTGCAAATTGTTTGTGGGGAGTGCAGTATTCGATTTGGTCATTTTCGAAGTTTGGTCATTTATCAAAACTTCAATCGTTGCTTTTAGGAAAACTGGGCAATGTTTTGATCCAATTCAAACGCCTCTCTATTCAGAATTAACTTACCTTCCACATCTGTCGAACAATTCCATGAAGTGAGCTGAAATTTTTTTTTGATATTTTTTTGGCCAAAAACAGCAAAGGGGTACCCCTTGGTAATTTTTCGAGAAAAACCTTGAAAATTTATTTTGGCGTAATTAGATGGCATGAGATTCCTACGGCTCAGACTGTCAAACAGACTAAGAAATAATGTGCAAATTGTTTGTGGGGAGTGCAGTATTCGATTTGGTCATTTTCGAAGTTTGGTCATTTATCAAAACTTCAATCGTTGATTTTAGGAAAACTGGGCAATGTTTTGATCCAATTCAAACGCCTCTCTATTCAGAATTAACTTACCTTCCACATCTGTCGAACAATTCCATGAAGTGAGCTGAAATTTTTTTTTGATATTTTTTTGGCCAAAAACAGCAAAGGGGTACCCCTTGGTAATTTTTCGAGAAAAACCTTGAAAATTTATTTTGGCGTAATTAGATGGCATGAGATTCCTACGGCTCAGACTGTCAAACAGACTAAGAAATAATGTGCAAATTGTTTGTGGGGAGTGCAGTATTCGATTTGGTCATTTTCGAAGTTTGGTCATTTATCAAAACTTCAATCGTTGCTTTTAGGAAAACTGGGCAATGTTTTGATCCAATTCAAACGCCTCTCTATTTAGAATTAACTTACCTTCCACATCTGTCGAACAATTCCATGAAGTGAGCTGAAATTTTTTTTTGATATTTTTTTGGCCAAAAACAGCAAAGGGGTACCCCTTGGTAATTTTTCGAGAAAAATCTTGAAAATTTATTTTGGCGTAATTAGATGGCATGAGATTCCTACGGCTCAGACTGTCAAACAGACTAAGAAATAATGTGCAAATTGTTTGTGGGGAGTGCAGTATTCGATTTGGTCATTTTCGAAGTTTGGTCATTTATCAAAACTTCAATCGTTGATTTTAGGAAAACTGGGCAATGTTTTGATCCAATTCAAACGCCTCTCTATTCAGAATTAACTTACCTTCCACATCTGTCGAACAATTCCATGAAGTGAGCTGAAATTTTTTTTTGATATTTTTTTGGCCAAACACAGCAAAGGGGTACCCCTTGGTAATTTTTCGAGAAAAATCTTGAAAATTTATTTTGGCGTAATTAGATGGCATGAGATTCCTACGGCTCAGACTGTCAAACAGACTAAGAAATAATGTGCAAATTGTTTGTGGGGAGTGCAGTATTCGATTTGGTCATTTTCGAAGTTTGGTCATTTATCAAAACTTCAATCGTTGATTTTAGGAAAACTGGGCAATGTTTTGATCCAATTCAAACGCCTCTCTATTCAGAATTAACTTACCTTCCACATCTGTCGAACAATTCCATGAAGTGAGCTGAAATTTTTTTTTGATATTTTTTTGGCCAAAAACAGCAAAGGGGTACCCCTTGGTAATTTTTCGAGAAAAATCTTGAAAATTTATTTTGGCGTAATTAGATGGCATGAGATTCCTACGGCTCAGACTGTCAAACAGACTAAGAAATAATGTGCAAATTGTTTGTGGGGAGTGCAGTATTCGATTTGGTCATTTTCGAAGTTTGGTCATTTATCAAAACTTCAATCGTTGATTTTAGGAAAACTGGGCAATGTTTTGATCCAATTCAAACGCCTCTCTATTCAGAATTAACTTACCTTCCACATCTGTCGAACAATTCCATGAAGTGAGCTGAAATTTTTTTTTGATATTTTTTTGGCCAAAAACAGCAAAGGGGTACCCCTTGGTAATTTTTCGAGAAAAACCTTGAAAATTTATTTTGGCGTAATTAGATGGCATGAGATTCCTACGGCTCAGACTGTCAAACAGACTAAGAAATAATGTGCAAATTGTTTGTGGGGAGTGCAGTATTCGATTTGGTCATTTTCGAAGTTTGGTCATTTATCAAAACTTCAATCGTTGCTTTTAGGAAAACTGGGCAATGTTTTGATCCAATTCAAACGCCTCTCTATTCAGAATTAACTTACCTTCCACATCTGTCGAACAATTCCATGAAGTGAGCTGAAATTTTTTTTTGATATTTTTTTGGCCAAAAACAGCAAAGGGGTACCCCTTGGTAATTTTTCGAGAAAAATCTTGAAAATTTATTTTGGCGTAATTAGATGGCATGAGATTCCTACGGCTCAGACTGTCAAACAGACTAAGAAATAATGTGCAAATTGTTTGTGGGGAGTGCAGTATTCGATTTGGTCATTTTCGAAGTTTGGTCATTTATCAAAACTTCAATCGTTGATTTTAGGAAAACTGGGCAATGTTTTGATCCAATTCAAACGCCTCTCTATTCAGAATTAACTTACCTTCCACATCTGTCGAACAATTCCATGAAGTGAGCTGAAATTTTTTTTTGATATTTTTTTGGCCAAAAACAGCAAAGGGGTACCCCTTGGTAATTTTTCGAGAAAAATCTTGAAAATTTATTTTGGCGTAATTAGATGGCATGAGATTCCTACGGCTCAGACTGTCAAACAGACTAAGAAATAATGTGCAAATTGTTTGTGGGGAGTGCAGTATTCGATTTGGTCATTTTCGAAGTTTGGTCATTTATCAAAACTTCAATCGTTGCTTTTAGGAAAACTGGGCAATGTTTTGATCCAATTCAAACGCCTCTCTATTCAGAATTAACTTACCTTCCACATCTGTCGAACAATTCCATGAAGTGAGCTGAAATTTTTTTTTGATATTTTTTTGGCCAAAAACAGCAAAGGGGTACCCCTTGGTAATTTTTCGAGAAAAACCTTGAAAATTTATTTTGGCGTAATTAGATGGCATGAGATTCCTACGGCTCAGACTGTCAAACAGACTAAGAAATAATGTGCAAATTGTTTGTGGGGAGTGCAGTATTCGATTTGGTCATTTTCGAAGTTTGGTCATTTATCAAAACTTCAATCGTTGCTTTTAGGAAAACTGGGCAATGTTTTGATCCAATTCAAACGCCTCTCTATTCAGAATTAACTTACCTTCCACATCTGTCGAACAATTCCATGAAGTGAGCTGAAATTTTTTTTTGATATTTTTTTGGCCAAAAACAGCAAAGGGGTACCCCTTGGTAATTTTTCGAGAAAAACCTTGAAAATTTATTTTGGCGTAATTAGATGGCATGAGATTCCTACGGCTCAGACTGTCAAACAGACTAAGAAATAATGTGCAAATTGTTTGTGGGGAGTGCAGTATTCGATTTGGTCATTTTCGAAGTTTGGTCATTTATCAAAACTTCAATCGTTGCTTTTAGGAAAACTGGGCAATGTTTTGATCCAATTCAAACGCCTCTCTATTCAGAATTAACTTACCTTCCACATCTGTCGAACAATTCCATGAAGTGAGCTGAAATTTTTTTTTGATATTTTTTTGGCCAAAAACAGCAAAGGGGTACCCCTTGGTAATTTTTCGAGAAAAACCTTGAAAATTTATTTTGGCGTAATTAGATGGCATGAGATTCCTACGGCTCAGACTGTCAAACAGACTAAGAAATAATGTGCAAATTGTTTGTGGGGAGTGCAGTATTCGATTTGGTCATTTTCGAAGTTTGGTCATTTATCAAAACTTCAATCGTTGCTTTTAGGAAAACTGGGCAATGTTTTGATCCAATTCAAACGCCTCTCTATTCAGAATTAACTTACCTTCCACATCTGTCGAACAATTCCATGAAGTGAGCTGAAATTTTTTTTTGATATTTTTTTGGCCAAAAACAGCAAAGGGGTACCCCTTGGTAATTTTTCGAGAAAAACCTTGAAAATTTATTTTGGCGTAATTAGATGGCATGAGATTCCTACGGCTCAGACTGTCAAACAGACTAAGAAATAATGTGCAAATTGTTTGTGGGGAGTGCAGTATTCGATTTGGTCATTTTCGAAGTTTGGTCATTTATCAAAACTTCAATCGTTGCTTTTAGGAAAACTGGGCAATGTTTTGATCCAATTCAAACGCCTCTCTATTCAGAATTAACTTACCTTCCACATCTGTCGAACAATTCCATGAAGTGAGCTGAAATTTTTTTTTGATATTTTTTTGGCCAAAAACAGCAAAGGGGTACCCCTTGGTAATTTTTCGAGAAAAACCTTGAAAATTTATTTTGGCGTAATTAGATGGCATGAGATTCCTACGGCTCAGACTGTCAAACAGACTAAGAAATAATGTGCAAATTGTTTGTGGGGAGTGCAGTATTCGATTTGGTCATTTTCGAAGTTTGGTCATTTATCAAAACTTCAATCGTTGATTTTAGGAAAACTGGGCAATGTTTTGATCCAATTCAAACGCCTCTCTATTCAGAATTAACTTACCTTCCACATCTGTCGAACAATTCCATGAAGTGAGCTGAAATTTTTTTTTGATATTTTTTTGGCCAAAAACAGCAAAGGGGTACCCCTTGGTAATTTTTCGAGAAAAATCTTGAAAATTTATTTTGGCGTAATTAGATGGCATGAGATTCCTACGGCTCAGACTGTCAAACAGACTAAGAAATAATGTGCAAATTGTTTGTGGGGAGTGCAGTATTCGATTTGGTCATTTTCGAAGTTTGGTCATTTATCAAAACTTCAATCGTTGCTTTTAGGAAAACTGGGCAATGTTTTGATCCAATTCAAACGCCTCTCTATTCAGAATTAACTTACCTTCCACATCTGTCGAACAATTCCATGAAGTGAGCTGAAATTTTTTTTTGATATTTTTTTGGCCAAAAACAGCAAAGGGGTACCCCTTGGTAATTTTTCGAGAAAAACCTTGAAAATTTATTTTGGCGTAATTAGATGGCATGAGATTCCTACGGCTCAGACTGTCAAACAGACTAAGAAATAATGTGCAAATTGTTTGTGGGGAGTGCAGTATTCGATTTGGTCATTTTCGAAGTTTGGTCATTTATCAAAACTTCAATCGTTGCTTTTAGGAAAACTGGGCAATGTTTTGATCCAATTCAAACGCCTCTCTATTCAGAATTAACTTACCTTCCACATCTGTCGAACAATTCCATGAAGTGAGCTGAAATTTTTTTTTGATATTTTTTTGGCCAAAAACAGCAAAGGGGTACCCCTTGGTAATTTTTCGAGAAAAACCTTGAAAATTTATTTTGGCGTAATTAGATGGCATGAGATTCCTACGGCTCAGACTGTCAAACAGACTAAGAAATAATGTGCAAATTGTTTGTGGGGAGTGCAGTATTCGATTTGGTCATTTTCGAAGTTTGGTCATTTATCAAAACTTCAATCGTTGATTTTAGGAAAACTGGGCAATGTTTTGATCCAATTCAAACGCCTCTCTATTCAGAATTAACTTACCTTCCACATCTGTCGAACAATTCCATGAAGTGAGCTGAAATTTTTTTTTGATATTTTTTTGGCCAAAAACAGCAAAGGGGTACCCCTTGGTAATTTTTCGAGAAAAATCTTGAAAATTTATTTTGGCGTAATTAGATGGCATGAGATTCCTACGGCTCAGACTGTCAAACAGACTAAGAAATAATGTGCAAATTGTTTGTGGGGAGTGCAGTATTCGATTTGGTCATTTTCGAAGTTTGGTCATTTATCAAAACTTCAATCGTTGCTTTTAGGAAAACTGGGCAATGTTTTGATCCAATTCAAACGCCTCTCTATTCAGAATTAACTTACCTTCCACATCTGTCGAACAATTCCATGAAGTGAGCTGAAATTTTTTTTTGATATTTTTTTGGCCAAAAACAGCAAAGGGGTACCCCTTGGTAATTTTTCGAGAAAAACCTTGAAAATTTATTTTGGCGTAATTAGATGGCATGAGATTCCTACGGCTCAGACTGTCAAACAGACTAAGAAATAATGTGCAAATTGTTTGTGGGGAGTGCAGTATTCGATTTGGTCATTTTCGAAGTTTGGTCATTTATCAAAACTTCAATCGTTGCTTTTAGGAAAACTGGGCAATGTTTTGATCCAATTCAAACGCCTCTCTATTCAGAATTAACTTACCTTCCACATCTGTCGAACAATTCCATGAAGTGAGCTGAAATTTTTTTTTGATATTTTTTTGGCCAAAAACAGCAAAGGGGTACCCCTTGGTAATTTTTCGAGAAAAACCTTGAAAATTTATTTTGGCGTAATTAGATGGCATGAGATTCCTACGGCTCAGACTGTCAAACAGACTAAGAAATAATGTGCAAATTGTTTGTGGGGAGTGCAGTATTCGATTTGGTCATTTTCGAAGTTTGGTCATTTATCAAAACTTCAATCGTTGCTTTTAGGAAAACTGGGCAATGTTTTGATCCAATTCAAACGCCTCTCTATTCAGAATTAACTTACCTTCCACATCTGTCGAACAATTCCATGAAGTGAGCTGAAATTTTTTTTTGATATTTTTTTGGCCAAAAACAGCAAAGGGGTACCCCTTGGTAATTTTTCGAGAAAAACCTTGAAAATTTATTTTGGCGTAATTAGATGGCATGAGATTCCTACGGCTCAGACTGTCAAACAGACTAAGAAATAATGTGCAAATTGTTTGTGGGGAGTGCAGTATTCGATTTGGTCATTTTCGAAGTTTGGTCATTTATCAAAACTTCAATCGTTGATTTTAGGAAAACTGGGCAATGTTTTGATCCAATTCAAACGCCTCTCTATTCAGAATTAACTTACCTTCCACATCTGTCGAACAATTCCATGAAGTGAGCTGAAATTTTTTTTTGATATTTTTTTGGCCAAAAACAGCAAAGGGGTACCCCTTGGTAATTTTTCGAGAAAAACCTTGAAAATTTATTTTGGCGTAATTAGATGGCATGAGATTCCTACGGCTCAGACTGTCAAACAGACTAAGAAATAATGTGCAAATTGTTTGTGGGGAGTGCAGTATTCGATTTGGTCATTTTCGAAGTTTGGTCATTTATCAAAACTTCAATCGTTGCTTTTAGGAAAACTGGGCAATGTTTTGATCCAATTCAAACGCCTCTCTATTCAGAATTAACTTACCTTCCACATCTGTCGAACAATTCCATGAAGTGAGCTGAAATTTTTTTTTGATATTTTTTTGGCCAAAAACAGCAAAGGGGTACCCCTTGGTAATTTTTCGAGAAAAACCTTGAAAATTTATTTTGGCGTAATTAGATGGCATGAGATTCCTACGGCTCAGACTGTCAAACAGACTAAGAAATAATGTGCAAATTGTTTGTGGGGAGTGCAGTATTCGATTTGGTCATTTTCGAAGTTTGGTCATTTATCAAAACTTCAATCGTTGCTTTTAGGAAAACTGGGCAATGTTTTGATCCAATTCAAACGCCTCTCTATTCAGAATTAACTTACCTTCCACATCTGTCGAACAATTCCATGAAGTGAGCTGAAATTTTTTTTTGATATTTTTTTGGCCAAAAACAGCAAAGGGGTACCCCTTGGTAATTTTTCGAGAAAAACCTTGAAAATTTATTTTGGCGTAATTAGATGGCATGAGATTCCTACGGCTCAGACTGTCAAACAGACTAAGAAATAATGTGCAAATTGTTTGTGGGGAGTGCAGTATTCGATTTGGTCATTTTCGAAGTTTGGTCATTTATCAAAACTTCAATCGTTGATTTTAGGAAAACTGGGCAATGTTTTGATCCAATTCAAACGCCTCTCTATTCAGAATTAACTTACCTTCCACATCTGTCGAACAATTCCATGAAGTGAGCTGAAATTTTTTTTTGATATTTTTTTGGCCAAAAAACAGCAAAGGGGTACCCCTTGGTAATTTTTCGAGAAAAACCTTGAAAATTTATTTTGGCGTAATTAGATGGCATGAGATTCCTACGGCTCAGACTGTCAAACAGACTAAGAAATAATGTGCAAATTGTTTGTGGGGAGTGCAGTATTCGATTTGGTCATTTTCGAAGTTTGGTCATTTATCAAAACTTCAATCGTTGCTTTTAGGAAAACTGGGCAATGTTTTGATCCAATTCAAACGCCTCTCTATTCAGAATTAACTTACCTTCCACATCTGTCGAACAATTCCATGAAGTGAGCTGAAATTTTTTTTTGATATTTTTTTGGCCAAAAACAGCAAAGGGGTACCCCTTGGTAATTTTTCGAGAAAAACCTTGAAAATTTATTTTGGCGTAATTAGATGGCATGAGATTCCTACGGCTCAGACTGTCAAACAGACTAAGAAATAATGTGCAAATTGTTTGTGGGGAGTGCAGTATTCGATTTGGTCATTTTCGAAGTTTGGTCATTTATCAAAACTTCAATCGTTGCTTTTAGGAAAACTGGGCAATGTTTTTGATCCAATTCAAACGCCTCTCTATTCAGAATTAACTTACCTTCCACATCTGTCGAACAATTCCATGAAGTGAGCTGAAATTTTTTTTTGATATTTTTTTGGCCAAAAACAGCAAAGGGGTACCCCTTGGTAATTTTTCGAGAAAAACCTTGAAAATTTATTTTGGCGTAATTAGATGGCATGAGATTCCTACGGCTCAGACTGTCAAACAGACTAAGAAATAATGTGCAAATTGTTTGTGGGGAGTGCAGTATTCGATTTGGTCATTTTCGAAGTTTGGTCATTTATCAAAACTTCAATCGTTGCTTTTAGGAAAACTGGGCAATGTTTTGATCCAATTCAAACGCCTCTCTATTCAGAATTAACTTACCTTCCACATCTGTCGAACAATTCCATGAAGTGAGCTGAAATTTTTTTTTGATATTTTTTTGGCCAAAAAACAGCAAAGGGGTACCCCTTGGTAATTTTTCGAGAAAAACCTTGAAAATTTATTTTGGCGTAATTAGATGGCATGAGATTCCTACGGCTCAGACTGTCAAACAGACTAAGAAATAATGTGCAAATTGTTTGTGGGGAGTGCAGTATTCGATTTGGTCATTTTCGAAGTTTGGTCATTTATCAAAACTTCAATCGTTGATTTTAGGAAAACTGGGCAATGTTTTGATCCAATTCAAACGCCTCTCTATTCAGAATTAACTTACCTTCCACATCTGTCGAACAATTCCATGAAGTGAGCTGAAATTTTTTTTTGATATTTTTTTGGCCAAAAACAGCAAAGGGGTACCCCTTGGTAATTTTTCGAGAAAAATCTTGAAAATTTATTTTGGCGTAATTAGATGGCATGAGATTCCTACGGCTCAGACTGTCAAACAGACTAAGAAATAATGTGCAAATTGTTTGTGGGGAGTGCAGTATTCGATTTGGTCATTTTCGAAGTTTGGTCATTTATCAAAAACTTCAATCGTTGCTTTTAGGAAAAACTGGGCAATGTTTTGATCCAATTCAAACGCCTCTCTATTCAGAATTAACTTACCTTCCACATCTGTCGAACAATTCCATGAAGTGAGCTGAAATTTTTTTTTGATATTTTTTTGGCCAAAAACAGCAAAGGGGTACCCCTTGGTAATTTTTCGAGAAAAACCTTGAAAATTTATTTTGGCGTAATTAGATGGCATGAGATTCCTACGGCTCAGACTGTCAAACAGACTAAGAAATAATGTGCAAATTGTTTGTGGGGAGTGCAGTATTCGATTTGGTCATTTTCGAAGTTTGGTCATTTATCAAAACTTCAATCGTTGCTTTTAGGAAAACTGGGCAATGTTTTGATCCAATTCAAACGCCTCTCTATTCAGAATTAACTTACCTTCCACATCTGTCGAACAATTCCATGAAGTGAGCTGAAATTTTTTTTTTGATATTTTTTTGGCCAAAAACAGCAAAGGGGTACCCCTTGGTAATTTTTCGAGAAAAAACCTTGAAAATTTATTTTGGCGTAATTAGATGGCATGAGATTCCTACGGCTCAGACTGTCAAACAGACTAAGAAATAATGTGCAAATTGTTTGTGGGGAGTGCAGTATTCGATTTGGTCATTTTCGAAGTTTGGTCATTTATCAAAACTTCAATCGTTGATTTTAGGAAAACTGGGCAATGTTTTGATCCAATTCAAACGCCTCTCTATTCAGAATTAACTTACCTTCCACATCTGTCGAACAATTCCATGAAGTGAGCTGAAATTTTTTTTTGATATTTTTTTTGGCCAAAAACAGCAAAGGGGTACCCCTTGGTAATTTTTTCGAGAAAATCTTGAAAATTTATTTTGGCGTAATTAGATGGCATGAGATTCCTACGGCTCAGACTGTCAAACAGACTAAGAAATAATGTGCAAATTGTTTGTGGGGAGTGCAGTATTCGATTTGGTCATTTTCGAAGTTTGGTCATTTATCAAAACTTCAATCGTTGCTTTTAGGAAAACTGGGCAATGTTTTGATCCAATTCAAACGCCTCTCTATTCAGAATTAACTTACCTTCCACATCTGTCGAACAATTCCATGAAGTGAGCTGAAATTTTTTTTTGATATTTTTTTGGCCAAAAACAGCAAAGGGGTACCCCTTGGTAATTTTTCGAGAAAAACCTTGAAAATTTATTTTGGCGTAATTAGATGGCATGAGATTCCTACGGCTCAGACTGTCAAACAGACTAAGAAATAATGTGCAAATTGTTTGTGGGGAGTGCAGTATTCGATTTGGTCATTTTCGAAGTTTGGTCATTTATCAAAACTTCAATCGTTGCTTTTAGGAAAACTGGGCAATGTTTTGATCCAATTCAAACGCCTCTCTATTCAGAATTAACTTACCTTCCACATCTGTCGAACAATTCCATGAAGTGAGCTGAAATTTTTTTTTGATATTTTTTTGGCCAAAAACAGCAAAGGGGTACCCCTTGGTAATTTTTCGAGAAAAACCTTGAAAATTTATTTTGGCGTAAATTAGATGGCATGAGATTCCTACGGCTCAG